>CM070529.1:53297980-54497980 GCA_036346145.1 Olyra latifolia | reverse complement strand
AAAGCTCGTTCTGAACGCAAGGATCGAGCTGCACAGATACCTTGCATGTTTTCATGTCCGAGGCACCCTGGATCTTAAGCTCCAGCTCGCTCATCTGCTGCTTGAACTCGGGATACATGTCCTTCACGTCGGCGTTGAGGGCATACTCCGGCAGGCTCGCCGACGGGAGCGTGTGGCTGAGAGCCTCGAGAGCGCCTTCGAGCAGGATGTGGCTGACGGCGGCGAGGCCGGTCAGGGCACGGAGGAACGAGATGACGGTCTTCCGATTCACCGTCCTCCTGTGCGAGTCCTTGGCGGCGTCGAAGAAGACGTTCGCGTACACTCGAACAGTCTGAAAAAAACAAGAAATTTATCGTCAGGCTGAACTTGTGCCATGTTAATGAAGCCGAGATGATACTTGCCGATTACGGCATATTGATTTGACGCGCGCAGTACGCACCCTGTGGATTGTCTCCGTGGAGATCTCATTGGGCGCGCCGAGGTTGAGACCTGCGCTGTCCTGAATTTTTCAAAGAACGATTTTGTCAGGAAATACGGGGAAAGAATTGATGAACCATAAGCAAGAAGTGAAGAGTGACAGGAGGTGTTAAAGACTGAGGCGAAAGCGGCGTAGATGGTTACCACGATGTCGGACGCCATGGCGAGAGCTTGATTTGCTGACAGGCAGACCTGCGCCGACATCGCCGTGGCCTCCACATACTGCATTTTCGATCGGCATTGGCAATCCACGGAAGAAATTAGCTAGAATCGTTGTCCAGAAGAACATGTGCACGAACATCGAGCAGATTACGATCGAGATTCGGGACGCAGTGCTTACCAGGGAGCCATGATCGATGGAGATGATGTCCACGTAGTGCTCTGAAATCTTTTCCATCTCCTCGGCAAAATGGTCGCTCGGTTCTCGCTGCGGCGGGGCGTCGCGGCTCTGAGCGCGCGCCGCGAAGAGGCGGCGCGGGCGTGGGGCGGCCGCCTCCTTGCTCGGCCGCATCTTCAGGGACGGGAAGCGCTGCTGCTCACGCCGGCCCACCGGCAGGATGGCCGGCGAGCTGCGAAGCGGCCTAGCGCTGGAGGACGCCGCGGCAGAAAACGCCGGCGAAGGCGAGAAGAAGCAGCTCCGCACCGCGGCCATGGCGATCGGCCGACCTCACCTCTCCTCAGACCTTGAGCAAGATCGGTTCTTGGGCGCGCGCGCGTCCTCGCGAACTCTCCGGTTGCACGAGGCTTCCTCCTACGTCTTTGCTGATCGATTGCTGGTAATCCATGGGAGGTTGTACGCGTGCGGTATTAGTAGAGGGGAGGCTGACCTCGACTCGGACCAGTAATCTGTTTCCGATTCGACTGAGGATTGAGGAAGGAGACGGCCGAGTTCGCTCGCCGCGCGCGGGAGAACGTCTCGTGGGAAGCGGCGTAGCAGCGGGCCGCTTTTCCCTCCTCCAATTCGCTCTTTTGCGGGCTGGAGGCCTATTGGGCCGGGCCGTAAATAAGAGACGGACGAGTAGCGAGGTGGGCTGTGGCCTAATTCGCTGAGCATTCTCCTTGTCTGGAACATTATTTATTCTCCAAATATGATCATTTATTTCTTAATAATTACTGTCCAGAGATAAAAAGGAAACATAATTGCTGTAGCCAAATTTGGGATTGCCCAATGTTGTACAGTATAATGTAACGCACGGGAAGCAATTACTATGGAGAACTTTCTACATGCTGCACCTGAGCCGATGCGATGATTGTCATGGTCTTCTGTTGGGCTGAAGAAAAATAGCCTTCTTTGAGCGCCCAGTGCCTGGAGAAACCCAGCTACGAGCAGCTGCTGCTCGTGTTGAACTAGAAGAGGGTGGCAAAGCAATCCAATGCGCCGCCGGCGCCTCATGCTCTCGCTCTCCTACAGGCGGCTCGAAATGCCTTTTCCTTGAGCCGATGCTGATGTGTTTGCCTGCGTGCAAAAAGCCATTTTAACGTTTAGTTTGTTGCTGTGATGGTGCAGTTATAAGCTTGTGGAAAGTTTTCACTGTGAGACTCACCTGTCACCTCTGCTACTAAGGGATAGCTATGGATTCTTTGCTCAAACCGAATTCAGGCCATCTGATAGAATCGTCATTAGAGTTCATCGTCTTCGATGGGCTGGTATTTTTCGGCTCATCGTTCCAAACCATTTCCATCTGCAGTGAAACAGTTCCTTCAGTAAAAGCTTATAACTCCATTTGTGTGCCAACCTGTGTGCAGGCACTTTTGGTTCTTCCAGGTTCTATGGTTCCATCATGAATTCATGGTCATGCTTTGTTTACCGGTTATACATACATACCTCACCAATAATTACCGTGTCTCCCTCCTTGACTCCACGTTTGATTAGAGTTTTGTTCACACCACATGCCTCTAAAGCATGCTGAAATCTTTTCAAGGATTCTGAATACCTGCATCATTAGAACAGATTAGATATGTAAAATGTAGCCACAAACAACGATTATGCTAGTTTAAACCAGGATTTCTGAACTCGTCAGTTGCTATTCTGAATTAGTTATGCTAGTCAATGTAGACAAACAACTAATAATGCAATCTGAAAAAACTTCTTTAGAAAATGAGTTCGTTAGGAATAACATATTAGCATTAGAAAATAAACTACTTACTGCCAATTAGTCATTTGAACAAAACGCTCAATTCCAGCTCCAGCAACGTTCCATGTATTCGTTCCCTTGTCATGAAAAATCTCAAATTCATTCATGGCAGCCCTTCTTTCCCTTTTTATTGCATCAGCCACATGATTCAGATTTTCAGGGCCATTCCAATCTGTAGAAATATGCAGTATCAAAATAAATATCTAAAAAGGAAAAAATATGTATGATAATATACAACTTGGGACAGTTAAAAAGCACTTCCAGACTACTATAATTTGATTTACAGAAAATATGGGGTATATAAACACCTTCGGCATCTTTCATCCTTTGTTTCTCTTTCTGCAGAACCTTGTAGGCAGCATCAACAATATCCTGTGTTCCTTGCCTGTTCATTGCACTAATGCTATAAGGTTCAATGCCTTGTGACTGTAACTTTTCCCGGAACATATTCCATCTCTCAGATGCCTCCGGAAGATCCATCTTATTGTATACCACTATATATGGTTTCTCAACCAAAGCTGGGCTAAATAATTCCAGTTCCAAACGAACAGCCTCAAACTCATACTCTGGTTGTTGTCCTGAACCGTCAACAACATGCACCTAAGACCCCAACCAGGCAGAGAAGAGTAATAAAAGTCATACATAGATTTTTAATTTAGTAAGTTTGAAAAAAAAGAAAGAGAAAACCTCAACATAACATAAACAGACAAAAACATGGATCAGGAAGAAAGGGAGGGAGGGGCAAAAAGAACATACCAAGACCGAACACCTCTCACTATGCCTTAAAAACTCATGCCCTAGACCATATCCGCGGTGAGCACCTTCCAGTAAGCCAGGAAGGTCTGCAACTACCATTGTAGCAACAAAATCTAATGAGACCACTGCAAGATTTGGAAGTAACGTTGTAAAAGGATAATTGGCTATAGTTGGCTTGGCAGCACTAATAACACTCAAAAGAGTGCTCTTTCCAGCATTTGGAGCACCTACAATCCCCACATCAGCAACCAACTTCAACTCCAGATCAAGCCACCTGCCAGCCATCAATCATCCCGAAAAGGACGTAATGTTAGCAACAGTAGATCTAGATTTGATCCCTATAAATAATCAAGAAACCAGGAGATTCTGATAAAAACAAGCACAGAAACAGCAGGTTGTCAAGAGACTCAGAATTACAAGATAGAAAGATTCAGATTTTTATCATGACTAGAACTCAGTTTGTTTGTGGATAATTGCTATAATTCAAGTAGTTCATTACAATGCCATTCAATCCTTGATTTGATGCTTCATGTCACTTCAACAACTTTATAGCACCACCACTATAAGTTAGAAACTTGTAAGTACAACAAGAAGTTTCTCCATCAATCATTGGATGCAAATACAGAATACTTCAGCTTCAATGCCATTACATAACAACCACGACAACTCAGAAATTACATAAAATTTTGCAACATCAAAGATTGGATATATTTTTACATAGAAATGGTAGTCTATTTCCAATTTCTGATTGTTTCTTTGAAGTGCTCAGTGGCTACAAGCTATATACACATGGAGAAATGTTCATCAGTGTCTCCATGCTCAGGATAGACCTGACCACCTGGGTTATGTGCTCACTATTAGCAAAGGCATGCAAATTAAATTATGAAGAGTGGTATGCCGTCCGCCCGTCCTTGATCTGTGCTCATTAATCATTACTTAGGACATTAGCAACTGAAACCGCAGATAATGTCCCGACACTTCTGCATCAGGCATGGCAGGTAATTTGGACTGACTACTGATAATGAACTCACTAATCATGTTCTAATGACAAGCGGCAATTAACTAGGCTAATCTAAAAACAATTGAACTGTGTTTCGACTAGCAAAACTGACAAGAAACCACTGTGGATACATCATTGGTCCGGATTTCCCTTACTAGCAATGAACATTTCCCACTAATCTATGTTCTTCACAAACAGCAGGTTTTACAATTGGTAAAGTTAACTTATCATCTGCCAAGAATTCAATTTATAACCAACTAAATAATTAAGTGTAAGTTATTTTCCACGGTAGAGAGAAACATACATTTCTGGACCTTTCTCCCCCTTCTCTGCAATCTTGGGCACTTTGTTTGTCCCGGACTTGAACGACGCATTGCCACGGCCGCCACGGCCTCCAGGGAGGAGCAGCGCGCGCTGCCCAGGCCTCATCAGCTCAAGCAGCTCCATACCACCGGCTGAAGACCGCACTACCGTCCCCGGCGGCACCTTCACCACAACGTCCTCGCCCTTCGCCCCGGCCATCTGCTGCCCCTGGCCGTGCCCGCCACGCCCGGCGCGGAAGTGCACCGACTTGCGGAACGGCAGCAGCGAGTTCATGTCCCCGTCCACCTCCACGAAGACGTTGCCCCCGCGGCCGCCGTCGCCGCCCGAGGGCCCCCCGTACGGCACGAACTTCTCGCGCCGGAAGGCAACCACGCCGTTGCCGCCGTCGCCGGCCTTGGCGTATATCTTGGCCGTGTCGAAGCACCGCATCACGGCAGGCACCCCCTTCTCTTTCGCCTCCCCTTCCTCTCCCTCCTCCTCATCGTAGCCATCGTCGTTGTCCTCAAATACGTCCTCCTCCTCGTCTGGGTGAAACACAACAACCTCCGCTTCATCTCCTTCCTCGTCATCGTAGTCTAGCTCTTCGAGCTCCGCGCCTGCAATGGCGTCATCTTCTCGGCCCTGTTTGATCGCAAACGTGTCGAGCTCCTCGTCATCATCACTGTCGCCGTCGTAATCCGGGTCGAACACCACGACGTCATCGTCCTCCTCGTTCTCGTCGAGCTCTTTGGGTAAAAAATGCCGAATTCTGCTGCCCTCTTTAACCTCGAATATGTCCAAACGGCTGACGATGATGTCGTCGTCGTCGTCCCCCTCCTTCTCGTCGACAAGGTGTTCGACCATTCGGCGCGAAACGGCGCGACCATGCGAGCTCTTCCTTGTTGCGCGCGCATCGAGTTGGCCAACGGTTAGCTCACCACCATCTAGCGAGTCTCGCAGAGGCAGCCGAGCCAAGGTGGTAGCCCCACGGCGGCGGAATCCCACTTCATGCTCGCCCAATCGCTCCACATTTGCGCGCGGAAATGCAGGAGCTTTGGGCTCGGGGTTCGCCGGTGCCGTGGGGTACCGGTCGAGCGTGACCTCCACCGAGGCGGGGGCGTCGCGGAGCGGGAGACGAGTGAAAGTAGTGGCGCCGCCGCCGGACGAGGAGGAAAGAGGAGGGGGCGAGGCCTTGAGGGTCCTGGCTACCCTCCGCTTGCCATGGGCGTTCTTCGTGTTCCGGCGAGCCTCGGCGGAGAAGAGGCGGAGGGGGAAGGCCGCGGCGGCGACGGCAGCCGGCGCCATGTCTGCTGCGGCCGGCTGAGCTGAGATTTTCAGTCACTCGGCGGAGCGGATAAGGAGCGGCGGCGTTTTTGTGCTCACGTTGGCGTGTTTGGCCCGCTCGGCGGGGGCGCGGCGTGATCTCCACCGTCGGTGTCCAGACCGTACCGCGCGTGGAAGTGGGACGGGAGCAAGAATTGGCTGCGCGCGGCGAGAGGCGCGACGCACTGGACGCAGAGGCGACGGTGAGGGGACAAGGAGATCAGTAGAGCCGGTCGGGACGCTGCCCGCGACGTTCTGGACCATCGCGCCGTGGCTTTCCGCCGGTCCAGTAAGTTGGGGCTGGCTGACACGACAATGGCGGCCTGGACCACTCCTCCCAATCCATGGAAACCCACGAGTACTCTGCTTTTCCTTTCTTGTAGCATTCCGCCGGCTATTTCAAATTTCTACTCTAAAACACTATTTCTATCCATACTCGAAAATTCTTTCACATTTTACAATACTCTAAAGATTCTTTCTGTCCAGTAGCTACTCTATTCCTAAAAAGTCAGATGAATAGTATTATACAGTGCCTACTAGAGATGCTCTTAGCTGGAATAATTTTGATTTGACGCTTCACGGACACACATATTTAGAAATATCTAGAGATAACAAATGCTACAATGTTCCTTAGGAGGTTTGTCCGATCCTAAATAAAAAGAAATTGGACGCTTTTTATAAACATGAGCAATGACGGTCAGAAACAAAGCTCAAGTACTAATGAAACATTTAATTTCAGCATGTTTCAAACGTTAATGCAAAATATTTCAGTAGTTATTGAAGGATGTTTCAATTCCAAAAAGCGATGTTTTGCATAAGAAAAAAGTGTAATGTTTCGCAAGAGCAAATAGAATGTTTCATAAAAATAAATAGAATGTTTCAGACACATAACTAGGAATACGAGCAGAGACTGTTGAAACAAAGCTCACGTAGTACTAAAACATTTTGCTTTACCACATGAAACATTGTTTCAAACGTTGACGTAAAATGTTTCAGCAGTTATTGAGGAATGTTTCAATCCATACAAGCAATATTTTCACAAGAAAACAAAATGTTTCGGTCATTTTTGCGGGTGTTTCTTAAGAGCAAATGGGCACAAGGACAAACACAATATTTCATAAGAGCGAATAAAATGTTTGAATAGTCATACAAAAGCAAAAAGGAATATTTCATAAGAGTAAACAAGGTGTTTTAACCAGATGTTTTATACTCACATGTATAATGTTTCATGCAAAAATTCAAGACACGTTTTCTCCAACTATGGCCATCTTCTTCTCCAAATCCAACGAGACACCCCGTTACTAGCTCGTGCTTACTGAATTCCGGTCGCGCAAGCTCGCCAGATGAGATGCAGAGATGAGGAATAGAGAGAAGAAGGGAGATAGGGAGCCATAAGAGAGAAAAGAGGGATGAGGAGGAGAAACAACAGCACCAGCAAGGCCGAGGAAGCCGTCCCCTCGTAGCTCTTCTCTGTACTATAGAAGAAGTAAGGAAGAAAATAGAGGGGAAAAGAGAATTAGTATGGACGTCATGCGTAAAAGGGTAAGGCTGCTTGCGACAAAGGCGCTTCCCCGTTCGATATTTTTGTTTGGCGCCGATAGAGCTGGCCAACGGGCCGGCCCGGTTTGGCTCAGTTTGTTTTGGCCTAGTTCGTTTTGAGCCCGGTTATTATGCAAACTGGGCCAACCCGGCTAACGGGCCGGGGTCTGAACCCAAGTTCAGTTTGGATACAAAATCGAATAAATCGGGCTAGCGGTTCAGATTTGGCCCGGTTGGCCCAGTTGGTGCGGGTTGGCCTGGTTTTTGAAAAAGACTTTAAAATATTTTTTAAAATGAGAAATTCAAAAATAGCAATTAAAGTTAATATGGAAATGATAAAAACCCTTGAAAGAAATATAACAATATATTTGAAATGAGAAGAATAGCTTTATTATTATGGATTTTAAATAAATGAGAAGAACTTTATCATGAAATATGTACAAAAATTACAAAAAAAAGAAAAATCTATTTACTACAGTGAACTGGGCTGGCCCGCTTCACATAATAATGAACAAGGCCACTACTATACAAACCAAACAGTGCCGGCCCGACGGGCGAAGGGTCAGGCCCATTGGCCCAAGCACAGTTGGCTTTACCGAACCGGGTCAACCCAATTTGTTTTATAACCAAACCGAACCAAGCCGGCCTAGTGAGCACTAGCAGGCCACTTGGTTCAGCCCACTTAATTCGGTCTAAATGGCTGACTCCAGGCGCCGACGTCAGGTGACATCAGGTCAAAAGCATTATTGATATTCTCTCTTTCTTAAGTTTCGACGACCGATCTCGTCAGTCTAAAAAAAAGAAGCAGGGTTGCACCACTCAGTTGCACTATTCATTTATTCGGTTGTCAATCCGTGGTCTATTCAGGGTCTAATAGGGCGTGTTTGGTTGGGTGCATCCAGCCTAGCCTAGCCCATGGGATGCAGGCTCTTGTTGTTTGGTTGCTGAATTCCTTTGTAGTGACCAGTGAGGTGATGCAAAAACTTTATGTGAGGCAGTGAGGAGGAACGTGGAATTTGGCCGTATGAGCTCATACTGACCTCGTGTTCTCCACCGGAGGCCCTTGTCGATCTCCTCTGCTGCTACTGTACATGGGAGACAAGTTTTTTTCTTTTCTTTTTTATCTAATATCTTTTGATTAACATATCCGATTACCGAACCGATTTCAAAAAATGGATTCTTAACATTTTTTTGAACAAAACTAGACCACACTTGCTATATAAATATCTAATATTTAAAATACAAATTTTTTGTTCCTAAACGTCAACCAAACACCATCTCAATGCCTGCATGCACTGAGCCTGTTTGCCCTCAGCCAGGCTGAACTTGGCCAGGCTGAGCTCGTCACTCAACCAAACACACCCTTAATTCCCCCAGAATTTATTTATTTATTTGTTTTGAGAAAACATCAAATGGCACTTTATTAATCAAAAGCTTTGGCCATTACAAGCATTGACAGCGTTTGTTTTGATTAGGCACACCCACGTGTGTTTTGATTAGTATGGTGCCAGTGAGATCTCCAAGAGCATCTGTAGGAGATGCCTCTAAACAAACTCCCTAACTATTATTTAGAGATCATAGAAAAAAGAAATCTATTCTAGGAGTCCCTACTCTTATCCTATCTTCTCTCTAATTTTAGTTCCATCCGTCTATCCAAAAGACCTTGAGCCCTATAAGAACTCCCTAAAAGTTTTAGCGTCTAGAGTCAGCCTAAACACAGCCCTTAATCCAACTAATTGACCTAATCGCTGGATGTTGCATATGTTGGCTTGCATGGTTCCGAGGAAACGTCATGCGCGGCTGCTCTTTTCTTGTCGACCTGAATAAAAAGAAATAGGACTTATAAACTTTGATGGATGGAGTAGTTTCAGCATATGCAGTTTAGTGTCATGCCAGAGTAGCAAGTGTGTTCGTGACCCTCAATACAGTCCTTTTTATAAAAGGGTTAATTGGATACATGCCACTATAAAACTTCGAAATCAAATAAATACCATTACAAAACGTGTATTAGTAAAAATGCTATGATGAAACCATGCAAATTAGTAATATGTCATTATAGACGCCATGTGGCACCTTTTAGCATTGTATTTTCGAAACTTAAAAATTTTACCCTCATCTTTCCCATCTATTTAGGTCAAATTTAACATCACCTTCCTCTCTCCTCTCTCTGCCCGATTGTCTCGTGGCGACGGAGCAAAGCGCTGCGAGTGGCGGTAGGGCTTAGGGATGACGAGCTTGGGTTGGTGGGGCTCTAGGGTTTAGGGTGATCTTGGGGCAGCAGTGCTTATAGTGAGTGGGGCTTGGGGACGGCAGTGCTTGTGGCGAGCGGGGCTCATGGCACTAGGACTCTAGGGTTTAGTGGCAAGCTCAGGACGGCCGGACTCGGGAAGGACGAAGCTCAGGGCCGGCAAGTTCGAGGTGGCAGGAGCTCAGGACGATGGGGCTCAAGGCAGCAATCTCGGGACCAGCGGGATCAGTGCGATGCAACTCAAGGCTAGTGGTGCTCATGATGAGCAAGCTCATTTCCGGTGGGCTCATGCGGCGGGGTTCGGGGCCAACGAGGCATCTAGAGTCTAGAGGAAGGTCAAGAGAGGAAAGAGGGAGGAGGAAGGAGAGAGAGAAGGAGGGAGGATGAAGATAGAGGGGCCGGTGAAGTAGTCATAATACGCAACTACAGGCTTTGAGATTTAGAAAGTAGCAATTCTCTAATCTACAAGGTTTTATAATGACACTTTTATAAATACGCGTTTTGTAGTGACATTTATTTAAGATAAAATTACACTGTTGTCCCTTGAACTTGTAGTGAAGTCTGACTAAGCCTCATAAACTTGAAATTTACTTTTTTTGGCCCCTTGAATTTGTATCCATTTGTACCACAACCCCAAAACCATTAGGGATCCGTTAAATTTTGAGGTGGTCGTTAGTTCTCTGTTAATTACTTAGGTGGTTACTACGTGTGTGGTTTTTTTTCATGAGATGGAATCCCGTCACCTCCCTCCGCCTTCAACTCTAAATTTCTTTTAAAGTTCAACAATAAAAGAAATCAGAGTTTTAAAATTATGTGATTGTATTTTTAAAATTTCAAAATTTTCGTTGTCTTCGAATTTGAATTTTGGAATTCAAATTTTGAATTGTTTTTTGATACCTTCAAATTTTTCAAATTTTCCAAATTTTTGATGTCTTCGAATTTTCAACTTCAAATTTTTGATACCTTCAAAATTCAGAAATTCAAAACTAAAGAAACAAATTTTGAAATATTCGAAACTCTCAATTTTGAATTTTTATTTTTGAAAAAATTTCAGTTGAATTTTATAAAAAAGTTGAAGTTAATTTTTTGAAAATTTTGATTTTTTTTAAGTTGAACTTTTCAACTATAAGTTGAATTTTGCAATTTGATTTTTTAGAGAGAGAATGAGAGAGGTGAGGTAGATACCATCTCATAAAAAAATTGCACACGTGGCAACCATCTAAGCAATTAATGGAGAACTAACGGTACGAATGTGATCAGATCAGATATGGTTAGATATGACTCTATTTGTATTCATATCTGTAATTTTTTATTGAATTCGAGTCGAATACAAATAGTGTCGAATAAGGATATGAATCTAAATAATAAAGGACAATATTGGTTACGAATACGGAGCAAATACAGACCGGAATTGACATGGATATAGATATTATTAGTTGAATAATTTAAAATCCAATTTGAAAAATTTTGTTCCAAATTTTTACAAAATTAGCCCAAATATAAATTAAAACTTAGGAATTTCAAAAATTAGAAAAGGTCAAAATTACAAAATTTGTAATGAATATTATTAAATTGGTTCAAATTCAAAAATTCCAGATTTAAATTAAAAGTAGGAGAATTTTGAGAATTTCATTCAAATTTCGAGCATTATTTCAACTTAAATTAAAAATTAGGAAAATCAATTGGAATTTCAAGAATTTCATGTGGAGTTTCGAGTGATATTTGAGAGATTTGATTTGGGATTTTGAAGTTTTGACTTTTGAGCACATTGATATTTTGAGGATATCATTCAAAATTTTGATAACCCTAGCGAAGTTCCATTTTTAATTCACCATCAAAATTATCTCATTCACTTCGGAAATTACTTGAATTTGCTGGTATTGAATACTGATAGATTCACTGATAGAAGTCTGAACTCAACAATTAACAAACATGAAACATAGCCATTTTTTTAGTAGGAAACATAACCAGGCCAGTTGGGTAGCCAGGCCAGTTATGTGTCAGCCACATAAACATAACTACATAACATAAGTACATAATAACATCGACGTCTAGTCATCCACAATTCCACATGGACTATATTACATTTACATGGACAATTGGACATGGACATGTGTTCTAACTTCCTAATTGCTAGTAGATGCTGATAGTAGTTGAGTCCATGGCTCAAGCAAACACAAGCAAAGGAAGCAGCAGGCACCGCCACATAGCCACATATATAAGCACATTAGAATATTACATAGGTGAACTCACAAGTCACAACTACCATCTATAGCGGTACAACACTACTACTGAATACTAGAATAGCAGCAGCCAAAAGGAGTTATATTTCACTTGCTTGTTCGTAGCCAAAACCCAAAAGGAGTTGTAAACCTGTCATTCACTTGCTTGTTTTAGCCAATAGGAGTTGTAATTCACTTGCTTGTTCACTATAACAACCAATGCAGCTGCAAGTTAAGAACTTAGACTTACAAATTACAATAGATTATCAAAACCTATTCTCTAAGAAATTTTTCCATATAAACCAACCTTTGCAAGTTTGCATCTATCTAGTCAGCACTTAACTGCTATCATTCAATCGCAGAGCCAACCATGTCATCCTACAGGAATATGAATTAAGAACATAAGAAAAAAGAGATGGTTTTGTAGCATCAATCAATAGTCAATTACACAAACATCTATCTCTATTACCTTTGCCTCCTTCTCTAGGTCCAAATCATCTGTGAGTGTTGAAATCTTCTCGGTGTCGTAATTTGCACAACCTCGCATTTACAAACACAAGTGAATGCATAATATATTAACCAAATATCTTATTCTCACCTTGGTTTGAAGCAAATGCCCAATCCTTGGTACAAATTAGTGCTTCGACAACCTTAGGCTCTAGTCTACTATGGAAGGGATCAACAACACGGTCACCGACACTAAATGCTGACTCTGAAACAACTGTTGACACTTGAACCAATAACACAACACGAGCTAGTCGTGAGAGAATAGGAAAAGACCCTTGTTTATCCCACCACCATCCCAGTACATCAAATTTGACATTATCAGTTTCAACAAATTTTACTAGTGGTTCATTCATGTATACCTCTAGTTCAGTGTTCTCTGCATGCCTGAACACACCTTCATACAGAAAGTCTTCAATCTCTTGATCAACATTACATGATTGAGAATCCTTGTTGCCGCTAGGTTGTGTTGTTGATTCCTCATATGTGATGGACTTGTAAATACGAAATAATTGGTTAAGAATACTCATGAACTTACTAATTTCGTGGTCATACTCATACCTCTCATAATAAAATTTTCTTATAAAATACTCTGCTACTTTCCTCTTGTATCTTGGGTCAAGAAAGCATTCCACTGCAAGAGCTATGTTTGATTTGTCCCAATACTTCTCATATTTTGCTTGCATTGCCTTTGCCATAGTAGAAATATTTTCATCACAGTCGTGAACTCATTCTCCAATTGTCACAAAATTTCCACCAAAAGAGATTAGCCGTTGGATAGGAATGTTCAGAGAAGAGGTTTGTGGCATAAGTAAATTTCAGTAAACATTTCGTTAAAGATTGTGCCCAATCCCAATCATCCTGTGTTGGAGCACATCTCCCCATATTTGCTCTCATTCAAGAACAATAGCCTTTCAAAAGTCCTTTTGAAATACACAACATTACTCAACATATGAAAAGTGGAGTTCCATCTTGTTGCAACATCTAATAAAAGACCTATGTTGACATCCAACTCACATTCTAATGCACACTTTTGAAATTCTTCCCATCGTAATGGAGAATTCTTCACAATTGCAACCATATCTTCTAGTGTTATGAACTGACGATGCAACTGCTTTTAAGTCATCTTGAGCAACAAGGTTCAAAATATGACAAAAATATCTTATATAAAAAAAGGCTCCCTCACAAATCAAAGGAGCAAGCTTGCTGAGGATTGGAATAATTTCTTCAACACATTTATCATTAGAGGATGTATTGTCTAGAGTCAGAGCAAACAATTTCTTTTCAATATCCATGGCCATCACACCCTTGACAAACTCATTGGCTAAATTCTGTCCAGTATGGCTTCCTTTCACATGCATGAATTTGATATTTCTTTTCTGCATATTCCAATTTAAATCTATCCAATGCACATTTATACATATGTACCCTATGTTTTGATTTGAAGTCCATATGTCCATGGTACAAGAAAAGCGGCATGACATAGAGTTGAATAAATTATAGCTTCTTCTGTTCTCTTTGTAGTTTTGTGGCAGTTAAATGAAAAACCAGGACGCAAGGACTTGATAAAGTCAACAAAATACTGATGTTCAACCATATTAAAGGGATACTCATGCATAATAAAGGCTAAATGCCACTTTTTTAAGCTAGCTTCTGGATCATACCTTTATGTTCCCACGACATCAACACTATCTTCTGTTTTTTCTGAGTGCTATTTTTGTTTGTCTTGATTCATTCCATGCTTGTTCTCTAAATGATTCCAAAACACTGTTGTGCCCCTATTGCCCTGTGCTAGACCTTTGTAATTGCATCTCTTGCATATGCCCAAGTTTTCAGCACTTTAACACCATTTGCTCCTATATTTGTCACCTCAACCTTGTCATGATATAGCCAAACCTTAGAGGTACATTTCTTTTGCTTCTTTGAAGGGGGGCATATTCATCACAAACATTAGATTCATTTTGACCTTGTTTTATTTCACCGGTACTTGTTGCACTAGGCATAGACGATATGTTTGCAATAACAAGGGCAGCAGATGGCTCTTCAACATTATTGCAAACACTTGCACTTACACTTCCAGTTAGATGCCATCCTGCCAAAAAATGTAGTAATAAAATATCAAAATTCTGGATCATGAGATGGTGAAACAAATTTATGTGCATTGGAATTCGAAATCAAACATGTCTCCCGAAACAAAGTTATTTGCATCTGGAATTCAGAATCAGCCTTTCTAAGTCATAGAACAGAAATGAAACAAGCATATTTTTAAAATTAATTAGCAATATATGTCTATATAATATCTGCTCATTACCATAGTTTTGAAATGTAAACAAAAATTGGCTTTCCTCTGAATGAACAAACCCTTTCACTTCATAACATTAACACAAAAAAAATTTAGTTCCGTCAAGTGTCAAGAATGAGTCTAAGTGTCTAACTACCTTGTAGATTGAAATTCCAACTCAGAAAACTTAGTACTATCAAGAATGAGTAAGTATCTAACTACCTTATAGATTGCAATTCCAACTCAGACAAAACGAAGCAGTGAATGGTGATGTAGTGCTGTCTATGCCTATATGGTACTAGTAGTTGAATAATCATTACCAAAATAATCGAGGGACGGAGGAAGAGATCAGGAGAAGGTCACGTAGCAGTAGCTGCAACCGGCAAGAATGACCGGAGCAACAAAGTGACGAAGGTGAGGATGATGGCCGAGGCAAGGATTCGGGCTCTGGGAAGATGCTGATCATCGGGTAGAGACGGGGAAAACGTCGGCACCTCGGTGGAGTCATGGTCCTCTTGGACTAGTGGGGAACTAGAGATGATGATTGAGGCAGGGCAGACAACGGCCAAAACTGGAGGTGCAGGGGAGTCATCAACTAAGGATTGGTGGTGGGTGGCGCTCGGCCTAGCTGGCGGCGGCTCATGAGGGTCGGTCATCGGCCGATCAGGCTCTCGCCATCTTAGGGTCACTGACTTATTGATTAGTGGTCAGTGCTCACTAGGTCAGTTGAGTCGAGGAGAATAGGAGAGCTGGAGAGGGATTTGGCCATTTGGGAATTGGGAGCCGTCTGCCCGTCTGGCGTAGTGGCGTCTGCTTATTGGGGCTCTACTGCTCTAGGGTTTTGGATGTAAAATTGCATCCCGCTCCCGCCCAGCCTTGCTATGCCGTGCTCGTCGCTCGGTCGATTTGCGAGTTTGCGCCTTCGCTTGCGCCCACGCCACGCCCTGACTGGCTGACCGGCTAACTCGCGTCTTGTGTTCGTGCCTTTGCAGACTTGCCTGGTGACTCGGCTAGCATGGATGTGGCGTGCCATGAGCGGCGTGCAGCTGTGTTGTGGGCTTGTGGCATGTGGCGTTGTGCCTGCTTGTGTGCGCGCTGGCCACTCGGGTGCTACGCCATTAGCTTAGTGGCTTGGTGTGGCCTGGCTCATCGGCTCATTGCCTTAGCCTATGCCGCAGTAACAGAGAAATCACTAGATGCCCTTAAAAATGGGAAATCACCGGATGGAGTAATAGTAACAGTCTAAAAGATACCAAATCACCGAAGCAACAACACAGAGTTTGGACTATTTGAGGTTTTATTTGGATAATATTCGTATTTCATATTCGGATATTATCCGAACAAAAATTCGGATATTCCATATCCACTGGATAATCATTGCTCCGTATCCGTATCCACATCCACGACAAATTATCCACACTACTAGATTTATATCTTTTACTGAGAAGGTCAAGTATATGGCCGAGCGTAAACTGTAGGCCAAGTATATGGCCGAGCGTAAACCGTCGACAACTTCCCCTCTGCCACCCATGGTTGGCCATTCGTAAAGTTACCGACGGTACTCTCGGTTATTAGTCTAACGACGGTTTTCATAGCACTCGGTAAATACATTGGTGAGAGGTGTTTTCTCCCCTATTGGGATATAGAAACCCTCAGTTAATTCTCGCAAGCATAGGTTTGATTGTTTTGGTGTAAAAAAGATAGAAAATATTTTCACACCAAGACCCACCTCACAACTTCGTATAATCATTGCTCCGTATTCGTATCCACATCCATGACAAATTATCCACACTACTAGATTTCTAACTTTTACCAAGAGGGTCAAGTATATGGCTGAGCGTAAACCGTAGGCTAAGTATATGGCCGAGCGTAAACTGTCGGCAACTTCCCCTCAGCCACCCATGGTTGGCCATTCGTAAAGTTACCGACGGTACTCTCGATTATTAGTTTAATGATGGTTTTCATAGTACTCGGTAAATACATTGGTGAGAGGTTTTTCTCTCCGTCGGGTTATAGAAACCCTCGGTTAATTCTCGCAAGCATAGGTGTGATTGTTTTGGTGTAAAAAAATATAAAAATATTTTCACACCAAGACCCACCTCACAACTCTGTATACACCTAATCCTCGAAGTTAAACAATTTTTCCTTTCGAATTAGAAGTATGTAATGATATCGAGGGTTCGAACTCATAGTCTCTTAAACATAAACTCTTCCACCTAACCAACTCACCACACCTGTTTTGTTGTTTGAAAATAGACAAGCATTCCTTTTAACCCTTGTTCTTATAATATTTTATCAACTATTTAGGCAATTAGATGGAAACAAAAAGGTTGTCAACTACAAAGTTGTAGATCTCATAGAGAGTTATAATTTTTCTATAGAGATCGCCTTCATTCAGTTCCGTATGACGATTGCAATAGCCTAGTGTTAGCTTTGCATCCATGGCAAAAGTTATACCCGTCAGTTACGTGTAATAGCCGAGTGTTAGCTTTGCACCCACAGAAAATATCTTTATCAGTTGGTGATTACTCACAATGGCCAAGAGTTAGTCTTGCACCCACGGTAAATGTCCTTCCCCATAGGTAATTTTTTACAATTGTTGAGGGTTTTTCATCAATCGTCGGTTAGTGGTAAGCCCTGTTGGTAAATCTTCTAATAGCTGACCGTTTCTGTTCTATCATCGGAAATAAGATACACCATCTGTCACCTTAAATTTTACTGACGGCAACAGCGACGGCGCCGACGCCATGCCTGCTCTCGTTCCAAGCTTATAGGATCTGCAGGCAGAACGAATAGAGGAATTCATTTGGATTGGATTGGTCACTGGGACCCTAAGAGAAGAGGGCAGGAGAACATATGCATGGATGCAGCAGAATCCACCAGGCATGGAGAAGAGGAAAGCTCGGAGGTGAAAGTGCATCTAGGCACTTAACCAATTTTGGCGATTAATGACAATGTGTGCATAGACTAATATGTTTGTTTGAGAAATCTCTCAGCCCTAAGTTCAAAATAAAACGAGGACAAAGAGTGGTGATGCTCCGAAGATCTAAATGGAGAAATGATCAAAACTATCTAGATTATAAATTTTTATAATTTCTTGAGTCCTAAGGACGACCGTACTATTAAGGGGGAGCGACAAAATGAGGGTGTTTAGAAGAAAACGTGCTCAAAGGATGAAATCTAGTGCATAGGTCAACACACATCAGCACAGCATCTCATTTCAAGTTGATTCACCAATTTAAGTATCGGACTGTCCGACCATTTCCTATCGGACTATCCGATAACCCCTCGAATATTGTCCAGATTTCTAAGTTTTGGGTTTCTCTGTCTGGCAGCACTTAATTATATCGGACTGTCTGATATCCCTTGGACAGTTACCCTCGGACTGTCCGATTTTTACAACCTTGGGTCCCTCTGGTTCATAGTGCTTAATTCTATAAGACTGTTCGATAGTTGCCTATCGGACTGTCCGATACTCCTCGGACAATTATCCTCGGACTGTCCGATTTTCACAGACTTGGGTCTTTCTGGTTCATGCTGAGTGTTCCTATCAGACTGTCCAAACCTTGACTATCAGACTGTCTGATATTACATAGAATTGACTCTAACGGTGACATTTTGAGGGCTTCGTACTTATACCCCTCACCTCCTCCGGACAGAGGGTTGGCCGTATTTACTCCAGCGTATTCAGAGCTCAAGCCCTCTCTCTCTCTCTCTCTCAAGCACAAGCTCACCTCCAACTTCTCCCCTTCCAATCCCTTGATCAAATCAAGAGGGAGGGTTGAGAGGAAGAAGATTCAAGTGCACCGGCGTTCTAGAGTTCATTCTCGAGCACTTGGTCATCTTCACCCGTATTTTGCCACTCTATTCTCTTGGAGTTTGAGGGCTCCTAGACGGTCTAGGAGTTGCCCTTGAGCAACCAAGGATTGTGGTGGTCGAGGGAAGGATTGTGAAGGCCGGACTCCGCCTCCGCACGGAAAGGAGTCAACTAGTGGATTCCAAGGGAGCTTGGTGCGGACCTTGGAGAGGATTAGGGTCAAAAGTGACCCGGGCTCAAGTGTGACCGAGCCTACCTCAACAGAGACGTAGGATTCTCTCAAGAATCCGAACTTGGGAAAAATTTATTTGTCTCCCTTCTTCTTTGTGTTCTTGCAAACCCTAGTTGATTATTGTGTTCAATCTATTTGTGCTTTAGGGTTTGGTGTAGATCGTTTAATTCATAGTGTCCCTTGTGTGCTTTTATTGAGATTTATTGCAGAGGCACTAACTTAATTGCTCCACTTTGATCCTAGATTCACTTTTGTGTGCGTGGGTAAAATTCACCTTTGGACTGTCCGACACCCAACCATCGGATTGTCCGATACCCTTCGGACTGTCGAACCATCTACCATCGGACTGTCCGGTATTGGTAAAAAGACTTTCGTAGTTTTAACTCTGAATTTTTAATTTTGCCTATTCACCCCCTATGCGACATATCGATCCTTTCAGGAGGGGAGAGAGGAGGATAAAAGATGAGGAGCTATAAGAGGCAGGGGAGAGAGAGGCGCCAACGAGTGGCTGCACCGGTGGCCGGCAGGCGAGTAGCCGGCGGCACACAACATGCAAGGGGCGTCTTCCCTCTGCTTCGCTACTTTCGTATAAAAACTAGTTGCTGGGTGTATTAGTGGGGAGAGAGAGGAGCAGATAAGATGGAAGTTTTGCATTGGTGGAGAGCGTCGGGTTGAGCCCTGTTTGATCCTTCTGAACATATGATCACAAGTAATTCCGATAAAGAAAATTGTTAATTTGATCTGAGCTAAGGTTTTAAAACGCGGTAGGGTTTACAAAACTGCTATCCATCGGGTCAGTTAACTACTGTTAGTTTTTTTAAAAAAATAGCAGTTAACTGAAAAAAGGTAAAAACGTCTAGGAAACCAAAAAAATTGTGAGAGAAACCAATCAGTGGGTTTTATCCATGAAAAACCAATTATTTTTTAAATCGTGCCCTAAACTATCGCATTCGAGCCAAATTGGTCACTATGGTATAAAACGGGGTTTAAAAAGTCTCTCAACTTTCCAAACCATGCCGATTTGGTCCCTTAACTTGTCAAACCTAGTTTCATGAATGGTTTTCACTAATGTGATGTCCACGTGAGTGGTTTTGTGTAACATGGCGGACACAAGTGTAATTTTTGTCCATATAGGGTCCACATGTGATCCTCTCTCTGCATCTCTCTAACTCTCTCTGGGTGAGACAGGGTGACATTGTATCAGGGCACACATGAGGTGGCGAACGACTAGATAGTGCGACGACCGGCGAGCTAGGGAAGTGGCCTTCCCTCTCGCCGGAGGGGACAGGGGCTAGGTTGGCGGTGTGTGTTAGGCGTGGACGAGGTGGCAACCAGTAGCCTAGGGTTGTGGCGTGTTGAGGCACCGTGGGAGGGGACCAGAGAGAGATATAGAGAGAGGTGGGGAGCAGAGGAGAGGGGGAGGGATGGGAACATCGTGTCGCGGTCGCCGGCCGATGCCAATGGTGGCGCCCGACTAGCCGTAGGAGGGAACCAGAGAGAGAGTGAGAGATAGAGAGGGAAGGAGTTATAGAGAGGGAGAGTAGAGAGAGATTAGAGAGAAAAGGAGAGGGATGACAACTGGGCCCATGGTGGAAAATAAATAAAAATGAAAATGTCACTTTTGCGGCTCACGTGTTCGCCATGTCACACAAAACCGTCCACATGGAGCCATATCAACGAAAACACACAAAACTGATTTTGACCGGTCAACAAACCAAATCGGCACAGTTCAAAAAAGTTGAGGAACAAATTTTAGCCGGTTTTGTACTACAAGAATCAATTTGATTCGAATGCGATAGTTCGGGACTAAATCATACTTTTTTTCCTATGAAAGAAGAGATTGTCACGAATAGGGGAGATATAGGGTCTGTTTGGTTCGTAGCCTAAGTGTGTCACAACCAAGCTTAGGCATGCCACATATGCTTAGGCAGATGTTTGGTTAGCTACTAAGTTTAGGCTTGCCACATGAAATTAGTAAGCTCGCAGGTGTTCGCCATAGCCAAATGTGTGGCGGCCAAATCGCTTGCCACACAAGTTTTCGTCAAAGCTCATCGGTGTGCGCGCCACGAGAATGCTTTAGAGAAGCTCGTCATCATCTCGTGTGGGGAAGAAGGTCGGAGTGGACGAACGCAAGGGAGGACAAGCCCGTCGGCATGGGGAGGCAAGCACAGCCCCTGAGCTTGCCGGCGTTGGGGAGCTCACGCTGCAACCACGATATAGCCATCTAGCCAGATCTAGAAGCTTGTATGAGAAGGCGTGCAGGGAAGAAGCCAAGGGGAGGCCGGGCTCATCGGTGAAGAAGTACGTGCAAGGAAGAAGCCACAAAGGATGACCAGGCTCGGTGAAGAACAAGCACACATGGGAAAGAAGCCATGGGAGGAGGTCGAGCTCGTGCGGGGAAGAAGCCATAGGGAGGCGAGCTCGCTGGGGAAGAAGTCAATTAGAGGATAAGCTCTTGCTTGGGAGAAGCGGCCTCCTCTGCCTAGTCCTCGCCTCTCCCTCCAGGCCTCCACCGTACTCCTTGGGTCATCCCTTTACCCAGACCCTCCTCTTCATCTGATGCCACCAATGGAGGGTAGTGGTAGTGGCAGTGACGGAGAGAGTTACTTGTGGGGATAAGAATGAGGTGGAGTAAACTAGCAAACCATGAATGTTAACCAAACATCGGCCACTAATTTTTGCCGTAACTAATATTAGACATGGCAATCATTCAAACAAAATTATTTTTCCCAAAGTTAGTTAAGCCACTATTGACGCCGAAATTTGGTTTCAGCTAAACACATATGGGCTTAGGGAATAGGATCCCCGTCAGCATTGGAAGCAGGTTTCAAAGCATGCTAGCCGATTTGATCTACAATTAGCAAAAGAAGACATAATCAGCTTTAGATAGCCGATTAGATCTGTAACGTAAAGGACTTACAACACTTGGGAACAAGTCCAAACAGAGGTGAACAAGTCCAAATAGAGGTGAAAGATAACGAAGATATCGGGTAACATCATATCTAAACCACAGATTCAAAGGGTAAACAGTCTACTACCAAACCGATATGATCAACAAAGTAGCAGAAAGAGGATAAATAGACTATCGACAAATAGTAAGCTATAAGCCGATAGAACAAGGGTAAACAGCCTACTGCCAATGAATGTGTTGATTAGTAAAAAGAGTGTGAAACCCAACCCTTAGTCAAAACGGCGATATGCAGTAATATCGACTAAGATAGTATTTCGACCAAAAGTCGATATAAACCCGTAGATCGAACTGAATCAAGACAATACTTACTTGCAAGCAACTCCTGGGATGTATCTTAAAGCCAATCAAAGGGAGATGCGCAATAAGTCAGTCGAAGACAAAATACGACGAAACTACTCTAATGTGATGAAAGTAGACAAAAAGTAAAGATAAGCGTAAAGTAGATATGTTTGATACATCGTTCGATTCCTTTACAGGACCTCGAACGCAATCGACTAGGACTCTTATTCTCATAACCTATACGAATTCGACTTCTTTTCTTCTTATTATATCTAACATTACCTAACATATTCATGCTAAGCCGATCCGAACTCTCCTTTATCCCTTCCTTAGCCGATTCAATCTTCTTTTTCCATACTTGTCCAAGTCAACTTGGACCCCTTTACATTCGTTTTAGCCCGCATTTCACCAAGCCCAAACTAATTGCCGGATTTTTCCAGAGTATCGGCATTTTTTTTTCAAATCGGGTGTCAACAGCCACAAATAACTAAAAGTCAGCTGTGACAATATTTGTTAGAACCAAACAGGCCGTATGATTTGGATTTTGGATCCGTCTCGCCGAGGTTGTACTAAACCAGGTCATAACTCATAAATACTAGTTGAATGCCCGTGCATTGCAACGGGTTTCTTAAGTGTGGCAGAGTTCCTAAATCTTGATGTTCAAATAAGAAAGCTATATAGTGTTTCATCAGTGAGTGAAACTATAATATTCAGTTAGTATGCCTATCTTATGCTACCTATGCAAACTTATAGAGCACAATCAAATAGCCACTGACAAGTGATGAAAGTTGTACAATATTGGGTCACTCAAGACATAGGGCCTTTGCAACGATACCAACTTGTCATGTCCGATCCGCACATGCCTAAGCAAGTAGGCCTTCTTGATCCTAGTGTCGTGCACCTCAATGGCTACACACACGATGGGTGATATTACCTAAAACCCAAACAGATTCAAGTTGAAACAAATAAAAGTTAAAACAAATAAAGAACGAGTGCAAGTGTGCAACAAGTATAAAAGTTCAAAGTGAGCAAGTATGATTTCACAGTTTAGACCAAGTAACTTAGAAACCATTAGGCATTCATGTTGGCATAACTCATAAATCTATTCAAATATGATGGACCTCTGAAATTAAATATTTATTGGATCCATCCTAAAAAGTAATCATCAACAAACCCAACTCACATGGACACGTTGGTCATGTCACCCGTCCAAATCGAGTTTCACATTGAAGTCCTAGATGCATACCCTCTCTCTTCTATAACTTCTCTCGCTCGGGAACATAATATGTAGCACTTGTTTTCGTATCAAAATTTGATAGGCATGTCGATTATGCATTATATACCTTTTGCTTCCCGAACCGACTAAAGGGTAAATCATTCAAATTTATGGCAGCATCTGAAACAACTCCATTCGATATGAGATGCCATACCTAGGCAAGTTGGATGGTCTTAAACCAAGCAAGACCTGTATAAATAAATTCCAAGGTTCAACAGAGTTCTTACCCCAACATCAAAAAAGGTCGATTTGAGTGGCGACCTTACAATCTATTCATGTACTTCAACAAGCTAGAATAATATGTTTACTTAGCTCTATGGAATGCAAGATGCCTTGCAAAATAGTCTCAAAGTAGTAAAGAGTCATATACCCAAAAGGAGCCAAGAATATTATATCTATGTAGACAGCAGACTAGTATACTATTTCTAATCCTTTTGCCCTAAGTTTTATCAAATAAAACAGAACAACATCTTTGATACAGAACTACCGAGAAGTTAGAGACTGCGGGTGATATATCGTCATGTCATCTTGAACAAAATTCCGGTACATAATTCGCATAATTTCACAGCAAACAAACAAAATAGGAATGACTATCAATGACCTCCACAAATGATGAAAGGGTTAACGGATGAGCTTTAGATGACACAAATAGATCATGGGAAATAAAACTGAATAGACAAAAAAGAACAAAAAATAGATCCAAATTCTTATTAGACATGTTGCCCCGATTCACCTACAAGCACACCACTTATGGTTTCCTAGTACGAATAAACTGTTCATGTCATTAAGAAGAGCCCTACTGAAATAAATAAGAAAAGCTTACTCATAATCAAAGCAACTTTATTTAACTGCTGACAGTGAGCAATAAACAGTGAGCATGACATTTTTATGAAACATTTATAGTGCAGGCACAATAGGACTAATAGAACTGCCCATGAGCAGGGTAAATCTAGGAACAAAAACTAAGTTCCCACACGAGTGAATTGACGAAGGTAAAGAACAATGTCACTCCGTTAAAAAAGAGACATGGCCTAGGGAAAAATGCAATAAATCGGAACCCATAAAAATGACAGGCTGATCATCACAATGGGTTGTGTATGAAGCAGAATCGAACAAGTAGCATCACAATCAGTACATAAGGCATGCCTAAGGTGCTTGCTTTGTAAGTCCAATTATAGTAAGTGCGCACTGTATATAACCAGTAGCTAGTTATGATGGTTGGCCAACAACCAGGCAACTATAGGTATGGACTCCAACAAGGTTACAGGGTATTCACCTGGAGGCTAGTGAGGACGAAGTCGCCAAAGGCGAGGAGGGCGTTCAAGTCGTCTTTGCCAAAGAAAGAAACACTTGTTGAAAATGACAATAATATTGTAGATCAATAACAAGCTGACATACAAACCAAAATTATTTCATCCTTGCTATCTGGATCCAATCCAGTTATATCTTTGTTTGAAGATGACTGCATGAGGTTTTGGTTAAACAAATCAGTATTTTACATAAGAGCAGTAAATAAAATAACAAACATGCACCGGTTCATTAAATATGAGGCATATAAATTGAATGGAAGGACCCTCCTTTTCTTAGAATAGCTGAATGCCCGTGCGCTGTTATGAAAACATAAATAGTAAAAAAATATTAGAATCTATCATATACAATGTCAACTGTCTAGTAATTTCGTTAGTTATGAAGTATTATGTTTTTTAAGTAATTAAATATTGTCTTCTTGTTTTAGGCAATTTTCTTGGCTTACATGGTTTTTATTATATTTTTAAAATATTGGATCAAAACGAAGTAAATACCCATTTCGAGAATGATTTTAAAATATTGCCTCTCCACCGACGGTGATTTCAAATTTTGAATAGATGAGGGAGGTAGTGGGCTGGATATATGTGTAGTTAATGCAAGGATGAAGAATAGAATGGTCCAGTAAAAATGGATCACCACTCATCATCACCCACCATAAGCCACTTTTAAGTAGTAAAGAAAAATATGTAGCAAAATCATATGCAGAGTTGAGCAATTGAGCATAGTTACAAAGAAACACCTACTCATAAACTCCTGTGGTTGCTATATCCTGAAAACTTGACGTTAAAGGCAACATGACCTCCCAACTATTCCGAGCCTCTGGCCCTAAAGCTTAACTGAGACAAAGCACCCCTAGTGGTCAGTCTCACCTATTGTTCTGGAATTTAGAGTTTCGGAGGTTGGCGACACTATTCTTGGAATCAAGCAACATAAGTTACATATTTACCTAATGGTATATGTTACATATTTACCTAATGATATATGCTACTAATAGCATGGAGGATTCACAATTTTTTCCACTACAATCAGTGTTGAAATGTTATTAAATGACACTAATTTGATCCGAGTGCTGAGCATAATGAGAAAGCATGCAGTTCATGCATAGAGAGCTACCTAGTCTTGACTACCCAATACCATACACTTGTTATACACATTTCATTTGTCAATCATATAAGAGAGCGTATATGGATAACAAATATTGAAGCAGAAATTTGAAAAACAAAACTGAAATTTACAAAAGGAACTGGTAACAGAACTTCTTGTTTGACAGCAAGGACTTAGAAAGCTGTTAATCTGAATTACAGAACAAACCATAATAGGGGATGGGATTACAGGAAGAAAGAAACCTTCCTTGAAGACATGCACGAAATGACTTGTTCAGACTGTCTTAATTTGCTGCTTTCTATTCCTCTTTATTCTCCCTTAGAAATGGTGGTGGTCTAACCACAATGCTCTGCTTCCATTTCCTGTCAAGCTTCCTAGACAATCTCTTGTTGATTCCTTGTTCAATTTCCCTCTCTCTTTTCATAGTCAGCATACGAGCAATCTGATGTAAAGATGATAACACAAGTGACCAGTGAATTTTAGAAACATGCTGCTGTTAAGGAAGAGTAGGAAGTGGGGAAGAATGATATAATAACTTGATAAATTTCTTTCTCATAATGCTACAGAATTTTTCTGTAAAGGCCACACAAGAGGATCCAATTTCCAAGTTACAGATTACTCCACAACTAATTGTTGCTCTAGTTTCTCCTCGTCTAGAGAATAGAGATGAAGTTTGAAGCAGGTGATGAGTATAATTCCAATTTCCAAATTAGTTTATCATCAAGAGTTCAAGAAGAACACCATATATATAGATGAGTTCTCATTCACAGAAAATTATGTTCATCTTTTGCTAAAAAATATTATGTTCATCTAATATTCTGACATGCTAAATTATTGTATATGCAATTGGATCTCCTCAGTCCTCACAAACAAGGTTCAATATCCACTAAAATCCAACAAAAACAGCCATTGCTTTTGGACATACAGATATTAGCGGTTGACAAATCCATGAAACCAACTTATGCAAGAAAAAAAAACTTTGAAGTTATCAGTTGTCACATCACCAACATAAACCGATAGTAATTAAAAGACGACATACAATGCGTTGAAAACCAACAAGCTCGGGAGGAGGCGGTGGCGGCAGGGGAGAGGGAGAGAGAGAGAGAGGAGAGAGGAGTGTGTGCGCGCGCATGTGGAGTGAGGAGATGACCACGAGCCAAGACAGCCTGGCGGCGGCGGCTAAAAGTGTGGTGGCGGAGGAGAAGAAGATGGGGCGGCGGCGGGAGAAGTAGAAGAAGTTGGGGATGGTGAGAGAAGGAGAAGAAGATACTGCATGGCATGGCGATTTAACGGGCGGGGGGTGAGCAGGCGTGGCGGAAGGTATGGGAGGGGGCGGGGGTGGCGGCGTGGGAGAGAGCACAGGCGTGGCGGAAGGCACAGGGGAGGAGGCAGGGCGTGGCGTGCGAAGCGCGGGGAGGAGCGAGGCGGGAGGCTAGGGTTAGGAGCAGTGCGTCTGCGAATGTGGGAGGAGCAGTGGCCACGGTGGGATTAGGGGAGCGGGGGCGTGTGTGGACCATCAGATGGAGATGGACGGTGGAGATCCCATATTGGTGAAACCACCACCACCACAAGAGCTTTTTTAATAGTAGAGATAGAGATTATCCAAAATTAATTTTTAGATAATTGTCTAGATATCTTACCCTTGCATTATAATTTTAGATAATACCTAAATTATAACGTCACCTACCAACGTAGTATTTTAGCTTAGGGAGGTGGAGCAGATAAGCAGTACATCCATAAAACAAACTCAAGAATCTCCGACTCATTTTCTCTATCCAAACAACTCTATCACTACCGATCGTGGATGATAAAAGCGGAGCCTGTCCCTATAAAATCACGCCGTTCCACAGGTCCCGGATAATCAATCTCGCCGTCGGGCCGCGCAGCAGTGTTCGACGCCGCGCCATCGCTCCCCCTCCCCCTCTGTTCTTGTGCGTGTGCTTGTCAGATGCTTCCTCTATATCTTGTTCTTGCCCTTGTCTTGATTTTTAAAGGAAATTTAATGGTTTCTCCCCTGCCTTGCACTTTCTTGGTCGATTATTATGTTCTCTTCTGATCAATCCCCCCACAGATTTAAATTTTAGGACCTATCGATGAAAAATTTCGTCTTTTGCAGTTTAGATTGGATTTCTTTTTAACTAATCGATGGATTGTTTGTTGCAGAGTTCTCTTTTGAATCTGATGACTGAGCCCAGTATGAAGGTCTCGAAGCTTTTAATCTTACTGGTTGCTTCGTCCTTATGCTTGTCCGTTGCGGTAAGTGAGTGCTAACTTTCTGGTCTTTGATGCATATGGCAACTAGATTCATGAGCGATCTTGTGATTCTGGTTGTAATTTGTTTATTTCTTGTAGATTGCTGCTCAGCAAACTTGTCCAGCCAATCTCGACAGCAAGTGCGATGATGGCGCTTCTGATGATTGGGAGGGCGAGTTCTTCCCCGGCATTCCCAAGATCAAGTATGAGGTGGGACCGTGAAAGTTCTGAACCTGGAACTGCGTTATGTTTTGACAAATAGTTACGATTTAAACTTTTGTGCTTGAACAATTGTGTTGCAGGGCCCAACCAGCAAGAACCCGCTTGCTTATAAGTGGTATAACGCAGAGGAAGTGATTCTTGGAAAGAAGATGAAAGTATGATTTATGAACTGTGTCTTTTGGATAGATCTTTTTAATCCCTTTTACATTACGTGCTATAGTCAGATAATATATTTATTCACTTCCCATTAGGATTGGATGCGGTTCAGCGTGGCCTTTTGGCATACATTCCGTGGTAATGGGGCAGATCCTTTCGGTGCACCTACAAAGGCTTGGCCTTGGGAGGATGGCACGAATTCGTTGGCCATGGCTAAGAGAAGAAGTATGACGGTCATCTAATATTATGTTTCAGTCCAGATCATTATGAATTGCATATTTGCTGGAATCAACATCTTGTGTTTGAATTGGTATTGCAGTGAGAGCTCACTTTGAGTTCATGGAGAAGCTTGGAGTTGACAAATGGTGCTTCCATGACAGGGATATTGCCCCTGATGGCAAAACACTCGCGGTATGCCCTATATTTATGCTATAGTTGTGTTAATGCATGAACTGTAGATACTTTCAAAGTGGTTTAGTTATCTTCAAATGTGTTCTGAAGTTGCAATCTTTAGTTAGGCGATTGACAGCTATGTTATGCTTATCCTGCTTTAAAACATTTATTTTGGATGTTTATTTCATCATTATACTTAACTAGGGTTTATGAAGAGTTCCAATTCTTTTATATACCTGACAAACCATAATTAGGAGCAATAAAAATATATCACTTGAGATACTTTCTGAGATGATCTTTGCTCCAGTAGAGGCTTCTGTTTAATAATGGAATGGAATTTCAGGCTGCGTAATGTGACGCTACCTAGGCCCCTAGCATGAAAGGTCTACTGTCAGAATTTATCTAAGTGCTCTTGTTTCACATCGCAGGAAACAAACGCGAACTTGGATGAGATAGTTGAGCTGGCAAAGAAACTCCAGGTTACATTGCAGCAACCTTAAATTGTTGTCATTTGGCTGCACTTAGATGCATTGTGTTTTGCTCTTTTCTCAAATATTTTCTGAACTGCATGCAGGGAGAGACCAATAAAAAGCCACTGTGGGGAACTGCACAGCTTTTCTTGCATCCACGTTACATGCACGGAGCTGCCACTAGGTATGCACTTGATTTTACTGCGTGTACAAACCTGGGATATGAGTTGAATCTAAGAAAGGTCTTCATTGATGCTGCAGCCCAGAGGTTCAGGTGTATGCTTATGCAGCTGCTCAAGTGAAGAAAGCTTTGGAGGTGGGTTATCTCTGAACATCATAGTATTTCTTCCTTCTGCTTAGTTGTTAATTTTATTTTTATCTCTTTACAGGTTACTCACTACCTAGGCGGTGAAAACTATGTATTCTGGGGTGGAAGAGAGGGCTACCAAACTCTTCTCAATACTGACATGAAGAGAGAACTTGACCATTTGGTATGAATCAGAGATATTCTGCTTGTTCTTTTGTATTCGTACTATGCATTCACTGGATTTGCCAATTTGTTCTTATGTTTGGCAGGCTAACTTTCTTCAAGCTGCTGTTGACTACAAGAAGAAGATTGGATTTAATGGTAATTGCATCTCTGTCCTACATGATCTTCCTGTTTCTCTTTCCCCAGCTTCTGACATAGTCAATAGTTTAGTTATTTTTCTGTATGATAATAGTACTGAGCTTTTGTTTTTACAGGAACATTCTTGATAGAGCCTAAACCACAAGAACCCACAAAGCACCAGTATGTTTGTCGCTTGGAAATAGATTAGCAAAAATGCCTTCAGTATTGATAAAATCATTAATCCTTGTTTTCCAATGGCAGGTATGACTGGGATGTTGCAACTACCTTTTCTTTTCTACAGAAATATGGTCTTACAGGTAAGCTTCAGGAATTTGTTCAAATTAGTACCTCCTTTCATATTTAGTACTGTATATTTGCAACATTTCTGCAAGTTAAGCTTATGCGAATTTAACCATGTATTCTGAAAAATCTTAAACCATCCATTTTTTTAAATGCCACGACAATGCAGGAGAGTTCAAGATAAATGTTGAGTGCAACCATGCTACTTTATCTGGGCACAGGTTAGTTTCTTGTTCGCCTAGCTTCAATCATAATAGCTTTAAGTGATAATATCATCACTGCATCTAATACTTGCAGCTGCCATCATGAGCTTGAGACGGCGCGCATTAACGGGCTGCTTGGAAATATTGATGCAAACACTGGTGATCCGCAAATCGGTATGTGCCACTGCTTATTCTTGTATTAGATTAATGGTTAAAACAGCTGAGCTGATATTAGTCTTCATGTGAGATTTGAGGCATGCACGCATATCATGTAGCAACCTTACTTTTCAATTCTTATGTATACACAGGTTGGGACACGGACCAGTTCCTCACAGATATTTCAGAGGCTACTCTGGTTATGTCGAGTGTAGTTAAGAATGTGAGTGGTATTTGGTTTGGTTAGTTCTTTATGTTTAAAGAACATGACAATGTTGGACTCATACGTTAATATGATTTGGTATGTTCACAGGGTGGACTTGCACCTGGAGGATTCAACTTTGATGCCAAATTGTTAGTTCTCGTTGTCATTGGTTTCTGTGGTGTAAATTGGTTTCTGTAGTGTAAATTGATTTGTGATCTATGATCTAATTGAAATTCAACTAACATGGAATTCGATTATGGTGGCAGGCGGAGAGAGAGTACTGATGTTGAGGACATGTTCATCGCTCACATCTCAGGAATGGACACACTGTCTCGAGGCCTTCGCAACGTTGCCAAGCTGATGGAGGTAACAAAAAAACAATATGACCTGCCAAAATTTTCATATGCAGCCATCTAAACGGAAGTTTTTCTGAATGTTAGGATGGTTCACTGGATGAGCTTGTTCGTAAGCGCTACCAGAGCTTTGATAGTGAGATTGGTGCCATGATTGAGGTGCAACATTTAACTAGATTGGATTTCTTTTGCTTTTTTACACTTGAAAGTTCTAGTTGAAATAGTAACACTGGTTTGTGCCTTTAAATAGGCCGGGAAAGGTGACTTTGAGACACTCGAAAAGAACGTTTTGGAGTGGGGTGAGCCCACTGTTCCATCTGGCAAGCAGGTAAATGGATAACAATCTAGGCATTGTGTATTCTCATGATTGTACTGACGATTGCTCATGATTTTAATTGTGTACTCTCATATTTCCTAATGCAGGAACTGGCTGAGATGCTGTTCCAATCTGCCCTATAGATGGTGCACTGTCCGTAATTATAGGAATAAGCACAAGAGACAACTTCGGAGTGTGCAGCTGTCCTTTGTCACTACGGTCTAGCAATGTTCAGTTAGTTTAGTCTTCCATGCAATGAACCATGTACATTACTACATTGTGGAAGTGAAATAATGATTCGTACCTTTGTAAAATTAATCCCTGGTGTTCTCTTTATCACGGAATCAGGCTGAACTTCTTTAGAATTCTTCTCCTGCATATTTTTTACATGCACGAACAACTAATATCGAATGCTCATCAGCCATCATTGATCTCGTGATCATGTTAAGACTCAGTCAATTCATGCCTCAGCCACGGACTTGGTCTAGCTGTGCATCCGTGCATGATTGATTGCCATTTGCACTATATTCTAACGGTGCATTGATTGCCAATTCACCTGGCCATCAATAATTTTGTACAAGTAAAAAGTCAGAAAGAAGATATCAATAGTTTTGTGCGCGTAAAAAGTCAGAAAGGTAAACACAAAATAGACTGATCAATTTGTACCAGCTTATTACATGGAAGAAAATGGTCAAACTGTACTCCTGCCAGGATCACGCATATATCTGATTTTCATGGCCAACACACCTAATTCCCTAGAAAGAATTGTACTTCAGATACAATAACAGTAACGACTATCATTAGTCATTACCTGTTGAACTGCACTATGACCATGAGCACAGTGGTGACTATGAAAACATCAGCAGAAAGTAGCATGCACTTATCCTCTAGGATGGTGCCAAGGAAGGCGTCAAACTGCTTAACAAGTAACAGTAGTATATGCGCATATCCTCTCAGATGGGGCTTTGCATTATTGACATTACGTATTTCTTTGCTCAACAAATTATACAATAGTACAATGTTACAACAAAATAATTACATTATCATATGATTGTACAAAAAGTTGCAGATTTACAATATACAGGATATGAACATAATTGCAAATTCAAAAGAGCTCTGCACAACAGAAGGGATAATACCCAGCTTCTCCCGCTGATTCTGATACAACTCTTAACTCCCTCTGAATCTTTCTCCGCTCATAAAACACTGGGCATGCAAGGGAAATGCACTTCACCCCACTTTCAACAATCCAGTCTGCCCCGCCGCAGTGACCACATATCTGAACAAAGTTCAGAACGTTTACTGTCAGCCCATCAGGATCAGCTTATCTCAAGGGTATCTATTTTATGAACAATATGACTAAACATGATAGACTCCAGCATTTCAGGTTTGTACATTAAGGGGAGAAAAACTAGAACTTCAGTATTTCTGATGCTCAGTTTTCATTAGACAGAAATGTCCTGGATGTATTTTGGTGTACATGAAAGTGAATGTCAATGAAAATCATCATCTCATGAAATTGTTCCATTATCTCCGATGCAAAATTTGGTAAAGACTTCATGCAAACACAAATTAAGAAGCAAGCCAGATTTCCATGTCTACCTGTCAAGATTCTCTAGTATTTATGTTAAAGCATGAGGGTAAATCACAAGCATGTATATTGACACAATTATACGAGCAATACAAACTTACAGCAGCAAGATGTTGGATTTCTCGCTCCAATTTTGAAGTTCTGCCAGTAACTACTGTGGCAACAGCAGGTTCATTTTTCAAGCAGTTGTTGCAAAAGGTGTCTGATCCCTGAATCATATCACCACAAATTGTACAGTGGCTTGACATGTAGTAGGTATCTATCCTCCCTCCTTTGGTAGATGTTTTCATATTCATTCCTAGTCGGATGAAACTGCCATCACAAGATGTACTGTGACCAGAAGCAGACTGGCGTTTACCAAGTGTTGGACGCATGGGGCGAGGCATCTCATTAAACCATTTATTCAGGTCAGCACCAAGAAGTCCAAAAACACGTTGTAGTGCAGGGATGATCTGTTTGACTATGTAATATAATACATTTAATCTATAAGGAGATCGAACTTCTAGCAGACCATAAGGATCAATAACCATATCAAGAAGACGAGCCCCTGGTTCCCCATGGATAACAACATATGGCACTCTCTCTGCATAGCGTGGTTCTGCCCTAGGATCAGACAGCATTGCTTTTGTTGCAACAATCGCTGCAGGTGGCAGCGAGGAAGCCCTAGAACTGTAAGTACCTAGTCGAACTTCCTTTGCAAAAATGAAGTCTTGAATAGAAACTTTTCCAGATAATATTCGTGACCATTGACGCTCCAAGTACGACCTAACCTGCAAGAATAAAAGGTCATCATACTATGGCCCTGTTTGGCACAGTTCCAGCTCCACCAAATTGGTGGAGTCGGTGGAGCATCCTATTCCTAGCTCCGGAAATTCATGGAGCTGAAGTTGTGGGTACATTGAGGATGTGTATGCGAGTCATCTTATTTACATTTTAAACTAAAAATATAAACTTAAGTCACTTTATTTTAACCTACAAACTCCAGCTCTAAGGTGGAGCTGGGAGCTGGAGCTGTGCCAAACAGGGCCTATATGCTTGACTAATACAGGGAAGTTCAAAAGGTGACAACAATACAAAAGAAAAAAATGTCCTCACGAAGAGGAGAATAACTGAATGAGAAACATGGCTTACTTTGGCCAAGTCCTGTTCTTCAAACATTATTCTAAGAGATCGTTCTAAAATCTTTGCAACTGCCGGGCATGTATCTCTCCGCACTGTTTCAATTCCCTTTGCATCAAAGATTGGCTCGTTCTGTTCAGGACTCTCATAGCTATAGCCAACATATCGCTTCTTTGTAAGAAGAAAGCAGGGGTGGTACACTTTCTCGAACTTCAATGTGACCGGGTCCGGATTGATTGCAGTTATTGAAGAGGCAATCTCCTTTCCTATTCTGAATGCTTCTTCCCTAGAACGCCCTTTTAGAAGAACAAACATACTACAACAGAAACAATTGGTTTTGTATAGTATCATAGTATAGTATAACTAAATTGTAGTTCCAAGATAACATGAGACACACAAAAATACCTGTCAGTATCACCATATACAACCCTAGCCTTCCACTGAGGATGCTGGTTGACAAATGATATTGCTGTTTCAAGTGATCTACGACCACATTGAACAATACTGTCTGCAAGCTCTGCACAGGGCATGCGACCACTGAATCCAGCAGCTGTGTAACCATATGTCACATTAGCGATCAGCTTTAGAGCAAGTTGCCGTGCATTGAATATCTGGTGGGAAAAACAGTTATTTATCATGTAACACCGAAAGGCAAGAAGAACAATCCAGAAAAAGAAGGGAGAGCAACAGAATAGCAACGCAGACCAAATGAAAGAGATTACAGCATTACTATATACATATTAAGTTATTAACTCATTGTAATAAAAGGCTATAATATCAAACTTCAGTCACAAAATCCATAAGCAATTCTGGGCGTCCTTTAAGTGTTAAAAATGGTTTAGAAGAAGTGAATACCCTCTGCAGAACCTTCTGAGATGGATCCAGTTTTTTCATTGCTTGCTTCACCATAATTCTTGTTGAGAGTATCTCTTCCAGAAGGCGAGGTAGCACACCTTTCCTGACCTGCAAAATGCCATTGAAAATGTGCTCAAAAGGTCAATCTGGTGCAAAACGCTCTCTGCTCAGACCTTACAATGGGAAGGTATGTGCAATAAAATAGACGTGTGTCAGCACGCATTGAAAATGCAGCACTAAGCAATGCTTTCAAGAATACAGCCAGTAATTTAACTGGTATGACAGTAAAGGACAATCCTAGGAATCAATCTACCATCCCCATAATGGTAGGCATGTACAGTATATGGTAAAACAGTAGGAGAGGTATATATCTATATATGGGGCATATATCTATTTTTTTTAAAAGCAAGAAAACAGTACGAGAGGACCAGTCGGTGGTACTTGGTGGTAACTGGTACTTCATCCAGCACAAGTTTGAAAATATTGGATAAAATTGAAGCAAATAAAAACCAATAAAATACAATGCTCAAGAACAAACAAGATAGCTCAGCAATAAGAATATTACCTCAGGTTGCACATAAAGGACTCCATTTGGAGTAAGCAGCAGCTGCTTTTTCAGACCAGCAATTGTATGTGGATCTGCTGAATATGAGCTGACACCAAGTACATTTGATTTTGACGGTAAAACTTTACCCAAGCATGTAGAATAACATAGGTTATATGCTATTATCATGGAGGGATAAAGGGATTGAAAATCCAATACAACAACTGGGTCAGAGTAGAAAGCTGATTCTGGTTCCATTACAAGTGGCAAGCATTCCATGGCTGGCTGAGTAGCAACCTGCAAAGTAGCACTGAAGAAAAGTTAAAATGCCAGGGGAATCAATATTTCAAGCAATCATATCCAATTAAAATTTCGGTTTGGCTAATTTACAATCGCACGTGTTTTCGTGAAAACATAGTCACTTCAATTTGCATAATAGTAAGCCTAAATTTGCAGTCCTAATTCGTAAAGCCTAATTTTGCAGTCCTGCCAAATATGCAAATTTAGTACTGTTATACTGCAAATTTAGTTCCATTTTTTGTTTTGATATCTATAAGATTTCACATAAGTTAAAATTTTATTGGTTTCCAAATTTCATAGGGTTTACCAAAAACTTTTGTAATTGTCTAGGTCAAACTAATTTATATATATATATATATATATATTTGTAGGTTTAACAGATTACAATTTTTTTTACTTCTAGATTTTATAGGGTTCACCAACTTAGTTTTGTACTTTCTCTAGCTTAAACCAATTTTTTTTGTTATTTATTCATTTCACCTTTTTATTAGTTACCTAACAAAATAAAGCCCAAAAATAATTAAGCCCACAAAAGAAAAGATGACTGTTTTTTTGTCAAAACACAGTCACCTGAGAGGGAGATAGTCCCTTAACATTTTAGCCAAAAATATGTATCATACTAGTTCATGCGAAGAGCCACCTTGTATATTTAAGGCGATCCCTGAGCCCAACCAGAAAGTGTAGTTGTCTCTTTGTCTGGTTGCTAAAACAGCAGTTCCTATTTTAATTGAGAAAACTGATTATATGCCACTATGATCATTGGACTCTAGGATTTGCCACTCCAAACAATTACCACCCTAGGATTTGCCACTTCAGCCATTTTCCTCATTTCTACCCCCATTTTATGCATGTAAGTGATCAAATCACCTTTCGTTGAGCGAGTGGCATGTGTTCCAGAATTGGTGGTACTAGATAAATGCTAGCGAGAAGCGATAGAACACATCTAAAGCAGACATTGAGAAACTAAAATTGGTAGTAGCAAACACTTGCACCTGTTGATTTCCTGGGGAAATTGCAAGGTAGTTCTGTGTATGAGCCAATCTCAACAGCATAGATTCAACACGGAACTGAGATCCCCGTGAAAGAACAGAGAAGAAGTCAATACCAAAAACACGAGCAAGTTCAGATGTCCGATTGACCTGCATGGCAAGTCAGGTAGGTAACATTTAGAAGGAAGTTTTTTGTTGAAAAATTTCAGCTATAGGAAACACCAGTTACTAGTAGCTTGTCGGGGACATGCAAACCTAACCAACTGCATTATTGTGATAATAAAAGGTAAACAAAACCAAAAGGATAAGCTGCACAATTGATAAGATATCTACTGAATAAACAAGGAAGATGTAAAACAATCCTATGTTGATGATGTACCCAACAAGAAAGCCATGGAGAAAATTCCATTTACCAGGTCAAGTTGATTTATTATTTCAAGGTTGAGTTTAGCTCTGTTGCTAACATATTCTATGCATCGGTGTCTTCCTCGTCCAGGACCTGTTGCAAACCATCGATCCAATATCTTGGTTGGTACTAATGGTATTTTTCGCCTCAGGACTTCATCAGCAACAGCTTCAAGGGAGTAAATATTAAGTTTAACTTCTGCACGCATGAGACGCCATAAGTTTAATACAATTCTTCCACCAACATGTATACCACTAGCATGAGTATGACTCCAATCATTCTCACTGACATCATTAATAACATCATCAGCAGAAGATGCTTCAGGTAGAACCTGACTAGATTCATCAACTGGATTCTTTGGTGGATGTTTCAACTCATGCGGGGGTGTCCTTGAAATTCTTTTCAGCAAGCCTATACCCAGATAAGCAGCTCTTTCAGCAAGAAATCCTAAAGATCCTAACTGAATCTCCCAACCAACTAGGATATCTGGATCAATTGAACATACTGTATTGATAAGATGGTTCAAAAGGTCCCTCTCTTCAGGGAAGACATCTACACTGCAACCAGCAATTCCATCCAAGTTTCTGCAGGTACAAGAAAAAGGGCATTAAAGACATCTCAATCCAACAGGATGGAGTCTTGAACACCCCTTAAAAGAATCATGCAAGCTACTTAATCAAAAGCAAACAAAGTGATTACACAAGGGCACAACTCTAAAACAGAAAAAACTCGTTTAAGATCCTGAATAGTAATAGATAACGAAGCCAATCTCTTGTGGTGTTCTTCCACTCCAGAAGCATGAGAAATTAACAGAAAATATAATAAGGCATAAATAGAAGGACCAACTATCTTTGAAGTCCTTGATGGACCAAATCAGTAAGTTACCAATCAAAATCAATATACTCTAGTCACATGTGACATCAGTTGCTACTGTCACCATCCTAGTCAGTAAATGTGCCATGTGACCATGTCTACCTTTCTTATCTATAATTCCCACAGAGTTGACATAGCTCAGAAATAGGATTCTCACTCAAGTGGTGACATGGTAACTGACATGTCACATGTAAAAGAATGCTACTAATTAGGACAGTCAAATTATTGACTTAAAGTTTATACAGAATTGACTGAGACAATATAAAGTTTAAAGAGATAGTTGGTGTTGATTGACACAGTGCAATTACCCCAATATGAAATGAAAATGCTACAAAGAAATCAATGATTTAAAGATTGAGTGGTTTCACACAACCTCCTCCTGCGAGATTTGCCATTGCTGCCACGTATAAGAACATAAATTTCAACAGTATTGTTAGTGTCATCTTCAATGGCCAGAGATACAGCATTTATGGCATCAAACCGTGGATCGGGACGCAGATCACCTTTGCTTTCTGTTAATACCTGTTGATTAGTGGAAAGAAATATCATGAGGCAATTCTACTTTGCCTGATAACCAAAGTTTTTCAAAGACTTCTGTTTTGCAATTTGCTCAAAATGCTTGTTGGTGGTACTAGATAGATTCTCTAAAGACAGTAAATTATCAGTTTATCATCTTGCACCCTACAAGGAATGAAGAAAAAAAAAGAAGGTATCTTTTTTGTGAACAAAAGAAAAAAAAAGAATGTAGCTGAACCTCTATGCTCATTATAGTCAGCTGTTGTCCACCACCGGTGCAAGCAGGGTCACGAAATCCAATTTGACTGAGAGGTGTGAGCCTATCCTTCTCATCTCCAGCTGAGAACTGGGAAAAGTCATGCCAATCATCCACATGTTTTTCGTTGTTAAAAGGATCTGGTTCCACCATAGCTGTATCAACAGCAAATTTTGTTGTGATATGCTCCGAAGCAGATCTGGGTACATGAGAATGTGCCATCAACTGAAGAGCTTCTGTACGATTTTGTGATCCCTCCTGATCACCTGGCACTTTTTCACCATGAGTAACCAAAATAGAATTGTGTGAGAATAACAGTAAACAACATGGAGATTAATTTGTGCTGGAAATTGCTTGTACCAGAGACATCACTGGAATAAGCTTGTTGGGTTAGCCATTTCTCCACAGCTACTGCAGATGGTGGCGATAAAACATGCGTCAGCAAATATAGGGCTGATCCATCATTTTGGAAATGAGATGGAACACCCAATATATCCTCTGCGATCTCCTTACTTTCCGCATATTGAAATGATTCATTCCACTTATACTCGTCAGCATTCTGGTTGAAAAATGGAAGGAGATCAACCAATCCCTTTTTAGCGGCTGATAAATGGCAGAAGAAAATACATTATTGAGGTGCTGTAGCAGAATAACATGGTACCTCTCACCAGGTAACAGAATGATAAACAGAACTACATGGTCAAATATTGTTGAATAAAGAACTGTAAAAACTGTAAGGTATGAAGCAGCATCCGGAAGACCAGAGCTGATGTCATGCTAATACCCCAGTAAACAAACCGAGAACATCAAATTGATAAAAAGAATACCAAAGACCAATAGGGTGTCAGAGAAAAATAAAAAAAAAAAGTAGTTTTTTTTGTACGAGTCAACTCTGGTGAGAAACTAAACCCAGATAAGAAAGGAATGGGACTTTGAGAAATGAAAAAAACCAGAATCTTTGTTTCAAGATGATGCATAATACTATAATAGTGTAATTACGAACAGTTAAAATATAATTTGTTAATGGCACATGCATAATGAATTTTGGATACATGCTAAGATGGGATGCTGGTATACCACTTCTTTTGGCTGCTAGTCCAAATGGCTCCAACGGGGAAATAACATTGAGTTATCTAGATTGTAATGGACCTCAAAGCCTAGTACTTGAATAACGAGAAAACATGCTATGTACTTATGTTGTCATAACTTCTGTATAAGCAAATTAAATCCACCATAGCAAAAATAAATATTACTTGTGGAACTTACATTTGGTTTGCTCACTGCCCACAGAAGAAGCCTCCAAATTAGACCATACTTGATTCTTCGATGGAGGCTTCTGCGCAAAAGTCATACATAAACATGCACGACCAGGATAAGGCATTTCTGAATTAGAAAGATCACTGTTGAAATCATTAAACTCTAATCCCCCAGAATTTACTATTTCACCCTCTTTACTCATGGTGCACGTCGCAGCTCCAGAACTATCATACTCCAACTGTTCAGGCCGAAAAGATCTCCTCCTCCTCATCAAGTCCCTCACAGAATGACAGGCTGAGTCCTGTTCACCTATGGAACTAGAAGACCCCCTGTCAGTGTCGTCTGTGGTATCATGAGAGTTCTTCTCAATCCTACTCATGTAAGAAGCACTTTGATCCTTCTGAGTTGGCATTACATTGCCGGAAGAAGTTTTAACAGGACCATTATCATTTCCATGTGGCCGCTTTTTATTGGAAAGAGGCAAAGAACCCCAGAGAAGTTCAGTTCCTCCACGCTTATTGGCTAATTTTGAACTATTTTTAGCAGATGAGTAACTAGGTGATCCTAATTTTTTCATAGAGTTCTTACTTCTATCGTATTCTTGGGGGACTTTCAGATTCTCATCAGATGACCCATCAACCTGAGGAATAGTACTGCTCAGAGAAGCATTATCAAGAATAACAGAACTGGGGCAAGATGCCTGTGCATTCGGCTCTTCTGCCACAATCAAAGGGTCCACTGAATCAAGAATATCCTGGCATTCCTGCTGAGAAGCACTATCAAAATCCTGGTGAGCAGACTCTAAAGCATCTTCAATGGACTTCTTGGCAAACAAAGGGCTGAGAATGGCTTCATTAATCAATTCATCATCAGTTGACGGTTCCTCTGCAGCTTGCGAGGAGGCCAACCAGCTTAAAAGCCCAAGGGCTTCAGCATCCACAAGCTACAGAAAACAATAACAAGCAGGCAAGAGGCAGTGAATTTATCAGGAAATAAATAATGGATGCAAATCAAGAATGATGAAAGATATACATGTGGGAGTGGCTCCAACGATTTTGCGATTGAAGAGCCATTGCTCACAAATAGAATCAGAAAATGACCAATTGACCATCAACCGCTGTACCCAGTAGCATCTAAAGTTCTAAACCACCTGCGTACTTTCAAAGCCACTGTTCTATCTTACCCATCTTCTCAAGTGTGTGCACATATTGTGGTTTTGCTGTGTGTGATCAGGGTGCTAGTCAGGCATTTCTTCTGGGGCCACCAGGAGTATCAACAACCAGGATACAACACCCGATATTTGCAACTCAACTTGAAACTATGTATCCGATATTTGCAATCTTCAACTTGTAACTATTTTAGGCAGCCTTTACAGGTTTAAAAAACTGGCACAACCTAGTTTCCAATTTGATTCACAATTTCTTACAAAACAAACTGACATAATAACTGCTTATAATTTGGAACAAGTTAAGGTCTGAGGAGTACCTTTTCACCATTGTCACATAATTGAGATGATGTTCTTTGGGCAACAGATGAGGAAACAGGACATTGACTGTTTTTCTCAAACATAGTTTCCACATTTTGTTTCGATGACTCCAAGAACAACAAACTTGCATTATGTTTCTCCTTTTGAGTACTCACAGAATTAGCACCACTAGTATTATTCTGGTAGTCATTCTGTGAGAATGTGACAGACCCAATAATATCAGTCAATGATTTCAAGCACCTTTCTAGCCTTTCAGACTCATCAATGGTAGAAACTTTGTAATGGGACCATTCCTCGTGTGGACATAACATAGAAAGGGCACTCTCATACTTAATACCATGAAGGAAACTTTTAAGAACAACTTCCCGCAAAGGTCTACCTGGATCAGCAGGTTTTGTTCCCTCCAATAGTCTTAAGCGCTTCAGTTCCTGAGTAAACAGGAAATAATAGAGGTTTAGCGATTAGCAACATTTTGCAGCACATGTGCACATACAAAACAGAAAAGCTACCTCCCAAATTGCTACAAGTGACTGAACCATTCTGGTATCTGCTGTTGTTTGCGAAAGGGAAGTGTACATCTTATACTTCTCATTCAGGATACCTACAGGTGAAACTGAATTTACACCGATATATATATATATATAGAGAGAGAGAGAGAGAGAATAGCTAGTGTGCTATGGATAGTGCGGATAGATCCGTGCTATCCACGGGGTTTGAAAATTCTGAGACCGAAATAGACGATCCCGAACCGTCCATCTTGTTCATCTCGATGAAATCTCACTACACACCAAATTTCAAATTTTTTTACTATTTGTTTCGTATTTTTGAAAATCGCTGATCTAATTAGCTGTGGACCCTCCAATAAGTTAAGTTTTCAAAAATACGAAACAAATAGTAAAAAAATTCAAAAAAATTTGAAATTTGGTGTGTAGCGAGATTTCATCGAGATGAATATGATGGACGGTTCGAATCATCTATTTCAGTCTCAGAATTTCCAAACCCCATCCATACTATCCACAGCACACTAGCCATTTATTATATATATATATATAAATTGTGATAAATGATAATTAGACCTTCTACTCTGAAATCAGCTTCAAGCATTGAAGAACTCTGTCGATTGGCGAAGTTCAACTTGGCTCCTTCCGAGCAATGGAAAGTGGCAGAACCACCAAGTATTAAAGTATCAGGCACTGTTGAAGATATCCAGATTGTTGGATTTTTTATTTCAGAATTACCTGAATGTGCCTATCATTTTTATAGGAAGAAAGTATTTTAGTAGGAGTAATAAATAAAGTATGACCCAAAAATAAAATATGAAGATCAAATGGAAATTATCAAAAGGAAATTATTCGATACTAACATGAACAAAAATATAGAAGTGGACCTTGTCTTGTACACTAATTCAGCAGAACAACCCACCTTCCTATGAAGAGATGACTTAGGATGAAAATCATCTGGCAATGGAGGACGAAACCTGAAGTCTGTGACATGTACATGGCCCATTCCATACAAGTTGTAGTCAACCTAAAATATACATTCAACAGAATAATCATTTCAGTCGCTCAGAAGATATATTATATATAAATATAATAAACTTGGTACCATCACATCAGTAATATTATACAAAATTACAGATTGTATGCTTGTTGAAAAGAGATAAAATGGTAATATTCTTCTTGCAGTTCACATGATACAAAAACACAAAACAAGAAAGCTTGCACACACCAAAAAATGGAGAAGATACGGGATGTGAGATTCATAGGGCTGGAATACTCTATTAAGAACAGCACCACCCTGAAATTGAACAAAGCGAAAGATCAGTTCCAGAAATAACAGTTTAAAACCATTACTCTATTTAAGATTTTACTTTCCATGGAAGACCGCAAAAGGTACTGGGTTGTTCAAATTAATAAAGGTCAAACAGTTTTGTACAAGAAGAGAGATTGCCATACATGCCATTATGACTCTTTGGTAAAAAAAAAAGTATCAGGTTGTTGGACAAAATGAATTCAAGGTTTCACATAATGAAAGGATGGGAACAGTGAAACAGCACTTCCAGCACTAAGAATCATGCAGAGCCCATATCACATTTCTCCTTCAGTGAATAGTAAAATAAAGTACCTTCTCAAACAAAAAAAAGAGAGAAATAAAATATACATTCATCCTCTATGAATTTATTTAGCTATCAGGACAATTTGAGATAAATTTGTCCATGTATATGGAAACTAGTCAAATACTAACTTCACAACTTAAGTAGGAGGAAGCGCCATACCAATAGATGGGTTGCAGCCCGAGTAACCTCATGAGGATAATATCTTTAGATTAAATCAAGGTAATCAGTGGAACGACAGGAGAATTTCAAGATTTGCATTCTCTAATCTTACACAGCTTCCTGTAAGCCCCAAATTGGAATGCATTGTCATGGAACCACATGGGCATCATAATCTTAAATGCAATGCTTTGGTTTGGAAGCAACCAACTACAGAAGTACAAAACATTGGTCTTAGATAGTTAGATCAACATGGATAAATGATGAACACATATGCTTATACACTATTAAGGCATTCAAGTTGTGAACGATTAGGGTTGCTACATGTTTTGGTTTTTCACAAGAAGGGACTTGCAGATAAATTTATAACATAAATAAACAAAGGAAATAAATGACTCAATGTGAAATTCAATAATAAAGAACAGTAGTTCTTAAGAACATAAAAGTATGGTAGCACAAAGATCAACAAACATATGTTGAGAAATTTCATTATTTAATAATAGATCAAGGCAAGGAGAAGTTGGTAGGGTCCTCTCATACTGTTTTCGTTCAAAAAAAAAAGACAAGAAGAACTTGCACAGTACAGACAACAAATGATGCAATAACTATTGTGTTCCACAATTAAGTTTAGAATATATATAACCAAAAAGGATGTGACAAACAATGGACGCTAGTTCAAACATTTCTCACAATAGCAGCAAATTTGTAAGAACGGTTAACTTATGGATACAGGTAGATCTTCATAAAAAGATCCTCAGATGAATGATAACCATACAACTTCTTTGCTCGAACGAGGCTACATCCATGCACGTGCTTCCTTTTTGATGGACCACGAATCTGTAAGGAAAATGGTGACACCCAGAAGAAGAAGAAAATCACAACATATAAAGTAAGTGGAATCCAGAATACCTGCAAAGCTTTCTCAAGATCACTCAATAGACCGGTTATATATGAATTGCCTAGAAAGCAATACAGACAAGACATTAATTCCTTCTAATCATAGAGTGCATTCCTCAGCACTATAAGCAATAATCAATCTTAGTGCATTGGTGCTAAATTAACTATGCAATGTTTCTTCGCCATTTGAATAGCACAAACATAACACCACTTGATTGCTAGGTACAGTTGCTTATTGGCCAGGAAACAATCAGGTACTTTTCAGGTCACATACAGATTAAGATCAAGCCTGCCTTTCAGTTATACATACATGCTGTAAATGCAAAGTAGATCAATTTTTGAACATCAGAAATGATCTCATGTTCATAAACAATTTGCAATGGCAGTTTGCAAACACCAAATATGTGAGAATAATATCTAAGTTTCAGGTAGTGTGGCTACGGAAACTTGAAACACCAGGTATAAGAAAAGGAAAAATCATAATAAAAATGGCAAAGTGGATATCCGGGTGCATATGTAAGAATCGCAAAATCACCTCTTTCAGCTTCAGTATTATGAAGTAGCTCCTCCGGACAAGGTACGTACAAATATGGCAGGACCTAAATACCAAAAGGAATAAACATTTACAATCTAGTTGAAACATTTAGTGATTAATGGAATAGTCTAAACAAACTTCCATGGAAAAAAATAAATGAACAACACAGGTAAAAATGAAGTACATTTTTATGCATCCAAATACATGTGCTGAGAATAACATAGACATGAGTAGTTGTTAATCATCATATGTATGTCTAAAATAAAGAAAATTTGATTGCAAAATAACAGTAACTATTACATACAACAAACATCAAGTATGAAGAAATTAAGACACTATAGTGTACACATGAACCCAGAATCGAACACAAAAAACAAATAAAGGGACACTGTTGCATTGCCGAATTTCATTTCAGCCCATCTTTGGTAAATAAAAACAGTTAAGCACAAAAAATCATCAAGAGCACTTGAGCAGACGACATGGATACCGAGTTGGATTTCATTTCTTATGCCTAACTAGTGTTCCACCAACAAAAGACTGTTTCAGGATTCCCAATTGGAGTTCTATTTTCCAGATATGGAGGAAGCACTAAAAAATTCACCTACAGTACCTGTACTTCTCCTGAACATAATATAAGAATGCATTGCGACAGGCACAGGTAATGTCGGAATTGCTACATGCAACGCACACATCTCTGACGAAAGGAACTACCGATGGGACCAAACCAACAACATTCGTGATGATTGGGGTGCACTTATAAAACTGTCAATCTGACACAATGAAATTGGAGTCCCAAACTACAAATTTGTTACGTCACGCACACAGAGCATGTTCCCTCCAAATTTAAAAATTCAAATCTAAGCAAGATCACCAAATGCTCCAATTGTGCTACATACCCTATCATAATTCATACGTGACGAACACCGAAAAACTCAACGATAGCACGCTCGAGTAAAAAATCAACAAAATGTGTCACAGTGCCACACACTGACTACTGCCAATTCCGTTAGAGCCGCAGCCAAACGTGGTAATCGGAACCACCTCAGCACCCATATGAAGAGAGAGAAATGCGCATGAAGTAAGGCCAGAGACAGAAGGTGGTGCCCAACCCGATGGACGTGGAGGCAGGTCTTCTGCCCCGCGGGGGTGGAGCCGTAGATCCTGATCACCGGAACCTCCTCTGCCTCCTCGCCTGCGGCCAGCGCTCAGAGGATTCAGAACGAAGCCGAGCGGCGCGAGGAGCGAAACAGAGCCGAGAGAGAGAAGAGGAAGCGGGGGAGAAGGGGGAAGGGGAAATGCACCGTGGAAGTGGCTGTAGGAGAAGTCGAAGCCGGGGAGGGGAGGCGCCATGTAGTAGTCGAGCGAGACTATGCGGACGCTGAGCACCTGGGAGGGCGTCCCCGGCGGCGAGGAGCACGACATGGTCGCCGGCGCGGAAGACTACCCAGGCCGGGTGCGCCTTCTGGTTCGAGTGGAGCGGCTTGGCTGGGGAGTGGCTCCTTCCAGGGCACGTTAGGTTTCACTCCGTCAGCATCTCTACTTGTTGGACTTGCTCGCCTGGGAATTTTTTTTTTAAAATATTTATTTTTATTCAAAATTGCAAAATTACTCGTCGGAATTGTAAAATTACAAAAATATCCGTCCGTCGCCCTGGTTTGGGGTGATCGCCCTTCATTGGGGCGATAGGTGCCTTCCCCGTCCGCAGCATCTTTAGCCGTCGACACGCCGTTTTGAGGCCGTTGGTGCAGTGACCTATCGCCCAAATATGGGGCGATCGCCCAGTAAAAAGGCGATAGGAGCCCCACCTAAACAAATGCCTATGTGTGTGTATATATATATATATATATATATATATATATATATATATATATATATATATATATATTATATATGTTAATTATAATCTCTGTGTATACATTATGTATTATATGTTATCAATATGTTAATTACAATAGTTATAAGAAATAAAACGAAATAAATAGTTATAACAAATATGAAAATAAATATTATCAATTACATATGGCACGTTATTTGGACTATTTAATCTTAAAAATATAATAGTATGGAAATAATGGATAAGTTTCAACAGAGGTTTTTATATTAATAATTATTTGGGAAAATAAATAAATAGCTAGAAGAATAAACTGCCCTCTGCTCGGGCGAGATTTAATCATAAACATTTATATGCCGCGTTGAAGATAAAGTGCTCTCAGGGAAATTTTACTACTGAGTACAACGGGGATATTTCCCTGCTTAGTAGCATCAGTCCAGCCTCGCATGCGCGACGTGCCTCTCGCTTTCTCTCCCTTTCAGCCTCTCGGGCCTCAGCAGCCTGACGTTCAACATCCTCTTGTCGCTTACGGTACTCCTCCTGCGAACGCTTGCACTTCTCCTCTTGCTCCTCCTCATACTGGCGCTGCCTGAACCACTGCCTCTTCCAACGGACCTCACGCTCGATGTGTTTCTTGTCTGCCTCCGATTGCTCCGTGTCTAGCCACTGCCAGAAATCACATAGAGGTGGAGGAGACTATTTGTTCAACATAAGTCAGTATAGATCACATGTGCCATGTAGGTAGATATAATCATGCAGGGTAGGGTGAGCAAGTACCTTTGGACGCTCGCCAAAGGCAACCTTGGGTGGATCGTACTCGTAGTTTGCACACATGAAGAACCTCCTTCCGTAAGTATATGAGAAAGCTTCGTCGGATTGAACAAACTTGCAAAGGTCACCGCAGAAACACATTGGAACATTCACCCTTCAGCACGGTGGTGTTAAACTTGCTTCATGGACGGTCTTGAGCGGAGGTCGCCATTACTCGTTACAACTAGATTTATGCAATTGTATGGGCTGGAGTAATATGTGAGTTTGAGAGGAAGCTTGGAGCGCGGAGGACTCGGAGGCGGAGGAAATAAATAGGAAGTTTGTTCGGTCCATGCACCGAAGTTCATGGAACCGCACGCATCCTCCCGTCTTCTTCTTGCATTTGATGTGATCAAGACGGTGTCGGCAGATCTTGTTGATCGCCAGCGATGCCCGCAATTATTGATCGGGCGGTGTCAGCGGTCTTGTTGGTCGCCATGCCTACGATTATTGATGTGACCGGTGTCGGCGGCATTGTTGGTCAACAATGCCGAAATTATTGATGTGATCGGTGTCGCGGCATCTTGTTAGTAGCGGTGCCCGCAATTATTGATGTGACCGGTGTCACGCTGCATCTGATGGTCAACGGTGCACCAAATTATTGATGTGACCGGTGTCGCGGTCTTGTTGGTCGCCAGATGGCCTATAATTATTGGTGTGACCGGTGTCGGCCGGTCTTGTTGGTCGTGATGCCGAAATTATTGATGTGACCGGTGTCAGCGGATCTTGTTGAAGCGATGCCCGCAATTATTGATGTGACCGCAGTCAGGCCGGTACTATTGGTCAGCAGTGCCCCGTAATTATTTATGTGACCTGGCAGGGGAAAGCGATCAGGTGGAATGCAGTGTTAACAGTGAGTGCACTCCTCGGCCTATATAATGGGAGGCAGAGTTGGCGTCCCTCTCACTCCCACCCTCACTCTCACTCTGACTCTGTGTGTGTAAACTCCCTACTAGGGTTGGCTTCGTAGGAGGGAGGCGAGTAGAGATAGAGACACCACCTCGTTCGGTGTGGCTTCACGACCTACACCGAACGGTTGGATCCGACAAGCCTGGTGGACGTCAAATGGTCCTGGATCTCAAGCCTGTCTACCAAGCGACGACCTGCCTATTCGGACGAGAGCTAGCTATAACACAGAGCCAACAATGATAAGAGACCCAAACTTCTACGGGGATGGCACGTTGTGCGCATGGAGTGGACACGGTTGCCAAACTTTGACCAAAGTTGTCGAAGGATGGATGGCCGACGTTTCTCTGCAAGGCGTTGGCATTGTGAGTAACCAGCCCGACAACGGCGAAGGGTTTAATACATTTTTCATCTCACCTTTTTCTCATTTCAAAATGTAGACCGATGATTGCGGCTTCACCAAATGGATGGACGACCCCTTCCCAATGGCCGCGTTCAGTTACATCGAACATCTTTACGCAAGAATCTCCCGGCTTGAGGAGCAGGTTGACTTTGCTACTCGGGCCTACAACGTGTATACCCGTGTGGAACCGTTCCATGGATGGCACTAAACTAAGCGTCCCTATTACAATAGGGGTTTATTTCATGTAATTTGCATCAAGTTTACGTGGATTACTACCATGTAATGCGTCTCATATTTTCAATGTTACCGGAGCACCATCTTCATTTCGTTCATATCATGAGTACCATAATCTAAAAGCCTTCAGCTCTTTGTCCAAATCCATTGGTATGATGGCGTTGAGCAGATGCCCTCACGGATACATCCTTAATTATAGTCTATAAGTCATCGCACCCTGTATGTCATGGTACCTTTCGAAAAAAAATGGTAACATTTTGAGTGTAATATGACCCGTAACATCGCAACACTCACGATATTAGGATAATATTACAAACAAAAGCTACAGGCCGCGATGGATCGATGGATGAATCGGTGTAAACAGAACATTCGCTGAATAAGCACAGAGTTAAAAAAGTTGTACAACATGGTGGTAAAGGCATTAAAAAAGTACAGGTACAGAAGAAGTCACTGACGGCGCTGCCTGATCTGGTCCGTGGGGTACGTGAGTGGTGACGGAGGACGGACATGACCCTCCTAGGTCGACCTGCGCCACAGAGTAGAGAAGCCCAGTGCGAAGTCGGGTGTGTCTGCACGGTGCTCCCGACACCGAGAGGGCCGAGGAACTCGGTCGACAGTACGTACTCACGTCGAGCAGTGCCTCCTCCTCGTCGTGGTAGTCTGCGTCGCCGAAACCGCCGCGGGGTCTAGGAGGAGGGCGAGACGAAGAAGCCTCCGCGTCTCCCCACTGTCCCCTGACCTGGTGTGCGTGAGACGGAGAAGGCCCCAGATGCCCATCGTCCCCCCATCGCTGCTGCAGGCAGAGGCCACGAGGACTCGCCGTAGCCAACGTCGGGCCGTGGGAGACCAGTGGCACGAGGAGGTGCGGGGACAGCTCCATGAGGACGCAGCGGGGAAGGGCCCGGTGCTGGCCCACGTGGACGTGGTGCACTAGGTCGGACCATGTCTCCGCGCCACTGGCAGCTGGCCAGGCGACGCACCTGCCTCACCGTGTCGAGGATCCGCCACCAAGCTGTCAGGGTCTCCCGGGGGTCACCTGGATGCCCGCCTCGAGACGTGCCACCATGGTGTCAGCCTCCACCTCCACCTCCCCTAGCTGCTGGTCCTGTGGGTAATGCCGGGTTGATATGAGGTAATTACTATGTATAACACGTACCCATAGAGATTCAATTATGAGACTTACCACGAAGTAACCTCTCTGTAACATCTGTGAAGGGTACGTGTCCGACACCGATGCCTCTGCGGCGACATACGGTCTTTGGTGTGTACCCCACCCGAAGGCGAGTCCGAGGCGCGAACCATGCCATGTACTCCGCGTACATGTCATGGTCGTACGGTCGGGTCTCGGTGACCCTCTCCACGAGTGCGTCGTCCCACTGCAATGCCCATGGCTGCATGCGATGGGCGAACGGAATGCCCGCCGCAACCCCATCCGGGTCATCCTGCAATGTATAGAAGTCATCATGCAATGTATACAAGGGGAATTGACAGAACATATATTGGGTACAAAAGGCTGGGACTGAGGTCATGAGACGTACCTGTGAGCGCCACGTGACAACGTGGCGAGGCGGCAACGGAAAAGCCTAGAACAGGCCGAACTGCCGTAACACTCGGTGCGGCGAGTACTCCTCCACACACAGATCGAAGACGAGGACGTTACGGGTGAGCCAGTACGCCTGGTCCCGCGTGCAAAGCGCGGAGATCCCGAAAGGAGCTCGTACGTGGACGTCGTACGCGCTGTAGGGTGTCCACCGCACGTCCTCGTCGCTGAGGTCGTCGAACTCCCAAACGAACTCGGTGCGACCCTCACCGCCGGTGGCGTCACGACCTGCGACGATAATAAATATGGTGGATGTTAGAAATGTGCGTAAGTGGAGAATAACATACGAGGGCATACCTGTCGTCGAACCCAGTAGTGGCCCATGGTGGGCCAGTCCATTGGGTGCTCGTCGTACCAGTCCTGTGGGTACGGCGCGGTGTCAACAGCAGGCCTCCCGACGAAGAAGCGCTCCCAGGACCACAACTGCAGCAGTAGGACACAACCCGACATTGTCGTGTCCTGGTCAGCCCGAGAGACAGCGTCGCACAGACCTCTGTACGTCGCCGCGAGCACAGCAGAGGCCCACGACCATTGCACCATCTGTTGGCATCGATAAAGTTAGGCAGTCTGCGGCAACAAATTTAAACAGAATCTGTTACCTCGTAGTCCGGTGTCGGCGATCGATCGGGCGTATTTCGATCAGTCTTGGTCCACCGTGTTCCGTGGGAGGACGGAACATCACCCAACCAAACAAAGAAGAGCAGTGCGCCCTAGGTGGCGGGCCACGTCCTCGTCCTCGGCGTGCGGGTGGATCGGATCGACTGCAACATTTGGTACAATGGAATTAGCAACTTAGTGGCGAGGTGTGAAATTGCAATGATGGAGATACTAACTGCGTGAATCGAATCACCACCGCCGCGGCCCGTGCCACTCACCCCGCCTGAGAGGACGACGCCCGCCGGGTGTCGCCGCACCTCGGCGAACAGCGGCCGACAATCGCACTCGCCACGTGACGGGGCGTCGTCGGCGGACAACCGTAGGGCCCGCATAGGGGAGCCCTAGGAGGTAAGACACGTCTGCGGCGTGGGAGCCATCTCTCCACAGGCGGTGGAAAGTGTGTGTCTCCGGTCTCCACCGTCGACGAGCCGGACTCGTCCATATCGTTCCGAATCGTCGTGTCCTTCAACGCCCGATATTTCGCTTCAACATCCGGATGTCGGTACCAGCGATGACGGGAGGGGCTTCGTGAACGATCCATCCACTCGGCACCGTACACCTCGTGATGCCATGTGTTGAAAACACTTTACTTGTAGTAATCTTGCGAGATGTAAGGGCGACATGATTGATGTGTATCTGCGGCGGCCGCAATGACGTGAGAGCATGGCAAGTGCAGCGATCGTGGCTTCGGCAGAGCACTCGCGATCAAGAGCTTCGGATTATGCACGATGGGATGTCCTCTCCGGTGGGCACCTCTGCGATCGCGGTCATCGCGATGCCGCGTGGTATCGTCGTTCCATGCCACTCTCGGTGTCACGCGATGTGTCTGCGCCTTGCGTGTTTTGTTGGCCATGTACTTAGAAACAACCGTTGAGTAGAACGATCGATTGTCCGACATACATGCGGCAGATTTCATATATCGGTCAATGAAATATCTTTGCGTACCTAGTAACACACCTTCGACTATACCCACTAAAGGAAGGCATCTGGTGCCTTTCATAACCCAGTTGTACACCTCCGTCAGGTTCGTTGTAATTATTCCATAACGGCAACCGCCCTCGTCATGCAGAATGGACCATTTTTTCAACGGCTCATGTCGTATCCGGTCAGTAAAACTCCTTATGCTTGAACCCGCCCACGCCGAATGTTTGCGTCTGTCAGGGGAGCGCACACAAGGTCATGGGTCATCTCCTTCCTCGTAGTGGACCATAGGGTTCCTTGACGAACTAGCGGTATCCCTTGAATTCAGTGATTGCTTCTTGGTTAGTTCATCCAAACTCCTTCACAGTGCCTCGAACTTCCTCCGCTGGTTCTGTTTGCATAGTCTCTTGAACATGTTCATAAGCTCTTTGTTCTTGAATTAACGAAAAAAATTGGCACCCATATGCCTCATGCACCACCGCTCTTTAGGTGCAGCCACTTTGTTTGCACTCCACGACGTCGGACCCTTCTTGCATGTCCACAATCGCCCTTAGCAACCCGGCATATTGGTCATGGATGATACAAACATCGTGGTGATCTGAATAATCGCCGACTTGACTCTTTCAAGGAACCAAGATACAATTTGCCGTATCTTCCCTCCACGGCGAATGTGACCGGAGAACTCGGTTGTTTTCGCCCACCGCGATTGCGAAGAATCGCCCTTGTATTTTCTGTGAGGAATGTGCCATCCATGCAAATCACCGGCGATGTGTCGAACGCATTTATGCATCGCCGAGGGCTAAGCAGCCCCATTGCAAGACATACTTGCTGGGCACACATCGTCCCGCAGGAACTCCGCAAGGTCGATGTATGTACCAGGATTCCTGTGTGCTATTGCCCTAAGCAAGTGTATAATATTCTCGTAGGAAGCCTCATACGTCCCGAACCGTATCTGTAAAGCTGTCTGTTTTGCTCTCCATGCCGTTGCATAGCTAATCTTGTACTGAAACCTCTCCTCCACTACCGTGATGATAGCTCGAGCTGCGGTGTGGATTGTCTACGATCTGACGGTAAAACACATTGGCCACCCAAGTAGACGACAGATTGCGGTGTTTCTGCTCCGCTTCCTCCAGTTCACAGCATGCCCTATCACAATGGAGCATTTCCAGTAGTCCTTCCACTTCCTCTTGTATGCATGCACCCGCCATGGGCACGAATCAACTACGCACTTCACATCGTACTCCTTTTTGCTAGACTTCACTACCCTGAATTGCCGTCGCAAAGACATTGCCCAATACTTCACCGCGTCCATCACAGCCTCCTTGTCCTTATATATGGCCCCTGCGTGACCTCGTTCTCATGATACTCCCATGCATCACTGCTCCCTTCATTCCTTTGTTAGGTCTTCAAAATTATAATCGAGACCACGCCCTAGGGACAGCACTTCACCGATATTGTCTTCCTCGTCCGAGTCTTGACATCGAACTTCCTCATCGACTCCGTCCTCCTCCTCCATCAGGTCAACTATGTCCTCCACCTCCTCCCCCTCGTCGGCCAGCCCCTGCGCCTCCAGAACTGTCTCCTCGGCACCGCCAATCTCGTGTCCCCCGTCTCCGGGCTCCTCGTCCTCTTCATCATCGTATTCTGGCATATTTCTCTCCACCTCTTCCGTATGATCTTCCCCAACATCATGAACTTCCGACACTGATGGAGTTACCAGGTAGCACTGTACCAGCAACATCAGTGGCCACCCCCGCTCTATGGCAAACCCAACATAGCTCCTCCATGATGATGTCGCATTAATGGGAATTAACTCTCCATAAAAGCAGGTGTTGCGACGACTTACTATTGCTTCTAACCCGCAAATAGAAACGATCGGGCATCCAAATTGAACATCCAAAACATCCACTCCAACAATGCCCCTGTATGTCCTATCCTCGGTCTAGATATGCCCGTACAACTCTTGAAAATCTTGACAAATCCACTCCATCCGCCTGTGCTATCTCCCCATCTCCGTAAAATATTTGAAAATACAATTTCTCCGACATCTTCGCCTACAACGTTAAATCGAGAAATATATCGAGTTCTCTATCTAACAACATCATATACTACCATATAATTGTTACATCATCCTATGTCATTCATTTACTCCTCGTTATTTACGCTATCTATTTTCAAATTTTCTCACTCCACTAATTTCTAAGCGTGCACGACATATGTGGCTAGCCTACCATTTTTTAACATATTATTCTAAAAGGAATAATTCACAAAAGGATAATACAATATATAAACCGTATGACGATCGTACTAGAAATTACTGATATAATTAAATAATTAAACTACTCGGTTTTTCTTACAGACATTACTACTATATATATATCATTATTTTCTCCTAACCCTACAAAATGCATATCTACTACATTTAATTTCTCGTCACATTTTTCCAAAACTTAAACCGACAAACATATGGCTATCCTACTGAGGTTTTCATCGTAATATTTACTTTTTACAACCACACAATACTACCACACTATATTTCTAAATATTGTCTATTAAATAATTTGTAAAAAAATTAAAACTTACCTCCACGAAAATGGCGCTCACTTTATCTTCTATTTTTCTCCCTTTTTTCTTCTCCTTTTTTCCTCTCCTCTCCTCTCTTCTCCTCTCTTTTCTTTTCTCTCCTCTCCTCCTCCTCCCTGCTCTCGGTTGCTCTCTTGGCGATGGAAATGAAAATGGGCAGAAGCGAGGAAGGGAAGAAGGCCGGGTGGGGCTTTAAAAGCCACTATCGCCCAACACAGGCGATCGCCCATTATGGGCGATAGGTTCTGTTCCAACCAACAAACGAATCTCCCATGAAATAGCGTTCTTGGTGCGGGGTACCTATCGCCCCAAAGCACGGCGACGGGGACATATTTTTGTAATTTTACAATTCCGACGAATAATTTTGCAATTTTGAATAAAAATAAATATTTTTAAAAAAAAATTCGCTCGCCTGAGAGCTACGGCCCATAGGAAACTATCCGTCCAACGCTTTCGGGCGTGTCTCCCAGGTGTGTTGGGAGACTAGGCCCAAATGAGAGAAAAAGGCACCGGCTCAATGGGCCGACAGACAAGGCCCACAGTCTACCAACGCTGAGGAAAGAAAGGGGGAAATTGACGGAATGCCACTCCCAAGAGATGGCTTCGTTAAAATGCCACTCTCAAAATGACGCTCTATAAAATGCCACTATTAAGGTAACCTGTTCACCAAAATACCATTTTGGGCCATTTAAACTGATTTTTAACCCTCTTCACTAATATTGGTACAGGAAATGATACTTTTGCCCCTCTCAAGTTGAGCTTATATTGGTATGATGTTGATGATATAAAAGCTTCAGGGGCAGCTTGTTAAGAACTTTTATAATGAGATCTTTTTTACCTCATTTTTGGGAAAATTTGTCGTGCCAATATTAGTGAGAGGGGCAAAAGTGTCATTTCCTATGCCAATATTAGTGAAAAGGGTTAAAAACTAGTTTAAATGGCCAAAAATGGCATTTTGGTGAACGGGTTACCTTAATAGTGGTATTTTATAGAGCGTCATCTTGAGAGTGACATTTTAATGAAGCCATCTCTTGGAAGTGGCATTCCGCCAATTCCCCCGAAAGAAAGACAGCCCACCGATTGAACGAACAATACAGACTTTCGTCACGGACAACACTTTCGAGCCTGTTTTTGACAGATTTTTGGAACACTTTAAAGAGGTCGTTTATCGAAGATCTCAAAGCCATAAAATAGTTATTTTAAAATTTAATTTTGGTTATCAGTTTTGCCTTCTGAAAAGCCAATTTTTAGAGCTTTCGGACTTCATCTTTAAAAAATAATTAAATAATGTCAGCACCGGAGAACAATGTTATATAGCTTCAGCCAATGATACATGGGGCTTGAAATCTAGCAAAATTGTGCTATAAATTGTAGTGATCACTTTGCCGACTTACTACGATTAGTGCATAAGAGCATCTCCAGCAGAGCCTCTAAAACAGAATCTTCTTTATATTTAGAGTCTCCCATCTTTCAGTAGAGTCTTTATCTCAGCCTCTAAATTTAGAGTTTCTCTCCCCCAGTCTTTAAATTTTCTAAATTTAGAGGCTCTCTATATCAACCTCTATAGTTTCTCTGAATAGAGGTTCTGCTGAAGAGAATGAAAACGAAGAGAACGAATAGTGATTTAGATGGGTATATAGAAACCCGACTTTAGAGCATCTACTGGAGATGCTCTAAGCAGCATCCGCTAATTAATTATCGGTGATGATTTTCCAGTCTGAAAGCGGCCTGAGCGGCTGAGCCAGCCCAAGCTTCTCCCCTACACACAACCGCGGCTAGTTTTTCCGGGGATAATTAACCGGCTGAGACGTCACCCCAACGGTGACGCGACGTACGTACCATACTACTACCATGCATGTCCGCCTCTCCTTGGAGTCGCCTCTCGCCGACGTCGGACGGGGGACACGTGTGCGACGCTAGCGCCGCAGGCGCATGCGTCGATCGATCGATCGAGACGACGGCTTCCCGTCCGTCCTCGTCAAGCTCGCTCGCTCTTCTCCGGACTACACGACACGAGCGTGGCTGCGTGGCTTCCTCCCTGCGGATCGAGCCATGCACGGCAGCATAAGCTAGCAACGCCGCGTGGGCTACCCTCCGCTCCATGCAACTCGCCCAGCCGCGAGCGCGGCGGCTTGCCGGCGTGCCAAGGCCGGCCGGCCGGGCTCCCCGCTCCTGTCGTCGCGTGGTGGTCAGCAGTGGTGTAGCCAGGATTTTAGATTTGGTTGGGCTACGGCACAACGGGCCCAACCTATAGCTCCGCCCCTGGTGGTCAGTTGTGATCGGTCCAGTCATCTCAGCTTCCTCCGCGATTGACTAGGTGAGAGCAATCAGACCATCTCCAACCATTTTCTCTTTATTTCACTCTCTTTCTCGTTTTCTACACTATATTTTTCTTTATTTTTCACTATTTTCACTGTAGGAAAAAAAATAGTAACATCGACAGCCAAAACCATCTACCCTAGAATCAAAACCGTCCACCATGCGTAGGGTCGACAGCTAGTCGTTCACCTTAAGCCGCCGAAAATAAGTGGTCGACCATTATATTAAATTCGACGGGGAACTGTCCACCCTATTAGGGTCGACGGCCAAAAAAGGGCCGTCCACCATAACTGGACCCTAGCGCATGCGCCTCGGGCACGAAACACTAAGGTCGACGATAAAGGTGGCTATCCACTCTAACTTAGGGTGAACGGCCTTTTCCACGTGGCCGTCCACCCTAATCTGTGTCAGTCGGCTCTCAAATAGGGTGGACGGTACTTTCCACCTAGCCGTCCACCCTAAGCCTGGGAGGGGCGGCTGACACAGATTAGGATGGACGGTTTGACTGTCCACCCTAATTAATTAGTAGTAAAAAAACCATTCATCTGAAAATTTTAAAATTCAATTGGCGGCTGCATCAGCCGCGCCTGCAACAAAAGTCATCCCACCCTGTATATACACCCCATACACATTCACAATTTATATCCATATTCATCATAATTCATATCCATACACATTCACAATTCATATCCATACTCATCACAATTCATATTCATACACATTCATAATTTATATCCATACTCATCACAATTCATATCCATACACATTCACAGTTCATATCCATACACATTCACAAATTACGAACTCATCACAAATCACATCCACAAATCAACATATAGTTTACATGCAACAAAAGTTTGATATAGAGGTTTCCAACAAAGGTTCAACATACGTGACATGTCCATAAATCCTCATGAAACAAGAGATAAAGAGATTGCACATCACCTTAGTCATTCTAACTAGGTGAAGAAAAAACTGAAGGCATACCAAGCATCTCATCGACAAAGTCCGCCGAAGCACTGCTAGTGAAATACAGTGAGTTTAACTGGTATAGTTTTATGCTATCACTAAATGCATTTAAAGTTACCCGAACGTACGTCCACATATTCATAGAACTTTGATGGCTCAGGATGCAACGGCGTGTTATTTGCGGTGAACTATCCTTTGTATTCATCAATGGCAGCACTTGGCACTTGGCAATTTGGCATCCCGTAAGGCTTGTGGAATTGACTATTTAAAAAACTCAGCTTGTAAAAGTTGTGTATTTTTCCCACATAATGGTGAAGCCTGTACTAAGTACTAACAACTAGGTGTAGCTACATATTATGCATCACATTAGGGGTAATTAGTGGTTACGGCAGCATAGAAGGCATAAAACATGGCAGGTCGCATCAAAGGCTTGCTTTTAAGCATTACTAAAAGTAATTCCCTCACAAAGTATTAGGTAATGAATTAGGCAGCAGCGAGAGGAAAGATTTGAATGGAGATGGACTGACCCGGAGGGTTCGGGACACCTCGGCAGCGGCAGAGGCTGCGGCGGCGGCTGGGCCGTGGGTGAGGTGCGGGCGGAGAGAGGCAGTCGGCGACGGCCCGGTGGAGCGGCTCGGGTGGCTTCCAGGCGGAGGCGGTAGAGATAGAAGCCGCGGCGGACATGGATCTCGGCGGGCGCTGCGGGGGCAGGCCCGTCCCGGGGGCGTAGTGGCGGGCGCTGGCGACCTGGTTGGAAGGCGCGTCGCGGAGCGGCATTTGGGGGACTGGGGACGATGGCGAGATCTCGACGCGACGAACCCTAGGTGTCAGACGGAAGCATGTGCGTGGAGCATTTGAGCCAGCCTGGCTCCCTTCTTCTTCGTCGTCGTCGTTGTTGGTCGCTGGAGGCTGCAGGAGCAGGACGGATGGAGCGGCGGCGGCGGCGGCGGTGACAGGGAGGCGGCGGCGGCGGCCAAGCTAGGAGTAGCACACATCAAATGGGGAATTGAAGTTTAGGTCGGGGCGCAGCGCGATGGGTAAAAAAATTTAGGACGGCCACGTAAGCCGTCCACCCTAATTTGTTTCTGACTGCCAACTGGGCCCGAAAGTGTCACGGGGCGTCGCAGTTATGGTAGACGGCCACATGCGCCGCCGACCCTAGTTGCGCCACCTAGGGTGGACGGCCAGATATGGCTGTCGACCCTACTTCATTCCCTGCCAATTGGGCTCGAAAGCGTCGCGGGGCTCCGCAGTTAAGGTGGACGGCCACATGGGCCGCCAACCCTAATTGGCCCACATAGGGTGGATGGTCAGATGTGGTTGTCGACCCTACCTCATTCCCTGGCCCCGCGCGTCAGCTGCCGGTAGGGTACACTATGGTGGACGGTTTCTACGGGCGGTTGACCCTAATTTTCAATAGGAACCCGCCTGCAGGGTGGGATGGATGGCGCTCCTTTTTTCACGTTTAGGGTAGACGGCTGTTTGTTGGGCGGCCGACCTTAATCTATTTTTGGTCGACAAGGTTTTTTGGCCGTCTATCATATATTTGGCCGTGGAGAATAAAGTCTTTTCCTATAGTGTTTCAACAGCATCTCTTCAAAAAAATGATATAGAGAAAGAAGAGAGAATCTATTCTGAAGGAAATAGAAAATAGAATCACTTTTGAAAAAGAACGGTGAAGTGAATCTATTGGAGTGTTGAAGGGAATAAGATTTTCTCTGCGAAGATAGTAGGAGTAGAGAAGAGAAATCATTGCACATGGTCTAACGGTACCGAACGAAGTTAAGATAAGCTCCTAGTGAACGATTCAGCATTCGCCACATCCGAGGACATACATGCAAACACTTGGAATTATTACCAATGCGTGCATATTTTGGCAACGATGGTTGAATTCATACGTTGCATCAAAATCCCTACAATAATTATGTTGTGTTGATAGAACTGCATAGCAAACAGGCAAAGGTAGCAAAAAGGAGAAAATTATGCTTAGGAAATAACAAAATAATAAATAGTCGTGAAATTAACTTTTGATTAAAAAAAAGCTAAGAATTTAGAGCATGTAGAGTCACCATTATCTATAATATTGTCCTTATCAACGGTAGTCAATCCTAAAAACAACTCCTAAGATTGTTTTTTTATTTCTTTATAGACTATACTAGAATGGATGCGCACCTTCGGTGCGTCGCACCTGGTGCGTCGCATCCATTGACGGATTTTAGGAAAAAAATTGTTTTCTAAAACAAAAACCACTATAATGCAGTTCTCCACATCATCCATCAATTCATTCATAAGCCGAAGCAAAAAAATGTAAATCAGATATTATTCAGTACCATACCATGTATTGTCAGTCATGCAGATATGCAAGATCACTATATACATATATAATGTCATTATTGCTTGATCAAATCTTAAACCTATGACCTATAGAATGAAACTAAAGAGGTTGAAAACAGGATGCAAATACAACCTGGCCCAAAATCCCTTTGCAACTAATTCACTATGTTTTCACCATGATAGCAGATTTTCAGTTTAAAAATCAAGTATTTATATTGTTCCGCTATGTGAGTGCGTGATGTATAAGTATGTATCGATCTACCAAACAAAAGAAAAGAAAACCTATAAAAGGGATATGCCTACTAAATTCTTTGATGAACCCTAGCTTAACGAAGAATTAGTTGGATTTTCCCTTTGAGATGTGCCTCACCAAATGACAACATTGAGGATTAAATATTAATATGGGCTTACTGAACGGTTTACCATATGGCATCAAATACTGAAATACCATAGAATAACCGATTAAATATTAATATGGGCTTACAAAAAGGTTTACCATATGGCATCAATAATGTAAATATCGTATAGTAACCTTAAAGAAATATCAATTCTTACCAACCCAATAAAATAATCGCTGAAGTTTGCAGTTAAAGAAACCCCCCAAACATGTAAATATGGCATTCATATTATTTCCCATAATGTAGTAAAAGAACAGAGATGTAAGGAACCTAACCTGGATGGTTCCATGTACATGCAAGCAAAAAAAAAAAAAAGAACCAATAAAGCAGAAAGTCGGCAACTTGTAGGGGAACTGCCCCGTAAAAAAATCAAGGATTAGGTCCAGTTGATTAGGGACCTTGAGGCGAAAACCCAAAAGAGAACGACATTGGGCCATATTCTAACCTTGCATTGATTGGTGCTCTCTAGGCAATCCGTGAACTGAAAGGACCTGAATGCACATAATTGGAAACAAATATATGAACACAGCATTATCTAGGCAATACATGTTCTATAATGCTAAGCTAAAGAGCAGCATTTTATACCTATTTTTTTATCCTTAGGATAACAGACAACCATCAACTCTGAGTTCCTACATAAGTGCTAAATTCAGTTACTATTCAGCAAAATCCTAACATTACACTTGGATGCCATTGATACATAAAGGAAAATGTATTGATTCAACTAAAACAATTAGCGGAGGGCTACAAATTACATGCCATTGATGTACAAATGTCTTCATAAACTGAAAGTGCATCTAGACCCCCTATGTGTTTTGGGGATTAATGACAAAACGATTAAGGAACTAATGAGATTTCTAAGTGTTATCTTCAGATCTTAGTCCTCCACAGTGAAGTTATGGGCATTGAAGAACCCTAAATTCGAATGAAGCAAAAGACGGTACCTAGACTTGTGATTTGTAATTTATTTTAATTTTGAGTCTAAGGATAGCCGTACTATTAAGAGGGATTTGACGAAAAATAGTGTTTGGATATTCTAGGTGCTCATGATGGAAATTAGTTAGCAGATTTACAAGTTTTTAAACCTATGTCACCAAATCCAAAATCCAGACACAAAATGCTTTCTGTCACTTGGAGTATCCGAGTAATTACTCGGACTGTCCGAGCTGACCCCCTCTGTCCTCCCAGAAGGAAAATTGGTCTTTGAGGCTAAGTCCCACTCGGAGTATCCGAGTCTTTCACTCGGAATGTCCGAAGTCACTCGGAGTATCCGAAGAAAATTATTCGGACTATCCGAGGTGACCCTCTGTCTCTTTGGGTTGAAATTATTCGGACTATCCGAGATTTCACTCGAGTATCCGAACCGCCGAGTATCAGAAGGTTCGGACTATCCGAAGAATCAACTCGGAGTATCCGAGCTGGGTCTCTCTGTCTCTGTGGTTTTACACTATTCGGAGTATCCGAGTATTTACTCGGACTATCCGAACTTATTCGGACCTGAGTCAGACGGCTAGTTTCGAGGGCTCATTTATATAGCTCACTTCACTCTCACCTAACAACTATTCACTCGGAGCATTTACTCCTCCTCATTTACTCTTGAGCCCTAGCTTTTCTCTCTCCTCTTGAGCTTGTTGATTGGATTTTCTAGAGAGAGAAAAGAAGTGAGATTTGGAGAGCTTGAGCTTGCTTAGATCCATCTTAAGCACCGGGTTTCATCCTCTCGCGGATTTCTCGCCAATCTATTACTCTTGGAGGTTGAGGACTCCTAGACGGCTAGGAGTCGCCGGTGAGCTCCCAAGCTTCGTGTGGTGAGCCTCCGAAAGTTTGTGAAGGTCGAATCCACCTCCGCAAGGAAAGGATTCAAGATAGTGAAGTCGATGAGTGCTTGGTGCAACACCGAGAGGATTAGGGTTGAAAGAGACCCGGGCTTTGTGCCTCCTCAACGGAGACGTAGGATCCCCTCAAGGATCCGAACTTCGGGATAAAATCTTTGGGTCTCCGTCTTCATCTCTTGGATTCATCTTCACTCTTATTCAAACTCAAGTCTTGGTGTTTGAAGTGGTGATCTCGTTTGAAAAGAAGATATTGTTGACCATACTTCATTTTCAGGTACTCAGGGCTCACTAACACTCTTTGGTGCAGAAACATCTCTAGGAGCCCGGATCTACTTTTGCACATTTCCTTACTCGCTATCCTCGGACTATCCGAATATACTTTCGGACTATCGAAGTGCTCTGACGATCCGAAGTGTACTCGACAATCCGAACCTTTTATTTCCGCTGCAAATCTTTTTAGTGATAAATTTAATTACGCCTATTCAGCCCCCTCTAGGCGACATCCCGATCCTTCATAAACCCTGACACCTGCTCATGGTACTTCCCAGTGACCAAAAGAAGAGGAATTTACATGTCATTGATGTGCTGCCCAAAGGAACAGGCTCTTGTGGTTGAAGGTCTCTGTAAAGGCAGCGAAACCGAAGTAGAGATGGCGAAAACCTGATAAAAAAAAAAGGTAAACAGCGATGAGCATGCAAGAGGAGCTTACCCTCTAAGAACTGAACATGCTTATGATAAATATAGGGCGTAAAACACATTGTTGTTTGTAGAGTTACGAAGACAATTTAAGAGAGAGAGAGAGAGAGACATGTACCACAATACCAATGCTTACGGTGGTTCTATAAACAACCAGGTTCTAAATAATTTTTCCTCCGTTTGGAAGGCTGAAGCAATAATATGTGCATCACAAATATGTGTTCCCTCTTTACGCTATTATGAAATACTCGGTTGTAGCAAAGAGCAAAAAAGAAAGGCACTTGTTTATTTGCTATCACAGAAAGCTGGGCCTAATAGCTAGCAAGCCATATACATTTTTTCTACCAATATTTATGAAGACATACTTCTAATAATGAATAGTAAATGCCCTGACCATTTTTTTTTAAAAAAAGGCAAACATGTAGCAATGAGTTCAGTGGTTCTTTTAGTTTGAAGAGCCTTGTTCTGCACTGTTTTTTTTCCAACAGGACGACCAAGAAATAATATCTCCATTTACAGATTTGTAACATTATCTCTGAACGGTATTATGAAGTCCTCAATTATGGCAAAGAGCAAGAAATGGAAGGCATCTGCTATCACTGAAAGTTGAGCCTAATAGCTAGGAGGTCATGCACTAACTCCTCCGGCTACCTTATAGATTAGAGTGGTGCTAATGCATACATATAAATTTGCAGCAAAATACTAACTCCTCTGGCTATGTTATTACTGAGCTATAGCTAAAACTCTCAGCTTGTATGACAATCCGTAGAAATGCTAAAATGAACAATTCCAGGTAGAAGATTGGGATGTAAAAGCACAACGTTAAATTGCTAATATGATTTGTACCTTAAACGTCCTAAATCAATGATGAATTTGTCCGCGACAGTTCCACCAATTCCATGGAAAAAAACTGTGAAGTGTTCCGCCAACATTCATCGCATAGAAAAATTGCATCAAATACGGTTATGGTGGAGAACCCCGGGAGCGACAGTGGCGGAGGAGAGGGAGGTGGCGCCAACAGGGGGAGGGGTGGATCTGGCGGTGGCGACCCCAGCACCAGGAGCGGCAGCGAGGACCAGAGCTGAGCGTGGGGGAGGCGGCTAGGAGGAGGAAGAGGAGGGCCAAGGAGGCACGCACGCCGTTGAGGTCGAAGGAAGGTGGTGGAGCCGTCGGAGCTGGATTCGTAAGGTAGGGCCGTCGGAGACCAGGGGGCGGCATCGGGGCCGCGGGTTGCGCCGTAGGGGAGCGTCGGGACGGCGGGGGTGATAGCACCGGCGTCAAACTTGGATACGGGAGGCGGTGCCATTGGAGACAGAGAGGGCGGCCTTGTGGGTGCCGCGGGGGCCGAAAGCCATGCCGTGGAGGCTAGGGGCGACACTGATGCCGAAGGAGGATGGTAGTGCTGACGGATCTGGATCCGGGAGCGACGCCTAGGAGACGAAGGGGGTGGCCGGCGACGGGGAGGGGAGCTAGGAGGAGGCGGGAGCGGATGGGCGCGGTGGCGGCCAGCAATGGGGAGGGGAGCTGGGAGGAGGCGGAGACGTGGAGAGGAGCTGGGAGAAGGTAGGGACCAGGTCACAGGGAGGACTGAGGAGGGCCAGTGTATCGGGCACGCTAGGGTTCGGGGTAGGTGGAGGGACGGCAGGTTGAGAAAAAAAAGATGAGGGGGCTAAACGGAAAGACGACGCAGCGAGGGCCACCTGATCGCCCGATCCAACGGTTGTGAAGATTAGAGGGCGCGGCTGTAAATCGAAAAAGACAGAGAAGTTTTTTTGTATTCGCAATCCGGTTTGCAGGTTGGGGAGCGAACGGATGGACGGATCGGGCCGGATGGGTAGATCGAACGGGCAAATTTTTTTCGCTGACGTGGATATCTTTCCTGGTAGTGAATGCTTTCCACTATAGTATATAGATAATTCCTATAAACAATGGTCGTCTGTTGTTAGCAACATGTCAATCAATACATATGTATCAGTTCGTAGCTCGGTACTCCATCAGCATGCGTGCCTTCTTTGATTGTACTGTTTAGAACCCTCTGCATTCCTGCACAGCAGGGCATCTCCAAACCATAATAAAAATTGTAATCATGGCGACGTGCTTAGATTAGGAGCAGCCCAGTTCCTTCCCATGAGAGACAGGGAATGCACATGAGCCAGATAATACAGGCGGCGAGGTAGCTAGTCAAAGGGAACGGACGGGTGGATGCGTCTGGCTGGTCATGTCGTGTCCGGAAAGCGACCTGTTACACTCTTCTGATCTTCTCTCAAATGAATTATCATTATCATACTATACAAAAAAAAAACCTAAGGATTTCCTTTTTTTTTTGCCTTTTATTTTTACCCTTGTTGTGACTTCCAATATACTCCTCCATCGCCTGCATACGCATTGTGCATTAACTAGCTGAATGCCCGTGCGTTACTACGAAAACATAGATAGTAAAAAAATATTAGAATCTATTATATACAATGTCAACTGTCTAGTAATTTTGCTAGTTATGAAGTATTATTTTTTTAAGTAATTAAATATTATTTTCTTGTTTTAGGCAATTTTCTTGGCTTACATGGTTTTTATTACTTTTTTACATTTTTAAAATATTAGATCAAAACGAAGTAAATACCCATTTCGAGAATGATTTCAAAATATTGCCTATCCACTGACGGTGATTTCAAATTTTGAATAGACGAAGGAGATAGTGGGGCTGGGTATATGTGTAGTTAATGCAAGGATAAAGGGTAGAATGGTCCAGTAAAAATAGACCACCACCCATCATCACTCACCACAAGACACTTTTAAAGAGTAGAGATGCCTTCTTTTTCCATGTCAGGTTGGGTACAATCAGCTGTTTAATAGCATGGCAACACAAATGATGATCTCTTCATGTCTGAAACATCAAATCATTGATAGATATAAAAGACTACTGTATCATCGAACTTAATTCAAGCAACCATACGTTGACATTTTTTGCCTATGTCCTGGATCAACAGTGTCCTTTCAGAATTGATAAAGCAACTTTATTTAAGGCATGTTAAATCCTATAATGATCTTGTTCTAAACAAACCTATAATGATCTAGCCTTACTATTAGCATCAATTAATAATGCTTTGCATGTTTGCTAAAGCAAATAATTAAATCGGAAGTTAAAATTGATAAGATTTGCTCTTGCATGTATGGTCTTGGGAAATATGAAGATTTCCCCTCAAGTCGAAATACAGAACTCTTTTGTCTTCTCTCTTTTGTGACTACATTAATATTGCTAAACAATGCACATAATATCTTTGTTGCTTTCTTCAACCATCTTTTTTGCTCGATAATACATCTACCTCAACTCGCCACCAGCAAATTCCTTCTAAGAGCAACTCCACTAGATGATCTAAAATCGGGCTTTTATATGTTCTCTCTAAATTACTATACGTCCTCTATATTTCCATCCTCTCCAGTAGAATCTCTATCCAGAGAAACTATAGAGATTGATACAGAGAGCCTCTAAATGTAGAGGATGGGAGAGAGAAAATCTAAGGGGCTGTTTGGTTCGTGATCCTCGCTTGCCTTACCAACGAAAGGTCGTGCTTTTGTGATTTGGTCGTTATTTGGTTTGCGACCTTCAGTTGGCACGTCGGCAAAAAAATTTGGCGCGCCCTCGAAATAACACTATGCCACGGGCGTGGGCGTGGGCCGATTCTTCGCCCAGCGGCATGGCGCGCCATGGCATGGCGCTGGCTAGCTATTGTGGCTGACACAGGGCCCCGCTACTAACTAGTCCGAACTAGTTAGCAAGCAGGTCTTTCTTTTTTTTTTTGCAATTAACCTTCTCATTTTTGTATATATTTTATATAGTGTCCAAATTGCATGAAACAAATTTTATAATTCATCTAAAATCATAAGCAACCCATTTTTTATTTTTTTTAAATTTTTTAAATTTTTTGTTTTTTATTAATTATCTTCAAAAACCAAACATCTCAACTTTAGCCAACGAAAGGTCATACCCTGAATTGGCCATGACCAATGCATTGGTACGGCCACTCAGGACTATAAACCAAACACATCCTAAATTTAAAGGCTATAAACAGTGCTGACGATGAGAGGTTCTAGATATAAAAGATTCTGTTTTAAAGGCTTTTGCCGGAGAAGAAACACTCCAACCGCGCTATAAAATACACAAATTTGCCTCCCGGCCCAATGGCCAGTGCCAGACCTCATTAACGTCTGAAGCTGCCCTCTTGTTTATGCCTCTTCAGTTCAGACGTGACTTGTGCTCTGTCTCTTTCTCGCTCTCCCCATCGTCCCATAATCTCTACGAATTTAGCTGCTTCCACCCTGCAGATCAGCATACAAGGCGAAAGATTGAGTCTTTCAGCTGGAATTTCTTGGAGGATTAGCTGGCATTTGTAATAACTGTGTTCAAGAACTGGGAGATGAGCTGCTTCCCGTGCTCAGGGTCGTCGGGGAAGGCTGGGGTGGAGGCTAAGAGCGTGGCGGCCCTCTCGCCGTCGCCGAGGCCTGCGGCGAAGGCGGTGCCAGGTAAACCCGCATCTTGGCTTAGCCCAATTTTGGTGCGAACCGGAAAGATTTTTTCTTTTTCGTGAACCCGCTTCTTGTCTTGTCCAGTCTACTTCAGATTCTTGCGAATTTTAGTGGCTGGCTCATTTCGATTGTGCGCATTAGCTTAGGCTTAAAGGGTGAAATTTTATTGTTTCTTGACAGTAGAAGAGGTATAGTTGCTTACTAATTGCCAAGTGGTGCGATTGATTTATTGAACCAGTCATGGGACTATGGTGCTTATGAATCGTTTGCCTTTTGCAGTTTGATTTATCGGCGTAGAAGCGCGGATTAAGTGCATTAGATTTGTATACTTTGTGTTGTTTATTTAGTTTTCCTTGCAGATAGAAGTGTTAATTATCTGATCATGATAGGTGATTCATTTCTTTAGTTATGCAAATTTTTAGTCCGAATTCTTTCTGAGATGGTGTTGGTGAAGCTGGCATAAAATTGCATTTCATTTTTTTTCACCAGAAGTGGATTGAAAGGGAGAGAAACGTCTGAAGCGTAGCTTGCAGTTGTGATAATTTTGTTGCCGCACTTGATGTCTGAAGCAACCGGACAAAAATATTTGATGCTTTGTTTACTCTTCTTTTCTCTGACTGATTCCTCGGTCTACCTATTTTGCTTGCTTCGAGCTTGCTTGAATTAGAGTTCACCCTTTCCTTTAGTTATTGGAATGAATGGGGTGTTTGAAGCAAGTATAGTTTAGTTTTTAGCTGCTGCCTGCTGAACATGCAAGTCTGGTCCTTGATTTGAACGCAATCCTTTTTTTTTTTTTTTTTTGCTCTGGTGGATGCTGCAATTTCTTATTTATCTGCAGTCAGAACTATCCTTTTACATTACATAACTGTTGCATAAATCGATGTATAAGTTATTTGATGACAGGAGCATAACTGATATTTTAGTTAAATTATTTATCCCTCAATGGTGGTATGCAGCATAATATATCTATTTCTCTAGTGATTGTCAAATTTGTAATAAAGTAATATAATTCAATGGTCATTTTGGACTATGCATGTCTGCTTGGTATTTAACATGAGATCATAAAATGCCGGTGATATGCTTTCTATTTCATAAAAGGGTCTACTTTGATGGAATTCTCCTGATTCTGGTGGATTTGGCCTAGTTGCCTGCAATTTCCTTGTCAGATTGAAGTATTTAGCAATAGTGAAGGTAGGTAGGATACTATGTTCTTTACATCATTTCATCAACGCAAGATAGTAGTATACTCCAATTCCACTTACGACTTATACCACCAACTTGACCATAAGAAGTGTTAGCAACATCACTGAACGAGTTACAACAATAGAGTAGCCAGTAACAGACGTAACTGTGATACTGTGCCAAATAGGTCTCAGACCTTCCATGTTGCATCCCTATCCGTTTCTTTAGATCTCCGATTTGCTATCTTTTCCCAAGCTATATGTTTTTTTTTTTTGCAATTTTGCATTCACAATAGCATACATTTGAGGAATTATACACTGATATTTATCTGGTGGATGGGTCAAGATCGATCAAATTCACGTGGTACAGGCTCCAAGAAGGAAGATTCTGTCCGCAGAGGAGGAAGCACCGCGCATGGTCCAGCAAAGATTTTCACCTTCCGAGAGCTGGCTGTTGCTACCAAGAATTTTAGAAAAGATTGCCTGTTGGGTGAAGGTGGGTTTGGCCGTGTCTATAAAGGACGCATGGAGAACGGACAGGTTTGCTAACAATTTGCTAGCTGTAATCGCTTTTTGTTGAAATTTATGAGATAGATTTATTAAACAGGCTTTGCCAATGCAATCTAGCAGGTTATTGCTGTGAAGCAACTCGATAGAAATGGTCTTCAAGGAAATCGTGAATTTCTCGTGGAGGTTCTCATGCTGAGTCTCTTGCATCATCCTAATCTTGTCAGATTAATTGGCTATTGTGCAGATGGTGATCAGCGCCTCCTAGTTTATGAGTATATGCAATTGGGGTCACTGGAAAATCATCTGCACGGTAAGCTTCTCTCTCTCTCTCTCTCTCTCTCTTGGGTAATTATTTCAGTCTAAACATCACCAATAACCTGATGGTTAGTAGACTAGAGCTTCCAGTTTCCAACTTCCTGCAGTGAAACAACACAATATGAAATCTGTTTTAAAGTGTATCAGTACACAATAAGCATATGATGGTCTTATTGTTTTTTCAGGATCAGTCAACATTTGTTAAATTAATTACTCACATGTTACATTCAAAAGCAAGCACCCTAGTCATCCTTCACCATCTCATTATTCACTACCGACACCATCCATAACATTTTTTTTTTAATAAATAGTCATCTATATTTCCTCTTTTGTAACTCATGAATCACTTCCTTGATAGATCGTCCACTAGACAAGGAATCACTTGACTGGAATACAAGGATGAAGATTGCTGTTGGTGCAGCGAAGGGTTTGGAGTACCTGCATGATAAGGCAAATCCACCTGTCATATATAGAGATTTCAAATCATCAAATATTCTTCTGGGTGAAGACTATTACCCCAAGCTGTCTGACTTTGGACTTGCGAAACTTGGTCCAGTTGGTGACAAAACTCATGTATCAACCAGAGTTATGGGAACATATGGCTATTGTGCTCCTGAATATGCCATGACAGGACAGTTGACAGTAAAATCTGATGTTTACAGCTTTGGTGTTGTCTTCCTTGAACTCATTACAGGTCGCAAAGCCATTGATCACACCCAGCCTGCAGGGGAGCAAAATCTTGTTGCATGGGTAGGTTTAACTTATTGCCTATCTATATGGGTGTAGAGAGAACCTTTTTGTTTCATCATAGGTTCTGAGTGTCTGATCTATATGACTTGCAGGCTCGCCCATTATTCAGGGACCGGAGGAAGTTCTGCCAAATGGCCGATCCATTGCTGCAAGGTCACTATCCCAAAAGGGGTTTATACCAGGCATTAGCTGTTGCAGCTATGTGTTTGCAGGAGCAAACAACATCTCGACCCCTCATAGGGGATGTTGTCACCGCGCTTTCTTATCTAGCATCAAATCATTATGATCCTAGTGTACCCTCCACAAAAGATTCTAGAACTTGCCCATCTACACCACGGGCAAAAGCTCACCGACGAACAACCAGTGTTCCTGACGCTCAACATGTGGCTGACTCACTTAACTGGAACTTCCCAGACTTGAGAAGGAAGGGGACTTTTAGAGGAGGAGAATTTGAACAGGATCACAGTGAAGGCTATGGCAGTGGTAGTAGCTCCGGAAGAAATGATTGCTTGGATGTGCCAGAGCTTCTTCCCTTACATAATGGACAAAATTACAGGGAAGCTGATATTGATAACAAGTCCACCGTCATGGTTGATGCCCATGAAAAACAGAGAGCAGAGTCAGGCAAAGGCAGCAGACAACTTTAATAGGGCATACAAACATTGCATTTGTACAATTCCTTCGATGGTTGCGGTCTGTTTTCCCATGCATCTTCGCAGTTGCTATTCTTGAGGATTGAGTACTTTTTGTTGCTGCTTGCTACAGACTGCATACTTCTTTCATCCAGGCTTGTGTATGCAGACCCAAATGACCATTGACTCCATGGTTGCTTTTTTGTCATCTCCGTGGAGCACTTTCCGAAAGTTCTTCCAGCTGTGCTAAAAATAACTACATAATGAAAGGAAGAGACCATTCCAATGCTTCTCAGATTTCGAGAGTACGTATTTTGATCGGTACCAGCAACAGCATTCTACTCATAAAAGATTTCCCCTTTGTAATTAGGTCCTACAGTGTGTATCGTTCCACAATCAGGGTAAGATTTTTTTTGGTTGGGGGGGGTGGTGTGCAGAGAACACATTTGTGTGTACTACAGACTTACAGCCTCGATTTTTATGTATGTTTGTACATGTAAAGGAGCTGTACTTAAGAGGGTTTTCCTTCTGTCCATATGGTGTAATGGAGTGATTTGCCGAGAGGATTCTATGTAGACTAGAGTGAGTGATTTCATTATACTAAATGTTGCTCAAATATACTATCCAAATAAAAAAGAAAAAAACTGTCACAGCTCTCAAATGGGAAAAAAGAACTCTGCTACATGAACACTGATCCTTGTGCTTGATGCCTGATGCCCTACTTTCCAGTGATGGTGAATGCTGTTGTAAACAGCGCATCGCGATCTCATATAATGAATACACACCGTGTCTCTTCTGAATTTCCTTCTTCAGTTTCTTCACAACTTGATGTTGTAACACGTAACCTACACGCGGCGCACCTCCAAACGGCGCAGTCATGCCCGCCATGCGCCGCCGACGAATCCATCTCTTTCTCGCCTCGGAATTGGAGGCCTGGCCGGTGTCCTTGCGAGAGGCACAGCGCCGGCAATGGCCAACGCGCGCGCGCGCGCAACGGGAGGAGGCGGCGCTCCGCTAATAACCCCTCGGTTTACCATTGCCGTCCGATCGCGTCTAGCGGCCAAGATTAGGCCTAGGCTAGGCAAGCTAGAGTAGGAACTTTTACATGGAGCCCTTACATTACTATTACTATTTATTATTATTAACACATAGATCCTGAATAGCTGTGTCATAATAGAACCTTCTCACTGAATTTTGAGTAATATAGGCATAGCAACCTCAGTAAAAAAAATTTTCCAGCAAAGTAGCAAGCTCAATATGATAGAGCAAAATAATATGCAGAATGCGAATGCCCAGAATCGAAAGCACATCAATTGATCCTTGATGATGTGGTGCTCAGCTTTCAGGTTAACTTGGGTTGGAATCTGTAAGTTCAAGATAGGCTTTGAGTGCCTTGTGTGATTTTAATGATTAATGACAAACGTTGATTAATGACAAATGTGGATTAATAACAAACAATATTTGATCTTGATTTAGTACTTGACAAATGACAAACCTCTAATATGATGTTCATTGCTACGAGATTAATGTGTTCTTTGTTAAAGTTTATTTTAGTCTCATTCTAATAGAGGAATTCTTTGTCTCAAATAAACAAGTTATGCATCCTTCTAAGGTATGTCGCTTTGTAATTATCTTATAAGACTAACAATTTGGTTGATTAATCCTTTTAGTCTCACACATACAAATGGGATGAATAAGCGAGGTCGAGGTATGCAATTTGGTATTTCACTTATAATCATTAGTGCATTCCTATTAAGTGAGCACTTGTTATCATTTGATTGTATTTATGCTCATTGCATCATTACACATTCATTTGAGCATAAATATATTGTGAATTCGTGCACATATTTCTTGTTTGCTCTTTGGGATCCTTGTTCTCATATGCCATATATTAGTGATCTCTTAATTGATTCATTGATAGACTTCATCATGTTTGAATAACTATGTACATGCTCTTCATAATTCATTCTCATATGCACTTAATTTAGTAAAATTTAATTTAAATTGAATCACAACTTCATTCATGCTTTAAATATGAATTGTACATATTTAATTTTTTAATATACTTTCATGTGCATCTTTAAATGAAGTTGTGTTCATATAATTAATTAATTACCATGAATTATTAAATTATCTTTTGGGCAGCTTTCTCTCTAGTGCATATAGATCAAATAAATCTTTATCATGATGCACTCAGTGGAGACCTTTTATGTCAAGTGTTCCATTTACGTTTGAGTCCTATTGTTGAACACTTGTTGAGCTTAAACCATAATTAACTTTAAATCTATTCATTCATATTGAGCTTTTTGGACTAATGCCTTTCATGAGGTGATATGAAGAGGATTAGGCCCTGTGGAGGTGAATGATGACAAAGGGTTGTCATGGATGATGGTCAAGTCGAAGTCAACAAGACAAGAGGATTGCCAAAGTTTGATGATGAGGTTGAGACCGATGGGATGGGATGATCGTCAAGGAGGATGATCGAGTCGAGGTCGGTGGAACGGAGAAATCATTAAGATTTAGGGTCGAGTCAAAGGTTGACAAGACAAAGACATCATATCAAGTGTGAGTGCATCGTAAAGTTGTTGATGGAAGATATCAAGCTTCAAGAAGATGCACAAGGCGAAGGTATGGCTAGTGTAGTGCTAAGGCTGTTTCCTAGTCTTTTACCGGTCTTGGTGATTGGTTGGAAGACCGGGTTGATAGGATAGTCACTGTACTATTAAGAGGGATCCGGATCAGTATTGATCGGATCGGTTACTAGCTCTCGGGTGATGCACACTTACTCCTAAACTCTAGTTGGGCCTAGTGAGGTGTCGAGGTGTCATAGGAGTGAGCGAGAAGGAGTGTGCGCAGTTTTGAGCGTGTTTGTGCCCTTGTGGCGCAGTGTGCAGCCCCTCTGTTATCTACCGAACTGAATCCGGTGGTCACCGGACTAGGTCGGGTGGAGTGCTTCTTCCAGGGGAATGAGCTGTGCACTGTTCTGTAGTCCATCGGACTCAGTCCGGTGGTGACCGGACTGGGTCTGGTAGGACACAGTATCGTGCACATGGGGGACCGGGGCGTAGCGAAGCTGGCCACCGGACCCCTATGGCTCAATGGGCACCGAACCGATTCCAGTGGGTTCCAGAAGCAAGCCCGTGTGGGGGCCGGGGCAGCGGACAGTGTACGCTTGCCGCCGTACCCTAGGATTTTCATAGACACCGGACTGAGTCCGATCAAGCCTGCAACAGGTAGTTTCTGCGAGATTTTGAATCCCAACGGGTAGTTTTCGAGGCCTAGTCTATTTAAGGGGCTGTGTAGGCTTCATTGTGGTTGTTGTTGAGCTTGGCAAAGCCTTAGGGAGTTGTGGTGATTGGTTTTGGATGAGACTTTGGGTGTGTCCCAAAGTGTGAGAGGTGAAATTAGAGGGAGAGCACCAAATTGGTTGAATTTGGTAAAACCCTAGTGAGAGGAGTGAGTGACCAAGTGAGTCTTGTGTGCATCAATCTTAAGTTTGATCCGGTGCGATCAAGCGACTTCGGATTTGTTACTCTTGGTGCTTGCCGGCACCTAGACGGCGTGGGAGGCGTCGTGCGCTGATGACCTTCTCAAGAAGCGTGTAAGAAAGTCCGGGCAAATCATGTGAGTGGAGTTGGTGCTTGCCATCTCCGGAGGGGAGGAATTAGCAACCACTAGTGGAGTAGAGGCAGTTGGGTCGAAGAAAGAGCCGGTCCTTGCGAGGATCAAGCCTCAACGTGGATGAGGAAAGACCGACAAGTCTCCGAGTACCACGAAAAATGGTCTTCGTGTCACTTGTGGTTTGCTTCTTGTGCTCTTATATTTATTACCATATCCTTGAGCTAGTGCTAATCCTCATAGCTTTTATCTAGTTCTTAATTATATATCTTAATTGCCTAATTGTATTTGGATCACCTTATCCTAGGATTGCTATCATTGAAATATTATTTGTATTCAAAGATTTTATCTTTAGCTTCCGCATTTATTTAAACCTTGGACATAAGTGTAAAATCAAATAGAAAGTAAAATTTGAAAACCCAATTCACCCTCCTCTTAGGCATCCGGTTCCTTACAGAATCTTCACCAAGTACACTGCCACTTCTACTCTTCGAGCTTGTTTGGGAAGCTCAATCCCACCCGGGATCTTGGCCCATTCTCGGGGTTAGAAACCTATGGGACAAATTTCCCTGAGTCAGTCCACATTCGTGTTTGGAAGCCCATGAGCCAGGGTTTTTTTTGGCCCTTCCTACCCGGAATCCCCCGAGAAACACCCCCCACTACATGACTCATGGAATTTCTCCCCTTCTCTCGCTCGAGCTCGCTCTCTCCCAACTCCGCTTCCGCCTCCGCAAACCTAACCTTCATCTACCATGGCCTCCAGTGCCCATGGCAGAGCGGACGTCCATGGAGACCTTGACACCCCCGGAGAAGCAGTTGGTGAAGACAAGCGTGTACTGGCCTAGGTCGGAAACGCGGAGGGCGGTGTTGAAGGAAGAGGAGCGGGTGACCTCAACGCCAGCGGGGTTGGAGGGCGGCTTGAGGCAGTCGAAGGAGAAGGTGAGCTTGACGAGGTTGGACTGGAGGGCGTAGGTGACCTCGAGGTCCTAGAGCTGGCGGAGGACGTGGACCCAGGCGTCAAGGGTAGAGAGGAAGAAGGCGAGCTGGGAGAGGTCATGCTCGGAGGAGGCTAGTGGGTCGAAGAAGATGCCAAAGACGTTGAGCTCGAGGACGCCCTGGTGGGAGAAGCCGAACTCATAGAGCGGAATGATGGTGTGCGGGTCGGTGCAGATCACCATCTCCCGGATCTCTGCCGCCACCGGGAAGGCGAGGAGGCCTATGAGCGCCGCGGCGGCAAGACAGCCATTAGTTGGGCGATTTGGAGAGGCGGTGGCAGTGGTGGCGGCCGATGGGATTTGGGATGGATTTGGACTTGGAGATGGCGGGGCTCCAGGGCGGCGAGGATTCCAAGCATTTGGCTGGGACAGGAATGAGTATTTAGCCCAAGGAAGTGAAATGCCACAAAAATCCCTATAGGGAATTATTTTCCTTGCAACCAAACAAGCCCTTCGTATTTATGGTTTTTTTTTTGGCTTATGGCGAAGCAAATGCAGACAGACCCATAAATGAGACTATTCTTGCTTTGTTGTCTTTTACAAGATGCATAAACAGAAATATTTACTCATTGCATTTTGCAAGATGCAAATACCGAAGCATTCTTCCATGCATCAGCCAGAAACCTAGATCTATGAAGATATATCATCATTCTTATGTACATATCTACATATTCACAAAGCTATCAAATGAACCCTGTACATCCCCTGTACACCCCCAATCTGAATGAAATTCTTCCCTTTCAAAAAAAAAATCTGAATGAAATTCTCCAGCTGAAGCCTTTTGTCTTCATGTAAAAACAAGGCTCCATCATTTGCTCTAAATTGGGCGAGAAATGATGTAGGCTATCTAGAACTCCAATCTGTCTGCAGATTAGGTTCTACAATGGAGACATCGGCGTCATGCTTTGTCATGATAATGTTGCTGGCGAGATCCTGTTGGAACTGCTTAACACTTTGAGCTGTGATGATCCTACAGGTGCTCCAGTCGTCTGCTTCCATATCAACTCCCAGGTATGTGAAATGGTCCTGAATCCTCATACTAAACATGGAGATGCATCTAGGGAAATGAACAAGGGGGGTGAATGTTAGAGCTAGAAGCTAAAGAGAAACCACAAACCTTTTTCGAGAAAAAGAGAAGTCATGTCTGATCCAACAGGAAGGCATGAGTGTTAAAACCTGCAGCAGTTTGGGTCTTCCCCGCTGTCGTCGCAAATCTGTTCAGTCATGTTGCCTTCAGAACCGTGGACCCAAACCTGAAATTTGAACAAGGGGCTCATCATGCGTGTATATGGTTGTAGTGTCACTCCTCTAATAGAATATTTCCAAATTTGATTATACGCAGCATTAAGGACAGGATTGGTCTTGGGGAGAAACACAGTAAGATGATATGGATTTAATCACTACCTTGGTATTTGGGAAGGAAGTCAAGAACTAGTTTGCAGTTTTTACAACGCTAAATAATAACCCATATGTATTAATTGAATTTTAAAATCTGTTGCGCTACGCATTAGTTTTTCTATAAAAAAGGGTAGCTACAGAGAGGGTGTTCAGGCAGAAGCACATGTAGCGTAATGTGTACTGTACATCAATAAGCATAGCAAATTAACAATAACAAAGAGAGAGAGGTCAGGGACAAGATGGTACACGAGAAAGTATTTGCGCAAAATATACCTCTCTTGGGAAGTGGTGGTATGTCCAGTGGGGAAGAAAGGAGAAGTAAGGTGGCAAATGTGGTACAACATCATGTCCATGTGTCACCCGTATTGTTTTCGGTACATATTCAGCAAAGTAAGAGGCAAAGGCAGTATTGCCAACACGAGGCTGCCCAAAAGTCATGAGTTGAACATTGTCACTTCCAAAATTGATCTGTGGATACAGTTCAAAGAACAAAAAGCAACGTCAAACACAACAATTAATGTAAAAAATGATAAATATTTTTTCTCACAAAAGAGACAGGATTAGCTGTGTTAATAAAGGAACTTGGTAGCAGCATTACAATACGGAAGAATTTATAAGAGACTGGACACTAGATGTATTTGTAAAAGTTTGGACATTGGTGTACTTACAGCAAGATCAAGTGCGCAAAAGGAAGCCATGGCTCCTCCCATTGAGTGCCCGGTAACTATGATGCTGATATTTCCATATGACTTTCTTGCCTTGTGAACAGCACTTGTGATAGCTAGACGTAAAATTGTATTATTATAGGAGGAGAAGAATCCACTGTGCACCTTTAACCAGGGAAAGAAGAAACCTTTTAGCCAAAAATTGAGCATATGGCTTTTCTGAGATACAGAGAGAGAGAGATGAACACTTTATTGGCAATAACCTTTGCATTAGGCATGTTCGGATAGCTTAGATCAAGCTGTTTCCATATCAAGTCCTTGATCCAATTCTGCACACTGAGTAAGCAGAATCAGGCCCGTTCTTTTCAGCTTATCTGTCTTATTTCTTATTTGCTTATTTGACTTATCTCGTAACTTCGAGAATTTCCCGAGGTGGCCTTGAGAGTCGGATACCCTTGATTTTTAGGATTTAGGGAGCTTTTAGACACGTCTAAGAGATAAAAAAAACGGATTCAAAAAGTAATAAAAAAAGTCAAATAAGTTAAAATAAGCCACGTCTTATCTGACTTATTTCGTGTCTTATTTGACTTTTTTTTATTACTTTTTGAATCCGTTTTTTTTATCTCGTAGGCGTGTCTAAAACTCCCTAAATCCTAAAAACCAAGGGTATCCGACTCTCGAGACCACCTTGAAAAATTCTCGAAGTTACGAGATAAGCTAAATAAGCAAATAAGAAATAAGACAGATAAGCTGAAAAGAACAGGCCCTCAGTGTAACACAAAGTAAAATCAGTACAACATAGAGCAATAGAAGCATGTGCACTTAGCTCAAGTACCTATTCTCTTGAGTCCCTCTGATTGCAACGATTATTGCAGTTAGATTATGATCTACACCAACAAATGCCTGTTACATTGTTCACCCATAGAATGACAGGCGATACAAAGGAAAAGTCATTAGAAGCTTAATGGAAACTATATGATGAAAAATTCATGACAACTTAATTTGAAATTTGGTAAGATAGGAACCTGCAAGCAGTTCTCCACATCCACAATTAGAGATCTCATCTCAAAGCCCTATTTCAAAAGTAAGCAACCATATTAAAGCTAGTAATTAATTTATATTGGTCATACCAGAAAAAAATATTTTCCAAAATAGGAAAATGTCTCTGTGGTACATCTTTGGCTACTTAAGTTGCCATATTTCCCACATAGGCCCCTGCCTTTAAGCATTTTGGTCCTGTAATTTTATAATTTAGCATATAGGCCCTTGGCTTTATAACCCCCTCAAGTTTCCATATGTCGCACGTAGGTCCCTGCATTTTCGCATTTAAACCACAAGTTTTGATATTTCGCACATAGGCCCCTCACTTTATGTGTTTTGGTCCACATAGTTTTCCTATTTAGCTCACAAGCCCTTGGTTATTAACGTTTCAACCCCTAAAGTTTCTATATCTCGCACATAGGCCCTTGGCCTTTTAGCACTTCAACCCCTCTATTTACCCAATTCGCACAAAGACCCTTGAGAGTTGGGAAGCATGGGCCATTAACTAGTTAAGAGAAATGACAGATCCTAAAAATGGATAGCCAAAGGGATGTTGCACCTAAACATCAGATACAATAACAATATATGCTTTAAAAAACTGCACAGTTATCTTTTCATTAACAACCTATGTTACCAAGATACGGCGATACGGATACGGATATGCGATACGGCGATACGTAGATTTCTCAAAAACCCTGATACGGGGATACGTTTGTATATATATAATTTTATATATTAATGTATATACAAACTTATAGAAGATATTAATTTATAACTAGTTAAAAAGCTAGCTCGCCTTCGCTTTGCATAAAAGTGCATTATTCGTTGCACTTGCTGTTGACGCTGACGACGAGCCCGTGGATGACGAGCTTGCATAAGTTCGATCCATGGCACAGGCACAGACGGAGGTGGAGGCGGCGCATGGCCGAGCCGGACGCGAGGCGGCGGCGGCGGAGGTCATGGGCTGTCATGGCGCGGACCTGAACCACGACATAACGGTGGCCTTTGAGGTAGAAAGCGGAGGTGGCTAGCGATGGCGGCGTGGTGGAGCTGGAGACGGAGGCGGAGATGAAGGCAGAGAAGCGAGAGGCGGTCGGCGTAGAAAGTATTGTCGTGGGCGTCTTGGTAGCGGCACAATTGGTGGCGAATCGGCGGAGGTAGAGGCCGAGGTGACCTGGCGACGGCGGCGTGGCCCGGCGACGGTGGCGCCGGATCTTGGTCAGGGACTCATGGGTCACAGGCGGCGGGGAAGGGGGAAGTTGTGGCTGTCGGGCTCACGGGTGGTGGGGAACGGGGAAGTATCTGCTGATCTCAAAGTGGGCCATTTTCGGCCCAAGTATTTGGGAAGTATTGGGCAAGTATCGATGAAGTATCGAGGATTTTTTTAATTATTTAAAAAAAAAGAAATGCCCCCGATACACATCGGATACGTATCGGGGCGTGTCGGATACATATCCGTATCCGGTACGTGTCCAGATACGGATACGGCAGTTTTTTGAAGTATCCGCGCAACGTAGTTAACAACAACAATCTTTTACAATAAATATGAATAGAAGAGAAGTCTAGACGTTTTCTTACTTGAGTCAAATCATTACACCTTGAGCATGTCCATGTATATAGAGCTGTTAAATCCGTCATATACACCTAAAGACAACATAGAACCATTCGCTTACCTTTATTTTCATATGAAGAGAAAAAACAATTGAAATTATGCAAAACAAACGATAATATTTAATTAAATACAAGGTTGACTTATGAAAACCCAATTTAAAGATGAACTACATCCCATTCAGATAATGAGGAAAAGTTTTAACTTACAGCAGAAGCATATTCCACAAGAGTCTTGGCAAGAGTATGGTTATAGATCAAACTCTTCCCACAGTTCTTGACACAAAGCTCTGTGATAATGAAAATAGTTGGTTTACTTCAATGTATAGTTATGCACGATTGAATACAAATGTTCAAGATCAACTACAATACTACAAGGCGACGTGCAGAAGATGGACCAACATTAACCTCAACAAAACAATTTGACAAATGAAAAGAAAACAGATAAATGGCCCTGGGCCCTGGCAGCCTGGCCACATGCTTAGACTAGGTGCTTGAGCCCCATATATTCATAACTGAAGAGAACAAGATCAACTACAATACTATAAGCCAGGTGACGTGCAGCAGATGGACCAACATTAACTTCAACAGAACAATTTGATAAATGAAAACAAAACAGATAAATGGCCCTGGCCCTGGCCACATGCTTAGACTAGGTGCTCGAGCCCCATATATCCATAACTGAAGGTTACTTGATTTTAACTTATCAATTTAATGTCATTAACTGTATAGGGATGAAGTCTTAAACTCTTAAGTTAGTACTTCGACAAAATATAATGGCAAACTTATGGTAGAAGTCTTAAACTCTTAAGTTAGTACTTCGACATGAAGAACAACTATTCATGCCCCCAAAATATAATGGCTAACACGTTCTCACTAAAGATTTTTCACAAACTGAACCCAACAAAAATGGATAAAATAGTAAACGAGTTCAACCAGTCAAGTTAGTTCACAATTCAATACAAACGCAACCTAAGCAAGTTGTGGATATAATGTCTGCCAGTTGAGATACAGTATGGACTAATCACCAATGGTGCTTAAATTTGAAATGGTGAAACTGTGAAAGCCGCACAAAAAAGAATAGACATTTCAATTTTCACCTATTCTAGAATTCAGAAACCAAATTTTGCAAAATCCAGAGGACACAACAATTATAATGACATAGAGCAAGCAAAAAAACTTGAACAGATTGACAGCAAGAAATTAGTTCAGGGCTTCATGAATAGGTTAACACGTGGTAAACATACTAGATTCCTCAGCAAGTCCTGGCTTCAAAAGAATTTCTAACAGCTCTATGCTGTCATTTATCATGGTTCATCAACACATCTTCTTTTTCAATCTTGTAATGTTCTGAGGGCCACCAATCATGGATCCTTTGATTGCTTTCCAGGATTTAGAATTTAGCTATACTCCACTAGCAAGGTTATCAGAAAACACCAACTGTCACCCACCTACTTTCATTCTCTTTTCCACAAAGTTAAAACTTATTCCAGATGTTATACATGCTTATATACACATCCCACGATCACAACAATCACTAACTCCAGTAAATTAGTCTAGTTGCTTGCCATTATCCCCCTAACCGACACTCAGAAGTTTGTGAAATTAACAAAAGTGAAAAAAACCGGGCAATTTCATCAGTCAGCCTGTGAAAATGCACCTCTTTCAGATGCTTGCGCGTGTAACAGAATTTGCAATGCTTTCTCCTGTCATACTCATAGCCTCATAGCAATCCGTGCGAATACAGTAAATAACATGATTGTTACTATTAAAGTTACCTCATTTTTGGAACCCATTGAGGCAAACTCGGAACAGTGACAAAACTATCAAAATTGAAGATTGAGGCCAAATATTCACATGGAACTACCTCTTCCATGAGAAGCAGTAGACAGCAAGAGCAGCAGAGCCACCACACTGATGCATCTCCATCTCTCCATGAACCTGCAGAAAGAACCAAATTTCCGTCAAATGAATGGAAGCCTGGGCCTAGGACCTCCAAAAATGCAGAAAGAAAAAAGAAAAGAGCAGCCATTGAAGAATCAAATCAGAAAAAAAAAAAAAGGCTAGTCCTCGCTGAACAGAAGAACAAGCCCAAAGATTAGGGAGAAAAGAAAACTTAAAGGCGAAGAATTTGACCTCAGGGGCGGTTCAAGATGCCAATGAAGAGAGATTGGATGAACAAAATGGGGTTTCTGGAGGGGCCAAGGAACGGCTGGTGCAGCTCGGCGAGTTTTAATGCGTGGGGAGATCGAAACGAGGGCGCCCCGCCGCCTGTGAGTCGCTTTCTGGGCGCTGTGTTTGGACCTCGGATGGAGAGGAGAGAGAATATGCTCCGCTCCATCCTCCGGTTATGCCAAGGCCTGAAGATGGTAGGCCCGAAAGAGGAGACGAAGAAGAAGGGAAAAAAATGTTTTTTATCGCGTTATTGCTATGATTAGCGCTAATGCAGTGGAATTTTTAGAGCATCTGAGGTGGCGCTCTATAAGAGTACAACATTCAACTAGATAGAGTAACCGCTGGAGTAAAGAAATCTTTTAGAGTGTAGTGTAAAATGTGAAGAAATTTTAGAGAAATAGATAACGTGTAAAGTGAATAGTATTATAGAGTGAAAGGATAGAGAACCAATTGAAGATGCTCTTACGTGGTGCCCAGCGTCTGAGTGGCAACTTGCACCAGCATCAACAGGCGCTTGTTGTCGTCTGATGATCCATCTAAAGGTAGGTAGATCAACAACCTCCATTTTTCTTGGGATGTAAAGGTTTTCATAGAACAGATAACAGAGGCCTCAAAACAAAGTCCTTGGACAGGAGGACTAGTTTCGCCAGTGGTAAGGCAATCGGCGACGTTGAAGAACTTTGCATAGTCTTGGTGGAGTTATTACTCATTTACTCTCAGGTGTTAATGAAATTTTCCCTTTCAAAAAAAATATAAGAGCCGTGCTTGGTGCAGCAATGAACATTCTGAACTGAAAGGAAGATGTTCACTGTGCATGAAGTTAATTAATGAGATCGTAATGACTAATGACCCCCCACCTCGACTCGACACTACTGTAGAAGTCGTCGATGATGAGCGCTGCCACATGCACGTGGACGCCTATTGCAGATCCAGCGAAGTCCTCCCGTCCATGTGAAACTGGATGTTGTGGAATTGCAGCATTCATCCTTGTGACACAACGGCGCCAAGCCGGGGCCTCGCGACTCTCTCGGCCCGGGGAGTCCAGTGAAAGTATCACTTCAGAGCGAAGCATCCAACCGGAGGAGGCGAGGCAGCGAGGTTTCACGACTTCCTCGCGGGAGGTGTCCATGAAGGAACGACTTTGGAGCAAGCACCCGGGAGGAGGCGAGGTCGCATCGGGCCGTAGCCCTCGCTGGAGGTGCCCTGAAGGAACGGCTTGAAGCAGAGCACCCAACCAGATGAGGCGAGGCCCTGCTGAGGCTTCACAGCCCCTTAGCTTGGAGGCACCCAGCGAAGGGGTCGCTTCGAAGCAAGAGGCTCAGGGTGAAGCGAGGAAGTAGCAGCAGCCCACGGAGAAGCGTGTCTTGCGGGGAAAACACTTTCGGAGGAAGAGCCAAGTTCCTTGGGCGCTACTCGACCTCCTAGGAGACAGTATGTATCAGACAAGAATAAAGCGTGTCAGTAAAAGTATCATTGCCTTCCAAACCAGGGGACAAGCTGTAACAGTTTGTAGAAGTTGTAATGACCCTAGTAACTCTCTACTTTAGATAGTCAGTTGCGAGACATTTTAGGAATATGTGCCTCTTAGCCGGGGGAAACCCTATAGTAGCCCCCGGAGGAGCGGAAAAGAAGGGACATCATGGTCATTACCAGAGCAAAGACCCTGCCACCCCTGCTTTATCACCTAAGCCAGCGATGCTTGAGGGCATTTTCGTCCGAATGGGCTTGTAAACTTCTTGTACAAATACGATACCCAAAATGAATGAAATGACACGAGAAATCAAAAAAGAAAAATTAAGTCTTAAAGTTTGTGTGTTCCTCTTGAGCTAGTCCCCGGGGTCCTATCCCTTTCACGTAGAGTTTGAGCGCCTTGGGGGCTGCCCCTTTCTGGGTGGTCTAGCTTAGACTAACGACACTTGGTGCCGTCCGTGAGGAACACATAGACAGAGAGAAGCTACTCATCGCTGGGAAGGATGTCACTGAAGAAGAAAGCTAGAGTGTCCGCAAGCATCGAGGGGCAACCGCTGCTGAGCGGGGTGCACCTCAAACTCGCTCAAGCAGCAGCAGGGGAGGAGGAGTCCTCACCAGACTGGCCTCTCATCGGGGTCCTGCCCATGAGGAGGAGGCCTTGCACGAAGCCCCGGCGAACATCCTGGAGCGGGAGGCGGGGGCTGCACCGGCGCAGATGTCGAGTCCTGCTTCTTCCGTCCTAGCATTGCTGGATCCTAACGTGCAAGCCTTAATCCTTGCCAACGCAAGACTGGTGGAGCAGGTGGAGCGTCTTCAAGAGCAGGTTCGGCAAGTGTCACGGACCAAATCCTGGTAAAAATTTACTAGAAAATGTCCCGAATGCCAACTGTCCAATATTTCAGTTGCATTCAGAAATAGCCAGCATGCTTATTTTATTACATGTTACAAAATATTTTACAGTGGAAGTGAAATTATAACCTAGTAATAAAAAGGGAAATACATGACCATATACCACAGGCAAAGTCTGAGCATAAGGTAAGTCTTAGAAATCGATCCTATATGAATTCCAGTCTTCTTCATAAATGTCCATTTCTGATTATAAAGTGGATCCTGTTCAAAGAAATAAACAAATTGTCCACATAATATTGGTAAGTACTAATTGTACTAGCAGATTTCCATAAAAATGAATTATTAACTATATGCAAATGGAATTAAAATAAAGGTAAAGGCTGTATTTATTTAGAGTATATAATGCAACTTTTAAGACTTAGTATAAACATTGAAAATTGTTTTCTAAAACATTTAAATGAGTTTGTAAACCATTATCTCCTTTCTCCATCCTTAACTCATCTGATAACCATTATCTTTTCTTAAAATTCATGAATTTATTTGAATAGAAATAGGTATCATCCAGTTGACACAACTTCATATATCTGAAGTAAGGTCCATTAATGTTTTTGTTATCAGCTCTGCAGGACTTATCCAGCTTTACCCATATAACAGCTCCTTATATGGATGGATGATTAATGTGTCATTTCTATTCTCATTAGTCTAATTTTTGTAATGTTCCGCACATGCGCAAACATTGGAGAAAACCCTGACGATATTGGCTTCCGCACAGACGTAGCCGGTAACATGTAAATCACTTGGCCCAATATCCCACATACCTGGCAATGCCTGGCCTCTGCACGATCATTACCGGTGACTACTTGGCCAACATTACAAAGGTATTGCGAAAACACTAAGTCAATACCTTACCCATGCAATTAACACTCTGGTAACTCATGCCTATACTTTTCAGTTTTTCCGTCTTCGTTCATTGTCTATCCAAAAGACAAATGAATACTATCCTACCTGTTTAAAATAATTATATATCTAGATTTTACTATACTAAGGTATAGTCAAGTTTATTCATTTTTAGGTGGGCTTTTGGTTGTGGATTTGGAATATCTATTCTAATAAAATGTAAATACCATAATTTAAATAAAAGATGATTCTTAAATAAATAACTAGAAAGTAAATATAATAAATAGATAATAAATGAAATCGGGAATTCAATATGCTTCAAGGGTAGAAAACCTGTCTTATTTGGAGATCAGATTGCACTTATTATATCTTCTGGACATTTTTGGTTAAAACTTCCAGAGGGTGTGGCTTGTTGTCTATACGTTGCAAAAATAGAAAAAGAGGGGGAAATTCCAATAAATATTCAAATAAGAAAATTTTTAAATAAACGACGAAATATAAAAAGGTCTAGGGTAAAAAGGGTGATGGGTTGTATGATTTTCTAGAAGTTTGAGAATATTTTCTAAAGAAAAAGGGTAGGGGTGTTGATGTAAAAATAGGTATTTTCTTTGGGCAGCATGATGCTAAGGTTAATGTATGTGATTTATAATTGGTGATTATAAATAATAATTATGATTTTCTAGAAGTTTGAGAATATTTCTAAAGAAAAAGGGTAGGGGTGTTGATGTAAAAATAGGTATTTTCTTTGGGCAGCATGATGCTAAGGTTAATGTATGTGATTTATAATTGGTGATTATAAATAATAATTATGGAGAGATTTTTATAATTTATTTATGCTAAATTGATATATAACAGGATAAAGTTCATATTTTAATATCAATTTTGGAATATTAGTATTTCTATTTGACCTTATAATGATAATAATTAGAAGAATTGATTTTGGCATTATAATCCTATATGGAAATGTTTATATGGGTTGGGTAAGATATGTAAAATTTACTAGCATAATTTTATATTTAAGAAAAATTCTAATTTAGTTAAAGAAAGGGTTTTAAATTTAAATTTAAATTTCTATAGGTTTTAAAAATGCAGGGTATCATTTCTAGATGTAAGACATTATTTTGAGTAACTTTTATATAGAAAGTTTTTCTAATTCTACTTCTAAGTCCTTTAATTTAAAGAATTATTTCTGAATTAAAATATTTTAATATATAAGAAAGAGAGTAAAAGGATTTATTAAGGTTATTTTATTAAAAATGATATTTATATTTTTATATAATTCTTTATCTTATTTTAGATTTTTAAGAATTTTTACAGAATTTATAAAAGTGAGTAGATATTTTAAATGAATTCAAACAGTATAAGTGAAATTAGAAATTAGAAAAAGGGTTTTAGTTCTTACTAGGCTAGTTGTATTGGGCTTGGCCCAATTGGTGCTTGTGGCAGTGACCTGTGGACCCAGCGCCTGAAAGGCGAGGCGTGCGTGGGCACCTGATCAGGCGGTGACATGGGGACCCGGTGTGCGAGAGGAGAAGCGAGCACATAAGCGAAGTGAGGTGGGCGACAAACGGGGCCATGTTGTCAGCGGCAGAGAATAGGGAAAACAGAGGGGGTGGCGAAGGAGGTTGCCGGCGACAGGGAAGGGAAGCCGGCGGTGAGCAATTAGCGGTGGATTTACGAAATTAGAAGCTTGGGGGTTCTTTTGGTGGTCGCGGTAGGGCTCAGGGTGGTCTGTGGTGGCCGGACTGCTAGAAGGTGGCGGCGGGATAATGGGGCGGTGGTGGAGAAAGGGTTCCAGTGAGGATGGAGGTTGGGTGATGGTTGGGTTGGGTTCGCAGTGGGGAGTAGGAGGTTTTATCTATGGGCGTCGAGGCTAGAGAAGGACCAGAGCGGTGAGGGAGGAGTTGGCCGGAGATGAGGAAGAAGGCGGCGATGAGGGAAGTTCGGGGCAATGGAGGGGGAAGGAACAGGCGGGAAAGGAGGCTTGGGGTGTTATGGTGCCGGAGGAGAGGATTTTATAGGCCGAGGTGGAGTAGCTGGCACGTTTAAGCAATTTCATGGCGGTGGCGGCATTGTGAGGTGGTGGCGGAGAATTGGCGGGCTTGCTGGGGCGGATGAGGGCGGTGAGGTGGCGAGGCAGGTCGGGGTGGGAGGCTATCCATGGCGATTAAGCAGGCGAGTTTGGGCCGAGGCGGCGGTGGAGCTTTCCAGTGAGTGATGGCGGCGCTGGCGGGATGAACGACGGTGGCGCGGCGAGAGGGAAGGGGATGAATTGCTGGCCGTTGGATCTGTGGCATTTAACCAATGGGTGCCGTTGGATTGATCCAAGTGGTACAGCCCTAACAAGTGGGGTCCAAGGGTCAGTGAAAGGTGCGGCGAAGGTGGACTTAAGTAGAGGCGTACTTCCCGAAAGGGAAGGCATACTCTGGGGTTTTCTCGAATAGGAAGGTTCTAAATTTAAATAGGAAAAGATTTTCCAGGATTTGTTTGGGGTTTTGAAAATTCATAGAGAGCTATAGATAGCTCCGAAAAATATAAAATAAATTTCTAAAAATCCAGGAAAATAAGGAGAATCCAAATATGAAATAATATTTATTTATTTATTTTATGGTATTAATTAATATAAATAAGGTTTTCTTTTGGGGAATAAATAGGAGTTTAGTTTAGAAAGTTCTTAAAAGTTGGGGAATAATTGTAGAGGTTTAATTATGACTTTTTGTGAAAAATTTTATGCCAAAATTGAAAATTTGGGTATATGACAGCAAGGAACACGATGCGATGCATCGGCCCTCCCTTCTGCAGGTGGAAACTCCGGAGACGAAGTCCAGTAGCCCACTAAAGAGGCGGGGCACTGGGGCGACAAGGAATATCCCAACCCTCTATGCCCATGCCTCTTGAGCTAATTACTGGGGTCCTATTCCCTTCACGTAGAACTTGAGCGCCCTGTGGGCTGCCCCTTTCTGGGTGGTCCGGCTTAGGCCGATGACACTGGACTTCATCCTTTTTGAAAAGTGACTTCAAAATACCAAAACTAATAATAAATGTGGGATATAAGAAGGTGAGCTCCTCGGATCAAACGTCCGATGGGATGATTTCCATCAGACGCATGGCGTCATGCTGACGTCAGCATGGAAACTTAGAAAATAATTGATAAAACATGGAAACCCTACTGATGAAACTTGACAATATACATATGAAACAGGGGCAGAAATTGATGAAAACTTACAAAATAACTACTGAAATTGGGGAAACTACTGATGAAATTTGAAAAAAATACCAATGAAACTTAGCTAAATACGGATAATACTTGAGAGTGCCAATAAAACTTAGCTAAACTACCGGTGAAACTTGAAGAAGGAGAAATGAAACTTGGCCAAATTGACTGATGAAACTTGAAGAAGGACCAATGAAACTTGAATAAATACTAATAAAACTTAGCTAAACTACTGATGAAATGTTTCATTGTTGTTCAAAAAATCACCTCATGTAAATATAAGAAGTTTCACAAGAACAAAACCAAGTTTCACCAAATAAAAACCAAAGTTTCGCACGTACATGGTTGAGGTTTCATGACGAAATGGGGATGAACCTTCTCCTAGCCCTCTTCTTCTCTAGATCCAGCAAGGCCCCACACCGTGCTCGCTAGATCCGGCCACCACTCGCTCGTCGTGCTTGCTAGAAAAAGAAAGGTAGAGAGAGATGAGATGGGGAATATAAAGAGGAAGAGAGATAAAGAAAAATGAATACACTAGAGAAGGGAGGCGTACGGCTGCGGTGGTAGCCGCGGTTGTGGCCAGCGAGCAGCAGCAACCGGCACTAGCTAGCCGCTAGTAAAAAACGAGACACAGGCACATATAGCACTCACGCGTGAGAAAAAGTCAAAGAAGAATAGGAGTAGGTCCCACCTCCTTGCATAGATGTCACGTGCGGTGCCCCTAGATGCTTTCGGACGTCACGCGCGGGCCGGGCCGTCCGAGGGAATCAGACGCCTGGCCATAAGTGTTTCCGATATAAGAATGTTCCACTAATGACTTCAAAATTTTTAAAAACCGGCATCAGAAAGTTAAAAACTTTTTAAAAGTTAATCAAACAATTTAGACAAATAATCTGTCAAGGACAAACTCTAAAGAGTCTTGATTAAACCTTATAGCCACAAATTTGTCCCTTTTACAAACCAAATACTTTATGTTTTCGAAACCATTTTATAGAAACATAATCTTAATGTTTCGAACTCTCAAAGTTAAAATTTACAATTTTTTTGGCTTCTCGAAACCATCTAAAAAAATCCACACCTTTAACTTTTCAGATTAAATTCTATAGCTGAATTAAAGTTGCATCTAACATACAGCACCTAGAATTGCTACAAATCGAGATAGAGTGTGACAAGCATGCCATTGAGAGGCCATCCTCAAACCAACTTTGTGGAGAGAAAAGGGCCAAAACAATCAGATCGAAATGGTGAAGAAGGGTATTATTCTTGCACTTCTTCTCTCCCTGGTGAAGCACGGGCGTCACTGAAGGGACGGGCAGGCCTGAGATGGCCCAACCTGCTTGCGCGCGGGGAGGCGGTGCGTTTTGGGCTAAAGGCCCAGCGAGCTACCAGCGCCGGAGAAATTGGCGGCCCACACCACAAGTCGTCACGCTTGTTCCAGGCCACATTCGTGGGCGCGCTACTACCGGGCGGGGCCGCGGGCCAGGCCTTGCATCGGGGAATTTTTTGAATTTATATATTTTTTAATTCAAAATTAAAAAATTAATACACCGGTTTAAAAAATAACCTCCTTCCGCCCGACCTTTAGGCTGGAAATAAATTCAGCCCGTTGGTCGGGCGATTTATTAAATCTCGCCCGTTGATGGGGTGGCTTTTAAATCTAGCCCGTTGGTCGCCCGACAGTTTGGCGGGTTTTGTCCGAAAAGCCATCCACGACAACGTAGCTGCCGCCGGTAGATGTGGATGCGCCGCTCACCGTCTCGGTGGCAGAAGCGCCGCCGACCGCCTCGGTGTTAGGGATGCAAGCACTGAGCGAGGGGACTGCTCGCTGTCGAAGTGCTTGCATCCCTGCCACCGAGGCGGTGGGCGGCGCTTAAGGCACCTAGGTGGTGAGCAGCGGTGCTTCTACATCCACCGGCGCCCTTTATCCTGCCGCGTCTGGCTTTCAGAGGGAAGACTGACTTGTTGGAGGGAGCAGCGATTGGCCGAGGCGGCGGTGTTGGCAACAGCGGTGTCGATGGAACGATTCCATATAAGCATACATGTTGTTCAAGCGAGTAGCATAGTCTATTCGCTCCTCAAGGCGGAAGAGTTTTGCGTGAATATGTTCGATGTAGTTGTTGCCGGCCATTGGGAAGGGGTCATCCATCCATTTGTTGAAGCCGCAGTCATCGGTCTGCATGTTGGAAGGTAAAAAATATGAGAAGGAAAACTATTGTAACCACTGTCGTGGTGGTCTTGGTGACTCACTGCATAGTACGCGCAATGATAGAAATATCGGCCAGTCTAGCCTTCGACTACATGGTCAAAGGTTTGAATAACTGTGTCCACTCCATGTGCGCACCGTGGCCATCCCCTGTAGAAGTTTAGGTCTCTAATCATGGTTGGCTTTGTGTTATAGCTAGATCTCATCCGAATAGGCAAGTCATCGCTTGGTGGACGCGCTTGGGATCCAGGACCATTTGACTCCCACCAAGCTTGCCTGATCCAGCCATTCGTATACCATAAGTGCGATGCGGTAGCCTGGAGAAGAACGCTCTGCAGTAGGGGATAAATAGTCAATGTAATTTCAAAGAAGAGGAAGTGTAAACAATGTGTAATTAGTGTAAACAATGGCTCATGCAAGTAATGAAATGATAGCTGCTTACGGGTTTTGGTCTCGTCGTGGGGCCTACATGGTTACACATAAATACCAAGGGAATAATGTAGGCTGTAAAATGGTAAACGGTGGTCGACCCATAAACTCACGACGCTCATGCGACAGTCCACCAAGGCCGCACGAATTTATCAAAATGCCTAGTCGGCCATGACAGTAATGACACTATGGCCACTTAGGGGTTATGATGTAGTCGTGGGCCTCGCGTGGTGGCCCCGAAGTACAACGGGAATAATCTGTGATGTCATATGATACACGGCGGTTGACCCTTCTACTCGTGACGTCTGTGTGACATCCCACCAAGACTACACGAATTTCGCAAAATGCCTAATTGTCCATGACAGTAATGACACTATGGCCACTTAGGGGTTCTGGTCTCGTCGGTCTATAAGAATGCAACGATGTCTGGAAACACCGCTACGATGACCACTTCAGAAAGAATAGACTACTCATTGGCCTACAAGATAAAGAAGAAAAGAACATCTAGTTTGAATAACTCAACCAAAAGTACAGGCATGTAAGTATCTCATGTTCTACTGCATAACAGCATAGCTAATGGTTCTACAAGTCCTGTCAACTCCTCCGAGATGCAATCCCTCTAACAGAACCCTCGACCGGATGCTTTTGACATTCTCGTCGGACCTATCCAGATGGAAGGTGTACCGATCAGATGGGTACACAGCCCGGTGAGGTAGTCCCTCCGGAGGAGGTGTTGCGAGGTCGGGCTAGGATTGCTGTGTCGGTGGAGGGGGCGCATCTGGGAGCTGCGAGCCCAGCACGTCCGGAGTCGCGAAGAAGGAGTCCACATCGACCTTGAGGAGGTACGGGTCCGAAGGGCTGGTGTAGCTAGGGTTGTCCCAGTTGCCAAGGCGGCTACCTATAGTACGTACTTGTTAAAGTTAATAAATGAAATCTATAGGTACTGCATTACGTATGTAATGTGCATACTAACCTCCAACGTCAACGCGGGAAGTTAGGGATGGGTGTGTCACACCAGGCAGCCACGCTCTAGGAAATGGGCTTTGCGAAGGGGTCCCCTGCCCGGCGGGTGGAACCCCCTGGGCTGCCAGGACGTCCTAGGCTCAACCTGTATAGGCTTGGTGGATAGCCGACTAGGTGCCTGTGCGGACGTCCCAGCCTAGGAGGACGGCCCAGCCTCGTGAGCCCTCCAAGAGGCACGAGCTGCTCCCTGCATGGAGTCCTGGGCTCGTCAACGTGAGGCCTCCATGTCGGCTAGAGTGGAGGTACTGACGACGAGCCGTACCCCCGTGTGCTTACACGTACAACAATGATTCATTTATGTGATCTAAGAACAAGGCATTGTGTAAAGGTATGATCGGTATGTTACCTGGTGGTCGGTACTGAGTCGCGGGGGTCTGTTGTATAGGGTCCGGCGGTGCACAATACGAGGTGAGCCATATCGCCTGCGAGGTCTTCTCGTAAATGCGATGGAAGGTGGACAGAAGCTCCGTACCGGTGTACTGAAGGCCATTTTGCAGGCGATGCAGGGCCGTCCGCGCCTCTAGGTTGGTTTGCCGCATGAGCACTTGCTGTACAGAGCACGCACGTCAACATGTCAAAACACGAAGTGCAAAAATAAAACAATAACATAGCACAGGGTGTAATATATATACCGCCTGGTAGTGCGCCCGCACACGGTGCATCGGGTACATGTCCGTAACGCTCGCCTCGTGCTGCACCTCCGTCGTCGGTATGTGGCCTATGCGGGTCCCGGTGGCATGGCTGTACCACCGTAAGTACACCGGGTACAAAGCGTCGGTATACAGTCGATCCTCATCGACCAAGTCCTGTAGGGCATGGGCCCACACCTCAACCCAAGGTGCCATCACCGGTCCTCAAAGAAAGGTTACGGTGTGGCCTCGTCGAGTCGACCTGCAACATTACCAATTCGAGTCGCACATAGATGCAAAATATAAGCATATCGATAAAAGAGAACAGCTCTTATCGATGTGCTTGTGACGGCACGGTGTGGTCAACGGGAAGAGGAAACTGCTGAACCTGCCTGAACTGGCGCATGACCCGATAGGGTGAGTACTCCTCAAGGAAGATGTCAAAGAGGACCGGCTTCCTCCTAAACCAGTAAGTAGCGTCATAGTCGCAAAGCGAGGAGAGCCCGCGTGGTGCGCGAGCATACACGCGGTCCGTAGGACATCCTCCTCGTGAAGGTCATCAAACTGCCACACGTAGTCGGGGTAGTCCTTGTGCGACTGCACGTGGGCCCACGTAGGCTGCAAAAAGCAATTCATAAAATTGCCATGAGCGAAAAGCAATTCATAAAATTGCCATATCTGACCGAAATGACGTGCATGTAAACAAAAATAGCAGTCAGGAAAAAATACCAGGCGACTGAACCAAAGAAAACCCATTGTCGGCGCGTCCTCCGGACTGTCGCGGTAGAAAGCGGCCTCGTAGGGTCTGTGATCCATGAGAGGCCGCCCAATGTCGATCCTCTCGTAGGACTAGCTGCAGAAGAAGAGGGCACCCGCCAAGTACGGGCTGCGCCTCCTTCTTCGTGCAGGCGTCGCACAGGCCTCTGTACGTCACCGCCAAGACTGCCGATGCCCAGCTGTATGGTGGCACCTTGTACGGGTAGGCGTCCGCCACCTCCCTAGCGTACTCGACAAGCATCTTGTCCATGGTGTGGCCTTCCGTGCTGGTGAACATCACCCACCCGAAGAGCCACAGCAGGTACGCCTCCAGGTGTCTCGAGACGGTGATGTCATCCGCCTTAGGGTGGATGTGCTCGGTCTGTTCAAAGAAAGAATGAATACACGTTAGCATAATCACTTCAAAGTGTGCAAAAAGGTCGACATTGTTTACCGTGAACTGCAGTATCCACCTCTTAGGGGGACCATGCGTCTCGGATTGTGGAAACGGCCTGTACACGCAGGAACCTGGCCGCCGGAAGATGCCGCCGAAGAGGCCAAGCAGCTGCTCACGCCAAGCTGGTGAGATGTTGACAGCGATCACCGGTGCACCGGCACACAGTAGTCCAAGAAGGAACTCCACGTCCTGTAGTGTCGGTGCCATTTCCCCGCACAGGAGGTGGAAGGTGTGCGTCTCGGGCCTCCAACGGTCGACGAGGGTAGCAAGTAGGGACCGGTCGTAGCCAAAGCGCCTCTATGCGTCATGCCTAGCAGGCTCCCTGACCAACCTCTGTGCAGTGGCCTCGGTCATTAGGCAAAGTGGAAGCAAGCCGGAGAACCGCAACCTGCAAAAAAATTCAAGTTAGTCTGAACCATACAACCATGTCAGGAAAAATATAAATTTAGTGTTTACCTCTCCACCCAACGGGGGTCCAGGATGAGTAACTCCTTGGGGGTCATCGTGAGAAACACCCCTAGCTAGACGTTAGACACAACACTGAGGTACAATTGGTGCCGTGCGTCGAGGGAGGGGTCTAGAAGCTCCAGCTGCTGCGGCTCCTACTGCTCGTCATTCCCATTTGCTATAATTGCTGGAACATGTAATGCAACACTATTAGTACCATTTCTTACAAATATGGTGACAAACTTTATAATAATTAAATCATTATTAACATCAAAGTATCAAAATATTACTACATCCATAAATAAATACATACAGAAACAATGCTATAGATAAATAATGACATGCTTAAAGGAACAAACACATGCATAAATAAACAAGAAAACATAGGTACATAAATACAACATCTCCATCAAAAGGAAAATACACGCTTCCATACAAAACTACATGCAGACATTCGACGGTGCCGTCGCTGGCCAAGATTGCACTTCATCAATTGCCTGTCCGGGACATGACGACATTTCGGACCCGGTGTTTCCGTAAATGTGCCGAATGTGTACCTATATATCTCGCCATGCCAAGTGTTCATGACCGCCTCCCTCATAAAGTACTCCGACATGCACGGAACGGTGGAATGATTTGTCATGGAAGCAGCAGCAAGTACATCGGAGCATGGCTTGTGCAGAAGCTTGGGCTTGCGGCACGAGCAGATGCAAGTGTCGTCACGAAGAATGCACTCCTGCCTTGTCCTCACACGTCTTCCTGCCCGGCGTCCTCTGTCCATACAGATTATCGCATACCTGATCTCAGCAGCTCCCATAGGTGATGGTATGTGTTTTTGTGCCTTCTTGATCTTTTCCTCCATGTACTTCGTAATCATGGTGGAGTAGATCAAACGGTTATCAGCTATAGCATTGCACGCCGCACGGTACCGATCCATGAAGTACCTGCATGTACCGTGAAGAATCCCCTTCACATTTGCTATCAGAGGAAGTGCCCTCATCCCTTGCATCACCCAGTTATACACCTATGCCAAGTTTGTGGTCATAATCTCATATCTAGCTCCCTCCGCGTTGTATAGCAGAGCCTACTTCTCTTTTGGGTCATCTTTGATCCAGTCTGAAAAACACCTTACTGTCGGGATGCCTCTACCCCTCGGTTGTGGAGTGTGCGATGCCTCAGCGGTCTGCTTCGTGGTGAGCTCGTCCAGGGTCTTCCACAGTTTGTTGAACTTCCTTTGTTGATTCTGCTTGCACAACCTTTTGAAAAGATTTATGAGATGGTTGTTTTTGAAGTGCCTGAAGAAATTTGTCCCCATGTGCCTCATGCACCACCTGCTCTGTGTGTCCACCCACTGCGCGTGACCCCGGTTATCTGAACCGTGCTTAATATCTTCAATTGCATATAGCAAGCCAGCATGCCTATCGTGTATGACACATACATTCGGCCTCCCTGAGACGACTCCATGCTTCAAACGCTCTAGGAACTAGTACCAGCTCTCTGTATTTTCACCCTCCACGAAAGCAAAGGCCACCGATAAGATTTGGTTGTTTCCATCTGTAACAATTGTCGTTCAATATTTGCCCCTTGTACTTGTCTGTGAGGAATGTACCATTATCGCGTAGAACGGGTCGGCAATACCTAAAGGCATTTATGCAGGGTCCCAAAGCAAAGAAAGCCCGCTGCAAAACCCACTTGCCCATGTTCGGCCGGACGCGGGGTACTCCTTAATATCGTAGTACGTCCTTGTATTCCTCTTTCTTATGGTCTCCAACATGGTTGGGAGGTCGTGTACAAGGCTTCGTACGTACCAAACCGCATCTCTAAAGCCTTTTGCTTTGCCCTCCATGCTGTAAGATACTTGATCTTGTACTGAAATTATTCCTCTATGGTTCGAATTATGGAACGAGGCTCATAGTTGATGTTATCCACTATTTGCGAATACATCACTACCGCCACGAATGTCAAATTCAGGTTCTTGTGCCTTTGCTGCACTTGTTCCAACTGATAGTTGTGCTTTGTCACTATGGAGCACATCCAGTAATCCACCCACTTGCCTTTGAAGGCATGAACACACCAAGGAAAGCCCCGCACTATGCAGTTCACATCGTACATGCTCTTGCCAGACTTTTGCACCCTTAATTCCCTTCTAAGTGACAATGCACAGTACTTTACAGCATCCATAACAACTTCCTTGATGGGGTATATGGATCCTTGTGACACCTGAGAGGATCGGAAAGGTGCCTAGAGGGGGTGAATAGGCGTTTTTAAATTTTATACAGAGTTAACAGGTGTGGAAGCTTTAAACAGTCAGACACTCCGAAGATTGATTCGGATACTCTGATTAAGTTCGGAGTATCCGACCCAGAAGTTCGGACTATCCGAACTGCGCAGTTAGGGTTTGCTCAAATCCTTACCAAACCTTCAGATCTGGGATGCCACTTGCACACAAACTAGATAAGTAGTAGACCTAGCTATAAAATTAGATCCAAAAGAAATCTCAAAGCATAAGTCCACAAATTTCACAAATAGTAAGAGTGCAAGTGAGCAAACCAAGATGTAGAGTAGAGAGACAAGATTTGTTTTTCGAAATTCGGATTCTTAAGGGAATCCTACTCTCCGTTGAGGTAGGCTTGGTCACACTTGAGCTCCGGTATCTTTCAACCCTCTTCCTCACCAAAGGCCTCCAAACCCCTTGGTTTCACTCCTTGTTCCTTCCCTTGCGAAGGCGGAACCGGCCTTCACAAACTTCCCACGACCACCACACCAAGCTTTGGTGGCTCGAGGGAGACTCCTAACCGTCTAGGAGTCCTCATCCTCCAAGAGTAATAAATCCGGCGAAATATGGAAGTAGAAGACAAATCGAGTGCTCCAAGATGAAATCCACAAAGCTAGGCACTCAATTTTACCTCCCAACCCAACCAAGGATGGAAATCTTGAAGATTTATGGTGGGGAGAGATTTTTGGGATGCTAGAGCTTGAGCTAGGGTTTGACGAGGAGTAAATGCTCTCTTTGAATGTGTTCCATGTTGGGTGAAGTGGGGAGAAAGGTAATAAATACCCTTGGCTCAAATCTAGCCGTTGTGTGTCTGCAGACATCGGATACTCCAAGGTTTAAGTTCGGATACTCCGAACTATGCAGACACAGGTTCGGATACTCCGAGGAGTTTCCGTGGACATTCCGACTAATTTTGAATAGAGACAGAAACTCAATTTTCTTGAAAGTTCGAAAACTTCGAGGACATTCCGACTAATTCTAAATAAAGACAGAAACTTGATTTTCTTCAAAGTTCGGAAACTCCGAGGACATTCTGACTGAAGTTCGGATACTCGGAGGACATTCCGACTAATTCTGACTAAGGACAGAAACTCGATTTTCTTGAAAATTCGGAAACTCCGAAGACATTCCGACCTGAGTTCGGATACTCCGAAGACATTTCGACTAATTTTGAACAAAAACAGAAACTCGATTTTCTTGAAAGATCGAATACTCCGAGGACATTCCGACCTGAGTTTGGATACTCCAAGGACATTCCAACATAAAATTTAGCTGTCCTTTTCAGAACTTTGATATAAATGGAAATTGAGTCTCCCAACTTTATAAAAACTCATTTTGGAGCACTTGAGTAGTCTAATATCTATATTTCGTCGCATCCCTCTTAATAGTATGGCTTTATCATTAGACTCAAAATAAAATAAATATCAATGGTGCTAGGAAAAACCATGTAAATTCATCTTCTTGATTTGAGGGGTCCACACCAATTCTTATCCACTTCTTGTATCCATTTTCTTTATTCCCTATCTACAAACTTATTCTAAATATTAGTTTCATTTTCTAGTTATCATTAATCACCAAAATCAAATAGGGGCCTAGATGCACTTTCAACACCTCGTTCTCGTGGTACTCCCATGTCGTCCTTATACAACATATAAATCTTCAAAGTTGAAGGAGTTCCACTTAGCCAGCACAACATTTTGTCTAGCACATATCTCGTCATCTGACATGTCATCATTGGGGACCTGCTCATGCTCTGCATGCTCTGCCTCCATCTATTATACTATTGCCTCAATTTCTTCCCCTTCATCCGCCATACCCGTCGCCTCCTGTGATCTTCCTACCATACCATCCCCATTAGTTGTATCCCAACATTGCCCTACATCTTGCAGCGTAACCTCCACACCCTCTGCCCTCTCTGCCTCCTGTACCTCCTCTGCCCCCTCTACCTGCTCTGCCCCCTCTGTCCCTTCCTCACTGGTCTCGTTTGACCCAACTACTACTTTCAGCTCTGCCTGGGCAAACAATGCTAGGGGGAGACCGTGTGTGGTCGCAATCTCCACATAGCGTCTCCAATTCCCGATTGACCGGATCGGAAGTAGCTCTCAAAAAACCCTTCCCTATTTGCGAAGGAGCAACCGCAGGCTTATATTAGTCAAAACTTGCCCGTCCATCCGGCGGGAATTGCCCGCGCTCGAATCCCGCCTGTCCATCAGGCGAATTTTTTGATTCCCTGCCTGTTCATCGGGCGGGATTTGCCCGGGCATTTACTGCCCAACGGTCGGGCGGGAATTTATTACCCGCCCGACCATTGGACGAGAGGAGGCTAGTTCTTTAATTCTTTTAAACAGTATATTATTTTTAATTTTGAATAAAATTAAATATAAAAATAAAAAATTATGCATTGGGTGGTGTTTAGGTTTGCCGGTGCCAACAAAGTGAAAGGACACGGATTTTCCGCGGGGACTTGGAGTTCCGACCATACTGGTCGTCGGACGACTCGCCTTGAGATCTGTGTATGGCTCCTACCTTCCCTTTCATGTTATTCTATAAAAAACCCTCCAAAAATGGAAAATGTCGTGTGTCGGATCTTCTTTTTACTCCTCCCCGGCTTTGGCCTGACCGACTGCTTCCCATGCTGCCCTACCATCGGTGACCACCACCCCGATTGCTGCAAGCCTGCGACCACGAGGGTATGAGGCCTGCCGCACGAGCCACCTAGGCTCTTGAAGTGGCGTGACGCGGCGGCTTGACCTAGGACACAACGAGGGGACTCGAGTGGCCAAGGCTATCCTCATGGTCGCAGTTGCGCGGCGTAGTGGTCACCAGTGATAAGGCGTAGCGGGCTAGGCTGAAGCCAGTAAGGCAGATCTAGGAGGCAGTTATTGCGGTCGCCGCCATGGACGTTGCGGTCATTGGCGGTGGACAGGTCGAAGAGGAGTCGGGGAGGAAGAAGAGGAAGGGAAGTAGAAAGAAGGATCTTGACTAATGCACATAGAGCTCAACTGTCTTTGTTGAGTTGTATTGCTCGAAAGGCCAAACCGAGTGGCACGCCCAAAACAGAGAGGTACGGTCATCCAAGTGTACACACCCACGCGACGCGAGTAGAGATGACAATCGGGTCGAGTAGCTCTAGACCCAACTATCTCAAACTTGAATCTGTGACCCAAATATCAACCTGATGAAGCCACTCACGGGTATATACTCGTACTAATATCTGAAATTGAAATTGAATACCATGGATCTAGGTTGACCCGTGCGTACATGTGCCCATGGGTATTTCTGCCATCTTGTCACGCGAGCCATCCTCAATGAGTGCCACGAAGCCCACTGAACTACTGAAGCGACAAGCACCGACGAGGCAACGCAGCCGCCGCTCACCGGTCAGTCGGTCACCACCACGTCTTCTTGGAAGTGGAAACGGCGCGCGCAGCCCACGCGGATGCGACGCCCGTAGCGCTAGTGACTGTGCAGCCGAGCGCGCGCGGCGTCACGCATGTCGTCGTGGCAGCCCCGCGCAAGTGCAACGCCCGCGCCCGCAACGGCCCCCGAGTTAGCTAGCCGGTCGCGTGCGCCGGGCCGAGGCGAGGCGGCAGAGCAGCCGCAGGTGAGATTCGTCGGCTTGCCCAACCGAAAGCAGATGACGCCGCGCGCGACGAGGAAGCGGAGCGCGCGCGGGGCTGGCGTCCTCCACGTACGCGACCGACGAGGGAGCACACGGCCGCCCAGTTGTCCGTGCGTCCACCGCGCTTTTGGTCACTTTTTCACCCATTGGCATTTTTTTTTCAGAATACCCATTGGCTTGTTAAAGCATGTATAATGCTTCACCTAGTTGTTCATAAACTTTTTATAAGTTCTGCTACATAGAAGAAAAGATGGTGTGAATGAGAAAGATGTACATAGTAAAATGAGCCGTCAAGTAAATTTATAGTAGACTATAGCATGAGAACTAAAACAGGTTGTCAGTGTGGTGAAACCGTCTATACAGAAGATAGTTATCTATATCCGTTGTGTGAGTTGTCTACAACACCGTCTATAGATGGCATGACAACTTCCTATATACAATATCTATCTATTGCATTGTGTGTATCTGTACATGGTTACACGAGCACCACTTTCACGTTTGAACAAGAATTTCTTGTTCCTCTCCATTGTTTTTTAGCACAAGCGCTAAGCGTAGATTGGGGTTTTCCCTTGCAAAATAATTATGCATGCAAGCTTCTACTGTCCCATACTACAAGCAGGGGACTCAATTGTAAAATTAAAAGATGGAGTCTTTGTTTAGCTAAAAGATGGGAGAAATCTATGTATATCAATGTTCAGTTTGTGCAGCGTTAACGGTATCATATGTCATGATATGAATCGAACACTTTTTGCTTCTAAGACCAACCAGATCGTGTGGTCTGACTATTAATTAGTAGCGGTGCCAATACAGTGCAATTCCTCTAAAAAATACGGTGCAATTATTACTGCAAGCTATACGTTAAGAGAAAAAAATTATATATATACATCTGTTCTTTCAAAAAGGTCAAGGAAATTTTAGCCCTTTGCTTGTGCGGCTGTCCACATAAATGGCAGGTAATTTGGACTGAATGTAGTCTCACGCAGTTCAGTTGTAGCAGATCGACCTACCTGACCACGATATGCCATCAAAATTGCAATTAGCACACGAATCCTGATTGATGATCAAATGTCTATTTTACAGAACTTATTATGGAAATGCAGCACTGCTTCTTCATGCGTAGTAGCCGGTCTACCCTAACTTGCTGTGTCATTAAATTAAGGATAACAATCATAATTGGGCACCTGAAATGATAGAGTAACATCAGGATTTTCCACATGTTGTATCATTGACTTGTGGGTCCCAACGAGACTGTAGTGTACTTGTGCGGCAAGTTCAAGTACACATTTTATAGGTTGCAAATGCACAATTTTTTTTCTCAAAAATATGATCAAGAAATAAATATACCAAGGGTTCATTTTTGCTTTTAGGAAGTGACCATGTTACAATAGTATAGGGGAAAATTACAATGAAATGTAGGACACATATTTTCATAAGTACCAATAGTAAACTATTTTGACAATTGGGTTGCCACATGATGAGCACACAAAGTTACAACAATATGACTAACAAAAACACAAAACACACTAAAAATACTTACCAAGAGGTAGATTATATTCTTGATAGGGTCACCGCATTAGAGCGGCGATACAATCACCACATCAGAGTGACGATGGTACTTATCTTTCCGCTAGGCCATGGCTATAAGTAGTATGTGTTGATCATCTCTTTTCTTCGCACCAATTCCCCAATTTGTAAATCTCTATCGTCAAGATACTCATCGCAAGATATCGATTCCTTGATGGCCCTCCTAATTAATTCTCGCCATGTTCTTGTGAGGCCTCACTCTTTTACCCTCTCCCTTTCCAATCTCGGACTTATATATGTACCATCGATCGTGGCTAAGACTCCTATGCCAAATTTTGATCTTCTAACATATTATACATTTAAATTAATTTCGTTAGTTCGTTTATTCTTGGATTGTACTGTTGAAGTCGGACCATTCTTCACAACATCTAATCTGAATTGGTATTATATCCCAAATCGAGCTTGTTTTCGTCTTTGATTTCCAATGAATTATATATATATGTCCTCTGCAGGTCGATCTCTTCTGGTTTCTAGTTGAACTTTATACGATTATTATAGTCCTCCGAGGAGAGGTATTGTGTTCATATCCCATCGTCAGGCGATCGACTTCCTTTTTCACAAATATCTTCGATGAAATCCCTTTTAATTTTATGAGAATGTTTGGAACGCAGTATTTTTTCTGGGATTTCATCGCCAGAAATAATTCAATTCCTAGGGGATTCTGGAAAAATTACCGTGTTCAAAAAAGGGTTTTCCGCAGCTGGAGACGGGTAAGGCTGATATTTGAGTATGGTAATTAATAGTGGACTGTTCAAGTATTTATTGTAAACAGTTGATAGTTTGGGTGTGTCTAGAATAATCTGTACGTGGTAGTGAGTATGTTAATCCTCAAAAATGCACTAAAAATTTATTGCCATAGATTGGTACTTATGTGTAAATTATCTCCTCTCTCACCAAGAAGAAAAAGGTGACCGAAAACCAACAAGGCCATCGCCCAACTTAGCGAAATTCTTGATTTGGATGCACATTGTTTTACACGTTGGAGCAACAAGACGCCCCTGATATCCTCCATAGCAAGATCACCAAAGCCACCAGCCGTTTGGGGTTACTTCACTCATTGGGGTTGAAGGCTCACTGGCTCGATCAGTCACACACGGTACCACACACACCCCCCCCATCCCCATTGTTCATCTCTTATCACAATATTGGCACAGGACAAACCGCTCCGACCTGGCACTGGCAGCATGCAACCCCTACCCCATCACAAAACAACATTGTCAGTCTCTCACTGCCTCACACAAAGTCCCCTTTCCCAGGTGAGAGGAAGGAAGGGTCTGGATCCATGTCAGCTCGAGATATCCAACGCCCCCCAAAAGGCCAGAAGTCTACACCGATCTTGAAAGCAAGATGGGCAGGAGACAAAACAGCCGACTCGCTCGCTGACAAGCACTGCATCCCTATTGACACACCCATGGCCCAAAGGTTAATTAACCTGCCATGGCATGCATGGGTAAGATCATCTGAATGTAGCCTCGCATGGTGCTATATAAGTAGATGAGCAGCCAAGACAAGTAGCCACACACACCCCAAAGACACAAGTACTGTAGCTAGCTAGTGATCTCTGTATTCTATACTCCTTGTTGATCTCTTGGTTCTCTTCTTCCTTTGATAGAATTGAACTGATCCATGGCTTTGGAGATATAGTCGTAGAAAAATTAAGCTGTGCATATTAGGTTGTTTGTGTGTGTTTGTGCTTAATTTGTATTGGTGTACATTAAGGTAAATATGGCCATGGCTATGCCTACTGTGTTTGGGCAGAGGGGCGGCGGCGCTGGGTTTGCAGCCAGCCATGGCGTCTTCCTCGCAGACCCGACCAGGTGGGGCGCGTGGGCGCACCAGGGGCACCGGCTGTGGGCGTCCATGTCGGAAGACTTCTGGGTGCACGTATACAAGGTGCGGCGGTGCCCCCATCCGGTGAGCCACGACTGGACGTCGTGCCCGTACGCGCACAAGGGCGAGCGCGCGCGCCGCCGCGACCCCCGCCGGTTCGCCTACGTCGCCGTCTCGTGCCCGGACTACCGCCCGCCGCAGCTGGGCGCGCCACCGAGCTGCGAGCGCGGCCTGCGGTGCGGCTACGCGCACGGCGTCTTCGAGCTGTGGCTGCACCCGTCGCGGTTCCGCACCCGCATGTGCGAGGGCGGCCCGCGCTGCCCTCGCCGGATCTGCTTCTTCGCGCACTTCGCCGCCGAGCTCAGGGACGAGGACGCCCCGGTGCCGTCGCCGCCGCTCGCCCTGCCGCCGTCGCCGCCGCCTCGTATACTCCAGCGCGTCCCTCTTCCTCCGGCCGTCACCATCGCCCCTCCTCCTCCCCCGCAGCTTGACCTTCTCGTGCAGGCCATGCCGAACCGGCGGCTTGGCTTCTACTCTCACGCGGGCGCTTCCTCCTCTTCTCCCTCCACCGCCGCAACCACCGTGCCGGCACGGACCTTACCGGACGGCGGCGAGGGATCGGCTCCAAGGTGCACCTGCTGCTTCCACGCGGAGGCGGATTCCATCGTCAACGACTACCCGCACCTCGATCTCATCATGGACATGATGGGAATATGGGATAGCTAGGTAATTAGGACACTTGTCACCATCTGTGCATGCATGCATGGTGTGCATGCTCTGTACATGCGTGTCGTGTCGTGTCCTCTACGTGTCCATGACGATTGCTAACTAGTAATTACGTGCTTTACATGTCATGCAGTGCGGGACATCGATGGATGGCGTCATGGCGCCAGGTGGAGGAGCTCACACCGTCAGATTAGACGTGACTAATCAAACCGCCGGTTTCCTAAGTATATATATGTACCGTGTGCTAATTCTTGTGTGATAATCAAAATGTATTATACATGTGTGATGGAACCGATCATGCATGCATGTCTCTGTAATAGGGCAAATGTACATCTACATTAATAAATGATTTTTGGCCATTGTTGTTATATAAGATAATAGAAACTAGTTCTTTTGGTTGATATAGAATGTGATTTATTTGTGCTTAGTACTATCTCCCGTTCTCCGAGCAAAACACCACATGGATGTGTTAGATATGCGATGGATCCAAGTCTATATATCAATGTATCATAGCCACTTGGCTAAATTGTTAAAAAAGTGAACCTCAAGAGTTTCAAAAAGTCATAATATTATATTCGACTTGTCTTTGACATATTTGAAAAGTGACTTTAATTAACATTTTTAAAAACTGCTTCAAGAAGCTAACACTTTTTTAGTTTGGAAAAAGGGCCACATCTTGTAGTTAGTGCCAAAAAGAATGGCGACGTTTTTTCTTAAAAAACATGTACTTTATATGCATCAAGCTTATACATTGTTCGGAGTGGTTTGGTTTAGCCTTAAAGCTTAAGCATAGCTAAATTGAAAAGCTGAACGTTTTGATTTTTTCAGTCTAGTTTTTTTTAAAAAAAAATCATGAAGACACTTCTAAAAGCTCTTAAAAATAATATAAATGAAGCGACTTTGAGAAGCATATTTATGAACCTCTCGAAGTCTAACTTATCATTCAGCTCAGCCACTTTGAACATGTTTTTTTAAGCTGAAATTTGTTCCTTTGAGATTTAGGGAAGCCACAATAGTTAGGTAATGTTGCCTTTAAGATGGGATTTGCATCTTTACTTTAAGGTTGAGAGAATTGTCTTGTAATAGTTAGAGACAATATTATCTTTAAACTTAGAATTATTGGACCCATTAGTCATAGGCAACAATTTAGTGCTTAGAGTCTGTCTCTAGCTTATAGGCAGTTCTTAGATCGCCCGCAATAGTTTGAGACTATCTCTAAGCAGGAGAGAGGGTGCTTAAAGGCAGCGTTAGAGGCTCTATCATAGATGCTCTTTGGGCCTCCCAACGCATCCTACCACGTAGGATGCATGGATCGCTGAGGTGGTAATTAATGATGAGAGAGAGCTTATTTCTTAAACAGTCTCTAATTAAGCTTGAAACGAGGATAAAATACGAATAAAAATCTCATGGGGAGTAATAGATCGTTTTCTATTAGGAGAAATACATGGAAAGAGAGGAAATGGAAGAAATTTTTTTGAACCAAGGAGATAAAAGAAATTAATTGCTAGAAACAATACGTTAGCATGCTATCATCTATAGTTGTTTCTATATGATATAACATCTTAAAAAAATGACTCTAAACAATGCACTATGAGTGCCCCTCAGGACAATTAGCTAGGTCGTGTTACCTGACAATGTAATACCAGTGCTGAGCTGGCCATGGGTTTCGTTTCACGTGGACATGGGCATCGGTTCCCTGAAACGCTACGCCGGTCGTCCTGGCAAAGGCACCCACGTGGACATGGGCATCGGTTCCCTGAAACTTGCGCGAAGGGAATGCCGTCTGAATTGCGGCATGGGCCAAAGCCCGTGCAATTTTTTTTATAATTTTTATTATTTCAAAATAAATACATAATATTTCGTATAATTTTATTAAAAAATATATGCCTGTCGCTCTGTGGCTGGGTGAGACTGAAATCCCGCTCGACCAGTGGTGGATCTAGGATTTTAAGTTAGGGTATGCCGAGCAGCCGGTATGCCGAGCAGCCGAGCGAATACTATAATATACAATTTGGCAAAATCCAATGAACAATTCGGTAAACAACTACAAATGTTGTCGAGAAATTTGGTATATGAGTATAAAATAACTAGAAACATGATAATACAAGTATAAATTACAATATAAATAGTTCGAACATTTTAATTATGAAATATGCATAAAAGAAGCTTAACGCACCTATAATAGTTCAAAGAATACAATATTACTTCTTGTCCTTCTTGTCTGGCATCCGTCTTCTAATAGCCATGGAACTCTTGATTATATCATTTTCATCAACTTGAAAGAAAATATCTCGCTCAATAAACGTGACTAGACAATCATCCAAAAGACTATCACCCATCTTATTTCTCAACTTACTTTTGACTAAACTCATTGCAGAAAATACCCTCTCATCACTTGCCGTCACCACCGGTAGAAGCAATACCAATTTCAGAAGCAAGTAAAGCAAATCATAAATTATATGTCTCTTTATTTCAACAAGCTTAACTGAGAGATCAACAAGATTCTCTAGACCTTTGAATCTATCATCTAGTCTTATGTCGTCAATATAGTTATCAAGTTGCAACTCAAGTTTTATCAAATTGGTACTTGAGATGATATCATTAGGGTAGAACTCAGCAAGTCTACGCACCTTCTGTGCATCAAAAGAAGCAAACGAGTTGGTAGGATTGAAGGCCGACATACAAGAAAGAACCTCCATATTAACCTCATCAAACCGATTATCAAGCTCTTGGCTAATTTGATCAATGACCCCAATATATACTTCTCTTCTAAAGTGATCATCATTTGTTTGGTTTCGGGCAAACCGTGCTGATCTTCCATAAGGCACATGATTACCCTCCATGTGAGGAACTTGGACACCATGTTTATTGCAAAACAAAGTGACCCTTTGAAGGAACTGATTCCAGCCTTCAGACCACAATTGTTACATTCTACTCTTTGCCACGGTAACAAGTGAGATTGCATTAAGAATATCTTGCTCTCTTCTTTGCAAACACTCGGATAAATCATTTGTGTATCCAAGAATAACAAGCATTAAATGTGCACTGAAAATAAAGTCAAATGACTCAAATACTCCAACCATAGTATGTATTTTTTGCCAATCCCCACTTTGTGAAGCATCATTACCAAGAGTGATGAGTACATCGTGGATTGTGGGATTGTGGGGCATGTCCTTCACCACCACTTGATCTGCACTAGTCCCTGGATCAGTACACTAGTGCACACCATTTACATAGCTGGATCATTTCATACAAGCGGAAGATTTATATTACATTAAGTACCTAATTAAGCCTGAAGGCTAATAAATATTACAACACAGCACACATTGGCCCAAATTAGTCTAAGAATAACAAAAGATCAGAGTGCGATAACAGATCCCAAATAGTCTCTTACCGGCTATGCCTAAGCAATCGACTGGAGAGACGCCCTAAGCCTCGACTTGATCGTCAGCGAACTCCTGTTGATCAGTGTCATCCAAACACTAGCGAGTTAACACCCAACCTAATGCATTTAGTGATATAGGTTCCAAAGGAAAGGTCGAGGATTGTTTTGTTTGCAGAAAGCCAAAGTTTTAAATCCAAGCCTATGACTTAGCAGTTTTGACCAAAGCTCTACTTTCAGTGTGTTATTCCAGAGTTTCAATTCCAACCCATAATCCATCCCATACCCATGGCAGTTTCCATGCACTCTGCCAAACATCTCATTCCTTCCGCCATCATATTCCGAGTTGGCGACCCGTTGTGAACCACAACTCTACTGGATTTGCCAGTCCAGTAAGTGTGATTAAATCACCCTCAGGTGACGTCCCAAGCCGGACCTTCTTAGAGTGGGGTTTCCCGTCCAAGGATTGGTTTCGCAATCCACCTCATGCGACCCCCAACTCCTATTACCGCGCGATGGCCACGCGTTGTGTTGGAACCACCCCCTCAGGCTAGTGGCAGCGTTCTCCCGCTACGTATATGTCTCCGCGCTCCTGCTAGGGCGAGCCCGTACTCCACCCTATCACTGGGTCCACCCTGCCCAAGATAACTTCCTTCTCCCGCTCTCGTAGCCTCTGCTACACTACTGTATCGGACCCTGTCCGTACAGAACCATAACCACAACCACAGCCAAACACAAACCCACTAGCATGCCAAGCCCAATATCCAGTTATCCTTGTTATTGTATATTCATGTCCGGTGAATATCGGTTCACCGTTCTGAGACAACTTAAGCCTAAAATAATTATTGGACCTGAGCAATTGTCTAAGCAAGATTTTAACCAGACTTAGGAGTCTAACAAGTTTTAAATCTTAGACTTAAGAGTCTAATAACTGTTTTGATCCTTGTGGATAACATGGTCCCCGGTATCCTCACGGAGACAAATTAGACGGACCACCTCACGGAGCAGGGTCACGCCTACCATCTAGAAGACGGGCCTGCTCCGCATGAAGACCCGACTTATATCACAAGAAAGGCATAGTTGTAATCCGGTACTTACGTACTCGGTAAGAAAGGATAGAGATAGACTTCCTATCTTTATCCCCAGTTTCCATAACCAACTAGGATACTTATCTGTAACCCTACCCCTCCACTATATACAGGGATGCAGGGGTCTATCTCTATCACCAGTTTCCATAACCAATTAGGATACTTATCTATAACCCTATCTCCCTCCACTATATAAAGGGAGGCAGGGGCCCCTAGTTCAAGAGGACAAGAAGAGAGGAGAGATCACATTGATCCATAGCCATCCTCAACATTGATCCATCGAGATCAACCCCAATACAATCCACGAGCACAGGAGTAGGGTATTACCTCCACCGCAGAGGGCCCGAACCTGTATAAATCTGTCTCCTATGTTACCATCGGGTTTCGGTCTTACGCATAGCCCCATAAAGTATATTGCCGACATAATTCGTTGACAATCCTAAACCAGGTTAATTCAAGGAATTGATCGTCAAGGCGATCAAGTTGTGATTCAACTAACAATGATCATCAACACAATCATTAAGGGTATCGACAATTCAATAGAACAGACATGATATATCATGAATTTAACAAGGTAGGTACTCATAATTAAAAGCATGCAATTGATACTTTAAAGGAAATACTTTAATGAAAAACTGGGATCAACATGAACTAATGAATGTTAACTCGTCTGGGTCCTGACACTGTTGAGGGTCTTCTTGCTGCTCTATGAAGTGTCCTTCTGTCTCCTCAGCGTCTATTTATGAAGCGTATTCGAAGAACAATAAATAAAGCAGCAATGTGCAATAAGAAAACATGATGCATGGAATGCAATTCGCTAGCCTAGCGATTGACGAATGACGATAAGTCTTAACCTAGATATCGAGGAAGTTCCATGATCCTGCTACTATATAGTAACTTACAAAAAGATAACGGTGGTGTGAGCGTTATGACGATGATATGCGATGATGTATAATGCAAAATGCAATCCATAGTAATTTACCCATAGATTAGCAAAATAGTTGTATATGAAAAATAATTTTGTTTGAAGTATTTCCTTCAAAATAATAACTTGCTGTTACTATGGTCCAATTAGTTAAATTTTGTTTAAAAGTGAAAGATTATTTCCTAAGAGAGGTTTTACATTACTTTAACTAGGTAATTATGTATAATTACCAAGCTAAACCAAGATTTAATATTTTAATAATTTATTTAATGGTTAGTAGTGTCTTTGTAAAATTTTAGGAATTTGAATGAGTTCCTTTAATATTTAAAATAATTCAGGTTCAGTTACTGCATTATAATTCCTTAGGGAAATTAGTTTAAAAGCTTTAACAATTTATCCAGTGAGTGATAACAATGCAAAAAATGTATAATAAATTTAATTAAATTCTAATCTAAGTTTATGCTGCTCTGGAAATTTATCATGATTTTAGGAGTTTACTAATTAATTTATCTGGATGGAAAGGCTATTTATAAAATACCCTACAAGGAGTTTCTTGAATTAAGCAGAGGGTTAAAAATGAGTTACTGTTCTTAAGTATTTTTACTAAAGCCATAATGTCTTCTAGTATTTAACATAATTTTTCTAGAATATTTGGAGTCATAAAACTATTTTTAATAATTTGATTTTTTACTTGTATTATCTAAATGGATAAAAGACTGGAAAATCCCTTGTGCACAGTGTTGGGCCGGCCCAAGGCGTAGCCCGCGCTAGAGCCAGGCCGAACATGGGTTTTCGGAACGCAGCGAAGGGTTTAAAGAAGGCGTAAAGCATGGTTTGCGCTTCCACTTGCTGACATGTGGGACCGGAGGCCCACATGCCAGCCACACAGTGGCTACCCCCAGTGGAGATCGTCTTTCTCCACGCTTCCAGAGGGACGCAGCGGCCATGGGCAGCCGGACGGAGGGTGGCGCCGGCAGAGCTTGGCTCGGCGGCGCGGGTGAAGGGCCAAAATGGATCCCCAACATCGGCCCGCACTTAGTGGTGCTTGCGGTTCTAGGGATGGAGCAAAGGCACGATGGTGTAACATGCTTGAGCGGCGGCCGGCAGCGGCGAGCGCCGCAACGGCGAGCTATAGCCGAAACGAGCTAAAATCATGGGTCCTACAGCATCTATGTGAGGAGTGGGATCTACCTGCATGGTCGGCGTGACCGGAGAAGGTCCCAGGCGGGCCGACGACAGGGAAGGTGGCGGCGTGAAAGGACCGGGATGTCGCCTAGAGGGGGGTGAATAGGCGACTTCAAATTTGAAACAATTAAGCAGCGGAATATAAATATCGGACTATCTGATATGGATATCGGATACTCCGATATGCTTAGAGTAGAAATGCTCAAATCTGCTCACAATCAAGTATACCACCCATAACCAAATATTCTCAAGCATATAAATATGCAGTAGGAGCTAGCAAAGCTACTCAATCAGAATGATAGCTCAATCACAAAGAGAATCAAGTAAAGAGAGTAAAGGAGGTAAAACCAAAGTGAAGAGGAGACGCGTCGATTTGTTTCCCGAAGTTCGGATCCTTGAGGGGATCCTACGTCTCCGTTGAGGTAGGCTCGGTCACACTTGAGCCCGAGTCTCTTTTAACCCTTTCCCTTACCAAGGTCCGCACCAAGCTCCCTTAGTTTCACTCGCTTGGCTCCTTTCCTTGCGGAGGCGGAGACTGGGCCTTCACAACCTTCCCACGGCCAACCACACAAAGTACCGGTGGCTCGTAGGCGACCTCCTAGCCGTCTAGGAGTCCTCAACCTCCAAGAGTAACAATTGTTCACGAAGAATAAGCTTGGAGATGAACTCAAGTACTCACTAGATCAAATCTCTCACAACCCTAGCACTTCCCTCCTCCAACTCTTTCCAACCCTTCTATCAAAGGGATCACTAAGATATAAGAGTGGAGAGGTGTTTGGGGCTCAAGAACACAAGGGTTTAGCTCTCATTCCACCCAGGAATACCCTCCTCCCAAAAAGATCTCCTCGAAGTGGGGAAGGAGAGGCTTTAAATAGAGAACCCCAAAATCTAGCCGTTGAGACCATTCTGCGACATATCGGAGTATCCGATGTCCATATTGGAGTATCCGATATTTTATGACAGAGAGGGGTCAATCAGATAGAGGATCGGAACTTTAGAATATCGGATAGTCCGATATGACATCGGGTAGTCTGATATTAATTCAGCCCACAGCACAGCTCGACGAAAACGGGCGTAACTTTTTACTTCGGACTCTATTTTGGGTGATCTTGGGCTCTATGGAAAGCTAGGTCTCACTGCCCAAATCTCAAAGGATAAGTGCAGAAACCACAAGGAAGTCAAGAGATGCCCAAAATCCTTATTTTCGGACACCACCAACACTTCTCCCCCTCACACCAAACCACCTACACCTAGGTGTATAAGATGTGATTTGTGTCTCTCAATCTTTCACAAAGATAGATCACTTGAGTACTTGAGACATATCTAAGTCATTCGACGTTACATCCCTCTTAATAGTACGCCAATACTTAGACTCAAATTCAAACGAGAAAACTAAGTCTTACATTCAATCCACATGTCGTCTTCTCCTTGGATGCATTGTGCGTGATGACCTTCAACAAATGATTGATGCAGCCTTTGCCTTATCCAACTTGACTCGATTCACCTCATGAGACTTTCGTCCTATCGACATTGACTTGATCATCCTCCCCGATGATCTCCACGCCAAGTCGATCTTGATTCGTCCTCAACTCTTGGTGACACCATTGTCTTGTTGACCTCGGCTTAAACGTCATCCTTTAACATACCTTGGTCATCACACATACTCACAGAACCTAAATCTTTCCAAACCACTCATGAAAGGTATTAGTCCCAAAAGCTCAATAGATATGGAGAAGTTGGTGTTTGTGAGCAATTAAGGTGTGTCAAGCGTTTCATATAAATAAGCATAATATCAAATGGAAACACTTGACATAGAAAAGATCTCTACTAAGTGCACCACGATGAATATACAATTAATCTATATGCACTAAAGAGATGATTGCCAGAAAGATGAATCAACTAGATTATGGTAAGTACCACAATCTTCACTTAATGATGCACATGATAGAATATACAAGAATTACACATGTGCAAATCATATTTAAGCAAGAGTGAAGTTGTGAAACAATCTAGATTAAACTTCACTAAGTGATGTGCATGAGAAGATATATATAACAAGGTACACATGCACAAACCAATTCATAGTAATGTGAAGTTTAACTCTAACTAAGACATATCTCAATTAGCAATCCAACCTACTTGTACTTATGAGACTAAATAAGATCAACAAGCAAGTGTGTTAGTCTCAACACATGATTAGTATAACGCATACCTTGTTAGGATGGATAGCTTGTCCACTCGACCTATATAGGGTTTTCCTCTAAATAGGGTGAGACTAAACAAATCTTCACAGTAAACACATTAGTCTCAAGGCAATAAGCATATTAGAGGTTTGTCACTAGGCAATTGCTTAGCTAAGCATTTACACAAATTTGTCATTTACAAATAGTTGTCATTATATGTGTTTGTCATTAATTCTCAAAATCACTTAAGTGTCTAGATGCACTTTCACGGCGGCCGAAGCGGCTCACGGCGACAGCGCGCTCCGATGGAACCTGGAACAAATGGGGGTTAAGGACATGGGTGTCATGCCCCGGAGAAGCTCCGAGAGCGAGCAATTGGAGCGAGGCTCACCGTGGAGGGAGAAACCAACAAGGGGCGTAATCATGGTCGGCGACGACGCATCCGGCCTCCCAGGCGGTGTGGGGCCTCCGAGTTCGATTGGACTGAGGACGTCGTAGAGGCGGCCGAGAGCTTTCCATGGAGTCACCAGGCTGGCCGCATCGCGATGCCGAAGCTCGCCGGAAAACTTAGAGACGCGAAGAAGGAGTGGGGCGGCGAAACTGAGGCAGAGAGAGGGCAAGGCGCGGGGAAATAGAAGGAGAGTGGGGGGGTTCTTAGATAGTGCGAGGCGAGCAAGCCAAAAGTAATAGGACGAAGGCGTGGCAGAGATTGCAGCGGCACGGCAAAGGCAGCAGCGGGGTGCGCTTAGGGGAGAGGCTCCACGGGGCAGTGTTGGTAGGAGATGGGTCGCCACGAGGCGGGCTTGGCAGGAAGCGAGTGCCAACACGGCGAGGGGTAGGGACAGGGGATGCATGGTTCAGTGATGCACGAGAGAGAGAGAGAAAGAATGCGGCGAGAGAGTGAGAGAGAGAGAGAGAACCGAGAAGGACTCAGGAGAGAGAGAGAATGAGAGAAAGGGGATGGAGATGGGCTGACAATTGGGCCCCATAGGTCAAAGCAGGGTCAAAGGTGGTGGGACCACCACCCAATTTGGGAATTTTAGGGATTTTTATTTTTCTGCTAATATTGGGGTAGAGCTAGATTAGGATTTGAATTCAAATTCAAGTTTTGAATTTGATTAGAGATTTTTCATAATAAGAGTGATTATTATTTTTATGGTTTGTTTTCTTTAGGTCACAAGGGCTAGGTTTAATTTTAACCATAGAAGGATCAAATTCACTAAGTGAAAGCCTTTACATATACATTTAAATTATTTTAAGTGCATCAATTTAGAATTTTATTTCTAGGTTTAGTTCAAGTATTGTGTAATATATATTGGATTTTGTTAACATGTTTTGAATATGATCCCATTTTTATTTATGATGTGTTAAGTTTATCATCTAATTACAAAAATTGACTTTAGGACCTAGTTAATTAGGCTCGAATATTTCTGAAAATAGAAAAATGCATGGCCAAATTTTGCATTTCGTATTTGTTGCAAGAAAATATTTTCTTGCACTAAAAAATTTAAAATTTAAAATTTGGCCCAAATTGGGCTGTTACAGGGATACATAACAATAATGTTGACAACAGTTTTGTAATAAGAGCCCCACCTAGTCTCACCGGGTCTAGGCAAACCCATCTCTTGATTCAATTCACTCCTAGTTTTAAGTTCATCACAATCAAGTGTTTTCCTGATATTCTCAAGTCCAGCATTTCGAAGCATGCCATGACGCTTACAAGAAACTCCAACAATATTCAGCAAGAGTGATACTTGATAAAAAAACCACACGCAATCATTATTTCCTTTGGCAACAGCAACAAGAACTAATTGAAGTTGATGTGCAAAGCAATGGATACAATAAGCAGAAGGTGACTCTTGTATGATCAATGTTTTCAGCCCTTTAATCTCTCCTTTCATGTTGCTAGCCCCATCATAACTTTGACCACTGATTTGAGTTAAAGTCAAGCCATGACTAACAAGTAAACCTTCATTTGCTTTCTTAAGTGACAAAGAGGTAGTATCATCTACATGAACTTCAAGAAAGTGCTCACATGACATTCCCAATTTATTAACATAACGCAAGCAAAGAGCTAGTTGTTCTTTATGTGATAAGTCACTAGACTCATCAGCTAGAATTGCATAGGGCTCATCATCAAGTTCTTCAATAATTTTCTTTCTAATTTCTATGGCACAACATTGAATAATTTGCTTTTGAATCTCTGGGTAAGTTAAAGTGCAATTACCTGGAGCATTCTTCAAAACATACTTATTCCCTTATTCATTATTTGTTGTAAGAAACTTTAAAAGTTCAAGGAAGTCCCCTCTATTGCTAGACTCTTTGCTTTCATCATGTCCACGGAATGCCAATCCTTGATGCAAAAGAAATTTTATACATCTAAGTAAAGTCAAAGATTCTCATCACTCCACTTCTCAATGTGATAATCAATTGCTGCATTGGAATTCACAAAGCCATTATATCTCTCTTGAGCTGCATTATGTGTACTAGAACCCACATGTTTCAAAAGTGCTTTCTCTCCTATGTTCCAATTTTTCCAACCATCTGTAGTAAATGTATCTGCCCCCTTGCCCTTACATTTGTTATCTTTGAACAAGTAGCATACAAAGCAAAACACAGAATCCTTCTTGATACTATATTCAAGCCAATGATGCTTAGTAAACCATACAAAATTGAATTGACGATCTCTATTTCCAATTTTCCTTTTTGGAAATTCATGTGCATATGGTTGGAATGGACCTTTAAGAATATATGCTCTTCGAATTGCATGTCGATCATTAACAAGATAACTTTGAATGGGCAGCCTTTCACCTGGATCATGTGGGAGACGATTGATATCATAGACCGGCGGTGGTGGCGGTGCCGGTGCCGGTGGCGAGATATTATCAAGGGGAACTGAAGGCGGAGAAGATGGCATAGGATTCACAATTTCTTCAATTACTCCCTCTTGCTCTTGATGTTCATCTTTAGCCACGGTTCTAGGCGGAGCCATGGAAGGAGATGAAGCAGCAGTAACCTTCTTTGCTACATGTTTCCGGAAAAGAGATGCAATGTCTCCGTTCCTCTTCATAATTCAACAACTCTACAAACAAAAAAAGCAATGCATCAACAAGCAACTCTCTAGTCTCTAGCAAAGTAGCAATTATATTTGTTTCTACTCTATAGTCTATAAATCAACTAGTAGTCTTGCACTCAAATCACATATCATGATCACAATAAATAAGAGCCAGGAGGAGATTAGAGGGATGCTCACGGTGGGCAGGTGGGCGGTGGCTGTTGGCTGAGCCGGGGACGCGATCCGGCAAGCGGCGGCTCGGGATCTTGGCACTTGGCAAGTCGGCAGCAACTTCTAGTCTTCCAACGTCCAACGACCTGCTGCCGTGCTGTGGCCTACGGATTGCTATGGATTGCCGTGTCGCGTGTGTACCTGCGCTACCGTTGCGACTTGCGAAAGGCGACAGCCACCCGTGAGTTCCAACGTCCAACGACCTGCTACGGATTGTTGCATCGTGTGCGTACCTACGCTGCCGCTGCCGTCTTCGCGACTTCTTGTGGCGACGCCACCGGCGGTTACTGGCGGTGGCGGTGGCGGCGGCAACGACGGGCAACACGGCGACGCTGGCGGAGTGGTCGGGGCTACGGAATTATCGCGACTCACGATCGGCGATGGGAATCGTCGGCCGCGTAATTGAAACGTCGCGCCGTATCCCGTATATGGACTGTATTGCACCGTATATAGACCGTATACAGGGTATGCCGTTGCTCACCCAACATACCCTATAGATCTGCCCCTGCGCTTGACCAAAGTGAGGGTTTTATATAATTCACCCAATGATCAGACGAGACAAACCTCCAACCCAACCGTTGGGCAGTAATTTGCTCTGAACGGCGTGTGGGCCCACTAGTGAAAATCTGCCAGATGAGAGAGCAGGATTTGAGCGGCAAGGAAAAACCGCCCGTTGAAAGGGCGCGATTTGGCCCAGTATAAAGACAGCCGTGTTGCCTCCCTTGCGCACAGGAGACAGAGAGGAGACGAGAAAAGAGATGAAGTGCACCGTCGCCAAAGGATCATGCATTGGGACTTTGGCCACATACGAGACTTAGAATTTGAATCAAACCATGTATGCACTACTTCCTGGTGTCATTGCCTGTGTCACTATCCAAACATGACATAATAAACATTTGAACGTCATTATCAATGTAATGTATTCTACCTATTTATTCATACCGATGCAATTATATTTATTGATTTTTTATTAAATTAATATAAACTGAAAGTCTTGCACGTAAAGGTGATCACTACTACCTTCACTCTCTTTTGGTCCAGGCATATACAAATAAGATTCAAATATGAAAAGATTCAAACATAAAATAGCCCAAAGTCTATCTTTTTTTGAGCAACGCGAAAAATTTGTCCATATCATATCAAAAAACTCCTTTGGTTGGACAGGATAGAATTTCTGCCCGTCGGTTGGGCGAGACAAAAAACCCGCCCTTTGGTCAGGCGGGATTTCAATCTCGCTCAACCAACCGGCGGGATTTACTCTACTAGCCTTGGCGCGTGAAAACATGCTCTATCCACTCTTTGTTGGGTGGATTATACAAAACCCGTTCTTTAGTTGGGCAGGATTTCAGTTTCGCCTAACCAAAAAGCAACGCACGACTATTTTTTTAATAAAATTATATAAAATATTATTTATTTATTTTGGAATAATAAAAAGTATACCAAATAAAAAAAATTCGTCGCCGTGCGGCGTCTCCGCGAACGCGCGGCCCAGCACGACGGCAGGCCACCGCGGACGAACGTGCGGCCCGCTGCAACCGCGACTCTCTTCCCCCTTCGTCTTCCCCATGCTACAGGCCTCAGGCAGTTCGGTTATTTTCAGGCCACCTAAACGTAACCACAAACGCACGCGGGTAGAAAGACGCAGCTTTTGGGCGCCAACGCTGCGCATCAACCATGACGACCATGACGAAGGCTGATGAGAGTGAGACTCGTGTCTGCTTAACTACCATATCTAGCACTGGCCTGGCCACACCGCAAGCGTCAAACCAAACAGACACCTGCACTGCGCACACACTCCCCCATGTCCCCATATCAAGCATCATCTCAGCAAGTTTTAGTTCTGTAAGTGTCACTCATCCGTTCTGCAATCCATGGAGCTGAGCTGATCTTGGATCGAGCAAGGGTGGAGCCATCGCATCGCATCACCAACTGCCTCTGCCTAATATACCTACTTCTTTTACCTTAGCCTCTGCTTCCTGTATAGCCTCTTGCCACTCGCTCAGTTTCATTGGCAAGAAGCATGGTTCCGGCGCCGGCGGTGGCGGTGGCCTTACTGGCGCTGTGCGCGGTGGCGTCGGTGAGAGGGGAGGTCGTGGACGAGTTCGGCGCCGGGGCGTCCTTCATCTTCGGGGACTCGCTGGTCGACGCCGGGAACAACAACTACCTCCCCACGCTGTCCAAGGCCAACATGACCCCCAACGGCATCGACTTCGCCGCCTCCGGCGGGATGCCCACCGGGAGGTTCACCAACGGCCGGACTATCGCCGACATCATCGGTAAACATTTCGGTCACACACCTCAAGAATGAACCTACAGATTAAGCCGCTTCCATTATTTCAATTCTGAAATTAAAGAATACTGAACTTAAGTTACAATTAAATTAAGAATGGTTTCTGCTGCTGTTTCAGGAGAAATGCTGGGCCAAACGGACTACTCGCCGCCTTTTCTTGCTCCGAACACGACCGGCGGTGCGCTGCTCAACGGCGTGAACTACGCGTCAGGAGGCGGCGGGATACTGAACGGAACGGGAAGAATCTTTGTGAGCTCGCAACTACGCATCCTTCCTCCGTTTCTTCTCCAGACTTCACGTATTCATCTCAAGTGTAGCTGATGCAGAGAAGGATTGCTCATGTCCTCCACTGTTCGTGCGCTCAGATCAACAGGATCGGGATGGACCTGCAGGTGGACTACTTCAACATCACAAGGAGGCAGCTGGACGATCTGCTTGGCACGGCCAAGGCGAAGGAGTTCCTGAAGAGCAAGGCCATCTTCTCCATCACCGTCGGGTCCAACGACTTCCTCAACAACTACCTCATGCCCGTGCTCTCCGCCGGGACGCGAGTCGCCGAGTCGCCCGACGGCTTCATCAACGACCTCATCATCCACCTCAGGGAGCAGCTCACGGTACGTGCCTATGCATGCATCCAGGTTCTGCTCACGGCCCCAGCAATGGCGTGCCGCCGTGCCGGATTCTGACGTTATGCCGGCCGGTGCAGAGGCTGTACACGCTGGACGCGAGGAAGTTCGTGGTGGCGAACGTGGGGCCGCTCGGCTGCATCCCGTACCAGAAGACGCTGAACCGCGTCGGGGAGAACGAGTGCGTCAGCCTGCCCAACCAGCTCGCCGCCAAGTACAACGGCCGGCTGAGGGACCTGCTGATCGAGCTAAACGGCAAGCTCCCCGGCGCCAAGTTCTGCCTCGCCAACGTCTACGACCTCGTCATGGAGGTGATCACCAACCACCAGTCCTACGGTGAGTACTGATCAGCTCCGCGATCGATCGACCCATCGGCTCTGAAGAAGAAGGCGCGGTTTGCTGATTCGGGAGGACTGTTCTTGCCGCAGGGTTCGAGACGGCGAGCATGGCGTGCTGCGGCAACGGCGGGCGGTACGCTGGCATCGTGCCGTGCGGGCCGACGTCGAGCATGTGCGATGACCGGGGCAGCCACGTGTTCTGGGACCCGTACCACCCCAGCGAGAAGGCCAACCTGGTGCTGGCCAAGTACATCGTCGACGGCGACAGCAAGTACATCTCCCCCATGAACCTGAGGAAGCTGCTCTCCCTCTAGCTCACCGTTGCCTTCCCCGACGATGGACACTGATCGAGCTCGGCTTTCGTGTGTGTAAATCGTGTCCACATGTCGAGCCGCGGCTTCCTTTTGGGACGCAAATTTGCATAATATGGCATGTAATTTGGAGTGCACATGATGTATGAGCCAAAGAATTGCAAATATATATGTTCTTTTTGTCGTGCAGTTAGCATGATAAAGCACAAGCCATTGTACATGAGTTAGCACGCAAATTCGTCGCCCTTGATCCTCGTGGAGATTAGTATTGCTCCGTCCCCTCTGGCATTTTTGTAAAAAAAAAAAGAATATATTTTTTTTTCAAATTGTTGCTACGAGGTTTCTTCCCATCTCTCCTTTCCTCTTTCTCCCCCTCCAATGGACAAATCCGAAGGTGCTGCCCTCCCATGCTGCTAACCACGACGCTAGCAGCAAGGCTACCAAGCCTAGAGCAGGATGCTAGACCCCACCGTGGTCATGTCGGGTCGAGTCTCGACCACAGCAGGGCGCAGCTGCTCAACCCAAGGATGCAGCGGTCTAAGCTGTTGCCTGTCGGTGTAGCCACTAGAGGAGGTGGGGGAGAGAGGAGTGCGGAGAGATGGGAGTGACCTCACCACAACAATATGAAAAAAAAGCAAAGCCCTTTTCGTAGGGGGGGTGCATGGCACGGATCTCGATAAATGATCTAAGGTCAACAAATGTGCGTATGATGGCATATACCAGCGGAAAATCCGCTTGCTTTTAAGAGGTCAGTTACATTTGCATACTTGCATGCTCTACCTCGTGGACCTCTCTCCACCGTCTGATCAAATTGTACGACCCAGATCGAGGTGTGAGACAGTAGTGCGGTAAATGCAGTAATTACGGCCCACCTAGCCAGCCCAGCCCAACTCCCCAAATGAAAATGGACCCGTTAAACTCAGAGCCCAACTCAGGTCCCCCGTCTCCTGTCTCCTCACGAGCTCCTTCTTGGTTCCTCTCCTCCGGCCGCCGCACGGAGAAGAAGCTGACATGCAGGCCGCCGCCGCGCGCGCCCGCCGCCTCCTCACATCCCCGGCGGCCTCCGGGCTCCCTGGAATCCTCTCTGCCCCTCACCTCGCGTGCGCGGCAGGAACCGCCGCCGAGAGCGTCTTCCTGACCCATCTCAATGGCCTTCCCGCCTCGCCCTCCTCCCCGCATCAGGCCGTGGGCTTCTCCTCCTCCTCCTGCTCGTCCCGCCTGCCCCGTGAGTTATCTATCCTCGAACCCACCCACTTGCATCTGCTTGTGGTGATATCAATGTGCTGCTTCCATGTATGTCTGGCGCGGCATTTCGTCGAGCTGGTGATTGGCGCGCAGAGTGGCGTCCTATCCGTATGGTTTTGATGGTTGTTTCATACTGTAAAGCATGTTCCTGCTATAAGTGCAAGCGATGAAGTGCCGAGATGAAGGGATCCGAATGGATCATGGGGTTTAAGGGTTTATGGCGATGGATATGCTAGCCATTGCGTCATGCTCTGGAAGATGCTGTGCGAGCAACTGACTTATGTGATAGTTTTGACACAAGGTGGCAGTTCCGGTGGATGTTGCGGGTTGAGGTCATTTGCGATCAATCGATGGAGACTTGGGGACTCGAACTCGATGATTCATATATGGTTTATAGTCTGTGAGACTGTGTTTCCTGGTGACAAGTTTCTTGGTGAGGTAGCGTGGATGATGTTCTGGATTATCAGCTGAGACTTGAGAGTGATCTTGCAGTTTCCTTATGGTGCACCGTTGTGCTTCATGTTCTTACATTGGTTGATGTTTTCCTTACCGTCCGATCATAGTTAAATGTGGCACATGCTTGCTTAAATATTTCTTCTGTAGTTGTTGGCTTCCCTCCAGTAGTAATGTGTTGGGTCTATAGTGAATTGAAAATTGAAGATATACCTGTGTTTAGACCTGGATCTATGGTCCGGTGTCACTAGACAATTCCAATATCTGGTAAAATAATGACAATCCTTTCGCCAGCCTTTAAGAAAAAAATCCAGTAAAATGAAATGGCAATATGAGTGTAGCTTGGAATGTATAGTTGCATTAGTCATTATATAATATACTCTATATTTCTGAAAAGCCTCAACTTGCTTGTGTGTTCATTTAGTGCACATGCCGCATAGCATTCTATATCAATTGTGCAGAGTTGCCTTTCTACATTTACCATTTTGCTGCTTCTGATCCTTGAGCATTTGTTGCTGCTACGAATTTAGGATTGCATTTTATCCGTGACATGAGCTAAGTGTCTGAGCTGAATTTTAACTTTTAACTGTTGCAGTGAAACAGCTTGCTATGAACCAATCCATTCCATTCGAGTAGTATGAATTGATTAAACTGTGCTAACTTCATTTTCGATAAATTAGGTAACTTGCTAGTGCCAACTGTAACTTCTCAATGGTGGAGTGAGAAATCTGTGTGCTATCACATGATAAGAGCTCACTTCTCGACAGAAGAAAGTGGCATTGATCAACCTACAGGTTATTTTTGAACACTATGCTCTGCCCTAGTTTTGCTATTATGTTCATTTACTTATTCAGTTTGAATGTTTAACTCCCATGGTCCTTACCAGACAAACTACAATATTTGATGTATTTCATTTTTTAAATGATGCATGCATGTATAACTTATTGAAGTAATTGAATTGTTTGGGTCGATGCCTTCAGATCTAGTACTGACAACTGAGATAGATAGCAATTTCTTTCTGTATGATAAGTTATTAATATAAAGATCTCTCTTACAAGTATTTCCTGCCATCTACCATCTGTCCATGTGCTTTAAGCTCTTCTCATCCTAGTGATTCATCCCTATCATCCAGAAATGCAGAGCTTTTGTTTTGACTCTAATGCTCAATTGGAAGTAATCTGGTATTCAATGTACCCCCCAGTTAGATCTGCTAAATTCGTGAAGTTGACCTTTTGTTTTTGCTCGTAGAAGTTTACACTTGTGGTACAATAATTTTGTGCAGATAAATTTAAATATTTTTTTTAACAAAGTACGGCAAATAGTGTGATCAGTAAGTTTTGGAGTGAAATAACTTTTGGAACTTGTTAATTCATTTTGTACGATTATATATTTATCCATCAAACAATTTGTTTTATTTGAACAGTCTCGTTACATTCATCTGCTTCTATCTGGTTATCTTTAATGGTTTAACCTGAAGCATTATGAATTCCTTAAGGTTCATCAGCCTTTTCCTTTGAATATTTTTTCTTAATATTATGTTTCCATTTTCTCATGTTATGGATGGCCACAGAAGCTGTAGAGGAGCTGTACCAAAACATGTTGAAATCTGTCAAAGCTGAGACTATGCCTCCAAATGCCTGGTTGTGGTCAGTGATCAGTAGTTGCTCCAATAAGGAGGACATCAAACTTCTTTTTCAGATTTTGCAGAAGCTAAGAGTATTTGTAAGTGCCTCCCTTCTTCTTCTTCTTCATAATAATAATAAATTAAGAATGTTTCTCTGTTACCTCAGTTCGCTATGCTTATGTTTATTGTATCTTTTTGTATCATTTGGAAAGCCAGATCAATACACTGTATATCCTATAGTGTTACTGCCAGGTCAGATGCCCATTAGTTGGTCTCGTCATCCATGTGGTGACAATTACGAGAAATTATCTAACCTTGATTTGCAGGAAATGTTTTCTTTATTTCTATGATACAGAATTACAGATGCTCACTAGGCCGAGTTAACAGTCCTTCCATTATATGTTAAATTGTTGATCTCATTCACAAACTTTTGGACTGATGAATTGTACATATGGAACAAGATTGTATGGTCTGGATTCTGTGATCATGATGTCAAATATTTTTTGGATTGCTAATGCAGGAAGAATCTAACTATTCCATAGAATGACCAGTTTTTGTGTTCGTCCTTTTATTCTTATAGTTTGTAGTTTTCTTCCAGTTGTTAGAGTTAAATAATTTAATAATGTTCAAGGGTGTCCTTTATACTTCTCCCTTACATTGTTATGTGACTAGAAACTATCTTAAACCAAGACTTTTTATTTTATACAGAGGCTATCGAATCTTCGCATTAATGCAAACTTCAATGACCATCTCTGTATGAAAGTGTCGGAGGTTTGTGCTCGTGTGGATGCCCTTGACTATGGTATGATCTTATATAAAGATCTAAAAAATCAGTTGTTATTTGTTACATTGACTGATGGGCCATGTGCTTGTTTCCAGCCTATTTTTTGTCAGATGAATCTGGTTTCCGAATCTTCTGATGTATTTCTTGTGTATAGTTTTAGTTTTCCTTGTAGACCTTGTGCCTTGCATCCCAAATCCTAATGAAAATAAGGACGCTGTATGGATGTTCAAACTATAAAGCATGTGCTCTTATTGTTTGTCCTGCTAAGAAGCATTCATATTAAACAACACGACTTGTCCTTTTAGGGGCTGTTCTCTTCAGCTTATCTTTTTATTTCCTTATAAGCTGAATTTCGAGAGCTTCCCGAGGTAGGTTGGAAAGTCCGGTCCTCTTCGTTTGACTTGTGCCTAAGAGCTCTGAGACGTGGTTTTGAGATGGAAAAAAAAGGACTGCAAAAGCCAAAATGCTTAACTTTTCGATTCGAAGATAAGTAGATAAGATAAGAATATAAGCTGAAGAGAACAGAGCCTTAATATCTTGTCACTAGTAGTAGGTTGTCAAACTCAATCATTAGGAAGCATTACAGAAAGTTGACATGACAGAGCGTGTGTGACACCATCAGAGTTACACGTACAGTCGAACATGTTAACTTTCATGTGCTGTCTTGAGGAATTTCAAATATTTTTCACTTTACAGCTTTGTGTTTGTATAATGAGTGTATTGAACTTATTACACAATTTTTCGTTTGGCAATGCCCCGTTCTAACTTTTTTAAAAAATTAAGGCTATGGAACCCAGAATCTTATTACCCCCATTAATTCATTATTATGCCATGAATGCAGGGTTGAAGGTTTTATGGAAGCATAATGTGTATGGAATAACACCGACAATTGGTTCTGCTCATTATCTGCTGGTATTCAGTGATATCAACTATTTCAGCACTTTCGAAGTTGCTTGGTAATGATTTTCTCCTTCTGCAGCAACATGCTAAAGAGCGCAATGATACTAAACTAATGGAGAGGATAATGCAAGTCCTTCGGAGAAATTCCTTGCCATTGCAACCAGGCACTGCTGATATAATTTTCAGGTATGTCTATATCTTCTCAGTTGCTATTTGCCGGTGTATAATTGTGTACCATTTGTATTTTAAATGTTTTAATTTGGTTGTACAATCTTCCCTTTTAGATTAACGTGAAGAATGTACTTAGCTCTTCTATAGAGATTAAAATTAGTTCCAGTGTTTGACTGTGGTATATCAGTCATATGATCTGTTTCACATGATATTTCTGGCTAACTTTACCTTTGTTTCTTTAACCAAAGAAATCCTGTAATGATATATTAGTAGGACATTAACTATGCATCCTACACAATAGCCGAAAAATTGTATTTAATTACGTGAATCTTACATAGATGGTATCTCAGGTTTTGTTATGATTTTGATTTGTATTTCGTTTTCCTTGATTTATTTTTGAATTTCAAGATTCCATGCCCTTCAGTTATTAATTGCATGGATTTGTATTATACTATGCAGCATCTGCTATCACGCTGATAGATGGGATTTACTCTCAAAATATGCGGCAAGATTTGTTAAAGCTGGAGTCAAGCTGCATCGTACTGCATTTGACATTTGGATGGAATTTGCTGCCAAAGTTGGTAAGCAGTTTCATTCTTATGCTTATTATGATGTAAGAGGCAACTTAAGCCTAAGGTCAGCTGTAATAGAGGTGCATTGCCATTTGCCGTTTTAGAACTAAAAAAATTGCAAGAAAGTGCTACAAGTTAGGGATGAACTAAACATGTGTAATTGCTCATTGGAAGTGGCATGGCTCGCTCCTAAAGAAGTTACCTTCGTGATAACATCCAGGAGAGGCAACGATGTTGTCAAATAACCATTTTTGGTTGTTTCCTAGTCAAATTTTAGTTTTGATTTTGGAGTTATGCCATTCGGTTTTGCGAATTAGCTTTCCTAATATATTTGTTGCTTCTGCAGGGGACTCTCAATCTATATGGAACATCAATAGTCTGAGAGGCAAGTCTGTCAAACATTATACTCTTGCAACAGGTTTTGCATGTGCAAAGGTATATGTTCCAAGTACGGACATTATTTCATGAAAAGTGATAAACTATAATGCTGATTCTTCTGATATATATTTTTTGTGTACTTCAACTAACTGGATCTATTCTCTACCATGATCCAGGAGTCATTGTTAGAATGTTTTCCTAACTACATGTCTACATAAATTATGTTGGCAAATTCTTTTAGGCTGTCTCCATTGCTTCAGTTTTCTGATCTGAGACCCATCATGAATGTCTTGTTGCAGGGGTTTCTTCTTGAACACAAGCCAGAAAATGCTGCTGCCACCATTCAGCTCCTCTACAAGGTTGGGTACATGATGCTTATTGCTATTAGACTTGTATTCCTGAAATACGGGAATTGCTTCATGCCAACAGCATCTTTTGCTTTCTTTCTAGACAATAATAGTCCTTCCTTACTATATAGTGTGGTAGTTAATTTTTTGCACATACAGTCCTTTGAAAGACATTTTTGCCTGATGCAACATTATGATTTCATGTAGCATTTGCCTGACCAGAAGAAACCATTTGTGAAAGATGAACTCCAAAAATTGGTTGCTGAATGGCCAACAGAGGTGATAAAAAGGCAAAAGAAAGACGATAGGAAGGTGAGATAAATGATCTTTGCTTCAATTTTACCAGCCAGTAGAGCTTGGCAGAATTATTGTCCTTGGGATGCTAGTCGCAAGCCAGTGTTATGCTGAGATATGCATTCTCACACCATTCCTTCCGGGATGGAAATTCAGAGGCTTATTTTAGACTATCTATATCGGGGAAAAAATATTGAAGATGTGTTGAGGTCACAGGAATTTGGGTGATTATTGCTTAGGTGTGGTTCTTTTCAGCTTATCTCATTTGCTTATCTCGTTTGCTTATCTGCTTCCCGACGTGGCCTCGAGAGTCGGATCCGCTTCGTTCGACTTGTATTAGAGAGCTTTTATACACGCCTTCGAGATAGAAAAAAAAACGGAATCCAAAATTTTTTTAAAAAACCCGATAAGTCAACGAAGCGGATCCGACTCTCGAGGCCACGTCGGGAAGCAAATAAGCAAACAAGATAAGCAAATAAGATAAACTGAAAAGAACCCCACCTTAGTACATCTAGACTAAATGATGTGTCAACTCGGGAGTACTGTTTGTCTTTGCTGAAGTGCTTCTGGTGCTTTCATAACCATGGAAGACTCGCATATTCCTCAACTGTATATATTTTGTGCATTCATCTAGTAACAAAGTTTCTACATTTATCAGGCAATGGAGGAAGCTTTGATTACAGACATCCCCAAAATGATCAGCTCCATGGCAAAGGCAGGCCTCGACATTTCTGTGAATCTGGACAAGCTTACCCCTCAACTCGAAGCAGCCTAGAGGAGAAACACTGCTGGCCAGACGGCATGACAGCTGCAATATACCTGACCAGAGGGACTTGGCTTGCTTTGCCCACTGATGCAGGCAGGCAACAAACACATCAGGGCCCCAGTCATTTTGATCCGATACGCAGCATTGGTCTCTCCGAAATAACATTTGTGGCCGCGTGTGCTAGATCATGCATGCACTTTGTTGCCAACCTTGTCGCTTGCTTTGCATCATTGTATGACAGTTTCTTTCTTGTCGCGGAGAGTTTTAACCCTCCCAAAGACGAGTGGGCACGACAGGACCTTGAAATCTTGTTTCCTCAGAATGTAGCAAGCGATTTATTAACTGCATCCTCGGGCAGTTCCTGATTTAGGCTCTGTTTGGTACAGCTCTAGCTTTCAGCTCCACCTCAGATATGGAGTTTGTAGGTTAAAATAAAGTGACTTAAATTTATATTTTTAGTTTAAAATGTAAATAAGATGACTCACATAAATATTCTTAATGTATCAACAACTCTAGCTCCATGAATTTCTGGAGTTAGAAATAGGGTGCTTCACCAACTCCACCAATTTAGTAGAGTTAGAGCTGTGCCAAACAAGGCGGTACTACGTTTACAGATTTACCGAGCCATTGTGAATCGCCGCGAAACAAAACTATAATACTGGATCACTATGGTTAGCTTGGTTCAGGGTTAGAGGTTTAATTCACCCACTTTTAAATAAGATTAGGTTAACATGGTTAAAGGTTTTGAACCACCCAAAAGGTGGGATAAGTTACCTTTTCTTACCTCCATTAAGCATACGGTGTAAGATAATTAGGTTAGTTATTACACAAAAATAGGGCTAAGACAACATAGCTACGTTAAAAAGTTGGCTAACCAGGGTAATCTTGCCCGAAACAAAATGCAGCAGCCAGCTCACGGGCCAAGGGGTTAGGCCAGGCCTAACTTAGTGGTAGTTGTTGTTGAAATCTCTATTAACTTAGTGGTGAGAATGAGAGAGAACTGAGAGAGACAATAGTAATCTCTTTATTGATTCACTTGTGAACAGTACACAGTGAACGGTACTCGCGAAAAACACAAGGCAATGCCCTATTTATAGAAGAAAAGAGCAGTTGCTAAAAATGATTAGTTAACTGTCCAACAGTTAACAGATGTATTTATCCATTTATAAAGCAATTAATATTTGCCCATATATGTTTATTATCACAACACTCCCCCTTGGGCAAATGATTGTATATTGACTTAAAAACTCCCTCCAAAAACCCTGTGGAAAAAATAGATGGAGAAAAGAGTACATTATACACAAGCTTGTATTTATATTGCCTCATTAAAAACCTTTATGAGAAACTATTATGTAAAACTCATAAAGAAAAAAAGAGTACAATATTCCTTAATTAATCAGGTTAATTTTCAAAGGGTTCTCCCCCTGAACCTTGCAATTTACAAAGTCTTCTCATACCAATTCCATTAACGCATTTCAAAAATGCGGACTTTGGTAGAGATTTGGTAAACAAATCTGCAAGATTTTCACAAGACTTTGTTTGTAAAATTTCTATCTCTCCACTCTTTTGGAGTTCATAAGGATAGAATAATTTAGGTGCAATATGCTTGGTAATATTGCTCTTAATATAACCTGATTGCATTTGAGCGATACAAGCTGCATTATCCTTATAGATAATGGTAGGGAATTCCATGGTGTTAATACCACATGATTTTTGTATATGATTAATCATTCTGCGAAGCCAAGCACATTCTCGTGAAGCTTCATATAATGCAATTATTTCAGAATGATTGGTGGAAGTAGCCACTAAAGTCTGTTTACTAGACTTCTATGAAAATGCCGTACTACCATACAAAAATACAAATCCAGTCTGTGATCTGGCATTGTGGGGATCAGACAAATAGCCAGCATCAGTATAACCCACTATGCACATATCTTGGTTTTTCTTATAAAATAGACCAAGATCTTGTGTTCCTTGTAAATATCTAAAGATAATGCCAGCCCAATATCTCTTTGTTGGTGCTGCACTAAATCTAGCCAAGAGATTAACTGTAAATGAAATATCAAGTCTAGTGCAGTTTGCTAGATACATTAATGCCCCAATAGCACTAAGATATGGGACATCCGGTCCCAAAATATCTTTATTTTTACCTTTTGGTTTAAATGGGTCTTTATCCCTATCAAGGGATCTAACAACCATAGGGGTCTTAGATGGATATGATTTGTCCATATTGAATTTCTTCAAAACCTTTTGAGTATATGCAGACTGGTGCACAAATATCCCATCAGGGAGATGCTCAAGTTGTAAACCTAAGCAAAATTTGGTTTTACCCAAATCTTTCATTTCAAACTCCGTCACAAGATGATTGCTTGCTTCTTTGATATCTTGTGTGGTTCCAATGATATTCAAATCATCAACATAAACTGAAATTATGCCAAATCCACTTTGGGATTTCTTGATGAATACACAAGGAGAATCATCGTTATTTGAGTAACCCTTCTTAAGAAGGAACTCACTTAGTCAGTTGTACCACATTCTACTAGACTGCTTTAATCCATATAGTGACTTTTTCAATTTGACACTATACATGTTGCGATTTGCTTTAGGATTCGGAATTGGTATCCCATCATGGACTTTCATATAAATATCCGAATCAAGTGACCCATACAAATATGCGGTCACCACATCTATCAACTGCATTGTTAAATTCATATTTACTGCCAATGATAGTAAATATCGGAACGTTATTCCACTCATCACCGGTGAATATGTTTCATCATAATCGATGCCGGGTCTCTGCGTAAACCCTTGTGCTACAAGTCTCGCTTTGTATCTCACCACCTGATTATTTTCATTCCTTTTTCGAATGAAAACCCATTTATTTCCAACAGGAAATATTTTAGGAGGTGTTGTCTCAACAGGACCAAATACCTCTCTTTTCTTTAGCGAGTTTAATTCAGCCTCAATAGCTTCTTTCCATTTGACCCAATCTGAGCACTTCATGCACTCTGCCATGGACTTTGGTTCTGGATCCAGTTGAATAGATTCAACCACTTTAGAGGCGAAATATATGTCGACAATTGTAGTCTTTCTATTATACAATTCACTCGAATCAGTATAATTAGTGGAAATTTCTTTATCTAACAATTCTTTGCCTTGTGACTCATCATGATTTCCCAATACGATTGAGTCCAAGGGTTCCGATGTCCCAACATTGGAGTTATTGCGCACATTAATGTTGGGTTTACTAATCAATTGAGAATTTCTGACATTTTTCTCAATTTGATTTATTGATTTGCCTTTATCGGTCCTTTGTTGTTTCTGCGGACGTCTCCGCCAAACTGAGTCCCGATTAACCGGAATTCTCCCCCTCTTATTTGCATTAGGGGTAAAAGTAGTTTTCTTTGGTACCTCTACTCTTTCCGGTGCATTAGCAGCGGGTATATGAGATTTCGTAACACCCTTATAATCAATAAATGCATCTAGCAGATTAATTGCAATATACTGCAAATTTATAATTTTCTGAACCTCTTGTTCAGATTCTTTTGTACGTGAATCTAAGGACTGAATGCCTGTGGCATTCCAATCTATTTCTCGGCATTCATTGTGGTACATATCTCCCCCTAATGCCGGGAAATTGTCCTCATCAAAAATACAATCAGCGTAACTAGCCGTAAACAGATCCCTTGTTAGTGGCTCAAGGTATTTAATAATTGACGGAGACTTATATCCCACATAGATCCCCAATTTTCTTTGAGGACCCATCTGTGTCTTATTGCGGTGGTGAAATCGTGTAGTGTAAAGACAACCGAATTTTCGCAGATGGAAAATGCTTGGCACATCTCCACGTACTAACTGCAACGGGGAAACCGTATGATATGTAGTTGGTCTAACTTGGATTAAAGCTGCGGCATGCAAGACCGCATGTCCCCAACAACTTGTTGGTAATTGACAATTTTGCAATAGAGGTCTAGCAATAAGCTTTATCCTCTTTATTAAAGATTATGCTAAGCCATTTTGCGTATGAACATATGGCACAGAATGCTCTACATCAATGCCCAAGGCCAAACAATAATCATTGAATGCCTTTGATGAAAATTCAGCTGCATTGTCCAATCTAATGGACTTTATCCTGTCATTAGGATGATTGGCTCTCAATTGAATTATTTGGGCAATTAATCTAGCAAAAGCATGGTTCCTTATAAAGAGTAAACATACATGAGACCATCTTATAGATGCATCTATTAGCACCATAAAATACCTAAACGGCCCAGACCATGGCTGAATAGGTCCGCAAATGTCGCCTTGAATTCTTTCCAGAAAATTCAACGACTCATTTTTAATTTTAAGGTACGAAGGCCTTAAAATCAATTTTCCCTTAGCACATACAGTACACATGAAATCACCATGTTTTGGAAAATCAGTATTTTTGATGTTATGGCCAACAGAGCTCTTTATTATTTTATGCATCATACCCAAACCTGGATGACCTAGTCGGTCATGCCAAATCTTGAACCTATCAAGATTATAGAAAATTGTCTTTAATGCAACATGTGGTTCGGGTTTAATATATGTGTAGTACAATCCTGATGAAAATGAAGGAAGCTTTTCAACCACTTGTTTTTCGCATCCATTATTCTTGGTTAAGAGCAAATACTCAATATTGCTCTCTTTAGTAGTTTCCACGTGGAAACCATTGATGCAAATGTCTTTAAAACTCAATAGGGTACGTGTAGATTCAGGATACAACAAAGCATCCTCTATCACAATGTTTGTACCTATAGGGAGTATGATGATAGCTCGACCAGAACCAACAATTTGAGCATCACTACCAGCGATGGTCATAATATTTTTTTTTCTCTTAGTTAGAGTTTGGAAATATTTCATCTCCCTTAATATTGTGTTAGTGGTGCAATTGTCAACCAAACAAAGTTTTTCTTCCATTGGATTGTATCACCAAGTTCTATATAAAAGAAGAGTAAAATTAACTTCAATATAGAACAAGTATATAAACACATATATTATATGTTTGATGACATACAACATTGTTTTGCTCATTTTGAGCCACAATTACATGCTCCTTATGAGCAACAAATAAGACCTATGTACACATACAAATATTAAACTAAAATATACAACATCTATGTAAATTAATACATGCTGATTACATCAATAGGGATTATTTAAGAGACTTTAAACAGTGTCTCCAAACATGTCATGGGAAGCATATTCCACAAGCATGTTATCTATGCCCATTTCAACTTCGTTCTGTTATACCAACGCATTGGTATCAACATCCATGACAGTATTATCCTGTTTTTTATCAATATCCATACTTGGATTTTCGATGAAGTGAGCTTCAACTTTTCCCTTTTGATTGTTGCTCTTACCAACAGATTGGAGGTACAACTCTACCAGATGCTTAGCTGTGCGGCACTCTTTTGCCCAATGACCCTTACAACCATATTTATGACAAAGTATTTTTCTCCCTTGGAGAATTATTCTTGAATTTTCCTTTGCCATAAAACTTTCTTTTTCCCTTCTGCATTTTGTTGGACATCTTCTTTGCATTATTCTTATTTTTCATCTTCTTTTCATCCTTCTTTTGATTATTGTTAACACTAGTACTTGGAATATTGGCATGTGTCTCAGGTACAACCATTGCCCCAGTTGGGCGTGTATGATGATTCTTCATAAGAAGTTCATCATGTTTTTCTGCCTGAAGCAGAGTATAGATTAAATCCGAGTGCTTAGTGTATTTTTGTTGACGATATTGCTGCTGCAATATCCTCATAGAAGGATAAAAAGTGCAAAGTGTCTTTTCAATCATGTCCTCATCTATGACAGCCTTGTCACAGAATCTCAGTTTGGAATTGATCTTATGCACACGAGAATTATATTCAGCAACAGACTTAAAGTCTTGAAAGCGTAACATAGACCATTCCCTTTGAGCCTCAGGCAACATGACCGCCTTCTGTTGGTCATATCTATCCTTTAAGGATTTCCACAAACTTAGTGGATCCTCCTCTATCAGATATTCAGTTTTGAGATCTGAATGGAGGTGGTGCCTGATAAAATGCAGAGTTGCATATTTGTAGTTTTCAGGTATGGGGGCATCACCCTCCATAGGATCATTGATGGATGCTTTTAGACTCCTAGATGCCAAATTTATTTTAACATCCATAGCCCAAGTTAAATAATTACTGCCATCCACAGCAAGTTCGGCAAACTCCTTTTTGGAGATATCAGCCATATCTACATAATAATCATGCAATTCTAATTAATTTACTTTTAGCTAAGTAAATCAAAAGCATGAATAAGTTGCAATTTTATTGAATAAAAAGGTCTTAAATAAATTCTAGCAGAGACATTAATTTTCTTTCAATTTGTCACAATTTCTGCAATTAAAGTTGAAATAAAATAATCAACAATGTAGAAAAGAATTTGACGTAGACCTTTTATCTATGGGTGAGATACTCTCACTATGGTCATTAACCATAGAACCTAAGCCTTGTGCCTAAGCACTTAAGGTAATCGTCATCTACCATGTGCAATATGGCAAAAGTAAATTAATGCAATGACGTAGACCTTTTAGCTCTGGGCGAGATACTCTCACTATGGTCATTAACTATAGAACCCAAGCCTTGTTCGTAAGCACTTAAGGTAATCGTCATCTACCATATGCAATCAATCATGGTAATAAATGCTAGAAAATAATACAATACTTAGAACAAAACAATATATATTAATTGCGATTACACATATTTACAAGGGTAAATTACATCGCAATTAATAGCACAAACATAACAGATTATGCTGTTCTAAGTAATTAAACAGTAGTAAACCTATTAATTAAACAGAAATAGGTAATATTTGAAGTAACTAGGGCTAAAACAGTAGAAATTACTAAAAACTAGCCCCTTTCTTTCTATCGGCTAGGCTTCTTTGCGATTTAATTAAATGCAGGGGCCTTATTGCAAAATCAAATGGATATTTTTGCTTCTTGGCCAGCCGATTGGGCCATAGCCCATTCACAACTCAGTTCCACCAAGGGCAGCTAGGGTTTCCAACCCTAGTCCCCATGGCCACCGTCGCCGCTTGGTGGTCGAGCTGCCGCCAGCCGGAGCGCCGTCCGGGTCCATCTCCACCGGATCCGGCACCGGCGTATCGTCGCCTTGCGGCGTGGAGGAAGCAGCCGGGCCAGCTTCTGCCATGGCCGAGCCTTGGTGGAGGGTAGGAGCCGCCGTCGCCTCCCGTGGTGGTGCTTTCGCCAGCGCCGCCGCCGCCGCCGGCTGCGTGGTTGTGGTCGCCGCGCGCATTGCCGCCGCCGCCGTGGCGGTGCGGTGCACGCCGGACGCAGCCGACCGACGCGCCGGGTTGCGCCGCCGTCCAGCATGGAGATTCCACCACGCCGCCCCTTATCCCGACGCAAGCAAGGGCCGCCGCCGCGCCGGGCTGTGTTGCCTCCGCGCGTGGAGATTTCACCGCGCCGCTCCTCACTCCGCGCGTGTAGAAGGGCTCGGCCTCCCTCCGCGCTGCCATTGTGAAGTTTCGAGGAGCGGAGGGGCCGGCTTCCGCACCGAAGGGGTTGGGTGCACCCTGCACCGGTACTTCGACACCGAAGACCCTCCTTGGTGGAGGATCTGGAGAGGTTGGGGAGGGAGGTTCCCTTCCTTCCTCCATAGCGTGGATCCTCTCCTGCCTGCGACGTCGACGGTCGGCCTGCAAGGCGACGACAAAGGCTGCCGTGTCCTCTTCTTCATGTGCCGGCGTGGTGAAGATCCCGGAGAGTTCTAGGGAGCCCAGTGCATACCCCTCAGAGTATGGGCTGTACTCCGGCGAACTGCCTATTGAGGAAGATGGATTTGGCACATGCCCTGGGTATGGAGTAGGCTCTCTGGTGGCAGTTCGCCTCCAGATTGTTGAGGGTTGTCTTCTTCCCCTCCGGCCTCGCCTGCGATTCCTCCTCCTGTTCCTCCTTGTGAGATGAACAGGGGGTCCAGTGGGATTCTCACTGGTTTGGCCAAGTTCAGCCAGCAGTTCATCAAATTGAGGTTTACTCAAAATGATGACAGCGCATTGGACTTGATCTTGTTGTTGATTTGGGAGGACATGCACAACAGATTCTCCATTTCTCCTCATGTTAGCAATCCTTTCCATCTTTCTCTAATTCTTGTTTCCCTTTCTTCTTGCAAGTAAAAATTATTAGAATCGAAAGGGATTGATCAAGAACATACCGAAGCAAAGTGCTGATAACGTGTTGAAATCTCTATTAACTTAGTGGTGAGAATGAGAGAGAACTGAGAGAGACAATAGTAATCTCTTTATTGATTCACTTGTGAACAATACATAGTGAACAGTACTCGCGAAATACACAGGGCAATGCCCTATTTATAGAAGAAAAGAGCAGTTGCTAAAAATGATTAGTTAACTGTCCAACAGTTAACAGATGTATTTATCCATTTATAAAGCAATTAATATTTACCCATATATGTTTATTATCACAACAGTTGTAATGTTGTTGGCATGCTGTTAGCTATCCGGCAACAACTATATAGAACTATTCGTTACATTCGCAACAGTTAAATTGGTTCAATTCAGATACGGCATGGCACGCCCAAATCCAATCTCTTCTCGTACTATCCATTGCAACGCATACAACCATCTTTAAAGTGGTTATCTTCACCCATCAGAATATGTAGTGTGTTGCTTGTGGGAGACATCATTTATACTGCTCTGGACTGCCTTTTTTTTTTTTTGCCTTAATAGCAGCGATATCCTCCACACTTTATGACCCGGCATTGATAATTAGCCCTCTTGATCCATAGGGATTGCTTAACCATGACAAACAAATTAAGCATGTTACTCTCTTGGGGCTCTTACCTTTGCTCTTTAAAGAGGAACCCATAGAAACCAGAGTTCTTTTTTGCATGTTCACGCTTTCTATTATATGTGGTTTAATTTATTTTTTCAGTTGCAGATGCCTCAATTATTTTCGTGACCTTGAATTTTAAACTTAATTCATGTGATCGATTCAAGCAATCAAGATCTGAAAACGATTTCACCGTAACATATATAAAAGCTTTTTTGTGGAGCTTGTTGTATACTAGAATTCAGATTGTCATTTTTATGTTGCATACACTAGTTTCCTTGTTGTCATGCCTGTTTTTAAAAGCCAAACACTTTGACTTCTCGATCTCATTTTTTGAAAGTCTCAAAACCACCCCTCAAAGCTCTAAAAAACCCTGAAAAACCATTGGCCCAAACCTATTGGATTGTGCCACTAAATCGGATAGTGCTGTTGCACTGCGTACATGTGAGTCCTTGCATTGGCTTCGTAAATCAGAAGCATTTTTCAGTTAAGGCAGTGAATAACGGAAAACGACGCCACCGGTTGGTTTGTGCGTTTGTTGCATCTCGCGAGTGCGTTCGTGTGTTCTTTCGTATCAGACGGCCAACAATATACGGCTGCAAAACCTTAAATGGAGCATATATTTAATCGGGCTAGCCAAGTAAAAGCCATTTTCATGCCCATCAATATCAGAGTGCAATCCCTTACCAGGAATATATCAGAGTGCAACCGTAAACTACTGCTCAGGAAAATTATTCGAGAGTATAGAGACTCCCATTATGTCTTTATTACATTATTTAACTCCATTTTAAAAAGTGCACTATTTCACACCACACAACATATTATTTGCACATGCTAGCATTTTCGCCCGTTCGTCGTAAATTGAGGCATCGGCTGCAACGAGCACTTAGGGTTGCAGTGAGGGCATATAGCTCTGCACGCTTCTGCCGTCTTGAAACACGGGTGCTTGTCCGGGAAGCTCTCGCAGCAATAGCATTCATAAGCTTGACCTTCGTCAAAAAATACCTCTTGAGCGCAAAATACCAAGTTTAACTTGCTTTCGTCTAATGGCGTCGACATAACTATAGTAGCATTATTAGTTGCGTTCATATGACCATCTGTATAGTTCCTTCTTTCACTTGTAGCATCGGATTGTTGATGACGGCCTATTGCAACATTGAGTTCATAAGTACATATATACAAATGCCTAGATGCATACGTATATCATAAATTTAATTACAAGGTTGACAAAAATACAAGATTATGGTGCGTAAGGATACAAGATGATGGTATAATCTTACATTGTGCAGTCACCACAAGACACCCAAAGATAACACCGATGATCATCTTGGATATGACACTATCACCTCTCCACCTCATATTAGATCTACCTGCTTGCTCGATCGAGTCAATTCTACAAGTCCAAGGCCCTCACCCTTCAATATATAGGGCACCACGAGATATATATGTTAATTAGGTTGGATATATACATATCAAATATTTATGGTGTGTAATGGGCATTCCATACATAAAGATCAGCCTGAGTTATAGTAGTTAATTCGGATATGTATGTACCAATTAAATATGGCATATTATATATATTTCTCACATAAAGGCGGTACCAATTTTATTTCAAAGCATTCAACCCACGTAAACCTGATGTTATCTCCCCAAGCATCTCTCTCTCTCTCGCATGTTATGCATGCGTTTCAGATATATATGACAGACATTCCACGCATACACACGCATGATTCGTGGTATTAATAGAGCAAGATTTTATATATTGTTCAAATAAGGAGAGAAAAGATATGCATTCACGTTGAATTGTAGGGAAAGTATTAAATACTGATACCATTTGTTTTTTAAAGCTGTTGTAACCCTAGGGTTTATCCCTAAGGGTATTATGGACAAACCAAAATTATAGAGGCAATATAAAAGGAGACACCCCTTGTATCAAAAGAGATCTGGAATCAATAAAGAATACAACGCCTCTTTGCCTCTCTACATACTGTGTTGATTGTTCTTTGTGATTAAAGATCATCGGGCCACACGACGACGTGATTTATAACACGTTATCAGCACGATCGTCTCCAGGAGCGGGATCTACGAGCTACCTGCTACCTCGTCATCTGCACCGACTCGACAATTTCGCATCTATGAGCAATCAGAGGTAACGAATCGATCCCGTAGATCGGTTTAAATTGCATTCTATGGGTAGATGCCTCGTCGTTTTCAATTAGTAGATTGAAACTGTGATACGAGCCGAATCGCACGTATACGTATTTTGTTCATGGTTCTGTTTCTGCATGAATTTTCCGGCCAGCACGTTCAATGGTACTGTTCCTACGTTCGTATACGTCTCGTCCGCGGCCGCGCATGCGTGCTGATTGGTCGTTCGTGCAAGCAAGGCATGTGTGCCTACGTACCTTAGCTCCGGCGAGTTCGATCGATCGGCATGTGTCGCAGCCTTGGTCACCAAGTGCAGTTGTTGCTTGCTGCGTTAAACTTGTGCGGCGTCCGGCTGAAGCGATTGCCGTGCCACACCACTGGCCGACGGCGGTTTACCGCCGCGAATCCGCTGGGGAATAGGAACGTTGCAACCGCTTATTGTTTCGTGCTTGCCGGCCCGTATTGCAGCCGCCGCCAGCCCGAAAGGGCAAGGGGAAACCCTAACGTGGGGGCAATGAAAATAGGCCTCTTGGGCCAGCCCGAGTAGAAAAGAAAAGAGAAGAAAAAAAGGGAGATGTCTATTTACTAAAAATTAAAATTTCTGGAAATTCCCTAAATTATGGATAAATTCATTTATTGATTTATCATTGCTTATTCACTATATTTGCTTTATATTTAGACCTGCAGTTCTTTATTAATAGCAAACCCGTGTGAATTACATATTTGTTTTATTTGCTTAATAATTCGTCTAAGACCGGTAGTCTTAATTATTAATGTAATTTAGAGAATTCTAGAATATTTCCTTGCAAACCATCATTGTATATTTCCTGTAGTAAATATATAATTGCATATGTAGGATATGTCTGACCTGAACAAGAGAGATTTCTCCCCTCTCGCTGTCGATGGGAGCAATTACCTGACTTGGGCTATGGATCTGCGGATCACCTTGGAACCCCGCTCTCTTGGTGCTACAATTGTCCCTCCCGCAGAGGGCGTACCACCAGTCCCTAATCCAGTCAGGTACTCAGCCCTGCATTACATGAGGCACCACATACACCCGGACCTGAAGTCCGAGTATATGATGGAGGACAGCCCGCTGGCACTGTGGAACTCCCCGAGAGCGCTACAACCAGCATGTGCACTCTCTCCGCCGAGGCGCAGAGAGAGTGGGCGGAACTCGAGTTCTAGGACTTTAAGTCCGTGGCTGGGTACAACTCTGCCCTCCATAGGGTCGTTGCCAAACTGAGGTTCTGTGAAAAAACAGGTCTCAGATGAGGAAATGATTAATAAGACCCTAGGGACTTTTCACCCTTCCATGATGATATTTTAGCAGCAGTATCGTCAGCGTAAGTTCACCCGTCACTCTGAGTTAATGCAAGCTCTGCTGGAAGCGGAGAAGCACGATGAGATCCTTATGAAGAATCATCATGTTCGCCCTACGGGGTCAAAAGGTGTGCCAGAAGCACACGCCAATTCTCAGGGGCCCTCCGGTAGCCAGGGCCGTAAGCGGAGAAGAGGTGGAAAGGCGTCGTGGCAGAATCACAGCGGGCAGAAAAAGCAAGATAAGGGAAAGGCTGGTGGCAAAGACAAGGAGGTTGTCCAGAGAAGCCTCATGAGACCAAGTCACACCACTGGTAAGCCATGCTACAGGTGTGGTGGCAAGGGCCACTGGTCGCGAACTTGCCGTACACCAAAGCACCTCGTGGAACTGTACCAGAAGTACATGAAGAAAGACGGTGAGAAAGAAAAGCTCAGATCAGAGGTACACGTCACTCAGCTGGAAAATCCTCTGGAAGAGGAGAAGGGTGACAAACAAGAGGTCCCGCCAAGCCCGAAGATGAAGGACCCCACCTCTGATGATGAGGACGATCTTCTTGGTGTAGAACTGGAGGATTTATATGGAGATATGCAGTAGCCTGTAGCTGCATCTGTGTCATGACATTATCCCTACTTAGTTTGTGGTTTGCTTATGTTCCTGCAGAACATTTTTATTTATAAACTTGTAATAATTATTCCTTTGTGTTCTATGTCCACGATAGTTCCTGAAGAACTTAATAACGTTATGGGTTATTTATCACTGCTTTTGATATGTTGATATTATGCATGCTTGTGATACTTGAAAATATATCTTACTAGTGTGTATGTGATATATTCATATGACATAGAACCGCGTAGTGGCCAAATGGAGGAGGAACTCTGTCTGGTAGACAGTTGCACGACCAACATCATACTAAGAGAGATAAAGTACTTCCAAAACCTCCAGAAGAGGGATGGAAATATCCTAACGATTGCCGGTAGCAACGTGCGGATTGTGGCCTCTGGTAGAGCCGTGTTAACTCTCCCCATGGGCACAATGATCACGATCGAGGATGCTCTCTTATACCCTGAATCGACTCGCACCTTGCTAAGTTTTAAGGACATTCGCATGAACGGCTTTCATATAGAAACCGATCATGAAGGTGGAACTGAATTCCTCCTGGTAACCTCTAAAGACGGGTGTGAGAAGAAGGTGGTGGAGAAATTTCTCTTTAGATCGGCCTATACTACACCTACATCAAGCCCTCTCCTCATCTCTCTATGAAGGCTGAGATAACCACCCCGGACCAGTATATAGTCTGGCATGACCGTCTGGGTCATCCGAGCCTGAGTATGATGCAAAGAATAGTTAAAAATTCTGTAGGTCATACCCTGAAGGTATCTGATTTCCCAAAGTCTGAAGCTTTTGTGTGCCCTGCATGCGCCAAAGGGAAATTAATAATTAGACCCTCTCATGTTAAAGTCCAAAGTAAGTCTCCGAATTTTCTGGAGAGAATTCAAGGTGATATCTGCGGACCGATCCTGCCAGTAACAGGCCCATTTAGGTATTTCATGGTGCTTATAGATGCTTCTACACGCTGGTTTCACGTATGCCTGCTGTCTACGAGAAACCATGCGTTTGCTAAGTTAATTGCCCAAGTAATTAAATTACAGGCCGACTTTCCTGAAGAAAGAATTAGGTCCATTAGGTTGGACAACGCCGCTGAGTTTACCTCGAGGGCGTTTAATGATTATTGTACGGCCATGGGCATAACTGTAGAGCATTCCGTGCCTCATGTGCACACACAGAACGGCTTGGCAGAGTCACTTATAAAGAGAATCAAGTTAATAGCCAGACCTTTGCTACAGAATTGCAGGCTCCCCACCAGTAGTTGGGGACACGCGGTACTGCATGCCGCGGAATTAATAAAACTCAGGCCGACTGCATATCATAACACATCCCCTATGGAACTAGTGCGTGGGCAACAACCAAGTATTTCCCATCTGCGTAGAATTCTACAGGTTTGATATGTGCCAATCTCACCACCGCAGCGTATCACCATGGGGCCACACCAGAAGTTGGGGGTCTATGTTGGGTTTGTATCTCTGTCGATTATTAAATACCTAGAGCCTATGACAGGTGACCTGCATAAGGCTAGGTACGCTGATTATATTTTTGACGAAGGCAGTTTCCCGGTATTAGGGGGAGATGAAAAATACCACACTAAGGAATACCGGGAAATCGATTGGAATGCCACTGGCGTCCATGCCCTAGACCCACGCACTAAGGAAACTGAACTTGAAGTTCAGCATATAATAGATTTGCAACAAGTTGCAAATCGGCTGCCAGATGCTTTCACTGACCATAGAGAAGTAACTAAGTCGCACATACCTGCAGTAAATGCACCGGAGAGAGTGGAGGTACCCCTGAAGACCACTTACGCCCCCCTTGGTAGAAAAAGGGGGAGCGACCCGGGTGCGCCTGATTCAAGCACGCGGAGACGTCCGCATAAGCAAAGAATCGGTGCAGACTTATTACCCCTGTCAAGTGAGAACGAACGACCTGTAGTCGTGGATCGACCAGTAGTCGATAACCACCCTGAAGGTGGCGGGCGCCCCGAAGGCGCGAAACCCAGTGACCATGCGCGCACCTTTCTAGGCGCTGGGAGAACGGAAGGGTCCAGTCCCGACGTGCTGGGAAATCACGCGGAGACGGATGATTTAAATGAAGAAATTTCCACAAACTATATAAATTTAGGAGAATTATATAAAAGAAAGTCCACTGTTGTCGACATATATTTTGCCTCTAAAATTGCTGAATCCTTGGATTTAGACCCAGAACCTAAGACCATGGCAGAGTACCGGAAGCGTTCGGACTAGGCTAAATGGAAAGAAGCAATTGAGGCTGAACTGCGCTCGCTTAATAAAAGAAAGGTGTTTGGCCCCGTAGAGCTAACTCCCCCCAAGGTGCTTTCCGTAGGAGCTAAGTGGGTATTCCTCCGGAAGAGAAATGAGCATCACCAGGTGGTGAGATACAAAGCGAGGCTAGTGGCACAAGGGTTTACGCAGAGACCCGGTGTTGATTATGATAAAACATATTCTCCTGTCATGAGTGGAATCACCTTCCGATACTTAATATCTTTGGCAGCTTGTATGAACCTAAAAATACAGTTAATGGATGTTGTGACCGCATATTTATATGGGTCATTAGATTCGGAAATATACATGAGAGTCCCTGAAGGGCTGAAAATCCTGAATCAGGGAGATAGAAATTTGTATAGCATCAAGCTGAATAGATCGCTATATGGACTGAAACAGTCGGGTAGAATGTGGTACAACCGGCTGAGTGAATTCCTCCTGAAGAAGGGATACACAAACAATGATGACTGTCCTGCAGTTTATAAAGAAATCCCTGTGGATTTTGTATTATATCTGTATGTTGATGACCTAAATATCATCGGCACAGCAGAGGACATCGGTGAAGCTAGTGCTCACCTGACGACGGAGTTTGAAATGAAAGATTTGGGTAAAACCAAGTTTTGTCTCGGCCTGCAGCTCGAGCACGTATCAGGAGGGATCTTTGTGTACCAGACTTCCTATACCCAAAAGGTGTTAGAGAAGTTCAATATGAATAAGGCACACCCCCTGAAAACCCCCATGGTGGTCCGATCCCTAGAAACGGATAAGGACCCTTTTAAGCCAAGAATAGATGATGAGGAGATTTTGGGGTCAGAAGTTCCCTATCTCAGCGCCATCGGCGCACTGATGTATCTGGCAAATTGTACTAGACCTGATATCGCCATGTAAATTTATTGGCAGATCTGACAGCCCGCACCAACCGTAAGACATTGGGCAGGAGTAAAACTGTTCTTAGGTACCTGCAAGGTACGCAGGATCTTGGACTGTTCTATGGGAGGAACGAGTCCAAGAACATGGTGGGTTATACTGATGCGGGTTATATGTCTGATCCGCACACTGCTATGTCTCAGACTGGGTTTGTATATCTTTATGGTGGTACTGCGATTTCTTAGAAATCCTGTAAGCAAACATTGGTGGCTACGTCCACTAACCACTCTGAGATCATAGCCTTGTATGAAGCCGCCCGAGAGGGTGTTTGGCTGAAAAGGATGGTAAACCACATCCAGAAGTCTTGTGGCATAGAAACCATCGATACCCCCACTCCTATTTATGAGGATAACGCTGCTTGTGTCATGCAAATGAAATCGGGTTATATTAAGAGCAATCTCACTAAGCATATTGCTCCTAAGTTGTTCTACCCTCACGAACTCCAGAAGAGCGGTGAGATCGAGGTAGTTCAAGTGAAGTCTAATGAAAATCTGGTAGATTTGTTCACTAAGGCATTACCCACCTCAACATTCCGGAAACTTGTTCACGGAATAGGTATGAGGCGATTTCATGAGTGGTAGTATTCAGGGGGAGACCCTGAACAAAGAATTATAGGTATCCTGTAGATATCTGCATCCTGAAGATGTGCACGTCCTGAAGACAGAAATATTGTACTCTTTTTCCCTTATATGAGTTTTCCATGAAGTTTCTCATAATAAGGTTTTTAATGAGGCAATATCACAATGCAGCATGCGTGTGCAGTGTACTCTTTTCTCCGATCCTTTTTTCTCATTGGGTTTTTGGATGGAGTTTTTAATGAGGCATTGGCATATCGCGGTTTGCCCAAGGGGGAGTGTTGTAACCCTAGGGTTTATCCCTAAGGATATTATTGGCAAACTAAAATACAATATAAAAGGAGATACCCCTTGTACCAAAAGGGATCTGAAATCAATAAAGAATACAACGCCTCTTTGCCTCTCTACATACTGTGTTGATTGTTCTTGTGATTAAAGATGATCGGGCCACACGACGACGTGATTTATAACAAAAGCATTGGAGCCCACATACGGCTGGTATTATCACAACCACATAAGCATCCAAGGCGCAAGCATAAAACTAGCAAATCTTAGGAGTTGAAAATGGATCAATGTTGACCGGAATCATGAGTAAGCTTTGCGAAGTATTTGTTCCACAACTAAAAAGTTTACAATTATTGGATGGAATTTTCTGAAATATATAGGTCACAGCATGTAAATTAGCACTAAATTCACTAATTCAGGACTGACTAAACTGACCCGAACAATTGATCTCTATAACATGCCAAATCAACCCCAATACTCCAAATCAACTGACCTTGACTGAAATAGAGAGTTGAAATGTGAAAATATAACCAAAAGTCTTAGAAGGCCAAAAAAAACCTTATCGTACCAGTCTATATCATGTGAATAAACAAAAAACGCATCACATTAATCAGTAAAATCACAGGAGTAATTCCAAAGGTCATAAATGCAAATGCCACTAGTCCTACTCTCTCTCTCTTTTTTTTTTTTGACAATGGCCACTAGTCCTACTCACTGTGCATAATTTTCCAAAGGTCTAAATGGCGTAATCAGTAATCACAGGAATAATCCCACGAAGTGCGGCATTCATCAAATCTGCTCCGGCCTGTCACTGAACCGAACATGATCTTGCTACCAGTGATCTTCGATTGTTGATCCTCCCTTGCCTCACTCATAGGCATCTTCACAACATTCAAAGAGTTTGAACTATTTGACTTATTTGACTTTTTTATTACTTTTTGAATTCGTTTTTTTTATCTCGTAGATGTGTCTAAAAGCTCCCTAAATCCTAAAAACCAAGGGCATCCGACTCTCGAGGCCACCTCGAAAAATTCTCGAAGTTACAAGATAAGTTAAATAAGCAAATAAGAAATAAGATAGATAAACTGAAAAGAACATGCCCCTAATCTAATCCTGGTTGTTGGCATCTGATGGCAGAGTAGGCATGGGGTTGTGGTGGTGGTGGTGGAGGGGGAGGGGAGTCTGATAGGAGTCTGACCGCCCCCTTTGTCTCTCTCTAAGCTCATGTATGTGGACTAGACTAAACTTAGCACTGACTTAACCATCAACTAATGACTTATTTTTTCTACCTTTTGTTTTTCAATTTTTTTGGTTTAGGTTTTACATATTTTTTAAGCCATTTATGACTGTAGGATTTCCCTGAAGTATTTAGCCTAAAAAACTAATGAATTAGGCGATGTCTAAAAAATTAATGAATTAACTAGGGGTGTAATCAGATCAGATATCACCAAAATCATATCCGGCTTCGTTTAACTTTATTTGGATCTGGAGTCGGATTGGATAATTTTCAGATTCGGAGTTAGATCGGATATGGATAATAATCGAATTTGGATTAAGAGTGGTTTTTACGCAGTATAGTTTTTACTCAATTCAAAAGCTATAAATTAAAACAACATATTCTTGCAATTAGAGGCTTACAACAAAATTTAACACAAATGCACCACAAGTTAAGGATGAATAGAACAGTCCAGCCGTCATGAACCCCTCAAAATGACCCCAACATCAGCAGTGCAGAGCATAGTGCAAAGTATTTTTTTTTGGATATTTCGGGTTATCTGAATCTGAATTTGAAATATCTGACTAAATCCCAAATTATATCCAAATCCGATTGAATCCGAAATTCCAATTTTGGATGATAATATCCGAATATGAATCCAAAAAATTAAACGGTTGTCAAAATTAACATCAAATTTGCTAGCTTTCAAATTCGATAAGCAGATATCGAAAACATCCAAAATCCGATTGCACCCCTAGAATTAACCTTTCTTTCTTAGCGGGGAACAGAACATTATACATTAACCGCCTCATTAGCGAGTAAGTAAAAGCTACAATGCCTGTGCAAATATATATATACCTATAACAAGAGCACCTCTCCCTCCTTCTTCCTTTTCTCTCCAATCAATCCGTTACCCGTCCTCTTCTCTTCTCGTCCCTCAAGGATTAGCCTACCCGTCGCAGGAACCCTAGATAGGTCCGTCCGTCCATGATAATCACCACGATTATTGCTTCTCCTCCCGTGCTGCTTCGATCGATTATGGCGGAATTGCATGCGGTCGTGACTGTGCGACTTCATGTGATCGATTCAAACACATCATTGATGTGAACGCGATTCCAAGTAACACACTTATGTGTTACTCTAGGTCAAGAAAAATGTTACAGAGGTATATTGTAACACAACTGATTAGTGTTACAGTTGCCCATGTTGTTGTAGTGTGATCTACTGTAGCACCAGATAAGTGTCCTTGTATATTAAAAAAAAGTGTTACAATTATACTATAGTAACACGTTTAAATGTGATCTAGTATATTAAGAAAAGTGATACAACTATACTACAGTAACACATCAAAATGTGATGCTGTATATAAAAAAGATGTTACAATTGTACTACTGTAACATATTTTTTTAGTTGCACCAACATAGTAGAGACATAATATAATTTGTATAGTAACATAATTTTTCTGATTTCCCAACACACAATGGCACTATATATAGACCCAAATAACATCATTTTTATCACTATGTAACATAATTAATGCTCCTTTAACATATCCGAATAATATCACAATTTTTTATTTTCACAAACATACAAACTCAAATACTTCAAAAAAATAGTTAACACAAATTAAGAGCATAAGTGTAGTGATGCTCTCCATTGCATACAACGGTATAAGTATTTTTAACATCATTCCATATCATATATCACTAAGTGATTTGTAGAAAAAAGATATGTCTTATGATAAGATTACAGTTGCTTTATCATAAAATCTAAAATATATATAATCCTAAGACATCTTCATGTATTGATCCTTTTCCCTTCATCCATATATGGCAACAAAAGGTATCAACCATTAATCTTTTGAACATACAAAAAAATATTGAACACTTAGGATTACAATTACAAAAAAATATTTATATGTACTTATCGTAATTGAAGCAAGTGACTAATAATATACACAAGTGGAGGGTCAAGCAATCGGTCTTCCTTCAACATAAGCATCACCAATTGTCTTGCATCGGTTGATTAGCCTTATCAATTTCTCGTTTTCCACAACAAGATGATTGATAGTGACTTTTGTAAACTCATTACCTATCTCAACATCCTCAACTTTTTTTGTTGGTTTACAACTCAAATATGTAGCATGTGCAACATATTCTTTGTTTTGGTATATTGCAGTCTTGAGAATTATCGTGGTACCAACCTATATTATCATTAACATGGTTATTAGGTGTGTGTATATATATACACACATATACATATATATATATATGTACAATGCTATAGACAGTTGCTGTCTATAGCAAGTTGCAATGTCATATATAGACAATCTTATAGTACAAACAATCACTTTCTTTATAGACAACTCATCTCTACACACAACCATCTTGGTTCTCGTGTTACAGTCAACTACAAATATATAGACAACTTCTTTCTCTTTCCTCTTTTTCTTTCATCCACATAGGCAAATAGGTGACATGACAACTCTTATAGACAGCAGCTATCTATGCATTGTACATGCTCTTAGTTACACACCATATTCACTTGATACGTATCCAACTTAATCAAATTAAGTATCTTGCGGTAATTAAGCTATTGCCTAGAAACACGTGCATACCATGCTGCGTACAGATAAAGATGCATGCTTGGGATGTAAGTGAGATTTACACCAGGTATATGTGGACATTTGAATGCTTTAAAATAAAATTGGTGCCAGCTGTTTTATGTGGGGAATCACATCATGCCATATATATTTTATTTGAAACATGCGTGCATATCCGAATTAAGGGCCATAGCTGGCAGGTTGATCTTTATGTTTTATGTATGGAATGTCCATTACAAGCCATAATTATTTTATATATATCCAGCTTATAATTAACATATTTCATGGTGCCCTATATATTGAAGGGTGAGGGCCTTCGACTCTCTCATGCAGAGTTTGCTCCATAAAGCAAAGAAGGTATGGTCTCAAATATGATGGGAAGCAGTGACGGTGTCATATCCAAGATGATGATCGGTGTCCTCTTTGAAGACCTTGCGGTGACTGCACAATGTAAGAATATGCCATTACTACTACAAAACACCACATCAGTGCCGGTTCGGAACTGGCGTTAGTGCCGGTTTTTGAACCGGCACTGCGTAAGCGGCAGTGATAACCCAGGTATCACTGCCGGTTCTCGAGTAAAAACCGACAGTGATAGTTCCTGCCGAACTATGTAAAAAAATAGAAAAAATATTTTTTTATGCCCGGAATATATACACTAATCATCTACCCGGGACTCGAACCTGCGACCTCTCCACTCTACCCTCACCCTTCTAACCATCCCACCCAACTCACGTTTCTTACTTACAAATGATATGCATATCTTTTAACCTTTACTTATCAGTGTCGGTTTTTGACAAGAACCGGCACTGATAAGTTATCACTGCCGATTCTTGTCAAAAACCGGCACTGATAATAAGTTATCACTGCCGGTTCTAGCCAAGAACCGGCAGTGATAACTTCTTTCACTACCAGTTTGAAAATTGGGGGCGGGAATGAAAAAACTTATCACTGTCGATTCTTGGCTAGAACCAGCAGTGATAACTCATTATCAGTGCCGGTTCTTGACAAGAACCGGCAGTGATAAGTTCTTTCACTACGGGTTAAAAATTGGGGTGGAAGGCCTAAAGAACCGGTAGTGATAGGACTTATCACTGTCGGTTCTTTTCTCAAACCAGCAGTGATATTTCATTGTCGGTTTTGAGCAACGAACCGACGGTGACAAGTCTTGTCACTGCCGGTTCTCAAGCGCACAACCCGCTGAGGCTTACGAACCGGCAGTGATAAGTCATCACTACCGGTTTTTGTCTAACCGGCGGTGATTGGGGGCACGGATGACCATTTTTGTAGTAGTGCATCATCTTGTATTCTTGTGTATTCATGTACTTGTGAACATGATATATTGCAATAGGCCGTCATCAGCTATCCGATGCTGCAAGTGCAAGAAGGAACTACCCATACGGTCACATCAACGTACACGACTACTAATGCTACTACAACCATGTTGATGCCACTGGATGAGAGCAAGTTAACCCTGATATTTTGCATGCGTTCAAGAGTCATTTTATGACGACCATGATCAACATTATGAATGCTACTGCTGCGAGAACTTCCTGCCAAGTTGGCATCCATTTTTCAAGACTGAAGAAGAGTGCAGAGCTATCTGTCCTCGCCGTGACCCCAAGTGCGCCTTGCAGCTGGCGCCTCAACTTGCGACACAAGGTCGAAAATGCTAGCTAGCTTGTGCAAATAATATGTTGCGTGACACGAAATAATTCACTTCTTTAATTGGAGTGAAATAATGTAAATAAAGATATATATAATAATGGGAGTCTATACTGTATTCTCAAATAATCTTCCTGCCCTTGGGTCGAATTTTGTAGCCGTTCAATCAAGAAGCAAAAGTCTATGTTGTGAAAAATGGCTTTTACTTGGCCAGTTCGATTGAGTATATATGCGCTCGATTATGGATTTGTAGCTAGATTAAAAAAAAGGAACATATATATATACTTGCCCGATGGAACACACGCACACTATTGTAACTTGTGACGCACAAACCAACCGGCCGTATATATTTTGTTCTATATATCATTCAACGGCTTAACTGAAAAATGTTTCTGAATATACGCAGTGCTAGACATTTGCAAGGACTCAACACGTACGTAGTGCAACTGCATTATCCGATTTAATGCCACGATCAAAGAGACTCGGGCCAATGGTTAATTTATCAGTTAAGCTCCGCTTATATTTGGAGGTCAACTAACAGGTAATCCGTTGTTTCTGGGTTTGAGCCACGTATCAAGACAACATATCTTGTGTACACTGACTTTTCGTGTACACACCGTGTACAACAACTAACAAAAGTCACAAAAATTAAAAAATTTGTAGATGCTCCTAAACTTACTCTACTTATGTATGAATTTTCAAGATGAAATTCATTCTATATTAAGAGTTATAAAAAAGAGAAAATTCTGACAAATGTGAAGAGTTCAAAACTGATATAATTTTCTCTTTTTTGTAACTCTTAATATAGAAAGAATTTGAACTTACAATTTTATACATAGGTAGAGTAAGTTTAGAAGTACATCTACAAATATTTTCAGAATTTTTCACGACTTTTGTTAGTTGGTATACACAGTGTGTATATGAAAATGGCTGTGTACATATAGGATATGTTGCTGCGTATCAATGTATGTATCAAGTTTCCGAAGAACAAGTCAAACTGTCATCTCTTCAGTTGGTGAGTGGTGATCATGTACGTCCAACCAAAAAAAAAGAGCCTTGCAAATTCTAATAAAAAAAAGTAGCTGAAGCAGCAATTGCAGTAGTCCGTACACAGATAGGCGGGTTTCTCAAAAAGAAAACAAGTACACAGATAGGGGGTGGGGAAAGGCCAGTGGGCCGAGATACCTCCACTTCTATACATGGATTTATAATTAAATACATTGCATTGCTCACTTTTGAAATTCAAGAATTGCCGTCACTCAGTTGAAAGTCATAAATTTGTCAATGCTTGTTTACAAAAAAAAATGTATGAGTGTCACTAATCGGTTCTTAAAGCAACTTTCTAGCGCAAACATAGACGTGGCAATAATTTCAGACCATTTACAATACTTAAGAAAAATTTTTAAATAGCATTTAAGAAAAAGTTTTAAATAGCTTCTATTAAATTTTCAAAGCACAGGAATTAATTTAAATCTGCTAAAATAATTTTCCTAGGTTCAATACTACATCAGTATTTTCTGGAATTTTATCAAGATTTTTGGAAGCCATATTACTGCACAAGCCATTTAAACAAACAGATAGGATTATAATGTTTTTTCCAAAAAGGGCTAAAATAGGGTTACTGCTATTTTTCAGGGGTGAAAAACATATTACTGCACAAGGTTATAATTTTATTAGATCCAACCTGCTATCTAGTATTTATCATAAATTTTCCAAATTTTTAGGAGGTGTTTAACTATTTTTAGAAAATTATTTATACTTACTGGAATTACTAAAATAGGAAAAAGGTTGGAAATTCCTAAACAGGAATGGGCTAAAACTAACACTGTGCGGCCCAGGGGAGGTCCAATCCGTGAGCGAAAACGGCTCGACCGAGGCCCACAGACAGAAGGCGTAAACCAGGAGTACATCTCCACTAATACTGACGGGTGGGACCATGAGCCCACATGTCAGTGGTCAAAAGAGCTAACCGTGAGAGATTTAAACGCTAAACACTATTAGCTTGGGTCCCATGTGTCAGCGACTCCATCTCACGGCCGACGTTGGGGTGACATCAGCCAGGCGACGAGTCTACCTTCGCTGCAGCTGAACTCCAGCAACACCTCAGCGGGGGACTAGCGGCGCTACGGTCCACCATCCTACTAGTTCATGGTCAGAATGGGTTCGACTAGGGAGACCTAGGACGTGCTGGCCAGAGCATCGCCGGCGGCAACATAGGCACGAGCAACGGAATGCTACGGGAACAAGTTTCTACAGCGAAGGGTGGGGGCGGCGGCTAGTTCGCCGGTGCAGGGAGCATCTAGGGATTACTATGGAGCTACCTGAGGCAGTGCGGAGCTCGGAGAAGGACGGAGATGAGCTGTCACAGTAGAGAAGGCGGTGACCGAAATAGGGGACACGTTGTCCGGGCGCTCCAGTAATTTCTGGCCAAAATTGAAGGCAGGGTCATGAGGGGCGGCACCTAGAGAAGTTAGGAGCACGAGGAATCGGCCGGTGGTTTATCGAGGCGTGATGAGAGAAAAGGGGGAAGAAGTGGCTCGGCGGTGGAAATGGGGAAGTGAGGGGGAGCGGAGTCGAGCCGGGGGCTTAAATAGGCGAAGGAGGGTCCGTAGGAAGGGAGAGGCGTCCCGCGGCGAGGGGCTCAAGAGAGGAGCGGCGATGGGACGGCGTAGCATTGGAGTAGCGGCGCGGCAATGATCTTAGGTGCGGCAGGGATGCTGTGGTCCTGGCGAAGATTTGGGGCGCGAGGCGCGGCCGAGTGGCACTGAGGCTGCCAGGTGCGACGTGAGTGGTGCGGGGCGGTGGCAGAGACAGAGGGGTGGCGTGCGGGGCCGGGTTGGTGCGGATGACGCGATGGGACATGCGCGGCGCGTCCAACACGCGTGGGCGGGCGCATTGCCCTTCAGGCAGAGAGGGAGAGAGATGGGCCGGGTGGGCTCAGGCTTGGGCTCAAGGGGCTTAGGGGCTGAGCTAGGCTTAAGCCCATAGAAACCTAGTTTAGAATTTTAAAAAATTTTAGTGAAATTTTAATTTGAAGATTGGAATTGTAGGGGAGAATAGGAAGAGGTTTGAATTGAAAATAACATTTTAAAGAAATAAGATGGTGATTAGCAAATACAAATGAAAATGATTTATATTTGGAACGTTTTCAAAAAGGCAAAAAATGGGCTGTTACAGGCGCCCCTCTAGTCACTTGCAAGACCTGTATAGCTGCTGGATACCCTTTTGGCGTTGAACGTTTCTGCGTTCCTGCTGCACTCAGATGTTACTGTTGGCATTTTATTAGGAGATTTGGCCTGACTGGCTGCTATGTAAAACTGCCATTTCATTGGCTTAATTTCAATATTGTAATAAAGGATAATTGACAATATGCCCTAAAGTTAAGTGAAAATTGATAATATGCTCCATTTATGTGTCTCTATGACACGTGGGTCTAAATAGTGAAATGGGACATATTGTCAAATGCCTCACTGATCTAGAGATTAGTGCAGCTATGACAGATATCCTTAGTTGCAAAAACAATTGAGGGCTGACATTCACCTATCCCTTGCTTATCTAGCTAAATCCATTCACAACGCTGGCTGTCCCTAGAACTCCCTGCTCCCTGCTGCATGAACGCAGGCAGCAGAGCGCTGTCCCCTGCCTCCACAGGCGCATGCCCACACGCAGCGTTGTCCCTCTGCCTCCCCTAGCACTTTAGCACCTGCACAAGAAACTGAGGAAGCAATCACAAGGCACAAAACATGCATGGTGATTCCAGCAAAATTCATAGGACATTCAATTGAAAACCGTATGAACCAAATTGAGAAGAAGCATTTCAGCAAATGGGAAAAAACAAAACATTCATTCGTCTGGAAACACAATTGAGAAGTCGCGAGACAATGCTGCAAGGGTGTTTGGCTCTTCTTGGCAGTGACGGATTTGCAGGGAGGACGAGGAAGCGGGCGTCGCTGCAGGGCAGTGGGCGCTGCAAAGGAGTGGCGACACTACAGGTAGGGGTGAGCACTAAGCGGTGCTGTGCAGATGGCGCGATGGAGAGCAAGGGATCAGGATGGTAAGGAAGGGGCAGGGGCAAAAGAGACATTTCGTGTAGAAGAAAAGAGGTCAAACAATGTTAATTGCTATTAAAAGATAAGAAATGGCATTTTATTAAGCCATGCTTATTTGGAGTGGCATATAGCTAATTAGCATCTTTGAAATGGCAAATAGCTAAAGGACCATGGCTGGTAGGCTGATCTTTATGTTTTATGTATGGAATGCCCATTACAAGCCATAATTATTTTATATATATCCAACTTAATTAACATATCTCATAGTGTCCTATAAATTGAGGGGTGAGGGTCTTCGACTCATGCATGAGTTTGCTCGATCGAGCAAGAAGGTATGAGGAGAAGCAGCGATGGTGTACGTCATGTCCAAGATGATGATTAGTGTTCTCTTTGGATACCTTGCGGCGACTGCACAATGTAAGAATATGCCATCATCTTGTATTCTTGTGTATCATGCATAATCTTGTATTCTTGTCGACCTTGTAATTAAATTTATAATATACGTATACATTTGAGCTTGTGTATTCATGCACCTGTGAACATGGAATATTGCAATAGGCCGTCATCAGCTATCCGATGCTGCAAGTGCAAGAAGGAAGTACCCATATGGTCATATCAACGCAAGTGCTAATGGTAGTGCAGTCATGTCGATGCCATTGGATGAGAGCAAGATAACCCTGATATTTTGTGTTGAGGAGGTATTTTATGACCATGGTCAAGATTATGAATGCTACTGCTGTGAGAGCTTCCTCCCAGACAGGCACCCATGTTTTAAGACTGAAGAAGAGTGCAGAGCTATCTGCCCTCGCTGCGACCCCAAGTGCGCGTTGCAGCTGGCGTCTCAACTTGCGACGGAAGGTCGAAAATGCTAGCTAGGTTGTGCAAATAATATGTTGTGCAACACGAAATAATGCGCTTCTTTAAAATGGATTGAAATGATGTAAATAAAGATATATATAATGGAAGTCTCTATACGGTACTCTCAAATAATTTTCCTGCCCTTAATTAGGTCGAATTTTGTTGCCGTTCAATCAAGAAGCAAAAGTCTATGTGGCATTCCGGTGTCTATGGGTGGGTTCTTTTCAGCTTTCTTATCTATTTATTTGCCTTATCTCGTCACTTCGAGAATTTTTTGAGATAGTCTCGAAAGCCGGTTGGCCTCCAATTTTGGGGTTTAGAGAGTTTATAGACACGCCTACGAGATAAAAAAACCGACTTAAAAAGTAATAAAAAAAGTGAGATAAGTCAAATAAGACACGAGATAAGAAGGATAAGTAAAAAAGTGAGATAAGTCAAATAAGACACGAGATAAATAGGATAAGCTCGTATCTTATTTGACTTATCTCACTTTTTTTATTACTTTTTGAGTCGATTTTTTTATCTCGTAGGCGTGTCTATAAGCTCTCTAAACCACAAAATTGGAGGCCAACCGGCTCTCGAGGCTATCTCGAAAAATTCTCGAAGTAACGAGATAAGACAAATAAGTAGATAAAAAAGCTGAAAAGAAGCCACCCTATGTACGCGTTAAATTATGGTTTTGTAGCCCGATATTGTTGGAGATGAGAGATGAAAAGCGACACACTAGCGTGATGGAACACACGCACACTATTGTGACTAGTGACGCACAAACCAACCGGTCGTATTTTGTTCTATTATAAAACTTTTTGTAGCCATAGTTCACGGAAAGGGTTCACAAAAAGTTTTAAATTTTTTTGTAAACTTTAATTTTTAAAAAAAATTTGAATTTAAAAAAAAATCATGAATTCAAAAAAATATGATTTTTATAAACATAAAAAATGAATAGAAACTTGAAAAATGAACAATAGGTTCATGAAAAGGGTCACACAAATATGATTTTTTTGAAATTTTTGTCTTCACAATTTTTAAATTTTAAAAAAAATTAAAATTTTCAAAAATAACAAAACTTTTTTGTGGACCCTTCCTATGAACCCACGGTTCTATTTTTTTCAAGTTTTGTTACGTTTCGATATTACATAATTTTTAAAAAAATTTGTAAAGATTATAACTTTCATGTAGTGGAACTAGGTAGTACTAGTTAGCAGCTAGCAGTAGTGGACTGGTCGCCCCATACAGGGGCTATCGCGGCGACCAATGCACTAATGGTGCACTAATGGGCGGGGCAGCGATCACCCGGGCAGCGAGCGATCACCCGATCCATGGGCAACGGCCGTCTATTTTTGAAAAATTGCTGGTCCAACGTATATTTTTTAAAAAATAAATAAATAATAATTTAAAATAAAAATTCCCCAACAGTTGTCCATACGCCTCGACGTGGATTTATATAAATTATTTAAGGGAATTACTGTGGCACCGACGTCCGAACACCGGCCCAGCCACATGCGAACGCGCCTAAGCTTTTCCTTCACGCTCTACTCAATCTCTTTCCATTGGTTGTCGTTCCCTAAGTCATCTACCGTGTTGATGACCTTGCTCGCCAGTCGCACTCAGCTGGCGCCTCTTCTCCTCATTCCTCTTCTCTCTCATGGCTCCCTATCTCTCTCTCTTTATTCCTCATCTCTTCTCTCTCTACTTCTCTCCGGTAAGACGGTGAGCGAGTTTGGTGGCTAGATCCAGCATGGGGGCTTGCCAAATTTGGAGAAGAAGATAGCCAAGAGAAGATGTGTTCTCATTTTCGCATGAAACATCGATAATGAATGTGTGGAATATTTGATTTTCTCTTACAAAACATTATTATGTTTTATTCTTGTGAAAACATTCGGTTTTACTTAGTGAAACATCGTCTTTGTTCTTATGAAACATAGTGTTTGCTCTCATGAAACATTTTGCTTGAATGGGGTGAAAAATCTTTTGAATAACTGTGTGACATGATGTTTCATCATGTATTTCGCCATGTTTCATCAGTTCTATAAGTCCAATGTACACCTTGTGTGATTTTGGTGATTAATAACAAACACTAACTAATGACAAATATCGTTTTATAACAAGCATTTATTGACTAACCCTTTTGAGACTAATATACCTTATTTGATACTATCTCTTTAGTCTCTATTCAGATATAAAAAATTGTTTATCCAAGCAGTTATGCATTGTAAATCTATTGAATGCTTGATTAAGACTAACAATTTAATTAATGAATGATTCAAGTACATATTGATGTGATCCGTAATTTGCTACTTTTGCTACTTGAGCTAAACTTCACTCCAAGTTACTCATTATCTTTGTGTATATTTCATTCTCTTGTATATTTTCATATGCATCTATTAAGTAGAGTTTATTGTTTGTAATATGTTTTTGAGGACTTAGTTATCAAGTTGTTTTCGGCCACACAGCCACGGTTTGGGCCCGCCAAACCGCTGCCTAGACCGGGTGGCAGTAGCACTTAGGGCGAGCTGCCGAAGTGATGCAGCCAGACTTCGCTAGACCGCTGCCCAGACCGGGGTCAGTGACCGGACCAGCTCAGTCCAGCCATAACCTCCTGTGAAAGCTGTCTGAAATTTGTATTTTTGGAGGTCTTTCCAAGCTCAGATGGAAAAACTTTACACATGAAAGTTATAGAGATTTTCGATATGCATCTTTTTCATATCATGAAGTTTTTCATTTGAGCTCTATATGATTTTATTTAAATTAATTGGTGTGCTGTTGTGCTGTGAAAGAAGCTGTGAAAATTACACTTGTTAGTTGGTTAGGTTGCTTTAAGCTCCTGTTTAGTATTGTGTTAATTGTTAACTCATTGATGCTTTGTAGTACCATATGTGGTTTTTGACTAATGTGGATCTAGTTGAAATCAATACAACTTGAATCGATAGCTATAAGCATTGGATTATATATAAACATATTTTGGCATTTTCCTATCTTGTGCATCGTGATTCTCTCATAAGATGCACTCATTTGTGGTCTTATACTATAACAAGTGTTTTTCATACATAATCTTTATTTTGAAACACTTGTAGTGCTTAAATGGTAAAGTCTATCAAACTTACCCATCTTCTATTAAGCTTTTGGAACTAATAACTTTCATGGGTGATGTGAAAAGAAATAGGTCCCATGAAGGTGAATGAGAACTAAATGACATCAAGGGATGACAGCCAAATCAATGTCAACAAGATAAAAGTCGCCAAAGGTTGATGATCAAGTCGGAGTCGATACGACGGAAGGATCATCGGGTGGATACGACGGAAGGATCATCGGATGGATGGTCAAGTCAAGGTCGATGGAACAGATGAGTCATCAAGGATTGGTGATGGTCAAGGTTGATTAAACGAAGCCATCATCGTGTGTGGAATATCGTAAAGAAAAGGATGTGCTATGTGAAGGTATGGCTAATATAGGGCTAAGGATTTTTTCTATTCTTTTACCGGTCTCGATGTGGGTTGAAGGACCGGATTGGTAGGATAGACTACTGTACTATTAAGAGTGGATCAATGTGTTTGGATCACATTGGATCATCTATAGCTAGTTGCACACTCTTAACCTAGTTTTTCGTCAAGCTTTTGTGAGAGATACTGTGGTGAGGTCAGTAGATAGACTGTGCCGCCGGACCTCCACCCAGAGCTTAGTCCAGTGAGTTTCTAAAGGTGGCAGAGTAATCTATGCCACCAGACCTCAATGGTCCGGGTGGGCTGGACCGTGACCCAGACCATAGTCCAGAAGGTTTCATGGAGCCCCAATGCCGTCGGACCAAGGCGGTCTAGCTGTGGAGGCTGGTCCGACTGTATAAGACAATGCGTGTATGCCGCCGGACCGGGCCGGTTCGACCATGGTGCTGCGGTTCGCCCGCTTGGTCCAACTGCATAGAGAGAATGGGGCGGCTAGGTGTGTCGCAGGACTAGGCCGGTCCGGCCATGGTGGGTTATGCCACCAGACCAGCGTGGTCCGGGGCACCCGGATTGGTCCGACTAGCCACAACGACTAGTTTTTCAGTGGAGCTCTATTTATGTCGTTGGGCTAGTTCTTTTCGAGGAGACTCGCCTATTTGCTTAGATTTGAGTTCAGTTGATCGTGAGAGGGTACTTTGAGCTAAGAGGAGTGTTCTTGTAACCCCTAACCCTAAATATTCAGTTTCTCCTTGAGAGTGTGCTCAAGGTTTGGATTGATTCAAACTGATCCATCTCGGTCTTATTACTCTTAGTGCTTGCCGGCACCTAGACAGCGTGGGAGACGTCATACACCGGTGATCTTCTCAAAGGAGGTTGTAAGAAGGCCTGGGCGAACTTGTGCATGGCATTGGTGCTTGCCACCTCTAGGACAGAGGAAGTAGCGTCCACTAGTGGAATTGATGTGGTTGGCTCAAGAGGGAGCCAGTTCGAGTTGGTCGGACCTATCCTCAATGTGGATTAAAGAAGACCGGCAAGTCTCCGAGCACCACGGGTAAAAAGTGCTTGTATCATTTGTGGTTTGCTTTATTGTGCCTATTTACTTTGAGCAATTTACCTCCTTGCAATTACATTACTAGAAATGAATTGCTGGATTACTACCGTAGGATTGAAAACCTTTATCTAGACTTAGGTTGTTGTTTTAATAAACTAACTTAGTTGATTTAGAGCTCTTGTGTTCTAAACCACTTTGCACTTAGCTTCTGCACACCTTCTAGGTGTTCAAAAGGTTTTGAACACAAGTTCATAATTTGGGAATCAAGTTTAAATTTTGAAAAGTCCAATTCACCCCCGCTTGGGAATTCAATTCCTTCTAAGTGGTATCAGAGCTAGGGCTCTCACTCTATAGATTTCACCGCCCAGAGAGTTAAAAGATGACCATGGGGGATTTTACACACCTAGGTGATGCTTCTATGTTTGATGGCACTAATTACAATTATTGAAAAATTGCATGTCATGCTATCTTGAGGCCATGGATATCAATATATGGCGGATTGTAGATGTTAGTTTTTCTTCTAAATACTCTAAGGTTCTAAATATTGAGATGAGAAAAACTCACATCTTAACGCTCTTGCTATTAATGCTATATTTAGTGCTTTGAGTGTAAAGGAGTTAAAGAAAGTGAACCATCTCAAAAGTGTGTATGATGTGTGGATACGTATTCAAAGAAACCATAAGAAGTCCCAAATTGATCAAGAATCTAGCTCACAAGTTTGGACTTCAAGTGAGAATTTCTCCGCATCAAGTTCCAATGGAGATAAGCCACCATCACCTCCTACTTCACCTTAGTGCTTTGCAGCTCAAGGTAATGATGAGGTAAATGATGATGAGCCCTCTCATGATAAATTAATGCATATGCTTGGTAAGCTCTATGAACAACTTGAGAAGGCGATGAGAAAATTATATGATTTGGTGCAAAAGCTTGATTTGCTCTAAAGTTCATATGATGCCTTAAAAAAAAGATCTTGAAATTCTCCTTTTGAGAAATTCACTAGTACAAAGGTGGATGTTGGTATAACTTGTGATACATTACATGATTTGCTATGTTTTGATTTTATTCCTAGCATTTATCTAGGATTAATGTTTCCATCTCGTGTAATGAATTACTTGACATACCCAGTTGCTCTAGTGCAAATGGTTTCATTTTCTATATGTCTTAATGATGTAGTTGATGTGTCTTATTCATCCAATACAAATGCTTCTATTTTCTCTAGTGTTTGTAATGCTAACAACCTTGTAGAGAAAAACAAAACGCTCAAGCCTCAAGTAGTACTATGCCTATGTTTTGGAAAAAGCGTTCGATTTTTTCTAGCATGTCCCTTTATTAAGGGTTACTGAAATACATGCAACTGCTCACTTTTGAAATCCCGAGAATTGTCACTCGAACCATAAATTTATCACAACTTGCTTACAAAAATTGTATGAATGCCACACTATCCAAATCTCAAAGCAACTTTATAGTGCATATGTAGACGTGGCAACAATTTCAGACCATTTTGCCTCTTCCTCGCATTTATCCTTTCTTCTTCCTCTCTCTGCATTTGCCGGAGCATGGTGCATAGAGGAGGAGGAGACCTGTGGGAGGTAATTGGAGGTGGCGTCATTGTGATGGAGACAGACGACTCCTAGAGCCAGCCGGAGGCAGTGGAAAATAGGGAGAGAGATACGGTGCTACGGTTGCCGAAGGATCTAAGTTGGTATCGGCCATGACTGTAGCATCTCAGGTTGTCTTCGTGGACCTCGCCATAGTGATCATGCACAGAGGAGGCGCTGATAGAGCATCTCTCCTCCCCTTTCTTGCTCTCCCTCCCTGAGGTCCCTCGCCCTCTCCTCTCGTTCCTTCGTCTTGCTTCTCGACCTCCATAGCCGCTAGGGCAAGTTCCCTCTCCCTCCTTGACCTCCAGCGTCGCTAGGACGATCTAGCCAAAGAAGCGGGGAGGAAGGAGGAGGGAGGATGGGAGCTTGGACTTGGGCAACGAACAGGGCATCATGGGCTCACAGCAGCTGAAGAGGAATACGGTGTTGTGCGGGCGTAGCAGGAATGGGACGAAGCAAGGGAGCTTAGGCCTCTCCGGCGGCCAATGGAGAAGGAAGAGAGGGGGGGTCTAGGAGCTAGGACATCGCGGCCTCGCCGGTGACTAGAGCCTCCGCAGCGTGGCTGCAAGAAGGGGACAAGGAGATGCTCCAGCGAATGTAGAGAGAGATTAGGGAGAGAGAGGATCGGAGGGAGGAAGAAGAAAGGAGAGAGGAGAGGCAGAGGCAAAACGGTCCGAAATTGTTGCCACATCTTTACATGTGGCGGAAAGTTGCTTTGAGTTCTGATTTGTGGCACAAATACAATTTCCATAAGCGAGCGGGGACAATTCTCAGACTTCGAAAGTGAGTAGAGGCATGTATCTGATTAACCCTTTTATTTAAACGCGTGTGAGACTATGCGAGATGTGATGATGAGTATATACGTAGCAATTTCGCTTTCTGTTTAAAGATCGATGAGAGTTTGGTGTTGAGCCATGACTTCATCATTCATTCATTTGCAAAATCTTGCGTACGACTCTGATCATTAGCCCCTAGGTCGAAGCAATGGGACGGATCGATTACCCAAAGAGAGTGGAGATCAGCTTTCTACGGGGCAGATCATTCGTAGGGATCAATTTTTCAGACAGCACAATTTTGTGGTTTGAGCTATCTCAAAGTATTCCTTTTGGTCAGATGAAACTTGTGTGTACACCTGCGCTTGCGAAGGCAGTCCCCACTCGTCAGAGGCTCTCTCCGATCGAGTTGCCGTCCATACGTAACCTCTCTCTCTTGGCGGGAACGGAAGCTTAACCGCCTCATTAGCGAGCAAGTATAGGAAGAGTCCCCCTTCTCCCTCTTCCTTCCTCTTCGCTCTCCAATCAATCCGTCCTCTTCTCTTCTCGCCCCAGATCAAGAGGATCACTCTACTCGATCATCATCGCAGAAGCACTATACACGGACGGATCGATCCGAGGCGTGAACTGAATTGCACCTGTACGTCCGTCATCCACGATCACCATGATTGATTGCTTCTGCCATTGCTGCTTCGAACTCAACAAGATGTTACTTTGCGGCGCTTGTTGTACAGTAGAATTAAGATTTGGGGGTTCTTGCATTGCAAGCGCCGGATGAATAATTGGTGTTTAATAATTGGTTAACTAGATGCAGTCTTGGGTTTCTATCCAGGCATGCATGCGAACGCGTGATCATTCACAACTCTTTGCACTTTTACTAATTCAGCCCGTGATCATGGAAGAAAAGGAATCGTCTGCATGCAATGATCAGGGTTTAAGACTTGCTATGATCTAAGCCATGTTGCCGCTGTTCACATTTCAATTTTAATTAATTACGGCGTGCGTGTTTTCTCATTGCTCAAAGCACTGATCTTTCGCAAACGCTCGTGATGCAGACCTAAACATTCTCCAAGATGCAGTCTGGTGATTGCAGAATGAGAAGCACTAGGGCTCTTGTTCTTCTTGTGATCTTCGTCGTGTCGTCATCCTTGCTGTGGCCTGCAACCGATGCGATCCCATGGAGCATCTTCTCCTCGTCGTCGTCCAAGAAGACGGCCGCGACGGCGATGCCGCGGCTAGACAGCGCCGCAGTCGCCGACTTCTCGATCGACAGCGGCGCCAGCGACCCGAGAGGGGCGAAGCTGCTGGAGAACGCGCGGCGGAGGATCGACGGGCCGGCCAGCTGCTGGAACGAGGCGTACCGGAGCCTGTTCGCCAGCTGCGCCGCCATCATGGCCGACAAGGAGCGGCACTCCAGGCTCGCGTGGCACCTCAGCAGCTGCTTCGGAGGACTCCGGCCGGTCGCCGCTGCCGCCCTGCGACGAGCGCTCCGAGATGGTGCACTGCCGCATGCTCCTCGCCGACTCCGAGGGCAAGGTCTTCCTCGCCTTCTTTCTCGATGTAACATCCCATTTTTGGGTGTTTGTAAAATTTTGAAAATTTTGAAATCATTAATAAACCTAATGATATTTTGGAAAAATTTTGTCTACAATTTATTGTTTTGACTCCATGAAACAAAGTATACATATATATATGTATATATTATATATGTGTGGCTTATATAATCATATGCATATATGTATATTATGAATTATCATATTTGAATTAAACCTATTTTCCTATTTGTAATCCTTTTTCGGATTTGCTACAGTGCTACTCCTCCTCCCTCTCCTGTTTTCGGCCTGCCCACAGGCCAAACCCACCTTGGGCCGGTGCCCAGGCCAGCCGGCCTGCTCCCTCCCCAGCCTCGGCCCAACTCGGCCCAGCCGAGCCTCCCCCTCCCCTGGCTCCTCTCTCTGCTCTGCCTCGCTGCCCCTGCCCGTGCTCTGCCTCCGCCGCTGACGCGCCGCCCCCACCGCCGTCCGGCCGCCTCGCCATTGGCCACCGACCATCCTCGTTGCCCGTCCTGGCGCCATGCCGCTGCCCCGGTCAGCTCTGACTTTCCCCCCTTCCCCCGGAATCCCCGTCTTGCCCCTCCCGGTATGGCCGCCGCCCTTGTCGTTTTCCTCCGGCCATTCCCGGCCAGGACGCCCCGACGTGCGTGCATTTACTCCCTCGTCCTCCCCTTGTCCTCCCCTGCCCTTCCCGCGCATATTTAAGGCCGGCCCGAGCCTCCCATTCACCCCCATTTCACCGCTTCGCTCGGGCACAACGGCCGCCACCGCCGCGAGCCCGTTCCGGTGAGCCCCGAGCTCCGGCAACCCACTCTACCTTTTCCTCCCTTCCCCCTTCGGCTCTCACCAAGCCCAATTGCCTTTTCTTTGCTTGTAGCCCGTGGGAGGACCTCTTCATCGCCGCCGGCCGCCACCACGCCCTTCTTGATTGCTCGTCGACGGCAGCCTCTCTCAGCCTCCCCTTCGGTCGGAAGCTCCACTCCATCTCCCTCCTCCTCCCCCTGGAAGGAATCGGCGTGAAGCTCCCCGAATCGCTCCAGCGGCGCTTCCCCTGTTTCGGCTCCGCTCGGCTCCACGTCGCCGGCCTCCTCCGGTCCTCCCCGACCGCGACCAAGTCCGAGGTAACGACCCTTGAAGCCCCTAGAAGCTCTAGGGAAGCTCGCCTTAGCTTCAACCGCTGCGGAACACCGACGTCGTTGCTTGCCGTGGGCTCCCGCCGCCCCTGCTCGTGGCGCCGCCGCCTCGGCTCGCCGCCGGCGAAACTCCGGTAGGACGTCCTAGGCATAGGTCACGCGCACCCCTAGGAACAAACGGCACGCGTTCTGGTGCCCCGTAGCTCCGCCGGGTGCTCGCCGAAGCGTCGCCGGAGCCCTGACCGGAGTAGCCAGCCCTGCCGACCTCACGCTGACGACATCATTCAGCGCACAGTGCGCCGTCTCGCCGACAGGTGGGACCCGCGGGATTTAAATATCTCCCGCGGTACCGCGTGGTGAGGCCGACATGTGGGCCCTTGGCCCCACCTGTCATAGTTAGTGGAAGCGTCTTCTTGGAGTCCGCCTTCGCACTATTACTCGCGCTTGGGCCGCCCCGCGCGCTTGCCGAACGCCGTTGTGGGCCGCGCCTTAGCCGGCCCGACACTGTTTATAGTGTTTTTCCAGTGATTTCTCACTTGTTTTAATACCAGAAAATGGTTTTTGATTATTAAAAATAGTTAATGACTTTGTAAAATCCTGGAAAACTTGGATAAAATACTAGAATGCTTTTGGAACCTAGGAAAAATATTAATTTTCATATTAAAATAATATAATTCTCTGTAAAGTAATAATAGCTCTTTTCTAGCTATTTCCTTTAACCAGAAAATCCAGAAATAGGTTTTCCCTTTATTAAAAATACTAGATGACCTCCAAAAATCATGAAAATATTTCTGGAGACACTTTAAAGTGTCTGTAACTTAGGAAAATTATTGTTTGCCCATGCACCCATATATTATTTCTCTAAATAATAGAATAGGCAATATGTGATTATTGAATTGTTTGTATTAAGCTTTTTCCATATAAGATATTTTGGTATATCTGTCATGTATACTGTTCATACTGATTTTTATGAATGTTATCAAATTTTTAGGGTTATTATGGGTAGACTTCATACATATCATGCATATACATTTATATTTGCATTAGAATTATTATTGCATAAAGGCTCTTTTAATAAAACAAGTAGATTATGGTTTCCATTAAAAGGCCCGTAATGTTTGTATAATCATTGCACATCATGCATCATGCTCTAGCATATTTCTAATTATATTTGTGCTATTTTGATTATTCACGATAGATCCGGAAGGCCCGGAAGGTCAGTGTGAAGATCAGGACCCCAACACTTTTGGCCCAGGCGAGCCAATATCTCTAGAACATTCTTCTAACCCAGTTTTACTTAAACCTATGTTGATTTAAATTATGAAATGCATGCTTTATATTACGTTGATTATATTATGTTGAACTAAATGTGGTAGTTATGCCCTGTTTATTTAATCATGTTGTATACATGTCTCATTCCTTGATGATTGTTACTACCACACCTTGATTTCCTTGAATATCAAGTCCATGGCATCACCCTAGAATAATTTAATAAACAACTTTTGGACTCTTTAAAGTCTTGGGAAAAGAATGCTTAGACAGATGCTTAGGTCTAGTCACTTCTGCCCAGGACCCAAAATGTCCTGGAAGGGTGGACAAATAATCCGCCGAACTTGTATTCACCCTTGATTATAAAGATTTGTGTGGCATAAGCATCTAAGTGATTTGGTCTAGGTGATCGGGTTTGGTGTCTCATTGATAGGCTAAGTGCGTCTGTGTGTGTCCTGTGGACGTCCGTGAAACCCACAATAATCTATGTGTGTTTTGGCATGGGATTCTCGATGTGAGCCATGCATTACTAAATGGATTATTTTGGGGTCTACGTGACGGAGCAATTTTGGTTTAGGCTATGTGCCGTCTGGCTTTGTGTCATGTGGCTATGTGCCGTCTGGCTTTGTGTCATGTGGCTATGTGTCGTCTGGCTATGTGTCTGGCTATGCGTCGTCTGGCTATGTGTCGTTGGTGACGGAGTGTATTTGGTCTAGGCTATGTGTCGTTTTGTTTGGTTTGGTCTTAGGTGACATGAACAGAGATAAACACCCCAGTCATGAATATTGTTGGCATATATAGCCCAGTACGTCTTTTATTTGGTAAATGGCTAAGTCATAGGCTTTTATTATAGATTATTGCAAACTCTGGCTTTAAGCAAATGAAATCACCCAACCTCCACCAAACAACTGTATCATTATCTTGCATTAGGTTGGGTATTGGTTCATGAGCGCGGTTGGATTCTTGCGCCACCTCGCACTCACTCACTCTTTTAGGTCAAGATGGGAAGATGATGATCCCTACGATTGCTATGAGGACGAGGAAGCTTATGGAGCTGATGCGTAGGCAGGGTGTTAGGCGGGACTCCAGTCGCTTGTCTGTCAGGGTGGATGGCATAGCCCTTGGAACCCAAATTTATCTTTACTTCCGCATTTCCGAACTCTGATTAAAGAGCTCAATTTTGGTATTGTAATATTTGGCCAACTCGGCCCTACAAACTTGAGCCACTATGTATTTGAACCTTTATAAATGTATAATTAAACGTGCTTGTATGAGATGGTTCCAGTATTTTGTAACTCGTACAGCGCTAGCAAGACAGATCCTGGGCTAGCGCAGACGTACGGAGGTCCCTGGAAAACGGGGGCTGACACTCGAGACCAACACCCTCTGCCACCAACTGCAGGAAGCTCCTCGATGATCAATCAGAATGCCAATGGCATATCGTGTTGCAGTTCTTCTTCTTGATCGATTTGTGCAGGGCAGAGGTGTTCAAGCACAACACGGAGAGGCTCGTGAACGATCTATCGCGGTCGGCCAAGTCCGCGAACGAGAAGCTGGAGACGATCGAATCGGCGTCGGAGAAGATAATGCAAGAATCGGAGGAGCTCCACGGCTCGCTGTCGTCGATCGTAGCAGCGGCTCGCCGTTGCAAGGAATAGTCCCACATTAGTTGTGGGGAGAACTCGAACATGTTTTATAAGGGTAAGAGAGTATTTCCTCATTGAGTTAGCTTTTTTGAGAGAGATAGCCCAAGAGACTTTGACCCGCTGCTTCAGGCTCGGTGTTGGGTCTGCAACGGTACTGCAGCCCAACACTCTGGAGTCCGGGTGTGAGGCCCGGCTAACCCTAGAGTCCAGGTGTGAAACTCGGTATTGTTGGGAATAGTCCCATATTGGTTGTGGTGAGGGCTTGAGTACGGTTTATAGAGGTGAGGAAGCACTCTCTTATTGAGCTAACTTTTTAGAGGGAGATGGTCCAAAAGACCTTGGCCCGCTGCTCTGATTGGGTCTGCTAGTGCACTGCAGTCTAACGGCCTGGGGTTCAGACGCGGGGTGAAACCTGCTGCTCTGATTGGGTCTGCTGAACGCGGTCCGACTGACAGCCATGGTGTCCGAGCACGTCGGAGCCCGGATCGGCGACGTACTGGAGCACTCGATGGCCATCTTCGAGAGCAGTCCAAGGAAATCGCCGACGCTCAGACGGAGCTGAAGCAAGGGCAGGCCGAGATGAGGGACCGGATGGAGGCCGGCATGGCACGCGTCGAGGTGTCCTACAAGAGCCTCGGCGACGAGATGGACAGGCTTGTCACGGTCTAGCAGCACTCGTAGCAGATTTGAGGAAGAATCAAGCAAATTGAGAGCACGGGATGGAGGAACAGAGAGATAGCAAGATGGGGAATAGTCTTGTGTTTTTTCCTTGTTGCCAAATTAGCTACAACGTCGAGAATAAAAGGCAACGCCACACGGCCGGGACGGCGCCAGCCAAACACTCTTCTGACCCACGAAACGCGCGTTACATTGCCTCCCTTAGCAAAGCATGCTTGTCCTCAAGCATTGGCAGTGAGAAGTCCCTTTGAAGCTTGTAAAGGTTCTCCCAAGTACTCCAATGGTCTGGCACATGAGACCAACGGACCAATCCTTTAAGAACCACCTTGGCCCCTTGCCGCTGGAGATGGAGTTTGCTGGCTGCTACAGGTATCAATGAAGAATCATCAACAATAAAATGCAGAGAATTATCTGGGCTTACTCTGATATCTGGATCAATGGATTTCTTGAGTTGGGAGACATGCACCACTGGATGAATGGAGCTAGATGCAGGAAGTTGCAGTTTGTAAGCCACCTGGCCGATGCGTTGTAAGACCTTGTATGGACCAAAATATTTATAACACAACTTCTGTGAAGATCGTTTGATTACTGAAGATTGAGCATAGGGTTGTAACTTCAAATAAACTTCATCTCCCACTTCAAATGATCTCTCGGAGCGGTGCTTGTCTGCTTGAAGTTTCATGCGGTTTTGAGCCCGAGCTAAGTGATGTTTGATTAGTTCCACCATATGATTTCGATCTCTAATCCAAGCCTCCAAATCTGATACAGCACAATTGGTTGGTTCCAAGAGACCAAAGTGCCGAGGAGATCTTCCATACAAAACTTCAAAGGGAGAACGACCCAGCGCCGAATGAAATGTGGTGTTATACCAATATTCTGCCTGAGCCAACCATTGAGACCATTTAGAGGGGCAGGCTTGGATAGTGCAGCGTAAATATGTCTCCAAACATTGGTTCAGACGTTCAGTCTGACCATCCGTCTGCGGATGGTAGGCAGTGCTCATGTTGAGTCTTGTATCCGTGAGTTTGAACAATTCTTGCCAAAGTGCACTTGTGAAGACTTTGTCACGATCAGAAATAATCACATGTGGAAGCCCATGTAACTTATACACATTGTTGAGGAATAACTGAGCGACTGAAAAAGCTGTGAAAGGGTGAGACAATGGTATAAAGTGCCCAAACTTGGAGAATTTATCTGCCACTACCAGGATTGTATCATACCGATTAGATTTGGGCAACCCTTCGATGAAATCTATGCTGATTGTATGCCAAGCATGAGGTGGAATAGGCAAGGGATGCAAGATACCCGGTCTTCACTGCTCTGACTTGGCTTGTTGACAAGTGGAACAGGAAGAAACATAAGCAATAATATCCTTTTTCATATGAGGCCAGGCAAATAATGCCTTGATCTTGTTGTATGTAGCTGTGTGACCACTGTGTCCACCAATACCACTAGAGTGGAGTGCTAACAAGACTGCTTCTTGGGCTTCCTTATGCCTCCCCAACCAGATACGCCCTTTGAACCGAATAATCCCGCCTTCCAGTGAAAATCCTTGAGTATTTGGGCTAGTAATGGCTAACTCGGCCAGCAGCTTCTTGCATTCCTCATCCTGAAGATATCCGTCTTCAATCACTTGTAACCAGCGAGGAACACATACTGAGATGGTATACAAATCCTCACTGAGAATCCCTTGACGAGACAGAGCATCGGCCGCTTTGTTTTCTAGACCCTTTTTGTAGACAATGCGGTATTGCAGACCGAGTAACTTTACAAATGCTTTATGTTGGACACCTGTTGTCAAACGCTGATCGCTCAAGTGCAACAAACTTTTGTGGTCTGTACGAATGACAAAAGGATGCACATGCAGATATGATCTCCATTTATCAACTGCCAATAGAATAGCTAGACATTCCTTCTCATATGTGGATAATTGTTGTGATCTCAAACTAAGAGACTTACTCAAATAAGCTATTGGATGTCCTTGCTGCATAAGCACTGCTCCAATTCCCTTGTCACTAGCATCTGTCTCCAAGATAAATTCTTTAGAAAAATCTGGTAGAGCCAAAACAGGGGCAGACATCAAGGCTTTCTGTATATTAGTAAAGGCTTGCATAGCTAGTTCGATCCAAATGAAGGGTACATTTTTCTTAAGCAAGTCAGACAATGGTCGACTTAGAACACCATAATGCTGGATAAACTTTCGATAATATCCAGAAAGTCCAAGGAATCCCCTTAGCTGTTTAGCGGTAGTTGGAATAGACCATGACTGTATTGCTTGAACTTTAGCTGGGTCTGTGGCTACTCCATCGCCTGTAATTATATGTCCCAAGTATTCCAATTTGTGCTGAGCAAAAGAACATTTAGACTTCTTGAGAAAGAATTGATGGCTCTTTAAGATTTGCAACACCTCGGCTATGTGTATACAATGTTCTTCTAGTGTTGAGCTGTAAAGATGGAGTTCATTACTGCTTGAAATGTGGCCGGTGTGTTGGTTAAGCCGAATGGCATCACTTTGAACTCCCAATGGCCATTATGAGTGCGAAAAGCCGTTTTAAATTCATCCGCTGCCACCAATCTGATTTGATGGTATCCGGAGCGAAGGTCCAATTTAGAAAACCAGCGAGCTCCATGTAATTCATCAAGCAATTCATCCACCACTGGAAGGGGGTATTTGTTCTTTACTGTAATAGCATTGAGTTGACGATAGTCAATACAAAATCTCCATGTGCCGTCCTTTTTCTTTACCAATAACACTGGCGAGGCAAAGGGACTTGTACTGGGTTGAATCACACCAGATGACAGCATGTCTTGAATTTGCCGTTCAATCTCATCTTTTTGAGTTGGACCATACCTGTAAGGTCTGATGTTCACCGGTCGCGGTACCGGGTAAAATGGGTATGGTATGGTCACAAGGTCTCTTGGGAGGCAATTTTGATGGTGTCTCAAACAATTGAGTGATGGTGATAAGTTCTCAGATGACGACAGAATATCCTCACTAATCGGCCGTTCTCGCCTTATACAATTGTATCACATGGGCTACCTCGCCACCTTTCATCATTTGTGTAAGTTGGTCACCGAGATATCGAGGACATTGGAAAGTATCATCTTGAATGCCTTTCAACAGAATTTCCTTGCCATTGTGTGTAAACCGAAGAGTTCGGTCCCGCCAATGAACTAACATTGGGCTCTGTGATTCAAGCCAAGACATGCCCAAAATGGCGTCATAACCACACAATGGTAATACCTCAAATCGATGGAAAATTTGTGGCCTTGCACTCGGTAAGACAAAGTGAGGTACTAGCAAGCAGGTTTGCTCAATTTAGTTCCATTTGCTATCATTACAGATATGGGTGGTCTTGTCTCACAAGAACACTTTAATGTTGCTACCAAGGTTTCACTAATAAAGTTTCTGAGCTACCGAGTCTACTAAGATAGATATGTTTCTATTCGAATCTGTCCAGGACAGATTTAACAGTTCTTTTTCCTTGTGTGCCTTCAAAGAAGATAGTGAGATAAGAGAGCCAATTCCTCTTCATTGTCTATTGCCGAGTGAACCTCCTCTCAATTCGTTCACTTGTCTTCTCTTAAGATAGCTTCTTCTAGTAACTGATTCAACATATGAAGAGAAACTGTCCTAGCGCACTTGTGTCCTGCTTGCCATTTATCTCCACAACGCATACAGAGACCTTGTGCCTTTCTTTGAGCCCTTAGTGCTTCTGTCTTATCCCACTGTTTGCCTTTTTCTTCAGATTTTGCTTCAGCTGGGGCTGGTCCGATGATCCCTTTGCCTAAATGAGGTAGTGGAATAAAGGAAGCCTTGTGCTCTTTTTTCAGCCCATGCTTGCGTTGAATAACATTCACTCATCTTCCGCAAAAGTGCGAGAGAATACGCGGCATCAACAGTTCTAGGTCGTGTAATATGATGGTCGATCGATTTCATTCTCAAGACCCTCTATAAATTTAGTAACTAACACACACTCATCCGGACTATGTTATGAGCCAACACCCTATGAGCGATTGTTGGAATTTCTCGTAGTATTCTTGTCTTGTTTGGTCTTGTCTTAGACTAAGCAAATTTTTCATATAGTTGTGATACAAATCAAGTACCAAATTTCTTTTCTACAAAGAAGACATAGCTCGGGCCAACTATCAATGGTATGTTGCGCTTCATAAGTTTGAAGCCAAAGTGAAGCATTACCATGAAAATGCAAGGTTGCAAAAGAAACCCAGAAATCCACTGGAACTCTGAACATGCTAAAGTATTTCTCACATTTAGTTTTCCAAATTCTAGGGTGATCTCCCGCAAAGGTGGGAAAATCTGTTCTAGGCATACGAAAGTCCTTATCCACATGGAACAGGTCATGAGTTTTCAAATTAGTATGGTCGGAATAGCTAGGAACAAATGGCATTGAACACGTACCCTTGACCAGGGTATGCTCAGAGAATTGAACATCCTCTGTAGCCACACCCTGGTAATCCTGTGCCCTGCGGTGGCCATTAGCCCGAGGAGTCACCGGAGATGTTCTGGGATTTGGTGTCTCCTCCAACATACGAACCCTAGTTCCCAGCGAGTCCAGGAATCCTTGCAGCCCGACAAATACGAATCCACGCCTACCGCCAAGCTTCGGCATCTTGCACACGACGATCCATCCCCGTCAGTGTGGATAAGATAAGCTTGATATCTTCGCTGACTGATTTCACATCGTTGCTCAGAGATGAGAGACGGGTTTCCATCTTGCCTACTCCGATTGCTGAATTTCTTTGAGATCTCGCCGTGTCCGCCCCTAAGCTCGTCCAGCATCGCGGCAGAGGATTTTACCGCCGCCGTTCGGCAGCGAACCAGTCCGTTGGAAACTCTTTACTGATCGAGGCGAGGGGATGATGAATTACCCAGCACCGAACCGAATCTGATACCACTATGTCACGGTCTAGCAGCACTCGTAGCAGATTTGAGGAAGAATCAAGCAAATTGAGAGCACGGGATGGAGGAACAGAGAGATAGCAAGATGGGGAATAGTCTTGTGTTTTTTCCTTGTTGCCAAATTAGCTACAGCGTCAGAATAAAAGGCAACGCCACACGGGCCGGGACGGCCAGGCCCAACACTCGCTACAGCCCACAGAACGTGCGTTACAAGGCTGAAGGCGGAGGCCACGGGGATCGAGAGGGAGATCAAGGTCGTCGGTGACTCCATGGCCTCAAAGATGGAGCACTTGCAGAGCACGGCCAATGACATCGGGAGCGTGGCCGGCAGATCGCTGGAGAATCAGGCGCAGCTTCTGGACGGGCAGGCCATGGCGCTGCAAGGGCTGAACGATCTCTACAGCTTCCAGGCGCAGGCATTGCAGGAGAGCAGGTGATGCAGTCATGCAGATGCAGTGCAAATCTTAGCAGCTGAGGTGGTGTGGTGTGTCCCATGATTCCTGAATCAGGATGCTGATTTTTGCATCGGAAATTTGGAATCTGCAGGGATGCTATGCAGAAGCTGGCGCATTTCGGCCAGCAGCAGCAGGAGCTCCTGTCCCGGCAAGAACAGATCCGGGACGCTCACAGCCATCTTATGCAGAATTCAGAGTCGATACTGGAAGCTCAGGTTTTCTTGCTCTTCTTCATCTCACAAGAAGCAAACAATTCCAAATCAGCGATGATTCTTACGCAAGATCGAATTTTTATATGCAGGAAGAGTACAGAACGAAGCAGGCGAACATCTTCGCGGCTGTGGACAAGCTCTACGTGCTCAGATCAGTGTTCCTCGCCGCCGCCGTCCAGACCTTGCACTTCATTTTCACATACAAGTAGGGCACTCGCCGGAGCATCAAATCTTGGATCTTTTCTACATCCAGTAGCATCACATTATGGTGATCTGCCATCTGATTCTGAATGCCCATTTTGGCGCAGGGATGACGATGCCAGCTGCTGCAGACACTGATAGAGAAAGTCGGGGCAATTGAAGGCAATGCCGGTGGCGGTGAGCACTTACACTACACACACAGTCACAGACAGTGCAATCAATAGCTAGTTAAGCCATTGTACTACAGTACCAGCACAGCATCGAGCGAGACTTTCCTTTCTTCCTCCTCTGCCCATTGCCACCAACTGCTATTTAAGCCGTCGTTCCGGTACAGAAATTGACTGAAATTTTTCTCATCCTCCCTGGTCCAGGAGACAGGATGTATACATACAGTACAGGCAGTGATGGAAGCCTCAGGGACTAGTCATGGGTCTTCGACGAGCTGCAGGACGAAGTGGACAGCGAAATCGATCCAGATTTCGAGCTGCTGGAAATGATCGTGTTTTTGCCTGAAGAAATCATCAGCGAAAATTCAGTGACGACGGTCCATCGTGGGGAGATACAACCTTCGACCACGCACCAGGCCCCGTTGCCGTCCATTCTGGAGAGATCCAGGGTCTGCTTGGCTCATGTATTGATATTGCTAATTTTTGCTATATTTTTTTGCCTGCCTTGTTTAAGCTTTGGCGATTAAATTCTTCACCACACTTTGGCTAAATGTGATCAAATTTGCCACACTTTTCTGAAAAACTTACGCATGAAACCAGGTTGGTAAAAAAAATCTTGCCAAAACTATGCGATAAACCAAACAATCGTCTAACTCAGTCAAATTTGTCTAACCTAACATGTGGCAAGCTATAGCTACCAACAAAGCATACCTTCGACCAACCACCATGCCCTGTTGGTAGCACACAGATAGATGATATACGGCAGCTTAGGCAGAAATGGATACTGTAAAAAGGAAAGAAAAAAAAAAACTCTGCTGAAGAACTGAGGAGCAATGCTATCTTTCATAAACCTCTTTGAATCAACCTCTTGAATCAGGAATTTAGACTCAAAAAATGTCAATCATTTGCTGAAAAACCGAAGGGCAATGTGATCTTTTATGAACTCATGTTCAACCTGTTTGAATCTCTTCTGCAACTCAAAGTGACCACATAATGTGACTATTGACAACATCAGATGAAAAAGTAATTGATTGATTGAAAAGAAGCTATATAGGAAAGTGTGAGTAGCAGTGACATGCTAGGTAGATCTAAAAGGTCCATTACTCACTCAAATAAAATCTAACATAACATATAGCTGCTTATAAGAATGGAAACGAGAACCTAATGTACAGAATTTGACTAACTGAGCTCCCTCTTCATCCTATACACTGCTGTCCGAAAAAATCCTTACATGGAATGAATTCATGGATCTAGGGGAAAAATTCATCATTGCATGGCTTGATTGTACATCAGATCTCCCGGTTTGCAGATTCCACTGCAGGGTATTGTTTTAGTATTGAAGACTTTTTATGCACTAAACATCACATAATGTATCATCGAGCACGGGCAGTTGCCGGTTGTTTCGAAGAGCGCCCGGACTTGTGTCTCCGCTTCTGGTTGCTTGCAGCAGGGTCAACCAATGGTCCAGACCAAGTAGGCACGGAGCCTTTCTCGTAAGGAAATACTGTGCTGAATGAAGAAGGATCTGGTGGCTCAAATGCAGGTTCCATGTGATTTGAACAACCCAAGGGATACCCGAGTGCACCATCCTGGTGTGGTGGAGGGAACTTTTCACTCTTGCTCTTCGCATTTGCATGTGTTATTAGCCTTCTTTTCTGTAAGAGTATGGTTGAGTCAGCCATGAGATTAATCATGTTTTGAGAGTACACAATATAGAGATTCTTTGAAATTGCATAAAGGTGAACATTAGTCGGTACATGCAAAAGAGTATATGGGCTACTGGAATCAGCAAGGAAAGGAAGTTTATTTCACATACATCAATATTTACTTGAAGTTCAGCATTTGCCTCTGGTGCTGGAACAGCCCTAGGCCGATCCCGTGTCCTTGTCTTCCTAGCTCCATCACCATTAGCTCTACCACCAGCAGCTCTTAACCTGTTGGTCATCCAATGAAATAAGCCAATTAACATTTTGTAGATGCAAAAGCTCAGTCCATACCAACCATTTTAATAGACAGAAGATTAAGAGATCATGGATTAAGAAATAAAGATCTTTGCATCAACATTAGAGAGAGAGAGAGAGAGAGAGAGAGAGTACAAACATAAGGCAAAAAATATAAGAGGGACAAATTGTTGCATGACTCATGATGATGTCTAAGCAGTATTCTCAACAAGTTCCCAGAAATTCAGGAATCTTGACACAATAACCAAGACTTCGACTTTTAGTACCATTCAGTATATGCCCTTGCAGAGCACTGAAGTTACTTTTTGAGACAAGAAATAGTTTTTTTCCTTCCTTATATTCTACCTTGTTGAATACAATTTTGTCATGTTATGCTTTCTTGCATCAAATCGAACAGGTTGTCCTCAGTTCCATCACACATTGAATATAACTCTGTCATGTTCTACTGCAAAAGAAGGCAACCTATCCACTGCTAAAGCACACTCCTATACTCCTAGCTCAACGTGGTTCCTCTAAATCATGCAACTCTCCAAAAATAAACTTCTGTTTCAAGAATATCACTCAAATGTATTGTATGACTTTGCTCTCTGCATGCTCTTCTACAGCAACAGCATTACTAGATTGTGTGAAGAACTTGGCATTACAAAGCATTCAGAAAGATAAGACAAAAGCTAAAACAGAGAAACAATACAAGTTAAAGGAAGGAGTGTTGGGGCAACAAACCGTCTAGCTTCTTCATCTCTTCGTTTTGCATCCATCTCTTTGCTTGGGGGGTATTGTGGGAGACTTGATGGATCACATGCATAAGGTTCCATTGTAAAGAACTGTAAAAAAAAGAAGTGTCACAAGTATTTCACTGATTTAAAGAATTAGCACTCTATCAAAGAGGTTGCAAAAATCTTATATATGTTATTATCCACAAGAACAAAATTTGGAGAAAGGTCTTATAAATACTCCAATAAATGTCAGAATCCCATCGTGGTGTGTAAACTAGATTTTCATTATGAGTTCCTTTCATAATCAAATTTTATCATTGAACTATTGCTACCCTTTGGAAACATCGAATATTGACGTAATAACAAAATGCTACATATAATCTGTTCTGAAAAATATTGAATTAAGAGAATTAAAGTGTTCAACAAGAAACAATGAACAATTACTATTGTTACCCTTTGGATATAATTGTTCCTGTTCAATCAATATGTTCTCATGAAGGCCATCTAACGTAATCATCAAAGAAGTGGAGAAACTCCTTTTCTTTATTTATAGAAAATAAGAACGTGACTGAAAACAAACTCAGGCAACTTACATCACTTTTTAATGCAGAAGTTGCTGTCAAACGATCAGCTGGATCAACTGCAAGTAGCGTTTCAATCAGTCGCAATGCTGATTGCGGGAAATCTTTGAATGTGTCTGCTATTCGCCTTTTGTATGGCTGCTGGGGCTTAAATATGGTCGCATGAGGCAACTTCGATTTTTTCCAATATTCTTCTGTGGGGGAGCCGCATAGCTTAAAAATTTTATGCAGCTGTTCCACCTAAAAGAAGCAGGCATAATTTAGACAGCGAAACATTGTAAGAAGCACACAATGAAAATAAGTCTATGACAGAAAATACTAATGTTGCTAAAAATGTAGCATAAATACAGTTGAACTATTTGTTGACAGCATCGATAGGTGCTAACGCCTAACGGTATGCATGCAACACAAGAGGTCACAAGTCATAACAGGCACAGCCGTGGAGCAAAGATGGGGTTGGGAGTTCCAACAGCAAAGTTGGCAACGAGACTTGACTTGAAAGCAGATCATTTTTGAAGATGAGATATCACTGATTTGATACTGGAACAGTCTTGATTATTGTTATATGCTAAAAGAAAGAACATAATGGAACAGCCTTGATTATCCTCCCCAGTGGTTTTAGGAGCACTGGTAGCATATTTTATGCTTTCACCACACTTCATGTAGCCAAAATAGTATATTCCTAGGAAAACTGTTAACCATGATGAACAATAGAAAACATTAAGAAAATAATGCCTATTTAATATGAACTTGCACTAAAATGAAGATCATTTTCATCAGCAAGGTCATCTAGCATGAGACCTGCCTTGCAAAACTTTTTCTTTGCAAAATTTCATCTAACAAAATTATAAATGAAATGTTGTTCAAATGGAGGGTTTGTCAAGCTATGAAAATTACTGCAGCAGATTCTCACTTGAAGCAGAATCAATTGTATCCCTAGTTTAGTGATCGAATTTTCACAGTCGGTAAGTGCTCAACTGAATTATTGAAAAGATACACGATAAATGGTGTTTCATGCACAGTTATATGACACCAGTTGAGCAATCCATAGCTTACTTCAGTCCGTCCTGGCATAATAGGCTTTCCAGCCAGCAACTCAGCGAGGATACATCCAGCGCTCCACAAGTCCACGCCTACTCCATAATCTGTCGCACCCAACAGCAACTCCGGTGGTCGGTACCACAATGTCACCACCCGACTGGTCATTGGCTGTTTATGGTTTGGGTCGAAGAATGATGCCAAACCAAAGTCCCCAATCTTCAGCACACCGTTGTTATCCAAAAGCAGGTTTGACCCCTTGATGTCACGATGCAGCACTCCCTGGTTGTGGCAGTGCTCAAGTCCTGACAACAACTGATGCACATAGCACTTGACCTGCACGACATAAACACCTCATTCAGCATCACTTGCGCCACATTTTACATAATTCGATACAATGGCATGCTAGCAAAATGGGATCATGACCTGGGGTAGAGTGAACTTGATCTCAGGGCTGGCGGCAAGGCCAGCGAGGTCATGGACCATGTAATCGAAGACGAGGTAGAGGCTGCAGGACATGCGAGAGGTGACGAGCCCGTCGAGCTTGATGACATTGGGGTGGTCGAGACGACGGAGGATGAGGATCTCACGGGCCATGAACCTCACGCTCTCGGGCTCGAGGTTGTCGAACCGCACCTTCTTCAGCGCGACGATCTTGCCGCTCAGCGAGTCCCGCGCCTTGTACACATTGCTGTACGTCCCTTGCCCGATCTAAAACGCCAAACGAGTCAGAAAAAAAAAATGCAATTTTTTGTTTGTTTTTTACCGGGCGATCGCGCGTGCCGCATGGATCACGAAGCGGGGGAGCCCGAGGGAGCTGAGGGGAGGGGACGCACCTTGTCGATCTTCTCGAAGGAGTCGGCCCGGCGGGGAGTCCAACCGTCGATGGCCTCGCCGGCGACGGCGGAGAGCCAGACGGGCCACCCGGCGGCGACCTGCTCGCCCCGCGCCTTGTTGGCAAAGCTCCCTCCGAGGCGGACCTCGGCGTGCGCCGCCGCTGCCGCGGAGGCGCGCGACGACCGCGACCGCCGCTCCCTCTTCACAGCCGCCGCGACGGCCATCTTGGGCTGCTCAGCCTTCTCGGCAGCCTGGCTCACCACCGCTTCCCCAGCCGCAGCGACCCCCTCCTGCTGCTGCGCCCCGGAGACAACGGGGGCATCCCGGCTGCGGGAGGCGGAGGGGGCCGGGCTGGAGGTGGAGGGGCGGCCGTGCACGCAGCCCATGGGGAGGCGAGGTCACCGGCGGCGGGGCATGGGCCTGGGGGTGGGGGTGGGCCGGCGAGAGCGCATACACCGGAGGAGGCCGCGATCCGGAGGCGGCGCCGCGGGGAGGGGGAGCGGAGGGGATGGTGGGGGTGAGTTAAGTAAAGTTGCGCCTGCGAGTGAGGGGAACGGGACGGGACCGGTGGGAAGACAAGAGCGGAGCCGGAACGGTTTGACTCTGACGTGATTGTCCTATACATAGTTCGACCAACCAATCGCTGAAATATATCCAAATTTAAGATCTTTAAATTCAAATTTTCCATAAACTAAGCATTTTCCATTAAAAATTTACAAATTAAGCGGTTTTCGATGTAAACTGAGATCAGTCTCTGTACTGTTGTTTTTTTTTTTACCAAACCAACTGGGTTCGGCTAAAAATCAACGCCTTTTGTTTCGCAATATAAATTTGGAAAATGGATTTTATCTGATTTTTAATAGTTTTTAGGAAAACCGCTACCGCTGAAATTCTTGTTTTCGTGTGAGCCGTTCCAAATTGTAATCTCAGAGCAAGTGACAGGGGAATATGGTTTTACATCCAAGATATTCTATTATTGTTATATGAGTTTTTATTGTAAAATTTATATGTTTTAAATAGATCATAAACTACGAAAGATATTAATTAGATAAGTATCACTAGTTTTTTTAGAACAGTATGATTAGTTATACATCGGAAGCAGTGGCAGTTCCTAGATGGTCTTAAAAGTTCTTCCGAATTTCACTTATTTAAAACTCATTCATAAAACCATATGCTCTTTCTTTTATTAGTGGTAATAGCTTATTTGCTTTCGATTTTTGCATGTGTCTTGCTGTTCTTGGGACGTTCTTTTCTTTTCCTCGGGAATGCGAGTAGAGTAAGGCTTAAAAGAATAGAAAGAGGGGGCAGAAAATGGGCCCTGGCATTTCAGTTTGTTTAGTGGGGTTGGAGACAGAGAGACAGACAGCGTGTATAATGCGTGGGGCTAATTATGTCATTAGGAAGGGAACAATAAGGTATTAGGGCGATGCATTTAGGGCTTTTAGATGTGCTAAAAGCCAATGTTGCAGCCAGCTGAACAAAGGCAGGTCCTTTCTAGACAGAGGTTGGACTGACTGCCTGCCATTTTCATTCGGCATTTCATATGGTTCTGATGTAATGGCTCAGGTTAAACAAAACCATGTGGCGCAAATCCGCTTTCAGGCACATCCAGTGTTTCGGTTACATCGAAAGATATGGACACTCTTCACTAATACAATAATAAAAAAAGAAGATGCCAATTGACTTGACAACAAAAATCATGTCAGTGGCTTGTGCCCATCGCAGGAAGGGTTCAAGGAGACGACGACGACGGTAACATGCAGGAATGGATGCTCTCTCTCTCTCTCGGTATTCATCTCTGAAACACTCTCTCTCTACATATTCATCTCTGAAATTCTCTCTCTCTCTCTCTCTTATTGTGTGTGAATGTGAATCCCAATGGAGAAAAAGAATGGAAGAGTTGCCGTAGAAGAGAAGAACATGTCTGCTCTGCAATAGCGGCAGCTGCAGTGGCTCGGGGCCTTGGAGCAGGTGCAGCCAGCGCTGCGTCTTCAGGCACCGTGTCTCTACGTCCAGGAGCCCTCGGATCCGAAATAGGCGTACGAGATTTATCCGAGGAAGACGGCGCCGTATCGAGTCGGTGAAATGCTGTAGCTATACGATCTGCGCTGCTCGTTTTTCATCCGACGGCTGAGATGGGCAGTGTTCTCTGCCTCGGTGTGGACACGAGCATGCGTCTCGACCAAAACCTATAAAAAAAAACCAATTGAATTGGCGCCGTGTCGTCCTCTGTGCATGATGATTCAGTATTATCATGAGCAGTATTTAATTTCCCTGACGCGTATGAATGGAGTTGCTCATCCAGTCGTTCTCTCTCTCTCTCTCTGCCTCTCCGGGTATATTCTGTGGCACCACCTTCAATGGTGACTGACAGGGCGGCCCCACACAGGCAGACTCTCTCGATCCATTGGTTTCAGCTAGTGAAATTTGATTGGAGTCCCGAGTTGGATGGATCATTGGATTTGGACGGTTTTGCTACTGGTTGACTATAATCAGGAGAAATGTTCAGTCTATTCTCTGGCCAACTACTACAACGAAAGGGATTTGCCAGGCTAGTAGTTCTTGTTACTGTCATGGGCAGATTCAGCCGCACAACTCTCGGCTTCAGTGACGTGTGTAGGTGCCAAGGTTAGCTGCATGATTGCATCATGGACTAGTTGCTGCAACTGCTGAGACAGTGAGGAGGAATTTAGCTAGTACATTACTTGCCAAGACATGGCCGCCTTTACGATCTAGTAGCCCTTTTCTACACTGGTTTAGGTCAGTGTCTTGTTGGAGAGGTTGAACTTGTACTAGTAACCATCTAGAGCTTGTTTCATGTGCTTGTAGCCTCTTTGATTGTGAATCACGCATGATGGGACAAGGATAAAGAAGATGCTCTTCAACTGTGTTCCTGCCTCAACAAGACCATGTAGCTCACCACTCACATCCTAGGTTCATTGTTACACATCCTAGTACACTGCTGAAATGCTGGATCTGCTGATTGAAATAAATCCATCACGATGTAGAGATGATAAAATTCATGACACAAACGGAAGACCGCACGTCCTTTAACACCTACTTGGTACAAATGAACATTCCAGCTATTATAGATGGGAGTAACATAGGATGCAAGGCTGTTGAAGTGCTTGCAGGTTTGGAACTGTAGATTCGTTGCGCCTAACCTAATGTGATATTCCAGCCTTCAGAACGGCAGGCCACAGATCAATGATACGCAAAATTGCAAGATGATACAGCACGGACTTGGACAGTATCCCAGCCCATCACTCATCAGCGTGCTTTTTCTTCTTTTTCTTTTTGTCCTTCTTACTGGACTCATCGGTTTCCATGGGGACGTCCCGGGTGTCTAGTGACTTGTCTGATTTCTTTTTTTTCTTCTTCTCACCGTCTGCCTCAGCTGAAGGAGGTTCCTCGCTTTCCTTGTTCTTCTTTTTCTTCTTCTTCTTCTCACCATCTGCATCAACTGCTGGAGACTCTTCGCTGTCCTTGGATTTCTTCTTCTTCTTCTTTGATTTCTCTTTCTCCTGCTCTCCATCCTCTTCAATTGCCTCCTTTGCAGGTTCTACCTCCTCGTGTTTCCTCTTCTTTGAAGCTGCTTCTGACTTCTTTGGTGTTTCTTCAGTGGATTGTCTGAGCACTAAATCTGCTGCTGCATTGTAAGTCTGATAACAACAAACAGAAAGGGTCAGGGTATGTCCCTTGAACTCCAATTTTTTCAGAGGTAAAGAGTATCATTACTAGAAAATGGGAAATGCTGTTGATTGGCATAATGTTGAGTGATGACAAAAGAAGTGAAATTACTTCTTTTACATTGACTAACCAAAATAAACACTACAGCCCCAAAAGTACTTTGTTATGGGCTGGGCCACCTCGTGAACAGTACCCAGGCACTGCAGCGCAGCGACATGAACAGTACCCATGGTACTGTAGTAGGTGGGTCCATGTCCTTATCTGAGTCATTGTTTTTTTATTTTGTCTTTCCAGTTTGTTATCTATCTTTAGAAGATTTGATTAGATCAGATCTAAATCTTTTCTTAGTGTGCAAGTCGGTCGTCCTTATAAAAGGAACCTCATGTATTCTCTATTAATCATCTAAGCAATTTGTAAACCAAGTTTCTAGTAAGGCGCTGTCATCGATAACTGGCCGGTGGCTCCGTATAGCCAAGGCATTAACTTCGACAATAGCTCGTCTCGCCCGCTTTAGGACCGTATCTTTCCTCGTTACGATCTAGGATCAGGCATGTAACAATTGGTATCAGATCCGACAATTCATCGGCCATGGTGTCCATCAAAGATCACATCTCCAACCTCGTGGCCTCTTTCACCAAATATCGGGCGCACTGTCTCATGAAGATGGAGCGGTGCGAACTTTCGTCCGTGTTTGTCCACTTCGGGCACACACGGGGACAGTGGAAGGGGGCCGCGCGCGGCGACCATGGCCAAGGCAATGACCTCCTCGACCTACGTGCACGAGATTAGATGGGTTCCCCGAACTTCATCCTTAAGGACAAGGTTGATTTAGAGGGAAAGTAATGTTATGAGCTAGCCCATCTCACAAACAGTACAATGGTACTGTAGCGACAGAACAGTACATGTGGTACTGTAGCATGTGGGTCCATGTTGTTATCTGAGTCATTATCTTTTGATTGTTATCTATCCGATTTGTTATCTATCTATAGAGGATTTGATTAGACCGGATCTAAGTCTTTTCTTAGTGTGCAAGTCGGTCATCGCTATAAAAGGGACCTCATGTACCCTGTATTAATCATCCAAGCAATTTGTAAACCAAGTTTCTAGTAAGGCGCTACCATCAATAATTAGCCGGTGGCTCCGTACAGCCAAGGCATTAGCTTTTACAACAGCTCGTCTCGCTTGCATTAAGAACGGTATCCTTTCTCATTACGTGCTGGGATCAGGCACGTAACATACTTAAAACAAGCTCTATTAGCGGGTCAGTTTTTTGAGGATTTTAAAACAAAAGAACAAACTTATTATAACCTTCAGATAGATTTTTAATGCAATTTGTACTCTACTATTTGACAGGCTTCAATAAACAGGCAAACAACTTACTTTAGCGGGTGTCATTAAGGCCCCAGCACCCTTCCTGTCCTTTTCATACACTTCTATCTTGGGCTTTCCTTTTGTGGAACCTGCAGATCTCCCGAGTTCTTTACCCTCAAGTACACGAAGCCGTGTTTCAAGCTGTTCAAAGATTCATATATGAAGGATATCTCATGAAATATGTAATAGCAAAACTGCTTCCACACCACAAGAACAAGTACCTTGAGCCGGCTTTCAAGACCCATGGAGTTATCTTCACCATCACCGAGGGCATCATATCTTATAGCAAGTGCAGTCTTAGCAGCAAGTGAACGAGAGATCTTCCCCTTGTGCTTTGGAGCTGCCTGTCCTATTAAGGATGCATGATAGATGAGGCCATACTTTGGTGTAGCATGCTTTGTCTTTAGAGCTCTGAACAAGGCCTGCAAACGTAACATGTTTAGTTCTTAGGGGGACAAATCTGAATTATAATTGCAGCAAAAGCAAACCACTGTCAACAACAAAAGTATGACAATAGGTGATGTCCATAACATAGAAATTTGAATGTTAAAGAGGTAGTATTGTAAAAAACATGTATGAGTAGTACAGGGAGAGAAAGTAAAACAGACGAAAATTTTCCAGAAGCGCAGTGTTTATGGCATACCTTCTCTGCACCCAATATCTGGATTGTGCTGCCAGGTTGCTTAGCCAGATTCACCAAACTACCACCATGCGCAATCAGGCGAGCACCGACAAGTTCACCAACAAGTGCAGTTAAATTGGGGGCGATAGTATTCATCCTGCTTTTTAGATAGTCATAGAGTTGACCTCTGTACTCAGAAAGAGCCAAGACTTGATCACAAAGTTCCCTGATGTTTAGTAGGTCAAGATCATTAACTTCTGTACCCATGGAAATTACAGCTGCCTCCTTTAGCTCCGCTTCCACATCTTCTGGTAGTATCTAAAAGAAGCAGAAGTTATCGCTAAATACTGAGCTTTAGGCAGATGCAGAACACAAGTTATACATGTGGATACAATTTACCTCAGAGAAATCAAGGTTGACTGCGTTGGCACGACTGCCTATCATCTTCGCAGCTTTTGCATACTGGATATTATCAGTTACTATTTTTGTGAGCTCTGGAAAGTGCCAACCATACCATTCACGGACTCTCATAGCATAAGTATTAAGCTCTTTGTCAAGATCATCCAACAAGCCAATGGCCTGAATGATCATAGTATCAACCTGCAGAAAAGGGTGCATTCATCATATAAACTTATTGTAGCCTCACTTGCAAATGAAAAAAAAATGAACACAAGCAAAAAAAAGAAGCAAAACCAGTCCATATGCTAGAAAATAGCAGGCATAACAGTGAGCAATGGACAACAGCAGTTTGTCTTTGTGATAGTATCGCGGCGGTAGCAGTAGCAAGCTCACCTTTTCAGGGCTGAACTTCAGCTTATACCTTGACAGACTGTGAGACAATCCTAGACTCATTGGACCTAGGTCCTGTGCAGCTAGTCCAGACATAAGTTCAGTCAGCTGATTCCTCAGCCCTCTCATCAGTTCCATCACAGCAGTACTGTGAAGGCAATCAATTTTCTGTAAAATGACAGCATCATAATTGTCAGTGATATTGATAGTTCCATGTGACAAAACAAATAAGGCATGTAACCAACCAGCTTTTCTTTTATAGCGTTCCCAAGTTTAGAATCAGCAACAGCCAGTGTTTCACCATCACAATGCTTCTGTAGGAATTTGCGCAGGCCCTTGCTAGGCTTGCTATCAATTAGCAAAGTAGCCGCTGAAAGAGCATCAGAAGTATTCTCGAACTTGTTGAAAGCCTTCAGCTCAACCACCTGATATAAAATCCATTACAGCAAGTGAGCATATGATCAATGATACAGATAACATCCTTAATTAAAAGGAATCAGCAAGGAGCACTCTATAGCCAATGTTCATGAATCTCAGCAAGACAAGCTAGCCTAAAGCATGGCCACAGATGGTATAAAGCCTTGCCTTATTAAACTTACAAGCGATTTTCAAACCTAAAATCATGATTCATGATATCATGGATTCAGCCAACCGATAAGTTGTGGAATAATAAAGAGGGAAAACAGTAAGAAGTGAACTGAACTTGTGCAGTGAGCTTGCAATGCCAACATTACATGAAATGGGAAATAGTCGTGATCTCTTAACCAAGAGAAGGTAACAGCTAGATAAACAAAGTAGCTACCACAACACCACAAATGTGTGCACATCCTCCATTAACAAGTCTCAGTACTAATTCTAAACTGACATCTAGGGGTGGGAATGGTTCGCTCTGAACCATCAGATACCCGATCCAATCCGTTTTTTCCAGTAAATTGGGGCAGGTGGTGCAACCCAAACAGAGACACAGAGACACAGAGAAAAGGGTTTGACCCAATCGAACCATTGGATCAAGGGGGTCAATCCATCTTCTCGCCGAGTCCCTCACTCCCTCTACACCGCGCCTTTCCTTTGGCGATCGGCGGCGGCTGCCGTCTCCACCTCCGCTCGTGCGCCACTGCCTCTACTCTACCCCCATCCGATCATCACCGCCTGCATGACTGCATCTCCACCACCACTCGAACTCCGCAGCCTGCCTCTATCCATCTCCGTGTGGATGCCGCAGCCTCCTAGCTACGACACCATCTCCCACTAGCGTCGACACTGCAGGTACTAAATTACTTGTGATTTGGAGCCATGGAATAAGAATAGGATATGAGATCTATGAATTCTGAGAACTAATTTGGATTATTCAAGAATTCACCTCTTTTTTTGTTTTGAAGCTACTGATAGCCTGGACCCTGGTCGCCATGCTAATTTGTGCTTGCTGCACATCAAATTTCTAACGTAACACTCGCTGTGCACTTGTGCTTAGCAATTCAGTCCAATGCTTCAAGTTTACAATAATTGTAATAATTTTTGCAAGCATGTTCATTAGTTTCTGCAGATCAAAAGAAAAAGAAGTGACAATACATGCTATTAGTTTCTGCACCATGTATATGACAAGAGAATCAATGCTTCAACTGTGCACATGCTTGCAGCATGTCCCTCTCTCTGAACTTGCCATGATTTTTTTCACATTAATGTTTGTGATGACAAAAAGTCCAACTCTGTTTTATTATCTACTACTTCTGTCCTGCTCTCTGCAATCTAAACATTCTGATAACTCCTTTTTTTTTTGGGTTTGCAGGATGCTGTACCATGTTTGAAATTGTAGCCTTTCTGTTCAGATAGTTGAAGCTTAGATAGATCTCGTTTGTATGTTCTCTATTTGAGAAATTTAAACCCTTTTATGTGCAAGCTTAAGAGTTTCTTGCAAGGAAAAAACATGGCAGCTTCCAGTTTTATGCTTCTTTGTTGAGATTACAAGTTCTTTCAGTCTTTCTTTCTACATCTATCTACCTGGATGACTAATCTGAAGAATTCTTATCTGATGACCAGAAATTGTGTTGGTCGGCATTTTGGTGTATTTGTTGAGATTTTTGTTGAAAGTTGAAACACTATTGACGAAGCAACTAGCAGGAATATGACCTAAAATATCTTGTTACATTCATGTGATTTGGAAGTCAGAGTAGTTACATGCCAAAGACAACAAGAAGCCCCTTGTGTACTCAGTAGCTCAGCCAGCCTATTGGCTCGATACCCTCTGCTAGACTGCCCCTTGTGTACTGATTAATAGAGACGGATCGACCCTACTGATCCAGTGGGACAAGGGCCACAGCCCTGTTCCAAAATGGATCGACCCTTTGACCCCTCTTGGGAGCCAAGGGTCATATGGGGTTTCACACATTCCAAATGGATCGACCCATTCCCACCCCTAAACAGCTAATGGTGCAGTGAAATCGTCATAGATAGAAAAAAATCAATTTTCAGAAGGAACTAAAGGCAGGGCCTTGAACCATTCGACCTTTCTTGCCGACTCCGACGAAGCAAAATCCTTCCACAGATCCTGCACACCGAAAGCGTAGCACCATTAGCCAACGGAACCAGACGAACACATCGAGCATAAGCACGGGTATAGCTAGGCGGCAGAGCCGGTCACCTCGACTTTGCTGAGCTTGCCCTCGTCCAGCACCTTGAAGAGGGCGAACCCCGCGGGCGTCTCGAATAGCACCAACATCTCCTCACCTAGAGCGCACACACGGAGAAGAACCAGCAAAAACCAAGCACGCGTCAGCTCACCAACCCAGTCGAGACACCACGAAGCGCCCCGCGCCGCAGGACAGCGGAGCCAGCAGGGTCGCACCGCCCGCGGCAGCGGCGGGGTAGCTAGGGGATTCACCTGTAGGGAAGGCGGGCGGAGGAGCGGCTTCGCGGCGAGAGGAGAGGAACGGGAGGCGCCGCGGGAGGAGGGGAGAAGAAGGCGGCGAGGGTTTTAGGGCTCGGCTTATATCGGGGGACCGTGGAGAGGTTTTAGTGGCCCATCTCGCCGTTTGTTCCGAGATGGGTCGCTGCCCTGTGGGCCAGTCCTGGAACTGGAGAAGAGATTTCCTGGGCCAAATAAAACCGGCCCATTACGAATACGGCCCACAAAGCTGACAAAGCCCTGTAAAAGGCTTCGAACCCTAGATCGGTCGCATCTTCCATGCAGCAAACGCATCTACTAGACATCGATGATGGAGAAGCAGCACGACAACAATGGCGATCCGGTTCATCTCTGCGAGGATCTCGCCGCGCAGATACTCCCCCGCCTGCCGGCAAGGTCCGTCCTCCGTTTCCGCGCCGTCTGCAAGGCCTGGCGCCGCATCACCACCGACCCCGCCTTCGTCTCCGACCACGCTCGCCATCGCCCGCTTGAGGTCCTCATGTACAGCACCGTCGTAGTCCCCGGCGGCGCGCCGGACACCTACAACATTGACCTGGAGCTGGACGCTCTGCCCGTCGTCTCCACCCACCACCAGCAGGCGGCGGCCTCGCGTGCTACCCAAATACAATTAATGCCCGTGACCTCAGTAGCCCTTACTACGCCATGGGCAAGCAGTACTGCCCACTTCTGGCATCGTGCGACGGCCTTCTCTTTCTCCGGAAGGACCGCGGGCACTACCTTGTCTGCAACCCTGCGACGAGGCAGTGGACCGACGTCCTCCCACGGCTGAGCAGCAACGTCGTCGTCGACGACGGAGAGAGCTGGCGCCGCAGCAACCAGTACGTACTCCCTGTTGAATTTGATCTCGAGCTAACTGTCTCCTGAGATCTAAGGGGCTAACAGCCCGCGCGGAGCTAACAGCTAACAGCCCGCACGAAGCTAACAGTCCGCGCCGTGCTATGATCAGAGGCATCCCACCTCCCAACTGACATTTAGTTGAGGTCCCGGGTCGCCAATACTATATAGATTGCCCGAGTCATGAGGTTGCCGGTTCAAGTCCTACTTCTCCTATACGTCCTTGACATATTTTTAGCATCAGTCCCGAATGGTGTGTACCGATTCAAAACCGGTACTAAAGGCCGTTTTGAACTCGTAGTAAAAACCAGTTCTATAGTAGTGTCACGCACGCGCACGTATATACGCATCGTGAGGGAACCCTACCCCCAACAGTCTCATCTTCTTTAAACGCTAAGCGGCTTCGAAGACCTTAGCTCGTCGCTGGCTTCTTCCCGGTGACCTCTGTTGACCAACATACAATGACAATCCTAATGGCGAGCACTAATCAAGGTTAGTCACTAATGACTTCTGCATATTAGTGTTCACGTGATTAGACGAGAATTAGATAAAAACCTAAGAAATTAACATTTGGTATCAAAGCCCTCTCGATCTAATTCTTGAATCTAAAATTTGATTAATTTTGATTAGTGTCGGACTAATTAAATCCGAATAATCAATGTTAATTATGTGTCGGATTCATTGCTTTTAAGACTTTGACTATTGTTAGTACATGTAATTAAGAAAGGGACATTTGACAATATGTCCTAAAACACTATTCAGACCCACGTGTCATAGACACAAAAATGGAGCATATTATTAATTTTCACTCAATTTTGGGGTATATTGTCAATTCCCTATTAAGAAATTAGAAAGAGGGGATCGGTCAAATTATAACACTAAGAAGAAATTCCGTTCGGGTTTAAGAACCCTAATTCGAATTTGCCCGGATTTGCCCAAAATTTAAGAACCCTAAAATCCCCATCCCTTTTGGTTAGGATTAGGCCCTTATTTGGTGCGGGACTCATGAATTAGCGCTTAATCAAGATAGGATTAGGGAGAAAAAGCAAAGAGAAGAACAATAGGCCACATAAGAAAATTCCCCAATTTTTCCCCAAATCTCAAAACCCTAAAATCCAAATCCAAGCCAAATTAGTCCTAAGCCCATGAAGATTCGAGATGAGAATGCATTGGGAGAACCCTAATTCGTCCCAAAACCCGTCGCATTCAAAATCCCCATAATCCCCGAAACCCTAAAACCCAAATTGGTGGAAGGGGCATGTACCTTGGTCGGGTTGAAGGCACCATGCGCATCGTAACCGTCACGTGTGGTCGTCGGCGCCACCATCGCGCTTCAGCTCTGCCGCGCGCGCACCTTGGCTCCACCGTGCATGAGCGCCTTAGATCCACCCCACCCCCTCCTGCGCGTGCGCAAGCGCCTCGGCTCTGCCACGCCCGCGTGGGTTAGTGCACCGCGTCGTCGCCATCACAGTCGCCGTCGCCATCGTAATCGCCCTCGCGGTCACTGCTCTGAGTCGCTCGGGCTCGGGCCGCCACGATCCGAACATTATGGATCATGGCTGACCAACTCAAGAAGGTAAGCACGGGCCGCGATCAGCCGGCGCGGTAAGAGGCTTAGTGGGCCAGGTTTTCGGATTAGAAGCCACATAGGCTCAGGGTAGGCCGACCGTGCGCATGAGTTAGGCCGTGCACGGACCCTAACAGATGAATAGAATGGTTAAATAAAGTGGGCCCAGCTCTATAATGCTTAAAGGGCTTATTTAAATTAAATTAAGTGGCAAATTAATGTTTTGCTAATTATTTGTACCAAATTAAAATGGAACCAACGAGAAGTTTTAATTTGGGGCTAATTTAATTTTGGAAATAATTTAATGGATTTTAGTGGTTCATTATTGTAATCTGGCCAAAGCTGTTTATTATAATGAGCTATTAAAATTAAATTTTCACTTAAACAATTTAATTCCATTTTCCTTCTGCCCAACGGTGATGCGAGATTGGAATGTCATTAGCTTGTAATTGATCAGACCAACGTAGGATTAATTATGCCTAACATTATTTAATATTGTTTACTGATAGTGCAATTTTTAAATTCAGTAATAAACATGTCCAACATTGCAAGTGCCTTAAATGACATAAAGCAACTTAATGGGATGAACTTTTCCTCTTGGAAAGAGAAGGTACAGATCGTCCTAGAGGTGATAGACCTCGACTATGCCTTACGTGAGGCTGCTCCTACTCCTCCTGCGGCTGATGCAGAGGACTTTGCTGAAAAGAAGAAAATCTATGATGTCGTAGTAGATAAGTGGGAGCGGTCCAACCGCATGTCGCTCATGATTATGAAGAGTACAATCTCAGTTGGGATTAGAGGAGTGATCCCCGAGTCCAATGACACTAAGAAGTACTTGCATCAGTGGAGGAGCAGTTTAAAGGCTCCTCAAAAGTTTATGCCAGTACATTAATAATGAAAATGCTCACCTCCAAGAATGATGGCACTAGCGGTGTGAGACAACATATCGTGATGATGACTGAAATGGCCGCTAAACTTAAGGGGATGGACATGGCAATCTCTGATGGCTTTCTTGTCCACTTCATCATGACTTCACTGCCTTCTGAGTTTGGTCCCTTCAAGATAAACTACAACACTCAGAAGGAGAAGTGGATCATGAGTGAGCTGATTGCCATGTCTATCCAAGAGGAGGAAAGACTTAAGGCCGAAAAGAAAGATCATGTGAACCTTGTTGGTTAGAACAAGAGGAAATTCCAAGGGACATTAAGTCCAAAAAGAAGCTGTAGTTCTCTCCTAAGCCTAAGAATGGCAAGGGAGGGCAGCAGGGTTCAACGACCTCTGATGGTTCTACTTCCATAAGCACTAATAAGTGTCGCTTTTGCAAGAAATAAGGGCACATTTAGAAAGACTGCAGGCTTCATGAAATGGCTTGCCATGGAGGGGATTCCTTATCTGAGGACGCTAAGAAGGGGGGAGCCAAATCTTAGAGTCGCAAATGGGAAGAAGGCAGAAGTTAAAGCATAGGATGTTTACTCTTGGCATTAAAAAGTGGCTATGCCCTCTTGCTCTTGCCCCACTCCCCTCTCTAGCTTGCTTGCCCCTTCCGGCTCGAATGGATGGATATTAAGATACTAGGGATTGTAAAACCGTTCAGTTAACCGTTTAGTTTTCTTGGTTTTTGCAGCTTGCTACAGTGATTATCAGTGTGCCAATGGTTTACTGTTCAAATTTTCCGATTAAGTGTGAAAACCGCTCGAAAACCGAAACAACTCAAGTAGAGGTTTTCGCGGTCAGTTAGGTTTGCGAACCATAGACATCGATAGCTAAAACCTAACAAAAACAATAGAAATATTTTGGTATTTCTGGTTTATTTTTATTTCAACTTAAAGGATTATTTATTTCGAGTCGTTTCTTTCAAGGATTATTCTAAAACCAAGGTACCCAAGTACCCGAAGAACCATGGTGGATGGAGCTATCTCGCTCCAGCATTTGCATGGGAAAAGGCACTCAACAGTCAACCCATTCATTTATCCCAGTCCACATGCCATAGCCCATTACCTAAGCAAAAACGCTACGTATCGTGTGTCCGAGACATTGGCCGCAATGCACCTTAACCAACAACATCCTTATCCTTTTTCCCCCTCCCCTTTCACACTCCTCTCCCATGACTTTCTCCCTCCTTCTTTCTCCCTTTCTTCTCCAAAGAAACAGCAGAGAGAGGGAGATCGAGCACGGCGGGGATGGCAACATTCGGGTGGTGCTAGTCGACTAGGTGCTGCAGTTCCACTGCGAGGGCTCCATCCTTGACACCATGGACCCCAACTTGCAGGGAAGTTCAACGCAGAGGAAGTGGTGCTCATGCTAAAGCTAGGCTTGGGCTACACATGTGGCGTATTCATTTTTCTTGGAATTTTTTTAGCAATTGACCCGCATGTCATCCTCTCCTTTCGTCCCCGCCTCTTCCTCTCTCTATGTAACCATCTCTCTCCCTCCTCGCACTACAAGTGGGTTGTTGAGCCCTTACACCACGGTAGAAGGTATTCCTACAATTATTTTAAATCGGATTGCATTATCAGATTTTAATATTGCTTTTTGGTTTTTATCTAGAAAAATTCCTCGCACAACCTTCCTCCCTCTCTCTAATGTCGCCTCCCTGCAGCTCCTCGCCAGCAGTCACTCCACCACTACCCTTCCTCTCTGATGCCCTCCCAAAATCTGGTCGGGCCCATCCTCCCTAGCCCCCCTCCTCTCCGGCTTGGCGTATCATTAAGAGGCTTTGTACCACCGCCCGATCACGACATCAAGCGGTGATGGTGTGCGACGGGGAGCATCACTGAACAATGACACATATCCAACAGTGGGCGGAGCTTAGGCCGTCCTTCTTCCTTACCGTTGAGCACATGGGCGGCCTCTCTCATTTCCTCCCGTCCACTTCTCGCCCTCCTCCACCACCAGTGCATCAACGAGCACACACGGGCAGTAGGTGCCGATGTCCTCCTTCCCCACCAATGGCGGTGGGCAGTGAAGGACAGCGCTTGGCCCCGCCACCTGAGACTTGATGTGTTGCCTCGAGCTGCATCATTGACGAGCCTGATGATTGGTCGAGTTGACGTTGTACACTTCTCCGTCCTTGCCATCAAGTTGTGGCTGGCGGCAAGCTGGCCCCTGCGTCATCTCACTCTACTCCCAGCTTCATCCACAGAGTCAACACAGAGCACTGGAAGAGAGGATACCCTGCACCACCAGGGAGGGAGAGCCGACGGGCAATCTCGCTTGGGGTGGCTGCCTGTCGTCGCCTATCATCGCCCTAATCCAACGACCGTGCTGGCCTCATCGTCAAGACCACCACCACCACCATGCCACCTACACCCTCGCCCTTGTTGATCTACACCGTGAGAGAAGGAAGAGAGAGAAGGGAGAAATATGAACATTTGTGCCACATCAATGTCAATGTGTTAGTCCATGCATGTGTTTGTCCATGTGCAAAACTGTCCACATCACGAAAAATGTCTTTGCAGTGGGTTTGACCATTCAAGAGACTAAAGTGGGCAGTTTTGACAATTGAGAACCACTTTCGTCTTATTTTGCACCTTAGTAGAGACTAAAATGGGTCGACAACAATAATTGAAGACCAAATCAACTCTTTTTCCAAATAAACATGGTATCAGTTTCTACCACGTCATGATCCATGTGCTTGTCTCGCATAAGATCATATGGTACTCCTGATATTGTCTTGGGAATCTTCAGTATATTCTATTTACAGTCCTCTCTCAACTTATGTTTTCAATGTGCTAACGCCTTGAGCTCATCTTGGCCTGTGTTGCTATCTATTACAACTATTTTTTTTTTGAAATGGGCTAAACTATTTTATTGTTAGAGATTTTTTAGGGAGATAAAAATTGTTTGTTATTAGATTTCTTTTTCTATTTATTTGTTAGAGGTTTGTTAGGAAAGAGAAGGTAGAGAATACCGGATAGGTGAGAGTATTTTGTTGCAAAGAAGATGAGACCTATGCGACGTGATTGAACATGGTAAGCACCATCTCCTCCCTTCCTATATTAGATTAGATTCATGTTCCGTGAATGAGTTGCAACGCAGCCAAGAAGCGTGTCCAGATCAACCAACGCATCGTCAAACACCCAATCAAGATCGATCGAGGATGCAGGCATAGTTCAGCGACACGGCGGTCCAGCGTTATCCTGGTGAGGACGTCCACACCGAGATCCTCCTCCGCTTGCCGGCCAGGTCCGTCGGTTGCTTCTGTGCCGTCTGCAAGGCCTGGCGCTGCACCACCACCGACCCCACCTTTGTCTCCAACCACGCGCGTCGCCGCCCGACCGAGATTCTACCATACAGGGACCAGGAAGATGCAGCTACCATGGACTATCCCGGGCCCGCAGTCCACGCAACACTGTTGGCCCAGACTTCTTTCGAGAGCACTCACATATTGTTTCTCTCACACACGCATAGGGAACAAGATGAACACGAGTTGCCGCAGCCCAAATTGCCTTGCTGCGTTTTTCTTTCTATTCCTTCACACGAAGAGCTAGCAGATTACAACTCCTTTAAATAACACGCACACCCTCCAACTAACAAACTAACTGACCTTCTAATCACTCGCTACTAATTAATGCATGCTAATCCATTCCATCGGCCATTGCAAGACGACTAGCAACTCACCGCCGATCTTCGCCACAGCGCCTCGCGTTAACCCGACTTCGGCTTTGCCCATTCCTTGCGGCCAGTGTCTCGTTGCATTCCTCAAGTCTCGGCCACCTCAATTGCATGCATGCCAAAACTAGAGCTATGTACATGCATGACTCCAACGAACTCCTAATCACCATGATTAACTCATGCATGCAAGCACATACAACGAGATAATCTCAAGAAACTACATGCAAACCATATGCAACCAGTGCAGCCACCCTAGCAACACGATCTACTAGCTAATAAACTCATAAAACACCTAAACAACAAGATTAAATCCTAACAATTACCCCCTTAATCTTGTTGGCTTTATTTTGTGCAGCTCCTCAATCATCAACGCAATGCCGGCTCCTTATCCGCATCAGCAAGAAATGCCTCCTCCTTCTTTGTTGCACGGCACTCCTTAGCAAAGTGTCTGTACTCTTGACAGTTGTAGCAACACACTTTCGATTTATCAAAAGTGCTCTTCTTCTTCCTGGAGCCCTAATCGTATTTCTTGTTCTTGTACTTGGACTCCCATTGAGCACGAGTAAGAAGAAGATGTTCGTCGTCATTGTCACCGTCGTGACCGCGCACACGCTCCTTATATGCCTTAAGGCGCCTGACCGTTTCTTCCACCGTCATTGTCTTCAATGCCCCGAATTGCTCAATAGTTGAGACAATCTGCAAGTACTTGTTCGGGACAGCCCGGAAAAGCTTTTGCACGATGTAGCTCTCCTCTATCCTGTCACCAAGGCTGCAGATTTGATTGACGAGAGTCATTAATCTCACGGCAAAGTCGTCCACCGGCTCTGTATCCTGCATGTGCAATCCCTCAAATGCACTTTTGAGAGTCTGTGCACACGTCTCCTTAACATGGTCGGCCCCGACATACATGGTTTTCAGCGCCTCCCATGCTTCTTTTGCTGTCTTCTCAGCCAGCATGAAGATCATCTCGTCAGGGATTCCTTGGTAGATGGCCGCTAATGCCATCTGGTCCAAGCGTGTGTCGGTGACACCGGGCTCAACGGCATCCCACACAACTTGTGCCTTCATGTACACCTTCATCTTGATTGCCCAAGCAGCATAGTTGCTCTTGGAGAGCATTGGATACTGTAAGGACATCTCCCTTTTCTTGCTGGTTGCTCTCTCTACCAATGGCAACACATTGCTGCTGCCGTTGCCGCTGTTGTTGTCGACACACTTTGACATGATCTTGGGTATACATCATGGCTCTGACATCAAATGTTGGCCCAGACTTCTTTTGAGAACACTCACAGATTGTTTCTCTCTCACACACACACGCACAGGGAACAAGATGAACATGAGTTGTCGCAGCCCAAGCTGCCTGATACTAAGAGACCTTGGCCCGTTGCTCTGGTTGGACTTGAGAGTGTACTATAAGGAAATGATTCTGAGATCATAGATGTGATTGTGATACCAAGCTGGGTCTCTCTCGACGACTTTCACGGCTAACAAAGCGGCAACGACGTGACCTTCTCTCGACGGTTAAAAACACACCATCGAGAGAGTGCTCCCGGCTCATACACAACCTTCCAAAATTTTGAAAACACTAAGTGGGAAAGCTAGGTCTCTCTCGATGGCATGCTCGCAACCCGTCGATGGAAGGAAAAATTCAAATGACACTTTTGTTCGCTATAGCGAGCGAATGTCTCTCTGGACGGCTTTAATCTGAGCCGTCAAGAAAGTGCGCTCATCATACCTAGGTTTAATTGGGTTGGGCCATGCGCGTAGTGGCAAAACAACATCTCTCTCGACGACCTTCATTAAAACTGTCGAGAGAGATGCAATTAAACATACATAGTACAAATTAGATGAATATGTTTACATCTATGTGATCCACTGATCGGCATATTTTTCCCACACGGAATGCCTGTAACTCTTCATGGCCGCTTACATTGGCTGCAAGGCTGGCACTACTTCTCTTATGACAAGAAGATGCCAGAGATATTGGCATCTGACACGGTATCAGAGGCGTTCCATCTAGTGGCGCCACCAAGCACGGGAATGGCTAGGAAGGAACTTTTCGACATGCACGGGATGCTCGCGGCGGCGGAGTATATATAAGGACATGCACGTCAACCTTTGGTTCCTCGAAGACTACGGTGCAGGAAGGTGGGAGCACTGGCACTGAGTCACCTTGCCGTGGAACCCAATGTGGGGATAGTAGCAGGCAGTTTCGGGCTGTTCCTAGATTTGCTATCCGTGGCCGCGTCGGACAACGATCAAGATAAGCACGACATAATGGTGTACAGCACGAGGACGAGGAAGACACCAAGCGACACGATCGATGGCGTTGAGGTATGTGTTTAGGGAGAGTTTGGTACCACACTCGAGCTTCTGGGTGCGGCCTTCCGCCGCCAGCATGCCATACATCTGCTTCTTGCATGATCCTGATTCCTGAGGCTATGCACAGAAGCTATTGTGTGTGAAGATGTCCAGCATATGAGCAAAGTCCTTTTTATTTGGGTCGTTTTTTTGGTACGTCAATGCAGTTGCATAACTCCTTACGTGGCATCGTTTAGTCACTTTTCCCTTACATGTCATCTCGGTTTCTCCAATATTAGTTAACGTTGACCGTTTCTGACAATCAAACTATGATGGAGCTACAAAAAAGACTCTATTGCCCCTGCATTGGGCCAATATCATTTTCCTTTATCATTGTTTATAAATACAGCAAAACTACGTGGCAGGATAGCGTCTAGAATGCTTCCGACGGTGCAGCTAAAGGACAAAAAAACTCAAGTGGGCCTACTTGGTGAAACCATATAATACCATGTGAAACCATACTAGGACGGTGGGGCCCACATGATGAAACTATATGAAACCACGTAAAACCATATTTGGATGGTGGGACCAACCTAATGAAATTATATGAAACCATACTTTAATGGTGGGCCCACCTCCTGAAACCACATAAAACCATGCTCGATGATGGGGCCCACATGCATGTACGCTGCGTGATACTTGGATGCTGCATGTACGTGCGTGTGGTAGGTAGCTATCATGTTCGTTTGCTGTACAACAGGATACCGTCCAATAGCACCATCCTTATAAATAACATGTCTTGCATTATAAATGACGATTGTATGTACCATTGTACATATCTTAAATATTTAGGTCGAACTAAGGAAGTTGTGATTCTACAAATGTGATTTTAGTATGGTTAATTGTATTGCAACGATTATGTCAGAAATGTTTTTTGTTTCTTGATTTTATAGGGTTTATCAAATTTATTCTTATAGTTTTATTTATTAAAATATTTTTTGTGTTTTAAATTAATCTTAGCTGAAATATAAAAAATAGAAAAACATAACCCCTGCAAGACGAAATAAAAGGGATACAAGATGGTCCTTATCTTATCCTTCCCCACCGCTGTAGCGACTGAGAAGGCAGAGAGAGTGGAGGGTAGGGTCTGGCCAAGATCAGGCAATCTTCCTCGCCACTACCGGCCTTTGGGCCTTCGCTAGGGTGGGGGAGAGGCAGATCCCGCGCGGGAGTTGTACAGAGGTAGCTTAGGGAGTAGGGTAGGGTTAGGTTGGAGGGTGTTCCGTCCACCGGTGGTTGCGGCAGTGGAGGCGGTGGGAGCTTCGGGCTAGCTTGTTCATGCGACAGTCTTGCCGTCGCATGCAAGAAGCTCGCTCGTTGCTCGCTGTTCTACTGCTTACGACCTCTTCGTCGGCGGCAATGAAGAAGGTAAATTTCGATCTCCATGGCGGATCCGGGCTAGGCATCGGTAGTGGAGTCATCGAATCTTCTTGTGGGGAGAGTAGAGACCTCTCTAAGCGTGCTCAGTCTTGCTGTGCCGCGAAGGTGAGGAGCTTTCGGAGTTTGCTGTTTGGAAAGAGGGGATCGGGTTGGGTTCTTTGCAGGATGGCAGAGGTGACCTCTCGGCCTTGTCTTCCTCCGGTGGTTGTGATGGAGTTTTAAGTTACTTCGATTATTCTTGATGTTGATCTAGTTTTCCATCCCTAAATGAGGGCAATGCTAGAGGAGATAGGCCTGGTGGCGCTACCGTTTTCGGCGATCTTCGTCTTCGATGTTAGCGTGAGGAGAAGGGCAAGCATCTTCCAGCTTTTAGCACTTAAGCCCTTTACGGTTTTGGTTGTAAATTTGCTGTTTATCAAGGAATTTGTAAGATGGAAGTTGCTTTAAGGAATGAAATGGTGTCCCTTTCTCAAAAATAAAATGATAGAGGACTCACCACAAAATTCCAATCACCTAAGGTAAGGCACATTTGCTCCCAACTATTACTCCTTCCAGCCATAAATATTTGACATTTTAGCTATGCATAGTTTTCAAGATGCAAATTTGACCACTAATTACCATCGTATTTATTTTAAAAATATACTAAAATCTCTACTATTAAAAAGTCTCTAGCAGTGGTGGTTCGTCATCTCATTGAAATTACCCACCAATGTCATCTATCGTAACAATCTATCTTATCCACTAAAATTACCCGTCATGCCTTCTGTTGCAATAAATCTATCTTATCCACTAAAATTACTTGCCATATCATTAGTCGTAGCAGACGTACATTGAGAAAACACTCGTATCGTGTCACGCCGCATGCACGATAAAACCGAAGGCATATGACCCGTTCTCTCGTAGGTTCGATTGTGAAATTTGGATCTCTCACAGCATACATTGAGAAGACACTCACATCGTGTCGTGCTGCATATACCATAAAACCAAAGCCATGTGATCCACTCTCCCAAAGTCACTCTTCCTAAGTCTCGATGGTGAAATCTGGATTTTCTTGTAGCAAAACACAGACGCTCAGCTAGTTACAATTTTATTGAAGTACATTTTGAGGCAAATCTACACTATAATATTTATGTATACAATGTAATTACTTAAAAGGTATTTGTAACTCAATTTTGAAAGCTTTGACGGACCGTCTCAATGTCAATTATCTACAACAACGAGCCCTCCCCGGCCGGCGAGGTAGGCGGTGGTTACCTTACCAGAGCCAAGAACCGGCGCCATCGTAAGAACTGCCCCAGCTGCTAGCTGTTCTTGATGTGGTGGTGGATTGAGCAGTAGTACTAATTCGACGGGAGGCGTGATGTGGTGCACTTCATCAAGCTAGTGATTAGTGAAGCAACAGCCTGACCTCTACGTGCACCTCCGCATTGGCCCATGGGCAATGGGCTTCGCCATTTTGCCACTCTAGCCTACTGTTATAGACACAGATGGTTCCACGTGTCTGTGAGAGAAGAGTGGCAAAATAGCGAAGCCACTCTTGGAGAGTGGCAAAAAAGCAATTTTTTTCTTAGCGAGTACGCCTGCGCCGCATGGGCTTCATAGGGACAGGTTGGAATGATGAGACGCGGCTTGAATTTTTTATATTTTATATTTATTTATTTTTATAAATAAATAAATAATATCTCATTCATCAAAATTAAATAAATAGACTTCTATAACCCGTTGGTTGGGCTAGAAGTAAAAAATCGCCAATTGGTTGGGCGAGAAGGGAAATCTCGTCCGCCAAGTGTCCTTGTTGCCAAAACGATTTTTGTAAAAAAAAAGAGAATAATATGGCTTGTTCTTATCCTTTAAAATGTCATGAAAAAATCACTAAAAAATCTGAAAAATTTGGCAATGTAGAGAGTGCTACCTTAAAGTTCTCCACAAAATTTTAGTCCTAAACAGTACTTAGACAATGAGAAACAAAAAAAAAGACAAATTTCAATTTCTAAAATTTGCCTTTTTTGTTTCTCATTATGAAAATAATAATTGAAGCTAAAATTTTGTGGAGATCTTGAAAGTAGCATACCCTACTGTGGACAACATGGGCCCCAGGTATCCAGAGATATACTATTGGACGCACCACCTCTTTAGGCCGAGTTACACGGGTCTTCCAGAAGACGGGCTTAGAGGCTGGCGCGGCCCGACTTGATCTACAAGGAAACGAACTCGTTTCCTACTCAAATACATGGAGATAGACGTAACCAACCCGGTTATATCTTTATCTTCCTTATACAGATTAGGGAACATATCTGTAACCCGACCCCTTGCACTATATAAAGTGGGTCGGGGGTCCCTAGTTAGAACATCCAATCATCATCTTTCACATCTACATCTCATTGTTCTTGAGATCCATCATAATACAATCCACGAGTACAGGAGTAGGGTTTTACCTCACCTCGAGGGCCCGAACTTGTATAAATCCGGCTCCCTGTGCTACCATCGTAGTTGTGACCTTTCGCACCACCCCATAAAATACATTGCCGACACAAATCGTCGACAGTTGGCGCGCCAGGTAGGGGCTTGCGTCAAGATCAACTTCATCAACTTCGATAGCTTCGATTGGTGGATTCGTCTTCACCTACGCCCCCGGCCAAGGCTTCATCTTCGGAGACCTCGGCTTCATGGCCGGTGACTTCGAGGAACTACGGTTGCGTGAGCCGAACCTCGTTCGGTCTACGCATTACTGGGGGAGGTAGTACGCGATTCCGGCCGAGCCTCACCACCTCATGATCTCTCCCTAGATTCCGATCCAGAAGAGATCCAATCTGATGATGACGATTCCGACTGGCCTACCGCAGGGCTCCCCTTCGGTTTTGGTCGAGATCTACTACCTCTTACTTTACCAGCTCCTTCTGCTGATAAAGAACCAAGTGGTAACCTTGTTCCTGATCTGGACCACGCTCGGATCCAGTCAGGAATCACAATCCCTCAATCGTGGTTCACTCTGTTCGGATTAGGAAACTCAGCCACTGTTTTCCAAGAGATAACACGCCAGCTTTTCCAATCTGGGCCAAGGAACGGAACACGTCAAACACAAACTGGGACGAGTTTTCTGAGTCTAGGCTCAGGGATAACTCTGACCAGGTCAACTTCCCGAGTGGACATGCCATTCGGATTGGTCAATTTGGCTGCAAGATTTCAGCAGATTCGTTCTGCTGAATCTCAGTCGGACCCTCTTCTGACCCAAGATCCGGCACGAGAAGTGGGAGTCATAATCACTCCCATTGACGAACCAACAAATCGGGACCGGTTGAGCCTCTCTTACTCGGAGCCCGAGTCGGAGGAGAGCGTCAACGGCTTCCCCGACTGTCGCGGTATCTATGTGCTGGATGGACAAGTCTCCGGCTCGACTCGGCACCCTGCGGACGAGGTGGGAGCCGAACACAACCAGGGAGGTAGAGAAGATCTGCGCGACAGATTACGCGGTCGCGCACGAGAAGTCCAGGAGGAACTGCTTCAAGTCCGTATGGGAGACCACTCCGTCTTTCGTACGCCCCAGCAGAACATCCTCGCATGTAAAACCCTCCTAGATAATGTTGGGCCCTTGCTTGGAGAAACGGCCCTTCCACCGATCATGGATCGATTAAAGCCATGGTGACGGCGGCGATCCAGTACTCGGGACCAACAGCGACTTCGGCGAAGCGGACTACCACGAGCAATACTCGGCGCAGTCGGCGCACGCAATCTCACGGGCAAGACGATCGCCGAAGTACAAGTCGCGACTTCCGCCACAACATCGAAGCTCGGCGGAGGGAGCAAGAACAAGACCGGCGCCGCACTCCGCCACGCCGAATCCTTCCCCGCCAGTCTCCTCCCCCTGGGGACGGATTGATTGACGGGATCAAAGCATTTACACCCCAACTTCGTCAGGCAAACTGGCCCGAAGGGTTCAAACCCAAGGGAATAGTGAAATTCGACGGGGAGCGGGACCCAGAGGCTTGGTTGCAGATTTACTCTTTGCCAATCAAGGCCGCGGGCGGAGGATACGACGTGATGGCAAACTATCTGCCCGTCATGTTGACTTCTCCGGCTCAGGGTTGGCTCGCAGGCCTTCCAGAGAACTCGATTGGTTCCTGGGGAGAACTTTGCGAACAATTCGTCGCCAATTTCCAGGGCACTTACGAGAATCCTGGAACCCAATGGGACCTTTATTAGATTCATCAGAAAAAGGATGAGTCGCTAAAAGTTTTTATTCGGCGTTTTACCAAGAAGAAGAACACAATCCGGGAGATTTCGGAGACGGTTCGTTGTCGCGGCCTTCCAGAAGGGAGTTCGCGACCCCGATCTAATTAAGAAAATGTCTCGGAAGCCCCCGACAACCGTCAAGGAGATGTTCGCCCTGGCGGATCGATATGCCACCGCCTCGGACGCTCTCGCTGAACGTCAAGAAGATCACCCAAGCAAGAACGAGGGCAAGAAGGACAAGCCCGAATCATCCTTCAAGAAGGACAAGAAGCGCAATGGTGAAGAGTTGGTGGCAGTCGGCGGACCATGGTCGACAAAAGCCGTCTCGGCCCATTGACTACAAGAAGGTAATGGAGGCACCGTGTCCTTTCCATCCGAATGGGAAGCACGCGATGAAGAATTGCAACGTCTTGAAGAGGTTCGCTGAGGAGCACAACAAAGATGCTCCGAAGGACGCCAAGCGAGACGACAAGCGTGACCCCCCTCAGGGTGAAGCTTACCTAGAAGCTGAGCGTGAGCTCGATTACATATTCGGGGGATCGGATGCGTACGAGTCCAAAAGTAAGCATAAGCTTACTACTCGGAAAGTTAACGCGGCTGCTCCGGTGACCCCCGAATACCTCCGATGGTCCGAAGTTCCGATCATGTTTGATCGCTCGGATCACCCCGATCACATCCCTTGCCCGGGAAGATATCCACTCATCCAAGACGCTCAACGAGATAGGCATTCCAAAGTCGGCGCTCCAGAAGACTGACGCGCCATTTCACGGCATAATCCCGGGAACCTTCTCAGTACCGATCGGGAGAGTCACTCTTCCGGTCACTTTCGGCACTCGGGACAACTTCCGGACCGAAAACCTCAGCTTCGAGGTGGCCGATTTCGAGACTGCGTATCACGCACTCTTGAGAAGGCCGGGCTTGGCCAAATTTATGGCCGTCCCACACTACACCTACTTACTCATGAATATGCCAGGTCCACGGGGCGTCATCACGGTCCGCGGAGACGTCAAGTTTTCCTATCTCCTTGATCGGGAAAACTACGACTTCGCCCAGTCAACCAAAGCGGCCGCCAAGTTGAACAAGATCCGGCGGGCGGCCACTACTCTCCGTGACGAGGGCAAACCACCAAGCAAGAAGCCGTCTAAGTTAGGCATCAAGCCTGATGAAGATGTCAAGCGTATTTAGCTCGACCCATCCGATTCGGCCAAAACGGCCCTGATCGGGACAGGGCTCGATCCAAAATAGGAAGAGGCACTCGTCACCTTTCTCCAAGCGAATCGAGGCATCTTCGCTTGGAAGCCGTCCGACATGCCTGGTGTCCCAAGGGAGGTGATCGAGCACTCTTTTAATGTACACGACAAAGCCAAGCCAATCAGCGGCTGCGCGTCGGTTCAAGACAAGATCGGAAGAAGCCATCAAGGCGGAGATCACCAAACTTTTAGCCGCCGGCTTTATAAGGGAGGTGCTTCACCCCGATTGGTTGGCAAATCCGGTGCTTGTACAAAAGAAGAACGGTACTTGGCGCATGTATGTCGATTACACCGATTTAAATAAAATATGTCCCAAGGATCCGTTCGGACTACCCCGCATCGACCAGGTGGTTGATTCCACTGCCGGTTGCAAGCTTTTGAGCTTTCTGGACGCCTACTCAGGCTATCACCAGATCAGCTTAAAGGAAGAAGATTGTATCAAGACTTCGTTCATCACTCCGTTCGGGGCTTTCTGCTACGTCACTATGCCCTTCGGGCTGAAGAAAGCCGGAGCAACGTACCAGCGTTGCATTTAGCGATGTTTCCACAGCCAGCTTGGGTGCAACGTGGATGCATACGTTGATGATGTTGTCGTCAAGTCTCGGGTAACCTCCGACTTGGTCACTGACCTATCGGAGACATTCGAGAGCTTGTCGGCATACAACATGAAGTTGAACCCGGAGAAGTGTGTCTTCGGGGTCTCTTCGGGAAAGCTCCTCGGTTTCGTGGTATCGCACCGCGGAATTGAAGCTAACCCGAAAAAGATCAAAGCTATCATGGAGATGGCTCCCCTAACGTGCCAAAGGGACGTCCAGCGTCTAAATGGATTCATGGTTGCACTCGGCCGATTCATCTCGCGACTCGGCGAGCGTGGGTCGCTCTTCTTCAAGCTGTTGAAGAAGCAACAAGACAAATTCGTCTGGACACCTGAGGCACAGAAGGCTTTTGAGGATCTCAAATCGTTTCTCACCTCGCCGCCTGTCTTGGCATTTCCTATGCCACAGGAACCGCTTCTGCTATACAATGCGGCCACCACTCATGTAGTGAGCGTCGCGGTGGTAGTGGAGCGTGAAGAAGAAGGACGCGTCTATAAGGCTCAACGCCCGGTCTACTTCGTTAACGAAGTATTGGGCGAGTCTAAGGTACGCTACCCGCAGGTGCAGAAGCTTCTGTATGCGGTTCCGATCGCCTCTCGGAAGCTGAAGCACTACTTTCAAGAACATCCAATTTCGGTGGTCACTTCTTTCCCTATTGGAGAAATTCTCCATAATCGGGAAGCCACTGGGAGGATCGGTAAGTGGTCGGTGGAACTTGGGGCTTTTGAGCTCTCGTTCAAACCACACAGCGACATAAAGTCACAAACACTCGCTGACTTCGTCACTGAGTGGACGGAGATGCAGGCTCTCCCTGTCGTCAAAGAAGTCGAGTCCTGGAACATGTACTTTGACGGTTCTCTCCGGCGACAGGGCGCGGGGGCTGGCATCGTTCTCATAACACCTGGAGGCGAATGACTCAAGTATGTCCTCCAGATTCATTTTCCGGCTTCAAACAACGCAGCCGAGTACGAGGCGCTCATCCACGGCCTCCGTATTGCCATATCGCTCGGCATCCGGTGATTGGTGGTTCGCGGAGACTCCCAGCTTGTGGTGAGCCAAGTGCAGAAGGATTGGACTTGTGTCAACGACAACATGACCGCCTACTGTCAGGAGGTCAGAAAGTTTGAAGACAAGTTCGACGGGTTGGAGCTTATACACATCCTGTGGCGAGACAACGAGGCGGCTGACGAGCTGGCAAACATGGGTTCTAGTCGGACGCCAGTCCCGACTGGAGTCTTCGTCCAAGAGCTTCACGCCCCCTCCATCACGCCGCAAGAACAATTACCCCAACCGGAGGAGCAACAACCCGAGTCAGAGGTTCTCGCCCTCGACTCGGATTGGATGCAGCCATACTTGGATTACCTACAAGAAGAAATGCTTCCCGACGATCGGGGGGCTGCCGAGCAAATTCAGCATCGTAGTTGTGCATACGTGGTGCATGAAGGAATTCTGTACCGCCGAAGCGTCTCCGGTATACTTCAAAAGTGCATACCCGAGTCTGAAGGACGCGCCCTGTTGCGCGAAATTCACTCGGGCATGTGCGGTAATCACGCGGCATTAGCTACGTTGGTCGAAAAAGCCTTCCGGTAAGGATTTTACTAGCCAACCGCGGTCTCCTACTGAAAAGAGATCGTCCACAAATGCGAGGGTTGTCAGTTCTTCGCTCGGCAGATCCATGTGCCGGCTTAAAAACTCCAGACGATCCCGATCACCTGGCCGTTCGCAGTCTGGGGGCTCGATATCGTCGGACCCTTCAAGAAGGCCCCAGGTTGTTATGAACACATGTTCGTCGCCATTGACAAATTCACTAAATGGATTGAAGCCAAGCCTGTGACCAAGATTACGGCGGCCAAAGCCACCGAGTTCTTCCAGGAGATCATCGGTCGGTTTGGCGTACCATCTCGGATCATAACGGATAATGGCTCTCAGTTCAGAAGTGACGAGTTTCAAAACTGGTGCGAACATATGGGCATAAAGATTTGCTTTGCTTCAGTGGCACACCCACGGAGCAATGGGCAGGTCGAGCGCGCAAATGGCATGCTTCTACAAGGTGTCAGAGCGCGCATCTTCGATCGGCTCAACCCATACACGGCCAAATGGATTAAGGAATTGCCTGCCATACTCTGGGGCTCCGCACGAGTCCTAGCCGAGCTACGGGGCAGTCTCCCTTCTTCCTTGTATACGGGTCTGAGGCGGTCCTTCCAACGGAGCTACAGTTCAGGTTAACACGAGTTCAAAGGTTCAATGAGGATGAGTCAGAGGCCAATCGGATCAACGAACTCGACCGGTTGGAGGAAGCTCAAGACGCTGCAACAATTCGGTCGGCCAAGTACCTCCAAGGTCTGCGTCGTTACCATGATCGTAATGTGCGGGACCGAGCCTTCTCAGTCGGAGATCTGGTCCTTCGAGTCAATCAATCGAGTGGTCACAAACTCTCTCTGTGTTGGGAAGGCCCATACATTGTTGACTCGGTGACGCGTCCGGGGGCTTACCGACTGAGGCGAGAAGACGACGCTCTTATGGACAACTCGTGGAACATCGAGCAATTACGTCGGTTCTATACCTGACGACCGTTGTACACATATTTACAGATAAATAAAGATAAGTTTTCGTTCACATTGTCTTTATATTCATGCAATTCAGCTTCTGACTTGCTATTTATTTGTGTTTCAATTAAGTAGTAAGTCGGGGGCTACACCTAATTAGGTGCACAATCGCGCACCTAATCCTTTTCTTATGCAATTTAACTTCTGACTTGCTACTTATTTGTGCTTCAATTAAGTAGTAAGTCAGGGGCTACACCTAATTAGGTGCGCAATCGTGCACCCCTTCTCTTAGTGAGGATAAATTGACTTGCTCCCTATCGGATCCCGACTAGCCAGTAAGTCGGGGGTACACATAATTAGGTGCAGTCTGCACCTAATCAATACCTAATCGTTTTTTCGATATTCAAGTTCACGTTAAGCCTAAGTGTTATTTGTTCCGAATAACGAAACTCTTGTTTCTCAGCAACACTCACACTTCCCGATTGCGTCCTTGAAGATAGTGCTCCGCGCCAACTCCTAACGCTAAGGAATGTGATGCGCTGGGCAGAGTGCTTAGTAAAAGGAACCTAACTTGCTCAGGCAAAATATATGACTCGGGTTAAGAAAAGACGATTAGCATATATTACATTGAAAAGAATATCATAGACATTTATGGTTTACATCGAGTTCCTACATCTAGAGGGAGTTTAAACCTAGATGGCCTACAGGCCAGTTACAGGGGATGGTGGCGAGCGCAATCGACGATCACGCCCGCCACTTCGCCGAGAGCTGGAGCGACTTCAATCAGTACCGCGGCGCTGGCGGCGTCGTGGACACGAGCCCGGACCAGCGCCTCGACGATCTTGTCGGCCACCTCGGCGAGAACTGGGACGACCTCGATCAAGACCACGACAGACGCAACGTCACGGGCGCGGGCTTCTTCCTCGGCGACCTCGGCGAGCGCGAGGTCGAACTGCGCCCAAAGCTCCGCCAACTCTAAGTCTTCCATGGGAGCACGCGGAAGAGAAGGAGGATAGGGAAGAAGTTCGGATGAGCGCGCGCGCGACCTGACCTCTTCTTATAGCCGGAATCGGGAAGTCGAACCGATTTCGAAAAAGCAATGGCATTGGGGGAACCCCGATGAGAGCAGTTCCCGAGATCTGACGCGGATGTCTCTAGGAACACGACGCAGCGGTCAAAGCGATGGATTGGCATTCCAGCAGGCTGAGTTGGGATGCCCCGTGGCAGTGGAAGTATGGCGCACACTTATTAAAAGGCTACGGGCAACGTTTCGTCTCCACGCTGGGCGGGAGAACACGAAGCCCTGGGTTCGTTGCTGCAATATTCGGGCCCAGACTTAGGGTCCAGAGAGCACGCCTCATGTGGACCGTAAGTTGTGCACGACATAACTCGTGTACGGGTGCTGCTCCGGTTAACCTAGTTGGGAAAAGGGCGCGTCCCCGGTTGGGCCTTGGGCCAGTAGTCAATCTCTTGAGGGCTGGGCGCCTTCCGGGTAATTAACCTAGTCTTGACGTACCCCTGGGGTCAATGGCTGGTCTGGTTTTCTAATCAGATTGGGCGTCGAGAGTTACCTCTTCAGTTGGGTCTCAGTGGCACATCTTCGGATCGTTCGTCACCAAGACGAGCACCACTTGGAGGACATCAACTTGGAGGCGGGCGTATTCTTCCGAGAATCATTAGCTTGACTCTGCACTAGTCGGGTCAGGACGCCTGAACGCCCTACGCGAGTTGTGGCATGTCCCCTGTTGGACCGAATGTTGGGTTCTGACCTGTCAAACTCGAATGTCATGATTCGTAACAGGGAGGATAACACAGAGTGACACTGATCACTCGGCAACATCCGCCTTTTTGGTATGCCTCCTCGTGGGGCCAATGGCCAGCATACCGATTAGTTGGGCTAGATACCAGACACCTTTTAAGACTTGAGATTTTTCTTGAGTTCTTTGCAACAGTATTGTTTGATCAGCAGGTTGCTCGGCAAAGCGGCACTTCATCAGACAAACGAAGAGTGACGTCACTCGGGCTGCATCTGAAGGGCTGCAAGCTGGACCCGGAGTCAAGGCAACCCAGTCGCGAAGCACTCGGGGGCTACTGTGGACAACATGGGCCCCGGGTATCTAGAGATATACTATTGGGCGCACCACCTCTTTGGGCCGAGTTACACGGGTCTTCCAGAAGACGGGCTTGGAGGCTGGCGCGGCCCGACTTGATCTACAAGGAAAAGAACTAATTTCCTACTCGAATACGTAGAGATAAACGTAACCAACCCGGTTATATCTTTATCTTCCTTATACAGATTAGGGAACCTATCTGTAACCCGACCCCTTGCACTATATAAAGGGGGTCGGGGTCCTTAGTTAGAACATCCAATCATCATCTTTCACATCTACATCTCATTGTTCTTGAGATCCACCATAATATAATCCACGAGCACAGGAGTAGGGTATTACCTCACCTCGAGGGCCCGAACCTGTATAAATTCGGCTCCCTATGCTACCATCGTAATTGTGATCTTTCGCACCGTCCCATAAAATACATTGCCGACATAAATCGTCGACACCTGCACTACCAATATTTTTCAGAAGTTTTTGTGATTTTTTATGATGGTTTAAAGGTCGTGAGCAAAGAAGAGAGTAGTTTTCTTTTTTTTTAAAAAAAAAAACCTCTTGTTGCCTATTGGCTGGGCGATTTTTCCTTCTCGCCCAACCAATGGGTTATAGGAGTCTATTTATTTATTTATGAAAATGAATAAATATAAAATATAAAAAATTCACGCGGCCGCGCCGAGTCGATCAGGGACTTCTCTTTTTGTGGGCCGAAGTACACCAAACGAGCTTCTTCTTCGTGACCTTCCCCACTAGTCCATACATTACACGGAAATCAGCCTGCGCACGGTACGTAAGCAGCCGCGCGGCCTCCAAACTCCAAAGTCCACGTGAATCTGAGAGGCGATCGAGTTTGGAGAGCTGAGGTTGAACCTGACACGGTGACACCACCCTTCACGAGTTGATAATCCTCTCCCTTCCTGTATTAGGATTCAGTTTGCGTTGATAATCTGCTACAAAAGTCCAGTATACCTGCATTGATCCACAAACGCGCAGTCACACGCCCAATTAGCCGGAACCACCGTCCACATCAAGGATGCAGCCACATGTCGGCGACGCCGACGCCGCGGTTCAGCGTTATCTCGGCGAGGACGCCCTGGCCGAGATCCTCCTCCGCTTGCCGTCCAAGTCCATCGGCCGCTTCCGCGCCGTCTGCAAGGATTGGCGCCGCATCACCACCGACCCCACCTTCGTCTCCGATCACTACGAGCGCCGCCCGCCGGAGAAGCTTATGTACGCGTACCTGAAAGGCGCGGTGAAACACCCCGATCCGGACGCCGGCGCAGCACTAGGCACTCAGCACACCGCCATCGATGAGGCAGGACGGCTACGCCTCGTCGACTTACCCCAGCTCGGCGGGAGGCACATGTTGGAAATCCTGCTTGCCTCGTGCAACGGCGTCCTCTTGTTCAAGGCGGACGATGGCCTGTACATCATCTGCAACCCCGTGACGAGACAGTGGGCTCAGCTCCCGCGGCTAGCGCGGGAATATCGCACCTGCCACAACCGCGAGTGTGCCTTCTACTTCCACCAACCGTCCAACGAGTACCGGCTACTGTGTCGCCGTTGCACGATCGTTGGCGTGACGTACTACATCCTCTCCATAGGCAGCGCCGAGCCCCGGCATATGGACATGAACGCCATTGAAGCTGGTGAGGCGGGTCCCGACCCGCTCTCTGTGATCGCGTATTGTTACAAGACACCCGTGGCTCTGCATGGGCGCCTGCACTGGCCACCTTGCGTGGTTAACCCTACCGGCGAGGCGATGGTGGTGGCATTCGACACGGTGTCGGAGACATTCCATCGAGTGGCGCCACCAGGAACAACTTATAAATACATGATGGAGCTGTTCAAAATGGACGGGATGCTCGCTGCGTCTGAACTCATCCACATGCACATCGGCCTTTGGTTTCTCGAGGACTACGACGCGGGGAGGTGGGAGCGTCGGCACCGAGTCGCGCTGCCATGGAGCATCGTTGTCCGCTCGACGAACCCGATCTTGGAATCCGTGGCCGCAGCGGGCAACGATGACGAAGTGAACATCACCCTGACCGGTAGTCGGAAGAACCAGCACGGTCTACTAGTGTACAGCACGAGGACGAGGAAGATTGTTAAGGCCGTCGACTTGATGAACAGATTGAGTGACATGATGCCGTCGAGGCATGCATTCAGGGAGAGCCTAGTGCAGCACGCGTGTTTCCAGGCACAGCCATCGACTGCCGGCGTGCCATTAGTCCGCTTCCTTCGTGATCCTGAGGCTACCCACAGAAGCACAAAGTGGAAATTCCGATGCTCAGTTGCCGGCCTGGTTATTTCTCCAATTTCAGACGAATTCTCTGTTAACCCTGAATAGGACTATATTATATATAGGAGACAGGTCACAGTGGTTAGTTTCGTTGCTCCTGCACAGTGAGTAGTTTCATTTATTAGTCGGTGCTTTTGATCTCGTCAGTTGCTTGAGTCCATGTAATGTCAGAACTCAGAGCTCGGTTCTGTTCCTATTTGTTTCTGGTGCTTGAGCATACCATGTTGCTGAACCAAGTAACCATGCATGTAAATGGAGATGATTGATCGTACGCCCACGGATTCAGGCAAGCCGCCGGCCGTCGCCCGTCGCCCTCTCCTGTCACCGCCGCCGGTTCTTTTCAATGTTGCGTTGGCCGGATCTCGAATCTAGGACATCGTGATGCCATAATAAATTCATCAAAAAGTTTAACTTGATCGAGAGAGGTGTATGATGTATTTCAACAGTTAGATACAAATATGCAATGCATATATATATATATATATATATATATAGGAATTAAAACATACCTTTGGTACGATATGACGTTAATTCGATTAGGAGATGCGATTAGGCAGCTTGAAAGGAAGAAAAAAGAGATTTCTGTAGCACTGACCAACACAGGCTGTAGCAGCGTTTCGTCAGTCACTGCAGCGATACATCCGTACAGATGCAGACGGCGAGGAGGCGCTAGATACCAGGGCGGCGACGGCGGCTGTGATGGCCGGAGGTGGATAAAGGATAAAAAAAAGACCGATACCAAAATAGTATCTCAAATCAATTATCAGATCTATAGTTGGTGGGAGCTGCTCATGATTTTGTTATTGGCATTCAACATGCATGCATGATGAAAGGAAAACGTTGGACATACGTACATTTTGTGGCATGTAGTACATCAGATTCCTTAATTGACAGACCTTGCACTTGCTTATCGGTGTTTTAACTAATTATGTCTATACATGGCTTGGATGTGTAAAGTGCTGAAGTATAAACATAAAACTTACTTCGGACTTAAGACCATGTTACTCGTGTACTTGCGCTAGTAGTTCCATACAGAAAAAAAAAGAGCACGGTGTTTTCACCCATGCGCTGTGACATGGGCCGCAAAGGCGCAGAGGCGCCACCAGTCCACAACCAATGACACCGCGACAGGGAATTTTTGCTTCAAATATATTTTAATTTATTCGAAATTCCAGAAGTGCTAGTCCGAACTGCGATTTTGCACTTTTGGGCCCCCGTCGTCCGGGCTTTGGGCGATCGCTCATTTATCGGGCGATAGGAGGCCACCACCGTTAGCACCACCGTTAGCCGTTTGCCTTCTTTTTTTATGACGTCACCTATCGCCCGAGATTGGGGCGATAGGTGACGTGGTGCGTAAATCGCCTATTACATGGGCGCGATCGCCCCTCTCCGGCGATAGGGGTTCAAAATCGAGAACGGTCGTTCGATCGTTCTAAGACGTTCTTGGGAGGCGTCCTATCGCCCGATAAATGGGCGATCGCCCAAAGCCCGGGCGACGGGGGCCCAAATGTGCAAAATCGCAGTTCGGACTAGCACTTCTGGAATTTCGAATAAATTAAAATATATTTGAAGCAAAAATTCCCGCGACAGGCGACGACGAATCCAGGCCAAGAGCTGAACGGTGCAGTTAAATGGAATTAATGGTGAGTAATTCTTATTAGTTATTCCTTAATTCCTCCAAAGTTCACGGAGAGAATTTGCACTGAATTAGGGATAGGGAATCTCTTGCAGAGATTAGAGAACGACAGCCACAATAAAATTATGGTACAATCATCTAATCTTCATTATTTAGGTACCTAAAACAGTACCAAACCAATCCGTACTTTCCTCCATGTTGTTCTATGTTTTGTTCTATAATAAATTTATGAATCATATGGCTAAAGTCTTGGAGCATTTTGTTTGGCAGTTTCGCATAAATTTTAGCAAGTTCGGAGTGGCTGAGCTGAAGTGAGCTAAATGTTAAGCCGGACTTTGAGAGGCTTTTGAATATAACTTCTTGAAGCTGGTTGGTGTCGTTTATGTTAAATTTAAGAGCTTTTAGAGGTGGTTTAATGATAGAAAAAAAGGACTAAGAAAAGTTAAATTGGTTTTCTAAGCAAATAAGCAACCACTTTGAATATGCTCTAATAAAATAGTTTTTAGTCCGGGCTCGCCGAGATCCTGATCCGCCATTGCCTTCCGACAAACACCACCACCACGGACGAAGTGCAACTTCTGCAAGGTGCAAGGCAGAGACGTCTCCTTCGGAATGCACCTGTCCTCCCATGCAACACCGTGCCGAAGGCAAATTCTATGGCATATTATGTCATGGAATTTTCGTGGCACCCTTTGATCCATCTGTCCATCTGCTCTCACGCAGCTCCGAGATACGCGCCGCCTCCCAGATGGACAGGCGGATCACCGGGTGCCACAGACGTGGCGTGGCATAGTATACCATCTGTACCACCGTGCCGCCTCCGATCTCAGCTCCAGCCAGCTCCGACCATGGCCTGCTACGCCAGTACGGTCTAGCAACCTGGCAATTACTTGATATTCGACCGTGATGATTTAACTACGGTCGATGAGACGTTAAATTGTCTCGTGCAAGGTTCGAAGCTTGGATATTCAAATTTTGCTGCTTTCTGCGAAAGGGAAAAGGGTCGGGATCTCAAACGGATATCTGTATTCATACTTTGTAACATGATATGGACAGGACTCACGAGTTTCAAATTTGAATGGTTAATTGTTTATATCATAATAGCTCTGGATCATGGAGTCTGAGTTACTATGGTTTTCCGCAGAAAATCGCTTACCCACTTGGGAACGGGATCGAAATCCTGAATTCGAAACCCTCAATTTCAAAGTTTGAAATTAAAATTCAAAATAAGGTTAAAAAATTGCTACAAATTTATAAAAAAAATAGTATTAATGTATTTAAAGAGTTTTAAGAAAAACCTCTTTACCGCATAGGAACGCGCTGCGTGGTGCTGTGTTTTCAAAACCAAGATAAGTAGATCCAAAAGCTTAAACGAATAAGTGCTCGAAAACACAAACATGTATGTGCAGAGAGCCATTAGAACTATCAGCTTTGACACAAATTAATGAGCTAGTTGAGCAATTAGCTAGTTTCTGATGCTTGAGCATGCCACATTGCTGAACAAACCATCCAAATCGCGATGACTGCCCCTAATAGACCACGGAATCAGGATGACTGCTCGTGACGTCATTGTGGGCTCTCTGTCTGCTGCGCCGCTCCGCTCAGGAAACATGAGCCCATCTTGGATATTCTGGGCCAGCCCACCCAAATCTTCTTATGGGCCGATGACCTTGGACTGACGAGGCGTGTGACGTGTCGGTTCATCCATGTGGTCGAACCAGACCGGGTAGCGCTTGCAGCGGCGCGCGAGGCGAAGGCGCCGCGAGATCCCAACTCCCAAGCCGACTCCGCCGCCGCCGCGCCGTGCCGGCGTCCCCATCTCCGATCCAGACCAAGCCCGCTCGCGCCGCGCGATGGCGCTCCCGTCCAGCGCCTCCACGGCGCGGCTACTCGCCGTACCGGCACTGCTCCTCCTGCTGTCCTCCGCCGCGCTCCTTGTCTTCCTCCTCCTCCCCTCCCTCTCCCCCTCCCCCTCCTCCTCGTCGGCCCACCTCTGCGCCTGCACGCCCCCCACCACCACGCACACCACCACCACCGTCACCACCACCACCACCACTGCCTCCCCCGCGCCGGTCACCACCTCCCCCGCCGACGTCGCCTGGCTCAAGGCCCAGCTCGCCTCCAACTCCCTCCTCCTCCTAGCCTCCCACGACGCCTGGCACCGCCTCCGCAAGGGCATCAATCCCCGCACCCGCGAGCAGCAGCTCGTGGACATCAACAGGTATCTTCATACATCCAGATCGCCGTGTTTTCACTTCAATGCTTCCTCCATGCTTGCCGATTGCGTCCTGTGAAGGGTTAGATTGACTGTGCTGTGTTACGATCAAGTTGGTTCATGTTGCATTCATCTTGTCCAATGGCAACAGCAAGTCAAATTAATATCTTAGTGTTGTACCTGCACTGTAGGCACCACGGAATCTCTCATTATCCGGATGAAGTGGCAGCCAACCACACTGCACTGCCTTGCCCCGGGGAGCTCCTTGTTGAGGAGCATCACAGTAATTATGGCGAACCATGGGCTGGTGGCCGTGATGTTTTCGAGTTCCTTGCCAATGCTTCTGCCCTCACACCCAGGGACCAGGTTCTTGAAATAGGATGTGGGACGCTTCGTGTTGGCTTGCATTTCATTCGGTTCCTCGAGAATGGAAGGTTCCATTGCCTCGAGCGTGATGAGCTGTCACTCATGGCTGCGCTTCGGTATGAACTGCCGTCGCATGGGCTGTTGTACAAGCGGCCGCTGATTGTGAGAGGGGAGGATATGGATTTCAGCAAGTTTGGGGATACGGTTATGTATGATCTTATTTATGCAAGTGCTGTGTTCCTGCACATTCCAGATAAGCTTGTTTGGACTGGGCTTGAGAGGCTTGCAGGGAAGCTGAGGCCACAGAGAGGCAGGATTTTTGTGTCACATAACATTAAATTTTGTTCAAGATTGGGTGGTGTCGAGTGCACACGGCGGCTTGCGGAACTGGGGCTTGAATATGTGGGGAAGCATACTCATGATAGCTTGTTGTTTAACCATTACGAGATATGGTTTGAATTCCGAAGGCCAAAAGTTTAGATCTTCATGGCGCAGGATGATAGATTAGTTTGGTTTCTCTGCAATTTTGGAGATGTGAAGCCATGCTTTGTATGCTAATGAGTTTCTATTGAGATCTTTGTTTTCTCGGCGTTGAGTTCAAGCATTGGTCCAAAAGTCATGATGGAAAGGTACCGTTTGTGCTTGAGCCTTCAAAATTACATTTTGGTTAGTGGTGGTTGAAAGCTTTAGCTTTGGTTAGTGGTTACCACCAATTATTGGATGTACTGTGATTTAGTGATGTTTCTGCAATAATTTTTTTGGTAGTTGAGATCAAACTAGTATGTTATACATTTATTAGTCTTAAAGATGCCTACAATGGTCAAACTAAGAATTGTATCACCATGCAAGGTATAGTAATTTGTGACAAGGATAACTCTGTTATCTTGTTTTTTGTATGAAATGGAAGGCCTGTCTGATCAAGGAATACACTTTGTTATGCTATCTTGGTGAATAGTCAGTTGCATATACATATGTATATGATATTGTCAACTTACGGTGACTATATTCATTCCTCGTTATCCTCCATGGAACTAGTGAATAGTGATATTATCAAATGGTACTCTCAATTGGTTTGGTGACCGTGGCTGAAAGTAAATTAGTCTAATTTCAGCTTGTTTGCTTTTCTCACAATTAGGATATCACTTGCCTGATAGTTATTTTTTTCCTGCTTGCCATCAGATCTTTCATATGTATGTGATAGCAATACATTTTATCATTATTATTTGCATACCTACTTACCTCTGCTGTCGATGCCTGAGATTAATGTGTATTAATGCTAATATGAGCCTCTTGTTCTTTTTATGATGATGTGATTTGTGGAGCGACAGCCAGTGATTCTTCAATTACCATTAGTATTCTGCATTTATAGCCTGTTAACCAGCATGACCTTATTTTTATGTTATCTGCATGTTCTCCAATAGCTCAGGTTTGTTCCTTTTAGTTCTTACCACTTTCTGGAATTCATGTTACTTCTCTTTTAGATGTTCTGTGTGATGTAATACATGCCCTGCGGATCTGGTGATGATGTTTGGCATGAGCATCTGACGACTAATGTGCATTAGGATTCGGAGGTCAGGACTCAATTTATCTACGCTTTAGCAAAGACCATAGTGCCACAAATGCTAAGCTGCAAACATGAGAGTTAAAACTGTTTCTTTTTGGTGAAGTGCATGCCATTTAGTCCTCATGGAAGTCCTCTGGCTGCAAATTAATTTTCTTACACCTTCCCAGTCATCATGAAAGCGGTTCTGAGCCTGAAAATGAAGAAGAAAATGACTTCTTCATTTGAAGAGAATCCATCATCATTCCAGCTCAGGTCTGCAGCATATGCCTTTTCTACCATAATTCATGGGTTTGCTTAATTTCAGTTATGATCTACCAGGATACTGACAGGTGACCTGGCTGGTCCAACCTATCAATTTCTAGTTTATTTCTGTCCTGTGGGGCTAAGCACTGCTCTTTTTGGTCCATCTTTCAAAGCATACATGATGCATCGTCCTCCTCCAGTGCTCATGGCAGTGGTCTTCAGCCTGCCCATTGATTCCAATTTTTTTTCCTCTCTTTACGCAAATATAATTTGAACCATTTTATATAGTGTTTTTTTGGCTAGGAATCACCATTTTTTTTAAAAAAAAATAATTAAGGGCAGAGTTCTGTAGGGAAATTCTCTCTCAGTAAAGTATGAGCACTTTGCCACTGTTGCTCTAAGAGGGTGTTCAGTAGTGCTGAAATTATTTAATTATTTGCTGAAACTGAACTTTATGGTGGCTTCGAAAAGCCAAAAGAAACCGGATTTTGAGAATATTCAACCTGTATAGTACAGTGATCCATGTAGTACCAAGAACTATTTGCAATCTTGGGCTTCCCGGCCATGTTCTCGCCGGTGCACGGCGGCCGCATCCCCGATTTGGCCCAGACTCCAGGACGAGCGGCGGAAGGGTACCCGTCGCCGTCCACGGCCGGAGAAATCACCGCCGCTGGGTGCCCATCGCCGGTGTACCCTCTTGTTGTATTAAGACGGGCTGGTGTAACCATCGTCGAAAGGGCCATCGATTCGCATCCTCTGCATTGCAGAAACGTCAACAGTAGCGACCTCTGCTGCGCATTCATTTCACTCTGAGCATAGACGAAACCGGCGATCCGACGTGTGTAATTGGAGCTTTCTCGCACGTTTTCTTCTCTCTCGTATTCTCTTGCTCTCCATGGCGACGTCTGCTTGCCAGCCTTGGTCTGTAGCTTTGTGAGATAGATCGAGCTCTAGCCTTCTACCAGACTGGCCTGTTTGGTTGGCAGGCTAAAGCTGCCTCACCTAATCTTAGTCGCGTCACACATTCTTAGGCGTGTGTTTGGTTTCACGTCTAACATTAGTCGTGCTACACTTTCTTAGCCTCTAACCTCACACTTCATAAACTCATTTTCTTGCCACACTTTGTCACAAGTGTGGCGTCAATTTTGTCCGCCACACTTTTTGTGGCTGCCTAACTTTGTCTAAAGGTAGTTATAGCAAAGTTAAGTGACAACCAAACAGTCTCTCACACGGAGTGACAAGCAGGGTTACCGTCTCATGCCGCGGTGGAAAACCGGAACTCCGCCAGTAGTGGTTCAACCACTCGGTTTCTACTGAAAATTGACTGTTTGAAAAATCGACAGTTTGGAGACCCATTTCATTGTACGTCTGAAACCTATGGATTTACCTATCAGTTTTAGCTGTTGATTTGTTCAACGAGACTGCTGCGTCGTCGTTGACCTCGAGAAGTGCCTGTTTTGAATTGGGGGAGGAAAACCGCCTTTTTTTTTTTTGTGGATCAATTAGGTTGGTTTTGGATAGAAAACCATTCGGTTTCGACCGGCGGTTTGGAGAAGGATTTACTCCATGTTTACGTCCAAAACCGTTCGGTTTATGTTGAATGTAAATTTGGATTGATTTTAGCCATTGGTTTGTCGAAACAGCTGAACCCTGGTGACAAGTCATGTTAAGTGTGAGCCCTACGCCTGGGCCCTTTTCGCTCTTCCGGCTCACACATAGCTCGCAAATCTCCTTATGAAGTGTCTCACTTGTTTCTCTCACATTCATCTCTCCCTTTCGAGCCATCGGTTTCACTCTTCACTGCAGTCACACACACTTGGCCTCCTCACCTTCTTATCCCTCAAGCCATCGAGCGGGTTCATGAAGACACACACACACTTGTCTCTTCTAGTGCAAGTACGCAGCGCCGTGTGCTGACGCTCTCGTACGTCTCAGCCTCCAGGCTTCCTCCCATGGCGCGAGCCGAGCAGGAGAAGCTACCGGCAGCATCTGGGGCGGTTCAAGGAGAAGCCAAGAATTCAGCCATGTCCGGCGTCGGCCTAGCGGTGGCGCCGCCGTCCCCGTGTGACTACTGCAGCGGCATGCCGGCCGTCGTGTACTGCCGGGCCGACTCCGCCAGGCTCTGCCTGCCGTGCGACCGCCACGTCCACGGCGCCAACGCGGTCTGCTCCCGCCACGCGCGCGGCCCGCTCTGCGCCGCCTGCCGCGCCGCGGCGGGCGCCTTCCGCCGCGCCGCGCGTTTCCTCTGCTCCAACTGCGACTTCGACGCGCACCGGGGCGGCGGCGGTGGCTCGCAGGGCGAGCCGCTGCATGACCGTGGCGCGGTGGAGGGGTACACCGGGTGCCCCTCGGTGAGCGAGCTCGCGGCGATCCTCGGCGCCGACGAGTGCGAGAAGGCGGCCGACGGCGACGAGGGGTGGTGGTCCGTCTGGGAGGAGCCCCAGGTGCTCAGCTTGGACGACGTGATCGTGCCCACCACTTCTTGCCATGGCCTCCAACCTCTCCTCGCGCCATCCTCCCCCAAGGTAGGTAGAACTGTAGCAGCAGTGTAAATTCTGTAGCAGTCACTACTGTTCACTGTCCGAAAAGATCACTGTTCAGTCTCTGACTTGGATGGTTTCTGTGCTGTGCAAGAATCGGTGCTCGCCGGGCGGGGAGCTGAACGAGGAGGTTCTCCGGCAGCTCGGGGAGCTTGCCAAGTCGGAGGCGGCGGAGGCTGAGCCGGCCGATGATCAGCTGCCTTCATGGGAGTATGCTATTGAGCATGGTGATTTTGGGGCTTTTGGCACTGAGGCTAGCCATGAGGCTTTTGAGGTTTGATTCTTTTACTTTGACATCAACCTGACTAAATTTGCTCTGCTGTTGTTGTGCTCGCTTTCAGTGCAGAAAAGATAAAAAGAATCAAGTAAAATCTCATGGAATCCTGGCAAATTGTGCCAGTCAAATAGCCAAAACAAAAGTTTACGCATAGTTCAGTAAAAAATAAAGATGTTTATGAATGACCAAACATAGCTACTTCACAGAAAATGAGCATGTATGATTGTATGGCCATGCCATCAGCCCATCATCAGTAGCCATCTAATTAACGATTCGATTCTGATACCATCAATTCAATGCACCACACCAAAATGGACAAAATACTATGTATTAATGGGATGATACCTTTAATCGCAACCAACAACTAGGACTGATATTTTGATAATAATACTGATATTCTAGGTCAAAAAAAATAATGATAATGATATGCACAGCTGATGAGTACAGTGTCACTGGCAGAATAACCCATGTTTCAGTAACACAACTGCTGAAAAACACTGGAGCTATCCTCTCATCCTGGTCTTTCCACAGCATGAAGCATGGATCGCAATTGATTGCAATGACCCTGCCGATGCCGGGGAAGCCGAGGCGGTGCACGAGCAGATTCCGGCGAGCTCAGAGGCTGAGCCATGCCTGTCCTCGTTCGTGGAGATGTCAGCGATCTGCCCCAGCGTGAGCCGCAGCAGCAGCGGCATCGACGTCAACGGCGGCGGCCAAGATCCAGCAGCGGCTGCGGCTGCAGCTGCGGCTGCGGCCGTGCCAACGCAGGCTTTCCCCAGGAAGGGCGGGTACGACATCTCCTACCCTGACCGGGGCACGGTGATCTCACGCTACAAGGAGAAGAGGAAGAACAGAAGGTGAGAACGACAATCATCTCGCATGGCGTTTCTACTCTTCTTCTTGCTCTTGTTCCCTACAGACCGATGCATTGCTGCATCTCTTATGCAGTTATGCTCTTCTGCATGGCGTTGCACTTGCAGGTTCGACAAGCAGATCAGGTACGAGTCGCGCAAGGCTCGTGCGGATGGCAGGTTGAGGATCAAGGGGCGCTTCGCGAAGACGAAGTAGATTTGGTTCTTGGCTGATGTACTGGCTAGCATGCATGGACACAAGCTTGGGACCTTGCACATGTTATCCCTGTGTTTTTACAGCTCCTGGATGTGTTCTTGCTGCCCGGCCACTTCATCGTGCAAATGCAATGGTACTGCACCGTGATGAGGAGCCTTTTGAAAGAAAAAAAATATATTTCTGTTTCGTCGTAGGAAAGGTACCTTGTAAGATTGCTGGTGTTCCCTCCCATGATCCTGTTCTAATTCTTGTTTTCCATTCCGCGTAGTTGTTACAAAAATATGGCAGAGGGGAATTTAGTACTGTGACAGTAGTCTCGGACAAATAAGCAATGGACAGGACCGAGCTACTACGTACATTAATCTACAATGTTTTTAGCAATGCTAGGATGGATCTCATCCGCTCTCTGTGTTTTTATCCAGCCATGTATAATGCATTCATGACTAGAGCCATGTTTGGTTTTTAGCGTAAGGTTGTCACGGCTAAGCTTAGTTTTGTGTCATGGATTGTTACTCAGTTTTACTAAATGTTCAAGTGCTTATTGCTGATGCAATCATGCAACAGAGAGTCCCCTCCTCTTTTTTTTTTTTGAGAAACGGGCAGGAGGACTACCTTATATTACTTAGAAGAGGAGAATAACTGTGTGGGGGAGACAACGGCCCCTCCCCCGTGGGTCGAATAAAGTCAAAACTAGCTGATTGTAAAAGGTGCTCCTGCCGTCTCCCAGAGACGTAGGTCATCTAACAAAAAGGTTAGGAAGGCTGTCGGCATCCTAGCGACCTGTCGGAAGATCCGGTTGTTTCTTTCAAGCCAGAGATGCCAAATGGTGGTTGCGGCAGCCGAGGGCGCTTGTTTCGAGGTACCCCTACGGTAGAGGTTGGAAGACCACCAATCGGCAACGGATGCGGTGAGAGGCCATGTTGGGGTGAGCTGCGGCGAGTTGGTTACAGCGGCCACCCGGTACCAAACGGAGATGCTGAAACTGCATTGGAGGAACAGGTGAGTCGAGGTTTCCAGGTTGCGACTGCACAGGGGGCAGAAGTAGCTGTTGGATAGATTTTGTCGGAGCAGAACGTCTGCAGTTAGGACCCTATTGTGAAGGAGCGTCCAGAGGAAGAATTTACATTTTGAGAGGAACCTCGAATGAGAGGAACGGCGAGCCTCCTGGCTCGACCATGCCATGAGGCTCTGGAGGCTGGCCTAGGTTAGGGCGATTTGGATCCGGCGAGGATGTTTGCTGGCAACTAGAGGCCACGTACGAGATCCAGCTCGGAAGCAGCACAGAAGAGTGACGGTGGCACTGACCATCACTAGATTGGCAGTCGTAATGGAAGTGGCCTCGACGGCAGCAATGCGTGGTCCACGAAGGAGGGGAGCAAGATGGCGTGGACACGACGAAGCCCATCGACAAACTGTGAGGCTCACAACGGACACACCCATGACATGGGAAGGCATGGTGGTGCAGAGGGAGAGGTCGCGGTGGAAGTGGTGTGTGGGGAAGCGTCGGATGCGAGGCCATGTTGTGGCTAAGAAGAGAAGCGTCGCGGGGACGAAGCGCACAAGGGGAAGAGGAGGCGTGCAGTGGCGGCACGACTAGGAAAAAGTGGCGCTCTAGCCGGAGCCCTGGTTCAGGTTCAGTGAGACAGTGACGGACGAGCTCAAGACGGCAATGGCGGTGCCGATTTCATCCGTGGCCGAAGTTAAGAGTGAATGGAGGAGCTCGAGCCTGACCAAGCCCACGAGGCGTGGTCGTGGCTACTATGGCTAGAGTTGGCCGAGATCACTGGACAAAACCATTGAGCACGTTTTATAATTTTTTTCTATAGTTTTTGAAGTAAAAAGTCTCTAATTATGCCATATGTTCGGACGATGTGGACAAAATCACCCTCTTAAACCACCTATGATGTTAGATTACCTTATATTAATAGTTAGAGGTGTAAAATAATCAGTTTTATAGTTTATGATGTAGAAAGGATTTTTCGTAGTTGAAGGATGTAATACAGACATATCCCTATTTCTTTTGGTGTGAGCCCTCACCTTTGAGGACCATGGAGTTTCCTATACTAGTCTCTGAATCGGTAGGCTAGTGCATAACATTACATAGCCGGTTCAATCACATACAAGCGTTACAGAGTTGTCTTAGTTAATTAATTGAAATAGCGTCTTTCGGCGAATAGTTTACAATAGAACCGATCAGGCCAAATGTCACAGGACATAAGAAGGTTCTGAGTTGAACGTCGATGCGAAAATCTTAAAGACAACAAAAGATCATCTAGCGGCTATGCAATCTTGCAAACGACTGGAGGACCGCCCTAAACTTCATCCTGACCGCCGTAGACAGGATCTTTATCTTTATAACACTCATAAGGATCCTCGGATTGATCTCTATCTAAAGAGTGAATGAGTACGAGGGTAAGTATGCAATCAAACCATACTTGCGAGTTAACACCTTCCTAATGCGAGTAATGATAAGGGCTCCAAATGAAGCTAATGGTTCTTTTATTTGCATAAAGCCAATTGGCAATACTGGTAATACAAACCTATGACTTAGCCAATTTTAATCCTTATTAAATAGTCATGTATTTGTTGAATGAGTCGTGATTCTCATATTAACCTTATACCCAACCCTCTCCACCTTTGTACCAACCCCTTAGTACAACCAAACCTACCCTAACTTAGCTGTTTCCATTGTTTTAGTCTTCCTCCTTTCTCTCGCCATCATATTCCAACATTTAGGCATTCCTGTTTTTGCTCACCACTCTACTGGATTGTCGGTCCAACAAGTACATGACCTAGATCACCCTCGGTGATGGCGCCCTTCCGTCTTCGCCTCGGGCTGGAGTTTGTTCCAGGGTCTCCTCGGAGCACGCAACTGGACTCCAACACCCGCACTAACGTGCGATAATCACGCGTTGTGTCAGACCACATCCAGCACTTGTTCATGTTCAAGGGACCACTTCTGGTCTCGTTTCTTATGGCCCCAGAGTCGAAGATCACGTACTCCACTCCCTGCCTTACTCTTATTCAGGTCCTCGACTTCTAAGTCTCAACCCCCACTTTCACACATATACCTCATTTCAGTCCCTGATGGACCCATAGATACACCACCGAATCTTAACCCCCTTATCTGCACCATAGCCCAAACCTAGACTCAACATCCCATAGTACCCCAAATACAGACCTTAATCCCATACCAGCTTAGACATATACCATTTCTTATTAAGATGTGAGCATATGTAGTAGGGGACTATCGTACCTGAAAATCATAGATTAGATTTGAGCATATCTAAGCAAGTTTTATCCAAGAACTATGAGTCCAAAATTATCTAGTAATTATCCTAGGGTTCCAAATAACATGATAATCAAGATAATCATGAATGGTAATCAAAGCATAGTAAGGAACAATGCATGTGTACAATATGATTAAGGCATAGTCATAACTACTCCAGTAGTTCAAGTAATTGCAACATATAATAGAGCATGTAACTTCTTCGTTAAAACAAAATAACTTATGTAAAACTGAGTAAGATATGAACTATGAATGTTAACTCGTCTTGTCCTAAGGAACGGTACTCTTCCTCAGCATCTTCAAATCTTCTCTCTAGGTCCTCAACGTCTATTTATGAAAATAAGACAATGCATAAACATATACAAAAAGGGATGATGTATGGATGCACGACTTAATTACGATTATCTATACCTAACATACCATCTCTTAAGCAAGGTTTCTACGTGTCATTGTATGTATGCATGAAAATGTCCTAAGTACCCCTAAATAAATACACTCATACTGGAAAATAATATTTGGAATAAAATAAAGTGCTAAAGTTATTAATTTTATAAAGCCCTTATGGGTTTTTTCTTTAATTTTGTAATTTATAAAATATTAATTCTTGATTTAATATTTTCTTAAGTTGTTTCTACGTTGGAATAGTTTCTGTGAAAATTTAGGAATTTTCATAGTTTACTACATATTTTAAATAAAGCAAATTGGATTTTTAGCAATAATTTACTAAGAATAAAGTTTTAAATAGATTTTATCATTTTTGCAGAGCACAAGGTTTAATTCAATCCATACTATTATATTTTTCCTAAGTCCAGTTCTACATCTAGTATTTTCTGAAAATTTTTCTATGATTTTTGGATGCCTAATGCTATTTTTAATAAATCACTTTCTATTTCTGGATTTACTGGAAATCAGAAATCTTTCAAAAATCCTAAAATAGAACTGGGTTCGGCTTGTTATTGTTCATACTGGTCAGTGATGGGTGAGCGACGGATAGATAGGCCTCGGGGCCCATTGGTCAGGGGTGCTAACGCCTGGCGACGAAGTACGCCACCACAATTGGAAGGCGCAAATGGTGTATTACACTTCCACTAAACCTGACATGTGGAGCAGTGGCCCACATGTTAGCATGTTAGTGACTTGGCCTAACTGACTACTGTGCGAGGTGGGTCCCACTGGTCAATGGCTACGCGGAAGCGCTGGTGTTGGTTGACGTCAGCTTAGCGCCGGTTTTCCTAGGGCTTTGACCGAACTCCGGTGAAGTGAGCATGGCTCTATGGTGAAGGTGAGGACAGTGGTCGATTCGTCAGGGAAAGAAGTACCTACAAGGCTGTTAGAAGTGTACCTGAGGTGGTGTTGAGCTCGGTGGAGGTCCGGCGGAGGTCGTCACCGTCGATGGTGGCAGCGGTCGAAACAGAGCCCACGCCGCTTGGGAACTCCGGCTGCTCCTAAGTCAAATTAAGGGCAAAATCATGCGAGGCGACTCCTAGAGAAGCTAGGGGCATGGGGAATTAGCCGGCGACTCACCGAGGCACGCGCGAGAGAAAAGGGGGTGCTTGGGAGCTTGGCAGCAAGAATGGTGAAGGAGCGGGATTGGGGCTGGGCAGGGGATTTAAATAGAGGGGGACGGCTGGCGGGGCGGCAGAGAGGAGCTCCATGCTAAGGGCTCGAGGAATCGGTGACGGGGCGGCTGCGCAGCGCGAAGCGACGTTGGCAGCGTTGACATGCGCGGTGCTATCACAGCGGTGGCGGCATATCATGGGGCGTGAGGTGAGTGTCGCGGGGCGATGGGACCTCACGGCTGCCCGGCTTGGCTTTGGCCCACGCGGCGTGGCAGAGCAGAGGCAAGGGTCACTCCCCATGAGCTGGCGTGACAGGACAGCACGCGGTGCGCATGCAGCCCGTAGGGGCAGAGAGAGAGAGAGCTAGATAGGCCGAATTAGGTTGGGTGGGTCAGACTAGGCCTGCAGGGCTGAGCTTGGTGGGCCAAGCCTAATTAAACTGAAATTTAAATTTTTGTTGAATTTAAATGAGTTGGTTTGAATTGAATTCAAATTTAAGATTTTTTGAATGATGAATAGTAAATACTTTGAATTTAATTTAAATTCGAGAATTCTTTAAAATTTTGCCTAAAATGGGACGTTGCATTTGGTGCACATTATGTTATCTAATTCTTCCATGGAATGGCAACTACGCAAGTCCCCGCCATTCATGCATCGTGTCACACCCAGTTCACCATCTATTGCTACCTTTCCGGATAGATTCTTTCACATCTTTCAACAGATTCCAAAAGGTGATGCGAAGCACCTCACGACGCGGCGTGTGCTTCACAGAGATTCCGAGAAAGAGGTCTCTGTTCACACACAGATCGTTTCTCGAAGTCTTTTCACACACATATCCATCACAGTAACGACCAGACGTGACAGCCGGTAGAGAGAGATTCTTCTCTTCCGAGAGCAATGTGGCTAGAAATCCTTTGACATCTTCAGCAGTGCGCTGTTCGAGAATGTCTCATTCACTGAACAGTGGAATTTAGGACATATTAGGAAGATAAATAGTGATGAGACAGTAAACTTAAAATACAGAGAGTGGGGAGATAAATATGATAGGGCAATGCTCCAATACTGTAGGTGAATAATAATGGGGCAGGAACAAATTAATGAGACAATTGTTGGAAATGGCCTTAGGAGAAGGCCGGTCGGCGGTCGGCGATCCAGGTCATTAGATGGTGGACAAACATATACTGTCCGAGAGCCTAATTAGCTTGATGTAGAGAAGGCAACGGGGCCATTTCCCGGCAGGGAGTGCTACCTGTCCTTGAGAAATTGAATTTGCTTCGCTCCCTGTTCGCGCCCCTAGTGTGAGATTGGTTTCCCCTTTTCTAGTTTCAGATGAACATGGAAGGCTCACCAATGGCGTTGAGGATGCTTGTCGTCCAATGCATGTGACCACACTCATAGCTCTTGCTCCTCCACACTCGCTGTCTTTCCTGCTCGTGCACAAAGAGCACTGATGCCACCGCTTTTGCTCCTACTTGGTGAGGTGGAGACAAAAGGCGTGTCCTAAGTGGGGTTGTTGGAGGTGCGATATGGGAGTAGGAGAGAGCTAGAGTAGAAACAAGCTAAATAGGGTCAGCCCAAGTTGTTAGGGATGGCAAAAATACCCATAGGTTCGGATACTCACGACCTATCGAGTCTGAGTGTCTATTTTGGACCTTTGGGTATTGGGTACGGGTGCCATTTTGTACCCTAGGTACCCGAAACGCTGCAGCAGGTCAGCCCACTTGCGCGCATGTGGACAACATGGGCTCCGGGTATTTGGAGTCAGGCGATTAGATGCACCACCTCCTTGGGCCAAGTTGCATGGATCTTCTAGAAGACGGGCTTGGTGGACGGCGCGGCCTGACTTGTTCTACAAGAAGTAGAATTCTAGTCCTACCCGAATATGTGGAGATAAACGAAGCCGACTCGGCCATATCTCTTATCTCCCTAATACGGATTAGGAAACCAATCTGTAACCCTACCCCTTGCACTATATAAAGGGGGTCGGGGTCCCTAATTAGACATCGACATCTTCAACATCCAATCTCGTGCAATCTTAAACAAGAACATATGGTCATTGTGATCATCCTTTTGATCATTGTGATCGACACCCCATAATACAAATCCACGAGCACAGAAATAGGGTATTACTTCTTTCCGAGGGCCTAAACCTGTATAAATCCTGCCCCTGTGTTACCATCGAGTTGTGATCTTTCGCATAGCCCTATAAAATATATTGCCGACGCAATTAAATCGACAAATAGATTCTAGCAAGATAGCCCATGTGTGCAGTTCGCCAACGCTTATTGTGTCGAGCCAAAGCTAAGCAAAGAAGCACTAGCGGCCGAAGCAGCCCATGCAGCATGCATAGCCACAGCAGCCAGCGGGCCAGCCCTGAATTTTTTTATTCAGTATGTTTTAAATCTTTTTTCGAAGATACTCATAGGAAATATGAAATTGCAAAAATAGTCGTTGGTCGCCCCTAGGTGGGGCGATCGGTCCACTAACCATTACAGGCGTAACGACTCGAGAGGGAGCCATTACCGGACTGAGTCCGATGGAACCGGGAGTCCGGAGGGTTCCAGTAGCGAGCGCGCGTGGAGGCCGGGGCAGCGGACTATGTCCGCTCGCCACCAAACCCTAGGGAAACCAATTTTTTCCGTAATATCTGACTATTGTTGTATCAAATTCATTTCTTAACCTGTATTATATAATTTTTTTGAGATTCATTGATGGTCATGCCAGTGTGATGATGATGAGGGAGATAAGGGGATCACCCATTTGGTGAGACACTGGCGGCTGGTTTGGCAATGGAAAGAGGAAGGGAAGTGGGAAGCAGGTGAAAAGAATCTTACATGTATCCCCCAGTGAAGAAACTTTCCTTTATTTAAGTATCAATTTCCCTTTCTCTTCCTACTTCCCATCAAGCAAACAAGAGAACTATCTTAACTCTAGACTTTCCATTCCCTATTATTTCTTCCTTACAAGCAAGCGCATCTTAGTTTATTTCTTTGCCAAAACTTGATCAATTCATTGACTAAGAAATCCTCTAGCATTCATTGGTCATTCTAACTATTGACAATATTTGAATTGGCAAAATTGGTAGTGAATCAAACACAACCAACAAGCCTAGCTACCTCGTCATATATGTAGCCTCCCCCACATCCCAACCAATCAGAGGGTCTAATTGATATAGTCAATCTAGAGATTCCTCGGTGATCGATTCATCACAAGTACTCTATTCTTTGGGAAGCCATCCCAAGACCTCGAACGTGTGGCACACTAGCGTTTTTTAGGGTCATGTTAGTGTGACAATGATGAAGGAGACGGAGGGATCACTTGTTACAAGAAGTGTGATAGAAAGAGGGAATATTGTGTATTTTTCCTAAAAAATGTTATTAATCAGTATCACGAGAAATGCAAGCAAGAACTGATTAAACCCAAGTTGGATGCGCTGCATTTGAATAGGAATCCCGCCGGACTCAATCCGGTGGGATAGAGGGTAACGGCTCCCTCCTGGGTTGTTACGCCAGTAACGGTTAGCGGACCGATCGCCCGTCTATGGGGCGACGCCCCACCTAGTGGCGACCGGTGACTATTTTTGTAATTTCATATTTTCTACGAGTACTTCTGAAAAGATTTAAAAAATATTAAATAAAAAATTCCAGCCCTCGTAGCGTAGTAGCAGTAGGCAGTAAAACTTTAGTACCACCTCGCCTGAGCTAGCCTAGAAGGAAACAGTAGGTTGAAGAGCTATATGAGAGCATAGCCAGCAGAGTCCCCAAAAGAGAATCTTCTTTATATTTAGAAACTCTCAATCCCTATATCATTCTAATAGAGTCTCTATGTCAGTCCCTAAATTTAGATATTCTCTCTCCTATCTCTATATCTTTTTAAGAATAAAGGCTTTGCTGGAGAGGATGAAAGTATAGGGAACAAATATTGGTTTAAAAAAGAAGATATAGAGATCCGAATTTAGAGAAGCTGTTAGAGATGCTCTAACGAAGAGAGGCCGCAGGTTTTGCTTTGCATGACTTGAAGTTTCACGGCGAGCTATCAAAATTATATTTTTTGAGCCATGTCCAGCGGGTTCGGGTAGAGTCTCTGCTCGTACTGGGTGGGTAGTTAAATGCCAAAGATGCTTGGGCCAAGGACATTTTTGGGTCTATTTCTATTTCATGACCCTTTTCCGCTTCACCCAAGATGTTCCAGTGGGGCACTGTCAGCCACACCATGATCCAAATTGGCATGGTCCAAATTCCCAAAATCATTTAGATCATAGCCCGTCTAAAGGGCTGATCTACTACTTTTGGGCGTTTGGTCTCGTTTTGTCTAAAATAGTCAACCCGGATGTTTGGACTTTTGGTCTCGTTTTATCAAAATGGTTAACCCAGATGCTATGTTTTGTCTGTTTTAGGGTTAACCTGGGATGCTATATTTGGTTTATCTTCATCTTAGCATTATATGCTAGCGTAACTCTCTCTAGACTAGCAAGATGTGCCATCCCTACAAAAATGTATGTCAATTTAAATCGCATTAAAAAATAGGTCAAATTTTCATTGTTAATATTGATTCCTTTGTTATAAGAGCAGTTAAGCCTTATTTGGCTACTACAAGAGCAACTGTTCATGGTTATTATGGGAAAATCCTTTACAAAGGAGAGATAGGTTTGTTAGCAAGATGGTAATATCTCATCATAACCAAACCACATGTGCCACATGAATCTCAACATCACAACATGCCAGGATATTATTGCCATAATTTCTCTAGTCTCATCCATTAATACGGACATCCCTAAATAGGAATGGGGTCATTGACCTCATCGGAGTTTGGGAGATGAGGGGACCCTTTTCTCGTTTTGCAACTATAATTTTTAACCAGATTTAGTTTTCTAGGATTAGGGTTTAATGTCGTTCCGTCTTCCATGGCGGCATCGATGGCGACGCATTTTGTTACGATATTAAGGTCCCTTGTAAGATTCCCTCGTGTGGTGGTTAGCTTCGGCGAACTCTGTGACAACTTCTTTGATGGGGTTAGTGCCTATGGTCCTTGATCTGCTTATGGGCTATTGGGATTTGTCTCCTCCAGTGGTTGGAGTTTTGCGCGGGGTCGCTATGTAGAGTTCTTCATGACAATGTCAGATGGTTTTGTCGGTTTACAGTGCGGTTGACAAAAGTAGATCAGAGAAGAACGGTGGAGGAGCAGAATTGGGGTATTTCTGCATCATCTCTAGCAAGGAAAAAGCACGTATCTGAAAACGTGCAAACAATTCCTAGTATGAAATTGCTAGTGCAACCACTATACTAAGCATGTTATAAATGTTTGTTCTGGACAAGAAGAATACAGGTTGATCTTAACACTGCTTGTGTTGGTTCTATAGATGGAATTGTGTTGTAATAGTTTTTCCTATGCTTCTATCCCTTTGGTCAATGATCTAACGAGAATTCTTTTTTTTTTTTTAAAAAAAAGCAGGCATGAATAAACACATGACGATGATCATAATACCGTGCAAGCATTTTGCTCATCCTAGCTAGTGTTGGAACACAGTAAGTAAGCTGTTGAAGTGCAAGCTAGCTATGGCGAGAGCTCATATATCTAACCAGGTTTAGAGCCTTGCTAGCACCCACGCACGAAACGAATTGCCTTTCTTCCAATCGCTCGCTTCGACGGCCGGCGAAAGCGGCGGGCGCGGTCGCCTTGCTGTTTCTGCCTTGCTCGTCCTCGCCGACCTCTGCGGCGGCGAACGCGCGCGCCGCGTGCATGGCCGAGCCCTTTCCAGCTTCCCGTAAATACTCTCCCGAGGCTACCGCCCGCGCAAAGCGATGCTACACTCAAAACGCCGGAGAAGAACCCCCCTGTGCGGGCTCCGGAGCGCGTCCAGCTCTTCCTGAATCGGCTTGAGAGACCGCATGGAGGCCATGCTGGTCCAGCATGTGGCCGTGGCCGCCGCCGCGTCGGCGGGCCGCCTGCGCGATCTCCGGGCGCCGCCGAGGAGGGTCGGGTTCGGACGGACACGACGCGGTGTTGATGGGAGGAGGGACCTGAGGACCGCCGGACTCGGCCACTTCTTCGGGCTTGCCGCCGGCGATCACAAGAACCACGAGGTACTTGAACAGGGAAAAGATTCGGCGAAATGTATAGATTGGACCGTAGCTTAATTTGATCGGACGAAAATCTTGGGTGAATTTTGTTTCATGAATGTCGTCGTCGAATTGTGGTCTCAGGTGGACGACGTGGGGACGGTGAAGCTGTTCGTGGGTTTGCCGATCGACTCGGTCATGGACGGCCCGACGGTGAACAGCGCCAAGGCCATCGCCGCCGGGGTGCGGGCCATGAAGCTCCTCGGCGCCGACGGCGTCGAGCTGCCGGTGTTCTGGTCGGTGGTGCAGCCCGAGTCGCCTGATCGGTTCTGCTGGGCCGGGTACCGCGCCGTGGCCGACATGGTCCACGCACAGGGCCTCAGCCTACGCGTCTCCCTCCACTTCCACGGCTCCCCCGACAGCAACGTCCCCGCGCTCCCCGCCTGGGTCAGCTCCGCCGCCGCCGACGACCCCGACATCCTCTTCACCGACTGCTCCGGAGGCCGCCACGAGGACTGCCTCTCGTTCGCCGTCGACGAGCTCCCCGTGCTCGGCGGCACGTCCCCGCTCGAGTGCTACGAGGCCTTCTTCCACAGCTTCGCCGGCGCTTTCGAGGACCTCTTTGGCTCCACCATCACCGTAAAGACGACGACTTTAAGCAATGCACGACGCGCATGCACCGCATGGCTAACGCGCGCGTCTGATTCCCGGCTTCCCGCACGCAGGATGTGACGGTGGGGCTGGGGCCGAACGGCGAGCTCCGGTACCCGTCGTACCCGCCGGCGAGCGACGCGAGGAGGTTCACCGGAGTGGGGGAGTTCCAGTGCTACGACAAATACATGCTCGTGCAGCTGAAGCAGCACGGCGAGGAGTCGGGACACGCGCTATGGGGCTTGTCGGGGCCGCACGACGCGCCGCGGTACGACGAGTAGCCGTACGCGTGCGGCTTCTTCAGGGAGGAGGGCGGCTCGTCGACCACGGCGACCGCGTCCTCGGGGCGGCGAACGGCGTGTTCGGCGACAAGCCGGTGGAGCTGTCCGCAAAGGTGCCGTTCATGCACTGGTGGCACGGCGCGCGGTCGCGGCCGGCGGAAGCGGCGGCGGGGTTCTACAAGAGCAACAAGAAGAACGGATACAGCCCGGTGGCGAAGATGTTCGCGCGGCGGCGGTGCGCGGTGATCGTGCCGGGCATGGATGTGTGCATGAACAAGCAGCACCGCAGCACGGGGTCCAGCCCCGACCAGCTGCTGGTGCAGATCAAGAACGCGTGCCGGCGGCACGGCGCGCGCATCGCCGGCGAGAACGCGTCGCTCGTGATGACGCACACCAGCAGCTTCTCCCGTATCCGGAGCAACATCCTGACCGCCGAGCGCGCGCGGCCCTGCCACTTCACGTACCAGCGCATGGGCGCCGACTTCTTCTCGCCGGAGCACTGGCCGTCGTTCATGGAGTTCATGCGCGGTGTCGTGTGCGGCGAGTGGGACGAGGACGACTGGCCCGCCGACGACATGGCCGCGCCGGGCAATGCCAAGACGATGGAGGCGCAAGCAACTTGACTACCTTGATGCCTTAGCCTGTCTCCTTGACGAACATATGTATACCTGTACTAGTATTAGGGGTTGTTCTCTTCTGCTTATCTTATTTGCTTTAAGCTGAACTTCGAGAGCTTCGTTTGACTTGTTTCTAGTGCTCTGAGACGTGCTTTTGAGATAAAAAAGGGACCGCAAAAATCAAAATGTTTTGACTTTTCGATTTAAATATAAGTAGATAAGATAAAAAGATAAGTTAAAGAGAACATACAGTGATTAGCTGAGTCGAGATGGGATGATCCAATTATTAGTGGATCAGAGCTGGCATGTATGTGCATTTCGTCTGATGATGATGCTGTATTTGGAGACTGTATCAAAATTGTATTGTTTCAGAAGAAATATGAAACCATACTACTGCAATTTTGACAACTGATGTTGCCAGGGTTGAGATATGTGGCAACTTGAATCTCTTGACTTATTGATATTTCTCTTCTTATAAGAAACACCTAGGACTAGTAACCAATAGCTACATGAATTCACCCTGAAATGTGAAATTACTCAAATGAGGACTTTAGCGGGTCCGATTCCTTGTGTATGTTTTTTTTCTTTCCAAAATAAATTGCTCTATCTCCCCTTTTCTTGTTTCTTAATTTCCCTAATGCTCACCAAAGGTGCTTACACCATCTTAAAAGAACTTTTGGGAGTTCTAAATCAATAAAAAGCGATCGAGGGCACACCAGAGATGCTATGCAATCTGGATTAAGTATTTGATTGGAGTTCATTTTTACCCAAGGTGGGCGATAAGACCAATAATCGGTTGATAACTTTACACAAAAAATTGAATTAAAAAATGGGTGATAATTGACCAAAAATAGCATCAAACATTTGCTCTTTTTTTGAAAAAAACTGCCTAAAATTCGTTGAAATGAAATATTTCTGTCTGGTTTGTTTTTCTATCGGAGAGGGTCGATAAGGGGATAATCAACTATTATTTTCCAGTTCTTTTTGCAGAAAATATTGTCCAATTATCGGAACCTTGATCTGGACACTCATGCTCCACAACCACGAGTCATGCCCAGTTTGTTGGAATCCAACTCAACTATTGATCACTTGTAATTGCCATCAGTGGATTTACAGTTGGCCGAATTGTATCTTTGTCTGGTAAAACTCTCCAATCTTAACAGTTAACAATCCGCTCAAAAATGTCATGAACAATGGATTTTTTTTTTCTTTTTTACCAAAGCCTCAGTAAACAAGGGCATAACAACAAACAAGAAGCGCATCATGACAGAGATTTTCATACACAATGAGCCAGGGGTAAGATCATTTTCTAGGCTGTCTTTATTTCCTTTGATTGATAGCCTCGTCTTTTATTCAAATATGAATAATGGCCTCATGTACATCTCATAAATGTTACTTCCAGCGGACAAATACATATACATATATATAATCTGTCAACTGAAACCTGAACTGAAACATCGAGTCAGAAGAGAAATACATCTCTGCAGTTTGTATTGTTTAGTTGGTTTTTCCTCTCATTTTGTGATGGTATCTACTACCATAGCCATCACCCGCTACATCACAAGACTGCAGTGTTGCCCGCCTGAGCTCTTGTAATCTCTTCCCGCCATAAGGCATTGATAGACAAATATGTGTGCAGTGTTAAAAATACTAGGAAACACTCTAAAATACTGACTTGCTAATAAAAGCATATAATTTTCCGTTATTAGGGGACAAATTAAAAACATGGCACTAAAAGCCACGGTAAACCATAATGCTATTTACACCCTCGTGTTACTGAACAGAAGTCTTGAGATCTATGTTGCCAAACTCTCCTACTTCAACAGCAAGAATGGATTTTTTTTTTGTTGTCTTGCTTCAATGCTGTGGTGGTTCGATACCTGTAGGTAAAGGATCCTTAGAAGTAAAACAAATGGTGCAGGTTGAATATAAATGTCTAGTGTATGGTAAGCCATGCAATACATTTCAAGAAAGCTAAATTGTTGGCTAGATATCCCTAAAGCAAAGAAAAATGTTGGATTGAAGTTAACTTTTCTTATGTCTGCAGAGTTCCAAGAGTAGAAGCAACTAAACAGTGTGAGTGCGTGTGTGTGTGTGTGTGTTTCTGTGCGTGCAGCTTCCACAACCACAATGGACACTCAGCAAATGATTAATCATGAAAAAGCATTCATTTGGTAAGTCAACAAAGGGAAACATGTGAGAAAGAATCAAACCTTGAATTTATTCACAAGCTATTTTGGTGTCAAAGCTGCTCAGGCAGATAGCAAATGCCTGAAATGCCGATATTGGGTAACGATAGTCCATGGTAAATAAGTCCTTCCCTATCTTACCAAACTGGAGTGTCACGTCATCATGCTCCTCGTTAGTTGGACCACTATCATCTGAAGCCACCAGCTGAAAGTTTTTCACTGATGCAACCGTTACCCGTCCATGGAAATTGAGGCACCAGCACTGCAGATGTTCGTGCCACCTGGGAGACTTGTTCTTCAACGCCAGCTTACTTTCCTTTTCAGTGGATAATGGAGCAGAAGAACTATCCACTCGAGATGATTTTGACTTGAAAAAGGGAATTGATGGAAAAGAGTCACGGTTACTGAAAGGAAATTCAGTCTGTGTTGGAGCTGTTCCTCCTTCTTCAATTGCTGATACAGGGATAGAATCCATAACACAGTGCATCCTTCTTGGGCCCCTACAACGAAAAAAGTGTGCCATAAGATTAAAATAATTTTTACATAATATGGCAGCAGATTATCACTTATCAGCTAAATCTTTTTTCTTCTGCATTGTCAATAAACCCATAGCTTTGCTTAGTGCTTACCAGCTACCAAGATATTGCCTTAAAGGCAAAACCTAAATTTGCAAGATTGTATATTACTAATAATCAATTCGTTTCTTCAGATAAAATTCACAGTAAAACAGCAATCTATCCTATTGAAATCCTAAAGACATCATATTCCATTGTGGTTTTGTATCTCCTGATTTTCAGAAATTATCATGTAAAAAACTTTCATAAACCCAGGGTATCAGATGCTAATAAGGGATGCAGTTATGTTGTCATCAACGTTTTGATCAGCACAGATATGGAATGACGACCTTCAAAGTTCCAAGAAAGTTGCAATATGTACACATGATGGTACTACTAAATCGGTACATTGTCTTAATAAAACATTAATTATGAACCTAAAATAAGTTAACATACCTAGAACCCAAAACGTTCAATTCGTAAGAAATGTGTGAAACTGAATAATTCCCAGCAGGTACCCTGGGGGAGACTTGGTTTGAACCAATCATACGAGCAGATCGACTCCTTGAAACCACAGCTTTGGTATAAGGTGGATGCGCATCATAGACAGTAAATTTTGTTCCCAAGAAGTTTGATCTGTTTAATAAAGAGGAAAATGTTAGATTGATTTCTCTGTGCTAATATTTAGTTCTGATATTAATATGTTATGTAGCTACTGAAGAAAGTGAAGCAAGGCATAGACATCAATCCAGAAAGCTCACCTTAGCTTGCCAATATAGGTATCGCTGCCCTTTGACATATCATTCATATCAAGCGAAATTAGATATTCAGTGCATGTGGGCATGCGACATTTGCGTGCAGAAAGTAGGAATTTCCCATCATCAGCTAATGCTGCAAAAAAACAACATTGTTCTATCAACAATAAGCACACCGAGACAATGCATGCCTTATGTAAAAAACATACCATCGGTCAGTCCAATGTACAGGTAATACATCTGCGCAGTTCGGTTCCTCCGAATGAAACATTTTAGAGGAGCATCCCTTGGGCCAGGCTGCATTTAGAGACAGGACACTAAGTTTAATCAAAATGAATCCACCAACAGAGCTTTAAGTTCATAAAACTTGGATCAAATATCACTGTTCTTAATGTAAGAACCGCATTCTTTACTCTAAATCTCAAAGGCGCAAACTGTTCTTAATACAAATCAATTTGTGCACTAAAATAACATCAGGTGTTGAAACTTTCATGCTAATCCGTTCTACATTGACCCTATGACCCACCGAACTAAGTATCAGTTGACATTGAAACTTTTTGTGCTAAACTGGTTCCACATTGACCAATCGAACGAACTATCAAGTATTGTTTACTAATCTAACATCTCACGTTTTCTTTTAATACGAACATACTAATTGACCTAGCTGATCCTCTCAACTACTTTCTGGTGGTCCAAAATTGAAAAGTAAACAGATATGACCAAGTGGATATCCAACAATACAACTTTCTCTACATGGAACTTTCTTTGATGTCTTCCAATGAGAAAGAAGGAACTACCTTGGCTTGCAATCCAAACGCACACAATTCAAACAAAATTTGAGCAACTAAATGAACGCATTACCGTTATTATCACTTAGTAGTTTACAAAACCAAAAACTAACAGCAAAAAATTACTAACAGCTTACTAATTTAAGAGTAGAGGAGAGATTTTGGTTGCTGCTACAGAATTTTGACGCGAAACACCATGTTGCCACGAGTTTATTGCAGAATTAATAGGATTAGCATCATGGAAACACTGATCAAATCAAAGAGATTCAGAATGACCAGAAATTGAACCTGCTTGAGAGAGATGGGGAAGGTGAGCTTCCCGGACGCCTCCGGTGTGCGCACAACCTCCTTCACGATGCCCCTCCAGCTCCGGCAGACGCCGGCGCACGCAACCACGTCCCGGCGGCACGGCCATCGCCCCTCCGACTCCTCGATCCTCGCCAGCACCTCCCGCAGGAGCTCCGGGGGCAGCTGCTCCCAGCAGCTCTGCCGCAGCGCGTCCGCCGGCTCCACCGCCGCCACTCGTCGGACGCGGCCCGACCGGTGCGACCGGGACCGCACGCCGTGCCGGGAGATGGCGCCGATCTCTCCCTTCACCTCCTGAAACATGCTCCTGAAAGGCATCGCCTTTCTTGTCCTCCTAACCAAATCAGCCTCAGGAAATCCCAAGCCGAATTCCACCAAAGCAACACCAAATGTCAATCCGTTGAACCGAAGCGATGGACACCAACACAAATTCCGTATCTAGCGCCTGAAGAATTGTATGATCAACCCTGGGCTAAGCAAGAATCCTTGAATTCACCCAGAAAATACCTCCTCCTTTCTCTTGAATTGCCCAATATGGGAAGGGATTACGCTGGATTTCTTAACCTGGGAGTGCAAGAACAAAGATTGACAGGAAAAAATGGAATCTTTGGGAATTGTAACAGGATTCAGGCCATAGGTGGCTGGGGATGAGGAGATAGACAATCTCCTGTACTAACACCAATATGGATGGATGGGGTACAGGGGTAGTGGTAAGTTGCGATTTGTTTATATGCGTGGATGGAGCATTTGAACTGCAGAGAGGGAATTGCGGCAATATGACCTTGTCCTTGCGGTGGACAGAGACAGGGATGTGGTGTGGTGGAGGCATCCCTGTCCATTGGCTGCTTCCCTGCCCAACAGGCAAGCAAGGTACTAGCAAACACAGTAGAGAACAGTTTGTGAAAAGACGGGAAAAAAAATGGACCTCAAATGACTGTTTCTTCCAGAAAAATTAATCAAATAATCAATAGGTAATTCATTTTTAATAAACTACACAACAGAAAAATAAAATTGGACATATGTCACTCGCGGCCGCCATGCCACATAATGGCTGCCACATGGGACGGTGGGAGCATGGCTGCCGTCATACGGCACGATGGCAGCCGTGGCTGCAACCAAATCGAACAGTGGGAGCAGCCACAAGGAGCCATGTGCATTAGCCGGTGTGCCTCGACACGTCACGCAAAACTCACGGTACGTGTCCGCAAGTACCGCTGATCCCTGACTATACATCTTAACTTACTCGTCCTTATGGGCTTGAGACGCAAGTTCCCAGCAATGGAGAGCAGGTGCGGGCCCACGGAATCTCCGTTGCCATTTGTGAACATGACTCCCGCAAGAAGAAAGTACAGATAAACTTCGTAGTGTCTATTCACTATGGCATCGTCAGCCTCCATGGGGCACAGACCGGCCTCAGGCAGACCATTCAACCACAAGAACGAAACACCCTGATCACTGCTTTTGGCGTACGACAACCTGAACCTACAAGCGACACAAGGTGAACACGTTACTATTGTACTGGTGCCCCGAACATGCATGAAGAAATACAAAATTTACCTGTGGTGAACATACTGGCACTAGGCTTGTTGACAATGAATGGGTGGCTAGATATCGGCAAGCCAATGAGCATGGCAACATCCTTAAGAGTGATTGTCATCTCTCCACAGGTAAGGTGGAATGTGTGCATCTCGGGCTGCCACCGGTCAACCAGGCCAGTGATGAGTGCAGTGTCAAGTCTTGGTATAGGGACCATCTCCGTCGTCAACCTCGTCCATCGTCAGCGCAAACGGTAGCAACCCGGCATGCACGAGGGCAAATGGTGTCCAATCGCTTGAGTTGACGGGATTCCCTCATCCTTAACGGCTGCATTTTCAGCTGCAACAACAAATATAACATCAGTAGCAGAGGCGGTGCAAAGTTAGATTATACGTGTGAAGTAATCACTTACTTGTTCTCTTCCTGCCCATTTCCGAGTTTGGTGCTTGTCATCGTACCGTATCCGCAAGAACTCCGGAAGGTCCATTTAACACCTGGTAGACTTATTTTTTTACAGAAACGTGCAAGATTAGCGTACGGTCAAACAGAAATATGCAAGCACAGGTATTACATCATGAAATAACATCGCACAACCGGTCTGATTATTTACATGAGATAACATCGCACAACCGGTCTGATTATTTACATGACAATGCCAAATGAAAAATGGTAAAACCGTAGCTCACTGAATACAACCTTCACACGTCACTCCCTAATCAGGAATACCCTATGGTCATGTCATGTTTGTTTGCATATACGGCACCGACATAGATCGTCCCCCTATCCTCAGCGGCATCCATGTCACCTCACATCCGTAAGAAGCGTGTTCGGCCTGCCTCCACATGCTTCGCAGCAGGGTATGGGTGCTAAGTGGGCTTCTCGTCAATCTTGTAGCTGGACCTGACATTGAACGGACGCATCTTCAGAGCCCATGTTTGGCGCTCCGCTTGCATGGTGTAATATAAGGACATGTACTACGTGTCATCGTACCCCCTTAGGTCACGGCATACGGCGAGAACGTGTTAGCAAGGGATGTGCTCAAGGAGAGACTTGTTGCAAGTGCATGCCTTGTATAGGCCGAGGTGGCACCGTTGTATGCAGGAGGAACATAGCAGAGGTTTGTCCATTTAAGTTGTTGTTTATATCTTTCCCTTGATTATAGTGTATATAATAACAGTTTTCTATTGACAGTCATTTGGAGTATTCCTAGATTAGGGTTTAAACTTCTATAATCCTTTAGTTTATCGCACTCAGCATGTTGGTTCCTTATAAGTGAGCATTACTTTTTAATACAAACTTACCCTAGCTCCTATGGACTTATAAGAGCAATATAAAATAATAAAAATACCCTAATCACTTTTCATTAATGTTGCTTATGTTTTAATTACACGATTAGGATTTTTAAATCGTGAAAAATTTTAATCCCTAAAAATTAGGGATGTTACAAATACATAATTACATACCTCTAAGGCATGAAGTGAAGTTTCGCCGAGAGCGATGGATGGAATGCTAGGACCACCCTGTGCTTCCCTCCTTATAACGTCATCACTGTGTCATTTACTGTTACGTCTAATTGCGAGTAAATTATGTATCACTATGTCACTTAGCGTTTAATCAGGTCATGACAACAAACTTTTGGTGCGCGACCGCTACACCGAATGGTAGGAGCGATGTCGTCCGTCCATTTCCATCGGTGTGGAGTTTAAAACTCCGCGCACGTCGCTTTCGGTCGTCAAATTATCAGCTAAACGGGAGATTAGGGACTGCCGCCACGCCACCGCCGCACGGCATGGCGGCAGCGACCTGCTTATGCCGCGTGGCCACCGTTGTCCTTTGCCAAAGCTACGTGCCAGCCTCCTGTTCGTCCTGTCGTGTGGTATGGCAGGCACCATGGTTGCCACTGTGCAACGTGGTGGTCGCCAGTGGTATTTGGCCAATTTTATTAACATATTGTATAATTTACTAAAAATGAATCATTTGTTGATTAATTGATTAATTTTTCTGTTTCTTTCACCTTGCAGTAATCTGTACGTAGCTGGCAGAAAAGCTTATACTATTATCTGCATCTCTGTCGGAAGAAGATGAAGTGATTTTATAGGAACTTGCAATAATCTGTACGTAGCTGGCAGAAAAGCTTATACTATTATCTGCATCTCTGTCGGAAGAAGATGAAGTGATTTTATAGGAATGGGAACAAAATTTCTGACACGGGAAAGAAGTGTAGGGGTAGTCTCTGATAGCATTCCTTCTGATCAAACCAGTCAAAAGAAAGCTTCGGTAAGATGATACCATTTGTTCTTCGGTTCAGAATCTTAAGCTGTAAGACTATCTCCGATCCTTTTCCTTCCTATCCCCAATTTCCATCGCGAAGGGATTCCCGTTTCCTTTGGTGCTCCAACAGATTCCCTTCAGCGATCCCTTCGTGAAGGGATTTCTCTCTCCGTTCCCTTCAGGAAGGGATTGTTTCTCTTTTTCCTATATCATTTCCTTCGAAGGGATGCTGTTGAAGATAGTGAAAAATGAAGGGAACAAATATGGGGAAGGGAATGGGGAAGGGAAGGAAATGAAGAGAAAATAGTTGGAGATAGTCTAAGGTTTCTTGGCCTTGCCATGCTGGAGTTGTTAGACCATCCCCAACCGTTTCCCATCCTCTCATGCCCATCCCATCCTCTAGCAGGAATCCCTTCCTAGATTTCGTTCTCTTTCCATCCATCCACTCCAATAGCATTCCCTTCCAAGATCCCTTCCCTTCCCAACATGAATATTTAAAGCATTTATACGTAACCGCCATTTCATATACGTAACCGTCATTTCATATACGGGCAGGTTGTATTCGAAGGTATGTACATGTAATTTTTTTGGTGTTTTCCATAAATAATTTTTTTCCCCCAAATCTGTGGTTGTACTTAAGTAAATAAAAAGGTCAAACTTTTTTTATTCAGCCTATGGTGAACACCCCGTCATTTGGACATCTCTCGGGCTACATAATTATGTTTGAACGAGGTGTACATAATTAAAATTGTTTAAAACCAAGTCGGAACATACGAATAACTGACATGTTCCCCTCGAGTGGAAGAGACACAACATACAAATTATTTATGGCCCGTTGCAGAATCCATTTGTACAAATACGTCGACCAGAATCGCATCCCCCCCCCCACAACATGCCCTTCCCATCAAAGGTACTATGCGCACTGCAATGATTTCATTCACAAGCAACACAACATCAAGGAGTGGCTTGCAACATTCACAACCAACACAGCAACCCTCACTGTCTTCCAAAGTTCACAAGCAACACAACAGGATGCATGTTGCTTCCAAATTTCACAAGCAACACAGCAGCAACCAATGGCTTCCAAAGTTCACAAGTTGCCTGTGCTTTTATCCTTCCACGAGAAGCGTCTTCATCTCCCCTCTTGTATAAATGGGTCGATAGCTTCTCCATATGGCCACACTTCTCATGTAAAACTTCGCACACATACATTCGCCATGAGTGGACATCCATTCGGATCATCATCTACCTTCTTTTGGTCCGATTCCAGTGATGACGACGACGACGAAGAGCTCCTCATGTTTGCATTGATTGAGGAAGAGGAGATGGCTTTGCAGGCACGGTCTCGCGGAGTCTCTGTTCCCAGTCATGCAATTGTTGATCGACGTCGCGCTGAGGGGGCCTCTCGATTGTACGAGGAATACTTTGCCGACTCACCTGTATATGGACATACTTTCTTCAAACGAAGGTAAATCCCTGTACTGCATCATATTCATCGTGCCGTTGCGGCTTCATCCGCGCACATGTGTGAGCAGGTTTAGGATGAGCCGCCGCCTATTCCTCTGGATTGCGGCTGCTGTTGAACAGCATGACAGTTGGTTCAAGCAGAAGAGGGATGCGACTAGCAAGCTAGGATTAGCTCCACTGCAGAAGATGACCACCGCCATCCGTCAACTCGCATACGGTGTATCTGCTGACGCCATCGACGAGTACGTGCGTATCGGTGCAAGCACAGCCGTAGAAGCACTGAAACGGTATGTGCGAGCAGTCGTCGAGATTTTCAAGCCAGAATACCTCCGTACTCCAACAGCGCAGGATACCACCCGCTTGCTTGCCGTAGGTGACATGCGTGGCTTCCCAGGTATGTTGGGAGTATTGACTGCATGCACTGGAGTTGGAAGAATTGCCCCAAGGCCTGGCAGGGGGCATACACAGGACACACACGCAAGCCCTCTATTGTATTGGAGGCCATTGCTTTTTACGATTTGTGGATATGGCATGCCTTCTTTGATATGCCGGGTAGCCTGAACGATATAAATGTTCTGCACCGTTTTGACGTCTTAAGTAGGTTAACGGATAGAACCAGCCCCCTGTCAGCTACACGGTTAACGGAAACACCTACGAGATAGGTTACTACCTAGCGGACGGTATATACCCTGAGTGGGCAACACTTGTGAAGCCTATCTCTGCTCCGAGGGGAAATAAACACACCCACTTTGCCGCGGCGCAGGCCGCAGCTAGGAAGGACATCGAAAGAGCTTTCGGGGTCCTTCAGGCGAGGTTCGCTATAATCCGAGGACCAGCAAGAAGCTAGCACTAGAGTACTCTGTATGACATAATGACCGCCTGTGTCATCCCACATAATATGATAATAGAGGATGAGAGGGATGGTCCACCCCAGGATTTCATGTACGATGGCATGGGTGAACATGCTTCCATCGATCGTGGCCCCGAAAGATCCATCCTTCATTGCATTCAGGCCAGCCAGCAGATTCGAAATCAAGGGAATCATCGTCGCCTGCAACATGATCTCGTGGAGCACCTATGGGCTCGTCACGGAGGACAGTAGCTCAGACGTAATTTCATAATGGCATGGGTGTCAGTTTCAAATGTAACGGAGGACAGTACTCTCATCCCGGGTTATCATATTTACCAGTTGTCACGCTTTCTGTACTATTTTCATGTGCCGGTTGTTATCTACAAGTTTCCAAGGTCTTGTAATGTTGCCAACCTTAGTTTGGAATAAATTGCTAGTATGTACTACATTCTATAAAGTTGCATTAAAACACAACCATGCTAAAAATATAACAACTAAAAAGAACGACATTAAGCCAACCACAGCAATGTCCACGACAGTAGGGATTCAAATAAAAACATCACAAGATGTCCACTACAGAACGAAAAATGGGATTACTCAAGTACATAATAAAGGAAAAAACAACGAGATGTCCATCTGCTCAACTGTATTAGGCAGCGCTCACGAAGACATGTTACCGAACCTTTTTTGCATTATCTCCTGCTGCCTTCTCATGTAGTACTCTTTCGCAGTCCCCTGCTTTGTACTCAAGTCGATGTTTATGATCCTCTCCTCCTCAGCAGCCTCCAAAATGGACACCTGCCTGCGCTTGATATCTACCAATTCCGAGCCAAATAGGGCCAACTCCAGCAACAGCTACAAAATCCCCCCAAATCGGGCGAACTCAGTACCCATCACAGCGAAATTTTTCATCCATGGCTGTAGCACAACACAATCGGGCCATTTTTTCATTCACATTAGCTCACAAGTAACTGCCACGAACACTTACCTTCACCTGCCGATGGTGTGTCGCGCCGTTACGGCTCGCCACAGAGCTGGCGGATGGTTGCGCCGACGCCGCCTCTGCTTCCCACCTTCTAGGCTCACCTCATACCGACACTGCCTTGTGCCGCCGCCGCCTTCGCTCTAGTAGCTTGTGGCCGAAACCTTCCCGACCCAGCTGCGTCTCCGCGCGTGAGCGTGGTTGCCAGTGGAGGGGATTGAGGACGCGATCCCGCTCGGCCGGGATTCTCTCTCCAATCCCACTCCATTCCCGTCATGGATGGGATGCCGTTGGAGGCACCGCGCGAGTAGGGCTGGAACCGAGCCGAGCCTGAGCGAGCCAGGGCTGGCTCGGCTCAGGCTCGTTTTCTAAACGAGCTGGCTCGGCTCGGCTCGTTAAGAGTAACGAGCTCAGATCCTAACTCAGCTCGGGCTCGCTAAAAGCTCGGGTCGGCTCATGAGCTTGTGATGAAAAAAAATAAAGATGCATAAGATGTACATGAATGAACCATGAACAAAGAGCCATATATATCATATATACATGAATGAATCATAAATAATGAACCATGAATATATATATATATACAGGTAACACAAGCATATAGCAAACCATGAAGACTACGAAGCTGTGCGGCAAACGAGCCCTCGCAAGATGAAATGAGCGAGCCAAGGGCTGGCTCGGCTCGGCTCGTTTTCTAGACCGAGCTAGAAAGTGGGCTCGAGCTCGGCTCGTTTTCAAACGAGCCGAACTGAGCCGAAGCCGAAGCTGCTTTCATGAGCCATGAGCTAAAGTTCCACCCTATCTGCGCGAGTCCGCCCCGCAAATGGAGGACGCGAAGGGATTTTCTCCCGGGACGGGATACCGTTGGCTTTGGTCTTAGATGGAAGAAAAAAGTTGCTATGAGCTATCGCTATCCTCATGCAAAGTAACGAGCCTGCCATGGAGTAGGGAAATGTCCCTGTCCATTGTTTGAAGAGGAGGAAGCACTTGCACATTTGCATGTTCGTGTTCTGGATGGTGATTTTTGTCTGCGGTGCAAAAATGGAGCCAGATGCTGCTTGAATCGATCTCTCTCCAGGGATATAAGCATGCTACTTGTTCTAAGTTCTGACTATTCTGAGCATCGGCCTAACCAAACTTAGGCTTTCAAGCACAGACCAGGCAACCAACCATTCAGGCCTTGTGGCAGTGACATAACTAAAAGGAAAAAATAACTATTTGGTCCTATACTAAGCCCGTTGTAACAAATTGGTTCTTAAACCTAAATGCCGAGTTAGCTTGATCCCTCAACTAGTAAAATCAGGCCAAAATGGTCGGTTTCGTTGACATGCCATACACATGGACATTTTAGATCAAATAGTGGTTTTGAAAGGGGTTTCGTTGACATGCCATCCACATGGACTTTTTGGATGACGTGGCATCCACATGTCACTCTATCTCTCTCTCCCTTATTATATCTCACTCTCATCCACATCATCCAAAATGCCTACATAGACACTACGTCAGCGAAATCTCCTTTAAAACCACTATTTAAAGCAGTGTTTCAGGACCCAACCAAGGTTCACAATATTGTTGATTATCGCCATAATCGCTCGTACCGAAGAGGCCCGATACGGCAAATCACTTGGAGAAATCGGTCAAAATTGAAATATTTGAATATGAAAATCAAAATGGTATTTGGTAGAGACGACTGTCGTATGCGAATTTTTTTTTTTTTTGAGCAAGGGGGCAGGAGCGTTGCCTTTTCATTAAAGGTAAAAAGGAAAGTACAGATTAGGGTAAAGGAGAAGCGGGGTAGGGGAAGGGGGGAGGGTAGAAGCCCAAAGTACGACTCAAACTGAGATGACAGAGGCCCGTTTACACCAAAGGACGTCGTCCGAGATCCTAACTACGGTTGCTGAGTTTGGGGCACAGCACTGTTGGAAAAGACGGGCGTTCCGCTCCTTCCAGAGGTTCCAAACGACATAGATGACAAGGCCGTTGAAGTCTCTCTTCGCCTCCCTTGGGAGGTTAGCTGCCGTGACCATCCACCAGTCCGTAAACCTGACATCCTGTTCGCAGCGGGATGCGCTGAAGGAGGAGGAGTTTAGGATGGCCTCCCAAACAGCGGCAGAGTAGGAGCAGTGGGCGTAGAGGTGGTCAATGTTTTCCGGGTGCAAAGAGCACAGGGGGCATAGCACCTGGTTGGGCCAACCCTTTTTGGCCAAGACGTCCGCAGTGTGAATGCTGTTATGACCTAGGCACCATGCAAAAAATTTGCATTTATTTTCCGCTCGCGATTTCCAGATGCAGGGGGCGATGCCGGATGCGATGCTGCCGAGGAATTGTAAACGATAGGCCGATCGCGCCGAATACTCGCCGGAGACAGTCGAATGCCAGACGATGTCATCCTCCATGGAAGGCTATAGGGAGATCCGATTTATTCGCTGGCAGAGCTGGAGGAATTCCTGAAGGTGAAGCGGCGTGGTGAGATGCCGCACCTTGTCCACCCATGCATGGTTGGCGAGCTGGGCGGCGACGGTTCGGTTTTTCCCCTTGGCAATGCTGAAGAGAGTAGGAGCAATGCATCGCGGCGCTAGGCCATCCATCCATTTATCATGCCAGAACTTGGTTCGCCGCCCATTCCCAATAGAGACGGTTGTTGCGGCGCGGAACAGGGCCTTCTCTTCCTGGGAGCAAGGAGTGCCGGATCCAACCTAAGGCTTGTTCGGTGATTTCCATTCGAACCAAAGCCATCTCAGCCTTAGGGCAGCTCCAAACTTGAGGAGGTCGAGGACACCAAGGCCGCCGAGAGATTTGGGCCGGCAGACTTTCCTCCAGCCGACCAGGGAGTGCCCCCCAGACGCATCCGCAGACCCTTGCCAGAGGAAGGACCGCCTGATCCTATCAATCCGTTTGATGACCCACTTGGGCAGCGGGAAGACGGAAATGAAGTAAGTCGGCAGAGCGGAGAGGACGGAACTGAGTAAAGTTAGCCGTCTGGCCTTGGATGCGAGTTTCCTTCCAGGCGGAAGCCACGCTGCGCGATTTCTCGATGAGAGGTGGCGTGCTCTTGCTAGCTTACGCGTGTGGAGGGGCAGACCAAGATAGCGGCATGGAAAGGAGCCCCGGTTTCCAGGGAAGGCGCTGAGGACGTCGTCGAGATCGACGTTATGATAGTTCACCGGGTACACCGTGCATTTGTTGAAGTTGGTGCACAGGCCAGAGGCCTCGCCGAAGGACCGAAGGATGGTATTAATGGCCTTGATCTCCTCCTTGGCCGGGCTAAGGAAGAGGGCCGCGTCGTCCGTGTACAACGATGAGCGGAAGGAGAGGCGTGTGTGCTGGAGCCGTGCGAGAAGGCCGTCGTCAGCTGCTAGTTCCAGGATGCGCTGGATGGGGTCCATGGCGAGGATGAAGAGCATGGGTGAGATGGGGTCCCCCTGGCGCACCCCCCTATGATGCAAGAAGGTGGGACCCGGTGACCCATTGAGGAGCACCGAGGAGGAAGCAGTCCCAAGGAGGATAGAGATCCAGTTGGTCCACCTGGTACCGAAGCCTAAGGCGCTAAGAAGCTCGAGCAGGTAACCCTAGTGAACCAAGTCGAAGGCCTTGGCGAAGTCCAACTTCAGGAAGAGAGCGGGGGACTTTCGCCGGTGAAGCTCGTGGAGCGCATTTTGCACATAGAGAAAGTTGTCCTGGATTGACCGCTTTTTGATGAAGGCGCTCTGGTTCTTCATAATGAGATGGTCTAGATGCGGGGCCAGACGATTGGCGAGTAATTTGGAGATGATTTTGCCAACGCTGTGGATAAGGCTAATGGGCCGGTAATCGGATAACCGGTGGCAGCAATCTTTCTTCTTCAGGAGGACGATATTCGCGGAGTTTAGTAGGCCGAACTGCGAGCCATCCTGGTCGTGGAAGCGTTGGATTGCTTTTGCAAGATCGTCTTTGATGACATCCCAGCAAACCCGGTAGAAGAGGTCGTTGAATCCATCTGGCCCTGGCGCTTTGTCCGAGGGGATGGAGAAGACAGCGTGTTTGATCTCGTCCAAGTCGAAGGGCGCCTCCAGCGAAGAGAGGTCATGCGGAGCGTACCCAAGCCGTTCCCAGCTAAGAGTATGGTCGCGCGCGAAGGAGGTCCCTAGAAGATCTTGGAAGAAGCGTAGGCACTCGTCTTCCTTTGCCGAGTGGGCCGTAGCGGTGCCGATGGGAGTGTCGAGCGAGTGGATGAAGTTCTTGCGACGCCTATGGTTGGCTCGAAGGTGGAAAAATTTTGTGTTGGCGTCTCCCGCTTTTATCCACTGAAGCCGAGCCCTCTGGCGGATCTTGATCTTCTCAATGGCGGAGAGTCCAAGGAAGCGATCTTTAAGGAGATGCCGGAAGGCTAGTTCAAGGGAGGACAGAGCACGGCGCTCCTGGGCACAGTCGAAGAGGAGGATCAGAGTTCTGACAATAGCTAGCTGCATCTTGGTGTCGCCGATGCAGGATTTGGCCCAATTGGAGAGCGCTTTGGCCGTGCGGGAAAGCTTAATGTGGAAGACCCGAAAAGGGTTAGGGCTCCGGACCTGCCGGGCCCAGGATTGCTGGACCACCTGAAGAAAGCCTGGAATGGTGGGCCAAAAATTCTCGAACCGGAAGCAGCGCGCCGCACGATGATTGTTTTCCCCAACCAGCAGTAGGGGGGAGTGATCTGAGATCAGCGTTGGGAGGGCGTTGATGAACGAGGTTGGGAATAGGAGGCCCCAGCTGGTGGAGCAAAAGGCTCTGTCGATTCTCGTGAGAGTGGGGTCTTCACGCTCATTGCTCCAGGTGAACCTGCGGCCTATCAGTTCAAGCTCTTTGAGGGCTAGCTGCTGGAGGGTTGAGCAGAAGGCGTTCATGAGGCCCGGTCGCAAGTTGTTGTTGTTCTTATCCGCAATCTAGTAGATAAGGTTGAAATCGCCAACGATGAGCCAGGGGGATTGATTGTCAGCCGGCGCCGAGGCGGAGAGTTCACTGAGGAACTGCAGCTTTTGATCAGCGGACTGTGGTCCATACACGACTGTGATGAGCCAGGATTTGTTGTCTAGGGTAGAAGTCACCTCTGCCGTGAGGGAGAAGCTACCCGCAGAAACGTTGCTCAGCTGGAAGAGGCCGTCGTCTACGGCGAGTAGAATCCCACCCCGCGTTCCTGTAGCAGCAAGGAAGGCGTAATTTGCAGCGAAGCGTGCCCCAGTGCATTCGACGACAACTGTTGAGGTTAGCGCAGCTAGCTTGGTCTCTTGGACACAGACGATGGAGGCGCGGGTAGAGTAGACTAGATCGCGAAGAACGGTCCGCCGCGCGGGGGAATTCAACCCCCTAACATTCCAACTAAGGAGACACAGGTTGTTAGACATAACAAGAGGTGCGAGGCCCTTCCGGTTGACGGCGCATAGTGCCGATTAATCTCTTCTCTTCCCTTCTCATCTCATCTCTGTTTTCTCTCTTTTTTTATTTTCTAATGGAATGTTAGTGCTCCTGCCGTTTATTGCTCAAAAAAGAAAATCAAAAAGTGGGGGGATCGATCAGAACACAGCGCACTGTTAAGTTAGGTGGGAGTGATCGGTCGATGCGCTTCTGCTGGGGACAAATATTTGCCTAGCATGATGCTGATGCCACCACAATTGTTTTGTCCCAGAGTGTAGTGGAATATTGCAGCACATGTGTGCGTGCCCATCCAGGCTTCCGTGGATTATTCGGGACAGCGAGCCATGCTGTACATCTGATGCCGACATGAATGTGCTTTGGAACTCTGAATTTCTCAAACGGGAACGTTCTTCGGATGAAGAGGTGACCTGACCTATATTGTCACAGCTTAAGAGTGAAAAAACTTGTAAATGTCACTGCTATAAGGCGGGTAAATTTACTTGTATTTCATGTTCTGTTGTACCAACAGAACAAAAATCACTCAATTTTACACACCAATCCATTTGAAGGGAGGGGTGGGGGAAGAGAAGTAGTAGAAGAGCATAGAGGAAGGCAGCTCGCTGGGAGTAAGGAACCGTCTGCTAGCTTTACAGGCTTGTTAATCTACAAAAATTTACAGGCTTGTCGTAGCTCATGACCCCAATTGTTACCAGGGTTACTTCTTCCTATTGGTCCAAACCAGCTGCCCCATCTGAAGTTCCTTTTTTTTTAGCAAAAGGGCAGGAGCACTGCCCATCTGAAGTTCTGAACCATTCATTGCCAAAAGGCCCCTCTTCAGTTGGTGAGGAACCATCTGAAGTTCTGAACCATATAGCATATAGGCATGATCATCACTCATTAGAAGCAAGAGTCTACAGACCGGCAACTTGCCCTTCTTGTGATGGTATAATGCCTTCTGCTTCTCTTTTCTAAGGTGCTGCATTTCTTTGCAATGTTCACCGCCCTGCATGGACGCTCTGTTCAGTGGGTGATCCGGGGGAGAAGGGCACGAACCCACGCCCGCCAAACATCGGTCGCATCAGTGCATCATCGAACTTGCGCCAGTAGTAGTGGACAGTGTGGGTTGGCTTGCTGAGGAGCATCCGGAGGCTGGAGGGCCTCACAATGTGAGCTGCCGCCTCGAGGTCAGAACCTTGCAAGCTTGTAAGAAGAGGAGAATGCAGTGACTTCGGTGATGAGGGCTCAGACGTGACTGCGTTGCTTGAGGCGGGCAGCAGGAGTCTTATCAAAGGCTTTGTCATCATCCCAAACACCTACCAAACAGATGTCAGATTATTTCAGTCAGAATATAGCATGATACATTCAGAATATGTAGGGAGGCAAGATATTCTAGAGAGAGGATGGAGCTTGTCAAATTGGAAACTTTGTACTAATGATAGGTGATTGTAAATGTGATTCTACATAAAACGATTATGTCCCTAGATAAACTACCAAGAAAAAAATAATTCAGCAAAGACAACAGGACAGGTAGCACCCAGCATTTCTTGAAATAATGGTGCCATCCATGCCATGTGAGCATATGAACACTCGACAGTAAGACAATCTCATATGAAAGGATAAGAATGGGGATGGGACGCTAGGGGACCAAAACATGCGTTATTAGAACATAATCTCGTCTTCCAGTGAGTAATCTGTTTGGAAGGGATAAGAGCATGTTTGCCAACAGAAGCTTCCAGGTTTACTTCTGCGCCAGCTGACAACTGACAATTGTGATGTGACAATCGACTTAGAACCTTTCAGCTTAATGGTGAGGGTCCATTAAGGGTGAGAGAATGCAGACATGTCACACCTAAATTTATAAGTTGACACATTGCATTAGGCAGGTGTTGAAACAAGATGACTCACCATTGTGCTAAAAAGAACAACAGTGATGGTGCTGGTAATCATTATCGCATTCCCGTGTAGTTGAGTGTGGCCAGATCTTGTAAACTGCAATAGCAAGGCAATGAGGTAAGCATAAAGAAAATAAACTAAGAGATACTTCTGGAGAAAAGAAGAGAATGCAAAGCTTTTACAAAAGTGGTTACGTGGACAAGAGGTATTTCAGAAGAGAAACTAAAATCGTAAAGACTAACAACATTAGCATTGATTGGCTCTAGTTTCTTCCTTGTAAAATTGCTTACAAATGGACATGATAGCACATATGTCGATAATTTACATGGAAGAAAGCTAATAAACGAATTTATGAAGACTAGTATAAAGGATAATCTCTGCATGTGGATCTTGTTGTCGGACTAGTTATTCCACAGCTTGCATGAGCATGAAACCTCTTGGGACTAAACAATGAGAGGGAAAAAAGAACTGCAAATAGTTTGAACCGACCTTATTGTAAGCAAGAGCAATTGACACGGCCCCTCTCATCAGCCCAGCCCACCATATGACAATCTATCAAAAGAAATTTAGTTAGCAGATGGTATATCAGTTCAGATCACAGATGATCTCTAACAAATACTACAATTACTCACTTGCTGCCTGAAGGTGATTTTTTCGAGAGGTGACTTCTTTGTTAAGTTGGACAAGAATGACAGTGGGAAAACAAAAGCAGCTCTTCCAACCAGAACCAAACCTAGCAAAATTGAGCTTATGCCAATAGATTTGCCAGGGCTGCGAATGGGAAAGAATAAAATTGAGTGTTCGTGAACAGAAAGCTGTAAACAGAATTTAACATAACGATCTTTTGAGCTAAAAGGTTCGTGCATCTCACCTGTCACTGGCAAACTTCCACTTTTCAATGTCCAATGCATCCATCCCAACATAGAGGAAGAGAAAAGTCTCGGCAATGAAGGACAAGGTTGCAAACGCATGCCTAAGTCAACAAAAAGGTCAAAACAAAATAAGTTTGCAATTCTTTACTGAAGTGAAAACATTGTACAGAGAGTGCTTAGGGAAAAAGTATGGAATGAGAACTAAATTACTTGGTTGTAACTCTGGAGCTCTCTGTCACATTATGCCAAGTGTAGTGGGACATCACAATACCACAGAAGAACACTGTGAGAATGCCACTCAAATCTAGCAACTGTAAAGATCAAACAAATAGAGTAGTTAATAAAAACGAGGACAAATAAAATGACATTGTAAATTTCCAGGTTGTATTTTAATCAGAGGCACACCTCAGCAAGCATATAGGAGAGGTAAGCCATGAGCATCATAAGCGCAACCTCACGGTCAGTAGAATGCCTGGAATCAACCCAACAAACAGCCATGTTAATATTGTTAAAAAATCATTGATTTACAAGTGTTTTTTTCGAGGGTTAAACAAACCTTCCTATGTATAGCTTTTTTATTATGTATGCACTAAGCAATCCAGCCTGCCGGTTGTAGAAGGGATGTCAGTTTCATGTTCTCAGTGAAACAACCAAATCAAATTAAAAGGAGTATTTTTGAGCAAACAATGAATAGGAGTACTAAGTGAGACATGACAATCTACTTACAAACACTCCAAGGAAGGTGCTTGACAAAAATAGGTATAAGAAGTTCCCCAAGAATTTCAGAACGATGGCTGCATCAATGTGGACAAGATCGAAATTCTGGAGTGCGTTGAAAAGCACGACTGATGTGGCATCGTTCACAACACCTTCCCCAAATACTAGACTATACAAAAGGGGTGTCTCATCCTGATTGAGGACCTGTTTTTGGATTTAGATCAGGAAAACATAACATTCAGTCCAGATTTCACTCAAGATACAAATTGAGAGGATCATGAGAAGATTTGAATAACTAACCTGCAATGTGCAGACAGAATCTGTTGCAGAAAAGATGGCTCCAATTGCTGCATATGTAACATAACATAAGAATGAGGTTCTTAGGGCAACAACATTAGTAAGTGGTGACAGCGAGGATTATGGGCCGAACTAGAGATGGCTTACCAAGAAAATCTCCTACATCCAGCGTTCCAATGTTCATTCTGCTGAAAATTGATATGGCAGCTGAAATACAGTAATTGATGTCAGATAACTCCAAGAGGTGTACCAGCACAACTCAGCATAAAAGGCAACTAGTGGAATAACTACCTTTGTTGTCTAAACACTACGAATTCACAAGAGTGACGAATAAAGTATTGGGGGGAAAATAAACATACCGAGAGATATTGTGAAAAAGGAGATCATTGTCCCAACAGCACCGAATAGTGTGATTGTCATGAAGTTTCGGAAGAACTGCTTCTTCTTTACCTGGAAACTGATCAGAAATGTTTGTCAAGGGCCCGGCTAAAAAGAAGGCAATAACTCAGAACTTGAAAAGATTTTGCAGTTCGTTCTTAAGCAACACGCATCCACGATATTCAGCACTCCACGTCAGTAACCTTCAAATTTATGATGCCCAGCCCAGTAAAACTTCAGAAGAGGTTTAAATGCTCAACAAAATTCAGACTATCCTGGCGCGGTCTTTCAGAAACTGACAACACACTCACTACTTACAGCCAGGACCATCCTTTATGACTCTGGATTACTGCTAGTACTAGTACCGACCAGCGTAAATGTCATATTGAACTAAGAAGAGCCCAAAAGACAGAAACTATATTACAATCATGCTGCGATAGCAAACATAATTGATAATAAAAGCACAAAAAATAGCAAACATAGTTCTTCAGGTGAGGTATATTGCTGGCATCTCTCCATCAATTTAAGCTTTCGGGTAAATTGGTTCGGCGCATACAATTCCAATACTTTAATAGACTGAACAAGGGTCAAGATTATTACCAATCAGCAGTTGCAGGCTTGCAGCTGGCAAGTCAAGGTATGCCAGAGCTTACAGAGAAACATCCATGTTTGCGTAAAGAAAGAGAGAATAAAAAAAAACCAGATGACATGCACTGTGTAAACCAGCCATATCTAATTGGGTGGACAGCTAGGCCTAGAAGAAACAAGATCGAAACCGGCATGCTCCACTACACCTGTGCTATGCACACACAGATTTCCCATAAAATCTTGAGCTCACAAATCTTGTACTACCACAGAATCAACCGAACATGTGCCGACAGAGAAATCGAAGCAATCCCACGGCGTCGTTTCGCTTACCCGGCGTTGAAGATGATGGGAGGGAGGAGGTATATGAAGAAGAGGTCCTCGCTGAAGACGAGTATGTGCGAGCTCTTCCCTTTGGTCGTCAGCAAGATCACCACGCCGGTGCAGAGCCCCTGCCCAGAGAAAAACAATCAAGCGCGCGAGCGTTAGCGAATAGCGATGGCCAGCAATGGCCGGAGCAGCAAGAAAGCACCAAGGATCGCGGCATTTTCGCCGCTTGTGCTTACGATGATGAGCGCGGTAATGGACTCGTTCACCCATCGGTTCTCCTCGAGGAGGTGGCCGAGGACGATGCAGGCGCAGAGCAGCGCCACGAACAGGTTGATGGACACCACCGACGCGTGGTCGGAGGTCGAGCTCAGCACGCCCAGCCGCATCAGGTGCGCCGCCAGGTCCAGCCCCATCATGCCGGCGTCCCCGCGCTCACGCCTCCCGCAGGCACGGCAGCGGCTGCTCTGCTCCGGCGAGCAGAGAGATCAAGACGCCTCCTTTAATCCACCCGAGGTCCGCCTCGGGCCTGGCAATGGCTAATCCGCGCAAGAAAGAAGTCCAAGGAAAATCCTTGGCCCCTCGCGGATTGCTGTAAGAACGGGATAGATAATTCGGGGAGAGGAATCCACAGCAAAAGCTTGCGGATTTAAGCTTCTCTTTCCTTCCGCTAGCGCGCCGCTCCCGGGATGGAAAAATCAGAGAAAAAAAACACCCGAAAATCGCGGGTGGAAATCGGGGGAGAAAAGATTCGAAGACGAACAGATTTGCAGCCTTGCCAATGGAGATGAACAGATTAGCGTGGTGCTGGGATTGGTTTGGTTTGATTTGGTTTTATCTCGGAGACCCCTCGGTTTCGCGCGAGCGCTACGGGTTTTCGTATTTTGATTGCTCTCGCTCATATTTAAAGCGGACGGGGGGCTCGTGGGCCGTGGCCTCGTGGGATCGACCAGGTGGTACACGCCACGTGGCCAGTGGTGATCGGCTCGCAGTGGCGTTCGGTGTTCCGCGGGTCACAGCGGATGGGCCCCCGGCCGTGACCTGTCCGACAACCCCGTGCCAATTTGGACTGTCCAGGCGGATCCGGTGCGTCCGCCCGTATCTGTTGCCCGACATGTGGTCGAACTCATCTAATTTAGCATATTTTTGTGGTAATTCAACATGTTTATGTACTGCTGATTGGTAAACCTTGTCTCGTGCAGTCATGCTTAGATTAGTTGATTTTGTTTTTGTTTGTTTTTCGTTTCTTATGATTTACACGTGTAATGTAGGTTTTTTCCCTATTTTTGGTGCGTGAATTTCAGCATGCGCTGGCTTGCATAGAGGTTCGTTTTAATTAGCCTTTTTTTTCCCTTTATAAATGTGTGGACTCAAAATAGATACTCTGTTTTTTAAAGGAAGATCGTTTTCTTCCTTTGACTATCTACATGTCAGTCGAATGTTGTCGTCGAAGATATTAGTCATTTTTTTTGATCGCCCTAACTAGAAGCTAGCTAGACTGATTTTGAAGAAAGGAAGAGATCATTCCTACTGTATGATTGCTGGAAACAACAAAATGCTAGGTTTCATGAGCTTTAAAAGGTGATTTTGAGAAGTTGGAACGTTTGATTCAACTGAGCTCTGAGAGTTTTACGAAGTGGCTTGAAGATATGATCAAAACAACTTTGATAAGCTAAAGCGTTTGGATATAAAAATGAGAAAAAAAGTTGTGAGCCATATTTTAAGACGTGGAATGTAATCAGAACTTAGAAAGCTTCTGAAGATGGTTCGAAGAAGCCGAAACGTTTGGATATGACAATTGAGAAACGAAAAATAAGTTGTAAATCATATTTTCAGTTATAGACTATAATCATAACTTAAAGAGCTCGAGGAAATAGCTCGAAGAAGCCGAAACATTAGTCACTTTATTTTGATAGTGAACCATTCCCCGTTGTGGTACTGTTCACGGGAAACCACGTACTATTCGGGCATTCGCCCTGTGGGCTCGTTGCAGGTACTCCCATGATTTAAACAGATTTGGAATCGACCATCGATTTCAGTCCTAGCTAGATCCATAATTTGACCTTTGAACCATGGAAGAGTCGTATTTAATTCAAGAGTGACACGACCATCTCCAATAGTAGAGTCAACTACCAGTTATAAGAAACATTTATGCTATTTACAGATAGCATGTAAACAAACTTTTTAATAAAATAGTTATAGCATACTTTTAAAATTAAATATAGATTCACTTGTGGTTGTCTTCATTTATCTTAGAAAACGTTTTAGACTGACTCTTGCTCGTCTCTCTCCTCCTTTTCTTCCTCCACATAAGCAAAATGCTGAATTAAAAACTTTAGAACCAGTTAAGATGGCGTCGTTAAAGATGCCCCTGCTTCCATGCACGTTCTACGTTGGAAAAACTGATCGCTCGCTCGCTCGCTCTCCGCTTCAGCTCCGATCCCGCCGTTTTTTGACTGCGAATCTTTTCGTGCATGCTTACCATCGATCGCTAGCCTAGCTCGTGACCTATCGATGGCGATGGAGATGGGGATATGGAGAGCTAATTAATTGGCTGCGGCTCCTGATCACAAGAAAGCTCCCTTGATTACGCCTTCGAGCAAGAGATAAGCATCTATCTTCTTAATTTTTTTCTTCTCTTTTCCTTTATAAGTTAGCTATCTCTCTGATGGAAAAGAAAATCACCTAATTATTTTGCGATTCTCATCTGTTATTTTTTTAAAAAAAAAATCCGTGCATGTAATCCAATGCTGTGTCCTCGGAGTCATGTTCTTTCCTTCAGGATGAACCAGCGTCACATATTTTGACACACTTGGCCCCTCTAATACTAGAATCCTCTATAGTCGTATGCAGTCGTGTAGTTGATTGCACCTCCATGGTTGATTCCATCGAAATTGGTTATACATTTTTTAAGTTCTAAAAACTGGTTATCAATATTTTGCTGGCATATAAACTTGTCCTTTAATTAAATTATATGCGGACAACTCTTTAAAACTAAAATGGACAAGATGATCTACAACATTTGCAGTGCTAGCTACCATGGAACTTTTGGCACGTGTAACTGGAATCGAACGGCTGTACGTTAATCAGATGTGTGTTGGGCCAGTCTGGCTAGCTTCTTGCAATCGTCCTGGCTTTCTCGACTTGTCATCCGAATTTAGAGCACACTGATAAGCTGACCAGTCTTATGTGTGCTCTTAAACTGAATCCTCTTCTAGTATGCGTGTGTGGACCTTTTCAATGTGTACTAAGAACATTTGCTGTGGTAGTACATGAAACGTTAAATTCAATTCATGCAATGATATTTTATTTTGGAGTGGTTCTATTCAGCTTATCTTATCCACTTATTTAACACTACAGGAATCCGACTTATTTACATCGGCCAGAAGCCGACGTAAATAGGCCAAAAGCCGACGTAAATAGCTATTTACGTCGGCATGCCGACGTAAATAGGCCGACGTAAACCGAGCGACGTAAATAGCCCTATTTACGTCGGCCCCGACGTAAATAACACTTATTTACGTCGGCCTCGAAGCTGACGTAAATAGGAATAGTGGTTCTCAGCCCACGGCGTGGAGCTGACGTGGCACTTATTTACGTCGGCTTCGTGGCCGACGTAAATAAGTTTTCCACGGTGGCAGACGTTAATTTTTTTGGCCGACGTTTATAGATCGGATTCCTATAGTGTAACTTATTTCATAACTTCGAGAAATTTTCGAGATAGCCTCAAGAGCCGGATGCCCTTTGTGTGACTTGTTATAGAGCGCTTTTAAACACGCATCCGAGATAAAAAAATAAAATAAAAAAATAAAAAAAATCAAATAAGTTACATAAATTTGACTTATTTATGTGACTTATTTGACTTATTTCTTATTTTTGAATCGGTTTTTTTTCTATTTGGAAGGCGTTTCTAAAAGCTCTATAAAACAAGTCAAATAAAGGTTATCCAGCTCTCAAGGCTATCTTGAAATTTTTTTGAAGTTACGAGATAAGTTAAATAAGTGGATAAGAAAAGCTGAAGAGAAGGGAACCATTTGTATGTTTATATGTAAAACTTCTACACACTTCTTGTTTCTCGTGCTATAACCATTGTGTTATAGACGGCCTATTCTCCTGTATGCTCTCTAGGTCTCCGTTCACGCGCGTCATCTTGTCTCGCATGTGATATATGGGTTCACGTCATAGCACTACACAAACTTTAAGAATTACTCTCTTGGTCACAAATATTTAACTTTTTTTTGACTTTGCACAATTTTCAGGTGCAACTGTGACTACTAATTACTAATGTAATTTATTTTAAAAACCCACTAAAATTATAATATTATTGTAATACTTTTGAGACGAATCTACAAATTATATATTTTTATACATACAATCTAATTATTTTAAAAGATGTTCATGACTCAAGTTTTGAAACTTTAACTAGCACGCATCTCAAACGTAAATTATTTGTGACTGAAGGAAGTATTATCTATTTACTATATAACTCGATCAGTACAATGAATCTTTCGAACACATGAACTAAAAATGTAAGAATATATATATATATATATATATATATATATATATATATATATATATATATATATATATATATATATATATATATATATATATATATATATATATATATATAAGCACTTTCCATTGAATCCAAGATATCGTGCCTTTTATTTGGCCTGAGCTAATTAGGACTTGTTTGGATCAAATGAAATGTAGAGGAAACGTGGGGGAATTGTATTCCAAAAGGAATTTTGAATGAAATGGCCGGGTGTTTGGAACATAGGATTACATCATTCATTTCCTTTGAAAATCGCCGTCTTTCTATCATTTTGGAGGAAAACAACAATCAGATGAGAGTTTGTGGAAAAATTTCCTATATATGGAAGTTTTAATGCAAACTCACTCTTTCTCTCCATCTCACTTTAGGGTTTGTTTGGATTGAAGGTATTTTGAAGGGAAAACATAGGTTTCATGTTGAGCATGTTTAGTGGCACTGATATTTTCTGATTATGTAGTGAGACTAAACTTTGACCGTTTTGACTGTTTTGAAAACCCGAAATCGATAATCAAAGCCAGATTTGAGAATGTTTATCTTGCAATTTTGATATTTTCAAGAAACGGCATAAAAAGTCAAAATATTTAAAAAGATAATCAAATAATGTATGTAAAAAGTTGCACAGAATATTCTTTCCAGACGAAAGTTCCTTTTGTCCATGGTTTTGGCCGGAAAAAAACGAATGAGATCAGAACTCATGGAAAATTCTTCCTTTCAAGGCCAATGCAAGTTTTGTGTTCATCGTTCCAAACACCACATTTTTTAATCCAATCAAACAAACGAAGACTTTTTGAATTCATGTGGTTTTTAATTCATATGACAATCAAATGGTTTTCGGAAGGCAAAATGCCTTCAATCCGAACAAACCCTAAAATGAGAAGGAGATAAGAGAGTGAGTTTGCATTAAAACTTTCATAGGAAATTTTTTTCCACAAACACTATCTCATTTTTTTCCCCTCCAAAAGTATAGGAAGATGATTTTTTTGAACACAAGAGCAGGAGCTCTGCCATTCCATTCAAGAAGGAGAGAAACTGTACAGCGAATAGAGAGAAAGAGAGGGGTACAGGGGAGGGAGAAAGAGGACAGAGGGGGAGGGGGAGGCAGAAGACGACAAAGCCGAGCAATGGTCACAACACACCGACACGCAACACCTAGTACAACCGCCTCCGCGGCAAAATACTGCTAGGTGCGCGCGTGAAGAACACCGACCGACATCGCCACAAGGGATGCACGGCCATAACGTCAGGAACACCGCTGCCGACTGAGAAGTGGAGCACGCGAAGATCGACTTAGCTGTCTGTGAGAACCTGTTTCCAATATGATAATATCGGAGATTCTCTAAAATACAATTGTCCAGGATTCCAATTGTATAACAGAAATGACACCATTGCACAGCCTTTATTAATACCAATAACAATGTTACAGCGGAAGTGGAAAATACAAAAGGTATTACAACTAGATCTATACACCCATTCCACAAAGCTTGGCCCGAGGATAGGAATTCCTTAGAAAACGCCGAGTCATCGAGTTCCTTAATCTGTAAAAAGTTGAATTTAGCAGGGGTGAGTATTTCTACTCAGCAGGTTTTCACCGATGCAAGTGACTATTAATTACATGCAAGTTACCTAAATAAGAAGAGCAAGATTTATGTAGATATAATGCAACAATTGAAATGGCTTACCAGTTATTTCAAAGAGTTTTGTAAAACATTTAAGAATCAAATTCTTTACACAACCAAATTCTTTACTCATCACACCCATACACCACCTTGTTACATCTGCACGTCGCGTTGAGATTATTAATTAAATCACTGAGCATATGTCACAAATCATGCAGGTATCACCCTTCAGACACAACTCCATATACCGGGAGTACGGTCCATTAATGATTTATTTTCATTCGATTCTGCAGAACCTAGGTCAACTTATATATTGATCAGATATATAGTTGAACAATTGTGTCTTTAACCCATGACATTCTCAGGTTTTAGCATTGGATAGGCCCACCATTCCTGTTTCATCAACCTCTTGTTCTCCATGCAGCGCATGAGCAACCCACCACCGGTCCTTTTAACCCATGCCTATCCTTTGCAGGAAATATTTTTGTTTAACACTAACACCACCAACAATCTATATCCATTGTCATACCAGAATAATGTGCTTATCCAAGTAGATAATGAATGTCTACATGAGTTATCATATGATTGACTATTTACTCTATTCTAGGGTTTTATGATGTTATTTATTTAGGTGTATCCTAATGGTACAACTCTAACATGGGATATAATTATTCTACATGATATATATACATATGATATCAAAGTAGATTGACTCAGAATAATCAACTAGAAAATAATGCATAAAGTAATAATTAGAGAATTCTAAATGAGTGGAGAAAACACGCTTTGGTTACGGATATAACTAAATCCTTTCTTCTGCTTCACTTCTTGATTCTCATCTTTGTCCAAAGAGTAGCTTGAATCTTGATCTTCTTCTATTATCGTGGGATTTTAATATTTAATAAAATAGAAAGAACAAGAACCAAATCAAGTGAAAAAGGAATTTATATGCCATGCGAAAATGTTTTGGAAAAAGGTTTAGGTTTTTGGAATGCAACGGCCTTTGGATAGGATAGGAGTTATGAAAATATTTGATAGGGTGATGGAGATGGAATTATGAGATATTTTATGAAGAGGATGAGAATGGAAGAAAATTATGAAGAATCTTCATCATGAAGAATCATGAAGAAGATAAGGACGGAAAGAAATTATGAAGAGGACGAGATAGAATCTTGGTAGATATTTGAAATTTGGAGTGAAGTGATCATGCGAGATATTGTGGTAATTGAGATTTACCACGGGATATTCTCTGAATGGATAGGATTATAAGATATTTGTACGAAAGGATAGAATTACGAAGTTACGAATGGATAAAGTTCTGAAATTACGAATGGATGGAGTCATAGGATATTTCATGAATAGATAGGAATGGATGATTTTAAAATATCTTGTTCTTTTATTTAAAGAATTTAAAGAAAATTAACACATGGTGCACTTTCATGAAATATTGAAATTTAGGGTTTAGAAGATTTCTAAAACTCTAAAAGAAATAAATTTTATAAATAGGAAAAGTACTATAAGGGTTTGAAATTTAAGAAGTATTAAAGATTGCTTATGACTTCTTAAAATATTTATTTTGCATTTTTGTTATTATTAGGAAGATTTTTGGATATAATTTAATTATTAATTTTTCTTAAGAAATTAATTCTATAAAGGTTTAAAGAAAGAGAAGCATACAATTCTTATATTTTATAAAATAGTCCTGAAATTGGTAATTTTATAAATTTTGTATATATTTGTATTTTCTAGGAAAAATATCAATTTTACATTCTCAAAGACTTTTATATTTTTAGAAATTCCTTAATTTGCTAAAGAGAGGGTTTAGGATTCAAATTTAAATTCTGGATGATTTTAAAAATCTGGAAAAATCATATTTAGATGTAAAACATTATTTGGAACAACTTTTGTATTGTGACCTTTGGCTAATTTGGGCTCTAAGGCTTTCAATTTAATGAAAAACTAAATCTGGGAGGGATGAATAGTGGAAATTAGGGTTCTTCGTGATCCCGATTTGGGGCTTTCGGATTTGTGGGGTTTGGGGGCAATTAACTATAGGGCTTTTGATGTACGGGGCATGTGCAACCTTGTGCCTCAAGAATCGAAGCTCGTAATGGCTTAGGTCACGGACGGCGTGGTACCGCAATGCGGGATGAACTTGATTTGGGCATTTGTGATTTGGTGAGTAATTGCATGAATTGGTAGCTTTGTAAGCTTGAGAGAGCGTGGGGATCCTTACCATGCTACCAAGTGGCGCTGAAGCTCGAGTCGACGCGGCGACGCGGAATGGGCGGTGGCCTAACGAGGAACCATGGCAGCATGGGCGACGCTGCCCGGTGAATTTGGCGCCAATTCCTTCTAGCTATAGCTTGGTGATACTACTAAGAAGCTTTGGCCGTGCGCCGAGCTCAATTCGTCATGGTTGAGACAATTTCATGAAGAGTGGTGGCGGCCAGACAATGGAAACAAGGAATTGAGCTCCGCCGCCTCTATTTATAGGCGCGAAAGGAATGGATGGATACTTAGGGACATTGAGGAGAGGATGAGCTCAAGAATTTGATGATGTGTTAGGGGATTAGCTCGTGGCGTTGAATGGGGCATGGTGGTCGGTCTGATCTGCCATGGCTGCAAATGCAAGCTCGCCAACATGATTCCATGACCAATTCTTTGGCGGGCGTCGAAAGGTGAGGTGGCGGCACACACATTGCCTTGGTATGCAAGGAAGGGAGGAATCATGGTGGTTTGTCCTTGTGGGGGAGTAGGCTTCGGTGGACAAAGAAACAGGGGAGAAAGGAAAGAGAAGAGAGAAGGAAGAAGAAAGGTGCCAGGGGCAATCTGGTAATTTCACAGAGAAAGGTTTCAAAATCAAGCTTTCAGTTTGGATCAACATTTGAATGTGAATTAATATGGATGTATTATGCATATAGTAGCTAAGTAAAGTGAGAAAAGAGGAGGATTTTGGGGATTTCAAACATGGAGGGGTATTTTGGTAATTTATCTTAATTTAAATTCTAAAATGAACTTTATGGTTTGAAATCAAAATTGAGTTTTAAATAAGATGCAAATGATCATATGAAGGGATAGGAGATAAATATATAAAGAAGATGATTTTGGAAATATCAAGTTGGAAGGGCATTTTGGTAATTTTGACTAAAGACATTTCCAATTCAAGTTTTAAAATATATCCAAGAGTTGAAATTGAGTTTAAACAAATATTGGTCATGCAAAGTAGTTGAATAGGATTTAAAAAGAGGAAATTTGGAGGTTTTAGCCAAAGGGCAAATTGGTAATTTTGCGGTATATATATTTAATGCAAGTTTAAGGTCTAAATTTGAGTTTAAGTTTTGGGAGAAATCGAGTATGCATGAATAACTATTTAAATTTAAAAGAGGAAAAAAAAACTTGGGATTTTAGCTAAAGGGTATTTTGGTAATTTACTAGTGCTCTTTTGATATAAATTCAAAGTTTGAAAATAGTACATTAATTGAATGCATATTTTATACTTATAAAGGATTTATTGAAATCAATAGGAAAGGGTTAAAGGAAAGGGTAATTTGGGAATTTTTGACTTAGAAGGGCAAAATGGCAATTTCACTAATATATGATGGTTGAGTATTAAATTCATAACTTAGTGGAATTAGTTGCTTATGGGTGGAAAATGGTTAAAAGAGATGGAAATTGAATTCTTGGAATATGGAGTATTGAAAATACTATTCACCATATGAAAACACTATTCACCGCTTGAAACTCTCTTTTTCAATTAAATGTATAAAATCCTAAAACATGATTTGGGTTTATGAAAATTTATAAAAGGAATAGTGCGTAAAAGCAAAGTAAAAGCAAAGATGTCGAGAAGGTTTTATTTGCAAAGCAAATGAATCTTGTTTTACACTTTATAGGAGATTTTGAAATTTATAAACCGAGAATATTATGGCTCAAGCAATAAAGAAAAGCGAAAAAAGAATTAAAGCGAAAAATTTTATGCAAAATTTCAGGCTATTACAAAGCTTACCCCTTAAAAGAATCTCGCCCCGAGATTCACTCGATTAGGTATGGGAGGTTACCAAAATTTAACAATTGTACTCAGGTTTTCACAAACATCTAAATGCTTACATAATTATAACCTCGTGAATTTATTCATACTTTCTTCCATGATTACTGAGTTAATAGTAGTCATCATACTTCCGACCGCCCTTTGTAATATTCCTTATAATTTTCCTTTCCAAGGACATACCGCCTTGACATGTCCTACCTCCTTACAATGAAACATTTGGTGATGAGAGCTTCCAGGACAATCTCTTTTGAAATGATTTTCACCACATAGATAACATCTTGTTGTACTATTTTGTGGTAAGATCATTGGATTCAATCTGCTTGGTTGAACTTCTATTCTGCTTTTGTTGAACTTCTACTAACATGGGGAATACTTGATACTGGAGTAAATCCTTGAGAGTTGATATCGAATACTCCATATGTTGATTTTCTTGTATCTTCTTTATTTCCAATTGTTCTTCTTTTTCCAATTCCTTTCTTCTTTCTTCCATAAGTATCACTTTACTTATTAATGTCTTGAGGTCAGGGAAATCCATACCTGAAAGTTGGTATTGTAGATCCATATTTAGACCATTTCTAAACTTTCTTATCTTCACTTCTTCCGTCTTCATATCCTCAGCTGCATATCTCATCAAATAATGGAATTGATGTATGTATTCCAACACGGTCTGGTTATTTTGCTTAAGATTATGAAATTCTTCTCTCTTGATATCCATTAAACTTCTTGGAAGGTGATACTCACAAAATTCCTTTTTAAATAATTCCCAGGTAATGGAATCTTTATCGGTGTAAGTGGTTCGACAATTAATCCACCAATCTAATGCTTGTCCGGAAAGTTGATGGGATGCGAATAACACTTTTTCCTTATCCGAGCATTGTATCACTTCTAGTTTCCTTTCAATCTCCTCCAGCCAATCTTTTGCTGAAATAAGATCAACTATGGTTGAAAATATAGGCGGCTTAGTTGTTTGAAATTTGGTCCAGGCAATTCCAAAGCTCGTTGTATTATCGTTTTCCTTTGATAACAATTCTCTTAAAAGTTGTGTAAGATTTTCATCGCTTTCTTGTCTTTCTTTCTCCATTTCTCTTAACATGTCAATTAGAGTAGTCATCCCTTGCTGATCCTTTCCTTCCGATATTGTTGTCACTCGAGATCTATACAAATTCCTGAACGATGCAGACCAAGGAATATAATTAATAATTGCTCAGCACTTATATCCAATTGCAGATATAACATGACTGTAAACTGATCAAACTTTTATTCCCTCAAAATATTATTAAACAATTTTCACAAGATTAGATCCCAGAACTTAGATTACAATATAACTCCACACTAGGTACTCTGGGTTTATTGGGTTATTGTCGGCATGATCAACTTATATTTTCTTCTTCTGAGATTCTGATGAATTTGAAGTTTCTTCCTTGTGAAATTCTAACTGTTCTGGAGTTCCCTCTTTGTAGGGTACATCTTCCTCTATTTCTTTGTTTGCTTCAAAATTTTTCTCCTGGGCAGAAGATTCTTTAGAAGTCTGTCCTTTTGATGCTTCCATTGCAACCATTTTGGAGTAAAGCTCAGAAAAATCTATTGTGACACTATTGATCCTGGGATTCATTTTTCTCTTTTTCCTAGCCTTTAAAGATTGTTCTTGATCTTCCAACTTTAGCTTAGATGCAGTTGACTGACTAGTTTGCTCTTGTGCATTGACCTTGGCCCTTTCCGTTGGTAATGCTTTCCATGGACAGTGGCATCTGGTATGTCCAATGGTTCCACAAAGTGAAAACAAAGCTAGTACTACTTCCTTATTTGGGCAATCTCTCTTTAAATGATTTCCTCGCATCGGAAACATCTTAAGTTGGGAGTTGAGTTCTGTTTTTGGATGTAAGGCTTGTCTTTGTCATATTTTTGTTTGAACATGCTATCCAGTGGCATCTTGATTTCTGAAAATTTAGGAATCTGGAGTCTTCCAAACTGTTGAAGTCCATATGCTTCCAACTCCGTAGCTGTAGTGCTCCATACATTCTGCGCAAGTTGGTTGTATTCTTGTTGATGGGTTGAAACTATCTGGTTGTGGGTTTCTAGGAATCTCTTAAAGTTAAGGTTTATGTCACTGAGACATCTCTTGTATATCCCTTCTGCCTTCTGCCTCCAGTTGATATGGTTATTCATAGGGGGTAATAGGAGAAAATTGGAAATGAAGAAGGTTGGTTTTATGCACTGGTTGATTTTAGGCACTACAAAGCAAACAACAAATATAAAATTCAGGAATAAAAGTGGCAAAGATAGGTAAGAGTAAGCAAGAAAAGAAGGATAAAAGTTTCTAGGGACATCGACATTTAGGAAATTTTCAGGGAAAGATTTTGAATGGGATAGATTTTAAAAGGAATTACTTTTGAAATTTCAGGAAAGAGAAGGTAAATCACAATCTTAAACAGATTTTATGACAATAGAAAGGTAAGGTACTGAAAATATTTATCAATTTATAAAAGTATTAATGAAAAATTTATTTTTCTAGTGTTCAGAATCAGGTTTTAAAGGGTAGTTTCTATTGCACTTAGTGTTTTATTGAAATTATTCTTTTCTTCCTACATAATATATACCTTTTATGCTAAAATTACTTAGCAAAAACCAAAAATAAAGGATAACTTGGGATAAGATATATAGAAAATTTCATTTTCCAAGAGAATAGATAAGAATTTAGTGTTTATAGTTCATAAAATCTTGAAAATTCCCATATAGACCCAAATATTTATCTACTTTTTAGAAGATTTTCTATTCAGTCTAAGGATTCCTACAGTCAAGCAAGCCTGCTCTGATACCACCTCTGTGAGAACCTGTTTCCAATATGATAATATCGGAGATTCTCTAAAATACAATTGTCCAGGATTCCAATTGTATAACAGAAATGACACCATTGCACAGCCTTTATTAATACCAATAACAATGTTACAGCGGAAGTGGAAAATACAAAAGGTATTACAACTAGATCTATACACCCATTCCACAAAGCTTGGCACGAGGATAGAATTCCTTAGAAAAACGTCGAGTCATCGAGTTCCTTAATCTGTAAAAGTTGAATTTAGCGGGGTGAGTATTTCTACTCAAGAGGTTTTCACCGATGCAAGTGACTATTAATTACATGCAAGTTACCTAAATAAGAAGAGCAAGATTTATGTAGATATAATGCAACAATTGAAATGGCTTACCAGTTATTTCAAAGAGTTTTGTAAAACATTTAAGAATCAAATTCTTTACACAACCAAATTCTTTACTCATCACACCCATACACCACCTTGTTACATCTCGCACGTCGCGTTGAGATTATTAATTAAATCATCGAGCATATGTCACAAATCATGCAGTATCACCCTTCGAGACACAACTCCATATACCGAGTACGGTCCATTAATGATTTATTTTCATTCGATTCTGCAGAACCTAGGTCAACTTATATATTGATCGATATATAGTTGAACAATTGTGTCTTTAACCCATGACATTCTCGTGTTTTAGCATTGGATAGGCCCACCATTCTGTTTCATCAACCTCTTGTTCTCCATGCGCGCATGAGCAACCCACCACCGGTCCTTTTAACCCATGCCTATCCTTTGCGGAAATATTTTTGTTTAACACTAACACCACCAACAATCTATATCCATTGTCATACCGAATAATGTGCTTATCCAAGTAGATAATGAATGTCTACATGAGTTATCATATGATTGACTATTTACTCTATTCTAGGGTTTTATGATGTTATTTATTTAGGTGTATCCTAATGGTACAACTCTAACATGGGATATAATTATTCTACATGATATATATACATATGATATCAAAGTAGATTGACTCAGAATAATCAACTAGAAAATAATGCATAAAGTAATAATTAGAGAATTCTAAATGAGTGGAGAAAACCTGCCTTGGTTACGGATATAACTAAATCCTTTCTTCTGCTTCACTTCTTGATTCTCATCTTTGTCCAAAGAGTAGCTTGAATCTTGATCTTCTTCTATTATCGTGGGATTTTAATATTTAATAAAATAGAAAGAACAAGAACCAAATCAAGTGAAAAAGGAATTTATATGCCATGCGAAAATGTTTTGGAAAAAGGTTTAGGTTTTTGGAATGCAACGGCCTTTGGATAGGATAGGAGTTATGAAAATATTTGATAGGGTGATGGAGATGGAATTATGAGATATTTTATGAAGAGGATGAGAATGGAAGAAAATTATGAAGAATCTTCATCATGAAGAATCATGAAGAAGATAAGGACGGAAAGAAATTATGAAGAGGACGAGATAGAATCTTGGTAGATATTTGAGCTGGAGTGAAGTGACTGCGAGATATTGTGGTAATTGAGATTTACCACAGGATATTCTACGAATGGATAGGATTATAAGATATTTGTACGAAAGGATAGAATTACGAAGTTACGAATGGATAAAGTTACAGAATTACGAATGGATGGAGTCATAGGATATTTCATGAATAGATAGGAATGGATGATTTTAAAATATCTTGTTCTTTTATTTAAAGAATTTAAAGAAAATTAACACATGGTGCACTTTCATGAAATATTGAAATTTAGGGTTTAGAAGATTTCTAAAACTCTAAAAGAAATAAATTTTATAAATAGGAAAAGTACTATAAGGGTTTGAAATTTAAGAAGTATTAAAGATTGCTTATGACTTCTTAAAAATATTTATTTTGCATTTTTGTTATTATTAGGAAGATTTTTGGATATAATTTAATTATTAATTTTTCTTAAGAAATTAATTCTATAAAGGTTTAAAGAAAGAGAAGCATACAATTCTTATATTTTATAAAATAGTCCTGAAATTGGTAATTTTATAAATTTTGTATATATTTGTATTTTCTAGGAAAAATATCAATTTTACATTCTCAAAGACTTTTATATTTTTAGAAATTCCTTAATTTGCTAAAGAGAGGGTTTAGGATTCAAATTTAAATTCTGGATGATTTTAAAAATCTGGAAAAATCATATTTAGATGTAAAACATTATTTGGAACAACTTTTGTATTGTGACCTTTGGCTAATTTGGGCTCTAAGGCTTTCAATTTAATGAAAAACTAAATCTGGGAGGGATGAATAGTGGAAATTAGGGTTCTTCGTGATCCCGATTTGGGGCTTTCGGATTTGTGGGGTTTGGGGGCAATTAACTATAGGGCTTTTGATGTACGGGGCATGTGCAACCTTGTGCCTCAAGAATCGAAGCTCGTAATGGCTTAGGCTCACGGACGGCGTGGTACCGTGGTGGCGGGATGAACTTGATTTGGGCATTTGTGATTTGGTGAGTAATTGCATGAATTGGTAGCTTTGTAAGCTTGAGAGAGCGTGGGGATCCTTACCATGCTACCAAGTGGGCGCTGAAGCTCGAGTCGACGCGGCGACGTGGAAGCGGCAAGGCCGAACAGTGAACATGATGGCACAGGCATGACGCTGCCCGGTGAATTTGGCGCCAATTCCTTCTAGCTATAGCTTGGTGATACTACTAAGAAGCTTTGGCCGTGGGCGAGCTCAATTCGTCATGGTTGAGGCAATTTCGCGAAGAAAGGTGGTGGCCTGTCTAATGGAAACAAGGAATTGAAGCTCCTACGCCTATTTATAAGCGCGAAAGGAATGGATGGATACTTAGGGACATTGAGGAGAGGATGAGCTCAAGAATTTGATGATGTGTTAGGGGATTAGCTCGTGGCGTTGAATGGGCGGCGGTCGGTCAGATCTGCATCATGGCAAGAATGCAAGCTCGCCAATATGATTCGGCGACCAATTCTTTGGCGGCGCGTCGAAAGGTGAGGTGGCGCCACACATTGCCTTGGTATGCAAGGAAGGGAGGAATCATGGTGGTTTGTCCCTTGTGGGGAGTAGGCCGGTGGACAAAGAAAGCAGGGAGAAAAAAGAAGAGAGAAGGAAGAAGAAAGGTGCCAGGGGCAATCTGGTAATTTCACAGAGAAAGGTTTCAAAATCAAGCTTTCAGTTTGGATCAACATTTGAATGTGAATTAATATGGATGTATTATGCATATAGTAGCTAAGTAAAGTGAGAAAAGAGGAGGATTTTGGGGATTTCAAACATGGAGGGGTATTTTGGTAATTTATCTTAATTTAAATTCTAAAATGAACTTTATGGTTTGAAATCAAAATTGAGTTTTAAATAAGATGCAAATGATCATATGAAGGGATAGGAGATAAATATATAAAGAAGATGATTTTGGAAATATCAAGTTGGAAGGGCATTTTGGTAATTTTGACTAAAGACATTTCCAATTCAAGTTTTAAAATATATCCAAGAGTTGAAATTGAGTTTAAACAAATATTGGTCATGCAAAGTAGTTGAATAGGATTTAAAAGAGGAAATTTGGAGGTTTTTAGCCAAAGGGCAAATTGGTAATTTTGCGGTATATATATTTAATGCAAGTTTAAGGTCTAAATTTGAGTTTAAGTTTTGGGAGAAATCGAGTATGCATGAATAACTATTTAAATTTAAAAGAGGAAAAAAAAAACTTGGGATTTTAGCTAAAGGGTATTTTGGTAATTTACTAGTGCTCTTTTTGATATAAATTCAAAGTTTGAAAATAGTACATTAATTGAATGCATATTTTATACTTATAAAGGATTTATTGAAATCAATAGGAAAGGGTTAAAGGAAAGGGTAATTTGGGAATTTTTGACTTAGAAGGGCAAAATGGCAATTTCACTAATATATGATGGTTGAGTATTAAATTCATAACTTAGTGGAATTAGTTGCTTATGGGTGGAAAATGGTTAAAAGAGATGGAAATTGAATTCTTGGAATATGGAGTATTGAAAATACTATTCACCATATGAAAACACTATTCACCGTTTGAAACTCTCTTTTTCAATTAAATGTATAAAATCCTAAAACATGATTTGGGTTTATGAAAATTTATAAAAGGAATAGTGCGTAAAAGCAAAGTAAAAGCAGCATGCTGAGAAGGTTTTATTTGCAAAGCAAATGAATCTTGTTTTACACTTTATAGGAGATTTTGAAATTTATAAACTGAGAATATTATGGCTCAAGCAATAAAGAAAACTGAAAAAAGAATTAAACGCGAAAAATTTTATGCAAAATTTCAGGCTATTACACTGTCGACCGCCACCGCCGCACGGGATGCTCGGATAAGACGACAGAAGTGAGGAAGGGACGTCGTCCGTCACTGCTGCACGGGATGCACGACCAACAGCGCCAGCGACTACCACCGCCAACCGCGCCCCAAGGCATGCAGAGTCTGAAAAAGAAGGCCGCCACCACCAGGCGGGAGGCTCGGCCCAGGAGAACGCCCGCCCACAACAGGGTATTCATAGTCATAGCCACCAGCCAGCCAATAGCGCGAAGGATCTTTAGGACGACGCCTTCAGCAAGGATGCGACGACAAAGTCGCCGCCGCCGCCGCCTGCACCGAGTTTTCACCGAAGAAACTCCAAGGGGTAGAGGCACCACAACGAGGCCTCCAAGGAGGGAACGACACCCGAGGGCGCCGCCAATGTTCACCCAAGCAAGAAGCTGGGTAGGGCTTTCACCCAGTGCACCTACACCCCGCAAGCCGCACTAGAAGGAGGCTGAGCAGGGTTACGACTGGAGACCACCTGTCGGGCGCCAACGCTTCAGGAAGCCAAGGGGGGAGGGGTCCCAACGCTGAGGACTGCCAAGCCGAAGAACAGACCACGTTGCCACAAGGGGGAGGGGACAACCGGGACGCTTCGACGAAGCCGCCAAGGAGAAGAACGGACGTCGCCAACGAAGAGGAGGGGGATGACGATGATGCTCCACAGGCGAGCAAACCGCCGCCACCAGCAGAATCAGGACAAAACCGAAGCCATCAGTGCAGACGCCAAGGAGAGGAACGGACGCCACCGCCACAGGGGAAGGGAGCGATGGCGACGCCTCAGCCCAGGCCACCAAGAGAAGAACGGACGTCACTACCACAAAGGAGGGGGACGATGACGATGTTTCACCAGGCATTCCGCAGCTGACAAACCCTAGATCCAGCCGGAGCTGCCATCCTCGACCGTCCCGCAAGCACAAGCACCTCGGAAGCGAGCGAGCCACCCACCAATGACAACACTGAGGACCTCCGCCTCGCCCATCGCTGGATCGCAAGGCCGGAATCGCCCGCCCGCTGCCGCGCGAAGAAGACCGCAGCAGCAGCGTCTCGAGGGCCTGCAGCGTTAGGCGCCACGCCAACCAAGGCAGTCCACGGCCGCGGCGCCGAACCAACGGCCGGCAGCCCACCAACGAGGAGGGAGGGAGGAGGGGAGGCGCCGCCATCGCCGCCGCCACCCCACAGGAAGGAGGGAAGATGGGAGGCCACCACGTTCCGCGCCGCCGCGGTTGCCGCCGCCACGCCACCGCCCGCGACGCCGATAGAGCGCTGCCCGAAGCCGCAACCGTAGTCGCACCGCGCCGCCCGCCTCGAGGAGGAAGGCGGCGCCGCCGCCGCCGTGGCCGGCGCGCCGCTCGTCGAATCCGCCGCCGCCATTGAATCCGGCCGCACGTCATGGGAGGACGACGAGGGCTAACGACGGCGACGAAAGCGGCGGAGAAGAGACGACGACGGCGAGCGGCGAGGCAATGGACGAGGCGCGGGAAGCAGAGAAGAGGAGGTGGAAGGGCTCGTTTAGGAACTCCACCGGTGGAGGGCACCGACACGAGGGAAGGAGGAGGCTCACGCCTGGCGGTGGCGGGCCGGCCGAGGCCAAAGCATGCTGGCCGCCGGGGAGCAGACGGTGAAAAGTTGAAACGCAAGAGCGGGAGCGGGAGCGGGGGACCAAGCCAACTTTGGAAAGTATAGGAAGATGATGACTTCGAGATTTCATATTCACTATTCATATGTTTGGATCAAAGGAATTAGATATTTACATTCCAAAAGAAAGTTCCTTTTTCCCATGGTTTTGGCAGGGAAAAAATGAATGAGCAGCTAAGAACTCGTGGAAAAATTTTCCTTCGAAGGATCCAATGCAATCTCTCTCTCTCTCTAAATGTTTTTTTTTTCCAAGTTTTGTATTCATGCGTTCCAGACAGCACATTTTCTTTTTTGGGCATTCCTATGTTTTCCAATCCTCTCTTTTACATGTGCATTCCTTTCATGTTCTTTTTCTTCTCCGTTCCTACAATCTTTTTATCCATGCGTTCTAGATAGGCACTCAAACATGAAAGATTTTTTTTATATTCACCTTGATGTGTTCCAAACACTACTTTTTCCAATACTTCCTGTATTTTTTAAGAGTAATTTTATGGTACATTAAAATGAATACGAATCACCCATTTATCTCGATCTAACGACTCAGATTGGTTTTGCTTTTTTACACCACCATGGTAATATTTATACTACAGAGATAGTATATTTTTTGTGACAGGCACTCTCTAAATTAACGGTTAAATTTGAATTATACTATCGTCTTATTAAATCTGAATTATACTATTATTTTAATATATTTATCGTTGTGTACCATAAAAGAGTTTTTTATCTTTGCAAAGCAGCGGAGAAAAAATAGGTACGTATGCTGGTAGGCAGTAGCTACTAGCTGGTTCTAGAATGACATGAAACTATGAAAGATAGGATGTATATCTTCTAAGTACGTCAGAATGACTATTCTGACTTTGGGTCACTGACATGTAGGCCTGGCCCACAGTCAGAGGATTTGAGATTACCTGGCCTTCACGCAGGTAGATCTCATGACGCCGGATCGACTGCGCGCCACCGCAGAGCGAGCTCGCCGTGCGCCACCACCCTACGACACATGACACATGCAATGGCGCAGAGGCCACATGCATGCAGTCGCTACCAGTAGACAACAAAGCTGGTGGTCCTCTGCATTCGATCCGTCACCTATCTGCTTCACATTCGGCACTGGTCAGTGTTCTACAACGCCCCTTCGCCGGCCGGCCGGCCGGCCGGCCGGAATGTGCGTCCGGAAAGCTTCTTCCCGTGCAGGAGATTCGGCAGTGACGAGCTAGCGATGAGTGATGCTCGTGTCTAGGTAGGGTGATCTGAGTCCAGATCTATGGAGCAGTAAGCTGTAAGCGTATATAGCTCTATATACCTCTCATACGTAGAGTTCGAAATGCGTTTCTATTTTTTTTAAAAAAATATGAATGTCTTTGTTTGTTTAGCTGATTAATTTGCTAATTTTCAGACAGACAGCCTAGCTCGATCGGAGCTGATTAATTTGCTCGCTCTAGATGATTATGTGACAATCTGCATCTGCACTGCATAAGTGGTCCAACCCCGCCAAGGCGTAGAAGGACAAGTGGGCATCCTAACGGTCACTCAAACTCACTACTTGAGTGACGGTTGTAACGGTTTACTTTGGTCGCATCAGGTTATCGCACGATAAAAAAAAAATTCACTAAACCGAAGTCCCGAGTTCTCGATGCTCTTGAAGCCCACTGTTTGAGCCGAACAAGGAGAGGGAACATTTCAGCCAAACGGACCAGCTTCGCGCCAGCCATAGAATGCGAGCATCTTATAATTCTTGGCCGGCCGACTATCTCACCTGAAAATTGCAATGATGTGTGATGCATCTTCACGATGGAAAGTTTGGCTGGAGAGGCGACCTACCTGCCTGTCCGGCAAACACGGTGTCGTGCATGCTTTGGCTTTCTGCACCGGCTTTGAGAGACACAGCACAGGCAGGGCAACTCAGGGCAGCAAACGCAGTGCAAAGCTGTGGCTTTTGCATCATGCATGGAGGGAGGGAGGAGGAGTGGCTGCTGAACCTGACAGAGTACAAGCACTGGAATCAGAGCAGTTAGACAAAGCGAATCGAGCAGAGCAGGCCATCAGATGTGGCTTTTGTTTTTGTGTCGTCCCATGTTAAGACCACAAAGCTCGTCCTCTGCGAGACCGTGAGGCAGCCAACCGGACCACGAGTGCGTGCTGTGCCAATGATAAAGAGCAGCGATGATCACGGTCCAGTCCTATTTGGACCCACGGATATTTGTTTCCAGATCACCAAAATAAATTAGAAAAAAACCCCTGCCCAGCCCACCAGGCGCCCCGACCCACACAACCACCCCCAACAGTGCCAACACTCCTCACATGGTTAAGGTCCACATATGACATAACCACCCCAACCCTAACTCTTCCTGTTGGTATAATCTTGATAAGGTTAGGAAAGTTCGTTTCGCATTAGGATAGAATCAAGTTCGTCTATAAATTGGAGTTGTTTTAGAGATAAAGTTTTCTTTTATACGTGTAAGAGTTCTAGTCGGTTTTATGTAATTTGCTAGTATAAATAAAGGGCCAGGGGTTAGAGAAAAGGTACGACGGTTAGATATACCCTAAAAAAATCTAGTCCATACTTTCGCGTCCTGTTCCTGACCGTATCTCGCCGCGGGAGCTTCTTATCCACGTACGGAGCATCTATGACAAGATTGAGTTGATTAGCTAGCAATCACATGCATGTACGCATGTAGCTGCATGCTAGTTTAACGACGCGCGTGTGCATGTGTGCTTTGTGCAGCGCGGCTGCATGCTACATGTAATCGTTCCTGGAGTTCCAACAATTGGTATCAGAGTGGGGTTGTGAAGACGAGCACCGTCGCTGCGTCGCAGCTAACTGGGCGCTTATGCCAGGTGGGCACGTTTGTCGCCACGGCGTGACAAAAGATGCCAGAAGGGTCTCGAATGCTGACAAAAGGCGCGTTAGGCACATGTGCCCAGTGGGCACGTTTGTCATGCGATGTGGCAAGAGAGGTTGCGGGAGGCAAGAAGGTCTCATATGCTTCTAGGGTCAGGAGCATGGTTGCTAATCGAAAAGTGGCGAGGTGGGTAGGGTGAAGCTGCTAAGGCGAAATACATCGATCATGTGTTTTTGTTGCCGTGTGGTAAGTTGTCTCACCGACAGAGAAGAGGCATGTGCTATAGATGAGTTTGGCGCTGTTCCATGTTGAGAGGGACTCGACAAGCTGAGTCCAAGATGTTAAGAAGTTGTGACGCCATCCTGAAGTCTAGTTTAAGGAAAAGTTGGCTTCAACAAGTTGTGTCCAAGACGTTGAGGAACTGTGACGCCGTCTTGAAGTTGAGCCAGGCCATGAGTTGGTTTCGATGAGTTGTGACCAGGACGTTGAGTAGCTGTGACGCCATCCTGAAGTCGAAATCAAGGAGCAGTGGGGTGTTGAGTAGCTGTGTCGCCGTCCCATGTCTCGTGTGGAGTTGAGCATGTCGTAGTTGTGTCCGATTGCTTCAACAAGTTAGAGTATCAAGATTAAGGGGGAGATTGTTAGGTATAATCTTGATAAGGTTAGGAAAGTTCATTTCGTATTAGGATAGAATCAAGTTCATCTACAAATTGGAGTTGTTTTAGAGATAAAGTTTTCTTTTATACGTATAAGAGTCCTAGTCGGTTTCATGTAATCTGCTAGTATAAATAAAGGGCTAGCGGCCAGAGAAAAAGGTGCGACAGTTAGAGATATCACAAAAAAATCTAGTCCATACTTTCGCGTCCTGTTCCTGACCGTATCTAGTCGCAGGAGTTTCTTATCCACGTACGGAGCATCTACGACAAGATTGAGTTGATTCATTAGCTATTGGTTGATTAGCTAGCAATCACACGCATGTACGCATGTAGCTGCATGCTGGTTCGACGACGCGCATGTGCATGTGTGCTTTGTGCAGCACGGCTGCATGCTGTATGTAATCGATCTTGGAGTTCCAACACTCCCTAATTCCCATCCTCTCCCCTCCCACTCCACTCCAAGTCTAGGTCCAGCCATCGTCTGCACGCCTCCTTCCGGCCGCTACCCTCTCCTCCCTCCCTCTCCTACTCCAATGTTGAGGTCTTCGGCGGCCACAGGCATAGCGGCTACTCCCAATGGGGGGGAAGGGAGGGCGACGGTAGCTTCTTGAGGACACAAGCATGATGGCGGCTCCACCTTCGGTGAGTTAGTGATGACCTCTCTCCTCTCAGATACGCGCTGTGGCTGTGGACTATGGTGAGGTCGGACTCGATGGATACCCATTTGAGTCTAGGTACCCGCTGGGTCTGAGTCCAGGTCTAGGTCTAGATTTGGACCCATTGACTACTTTGGGTCTGGGTTTGGTGTCCGGGTCTCGAATCTGGATCCAAGATGGTTGTACCCAGAGATACTCCACAGATGACTAGGATCTTAGAGATGATGAGATCAAATGGGTTTGACTGTTCCCGCTCGAGGTCAGGGTTCTAAAAACTGGACAGCTTTCGAAAATCTAAGAGCAAAAACAGCCAAACAGTTTTCTTTCTCAGTTTTTGTAGTTTTCTGAACAGTTTTTTGCGGTTTTACGAGTAGAGATTTTGCGAACCCCAAATCTTGCTCCAGGTTCACAATATTGTTTCCCGTGACAATTGCGGTTTTGATTATTGTCATGCGATAAGTTCTAAAAAGGGTAAAAAAAAACGTGAAATTTGCTAGCCACAATTTGAGTCCAAGCGCCACTATTGTGCGATATTGTGCAATAATCAATCAATATCGATCTACTTCAAATTTGGAATTTTTCACAATTTCAAGTTGACTAATGTCGCTCGGTAATCTGACCAATATTGACCGGTAATTAAAATTTTAACTTTAAATTCGATTGTTTGAATCTGGTCCAATTTTGTCATGCGATTTTTGCTATTGACCCACAGGATTTATTTCGTCGATATCATGAATCCCGCTCCCGATACATCATTCAAGGTCATTTCTAGGTGTGAGAGTAATTTTATATTTAATATTTTCAACTGCATTTATTTTACAGATTCTATAAAAAATAATTTTTGCTGCATGTGCTCTACTAAATATGGATCAATTTTAACCTGCTAACTTTGGAGAGGAGACGATCCTTCCACTCGGAAAGCCTAGCACTAAGATTCTCAATGAGTGGGAGAGCATGGGCGTTGTGGAGTTTATTGTAGCTAAGCTCATTTTCGAGTACTAAGCATAGCATATATATTACTTGCTACTTGCCAATATGTAGATAAGTGAGTGTAAAATGTCAATGTCCAACCGTGTACACCATATACATAAGTGAGGGAAAATCCTCCGCTCCCCTCGGAAAGAGTTGAAGCCATTCTTCCATATAGATATCTTCGCAGCAAATCGTGTACACCATGCTCTTTTTGAAATATCTTACAAGGCCGGAGACTTGCCACAAACTTAATTGGTTAACAACATCTTAGCATGGATAAGAAAGAACCCTTTTAGTACATTATTAAAATAAATATGGATCATCTATTCGCTATGATCTAACTGTTTAGGTTTTTTTTTTACACTACTACATGCAAGTGCATGGGTAACCGTTTTGATCTAAAATATACCAAGGGTTAACGTATTGTAAAATTGGTAAAAAGAAATCACGCTACAAACGGGACCAGTACCTCTCAGCACTCTATTGATTGCGAATTTCCGTGGACCAAGAACCAGAGAGGCAAAGACGCGCGCAGAGTAGGAGATAGACCATCCTACGTATATGCGGCTACGCCCATTGGCTTATCACTCGATCGCCCGCATGGCATCATGCATTGCATTCCTGGCTTATCACTTCACTGTCATGCAGGGCGGCGTGCGTACGTACGATGAACATGACCGGATCCTGCGTCGCCATGTGCTGCACGGCCCCTGCATGTGGCCTACACGACGATCAGTCCAAACAAAGATTCTCGCAGACAAAACGAAGACGTACGATACATGTCGAAGCCGTTGCCTGATCCATCGGCCAGCTCGGCGAGGCACCGTGGCGAACTGGGGCACGTCGTCTCCGGCGCCGGCGGGGAATCCACAGACGGAAAAGGCGTGGCGCCGCCGCCGCCGCGCGCGCGTGAGCTGTCTGAGACAGCGACGTCCGGCGCCGCTAGATGGTTTCAGGGAAAAACGAAAACGTGTGGTCTTCGTCGATAGGTTCAGCGATCGATAATTCATGCCGCAGATCGCGATGTGTCATGTAACAGTGCGCGTATCGCCGTCCTGCCGGTAGGCTGTAGCTGGTTTGATTCCTGCTCGTGGTCGCTAGTTCTGCTTGTGCACGTTAGAATTTAACTGGACGCGATCTAGAAATGACACGGAACACACACTGGTACAGAAAATCACATTACTGGCTGTTCGTAACGCTTATCACCGACGGTTCTCGATCCGCCACTGATTAAACGACAGTGATAATTGGGTAGTATCACTGGCGGTTCTTTGAGTGAACCGCATTATTACTGGTAGTTCTCGAACCGCAAGCGATAGTAGTATCACTGACGGTTTTTTGAGTGAACTGCCACAGATGAGGGTGTTCGAAAATACGATTTTGGACAGTAAAATTTGATTAAAAAATATTATTAGAACCGCCATAAATGAGGGTGTTCGAAAATACGATTTTGGACAGCAAAATTTGATTAAAAAATATTATTTTGATCTGAATAGCACCTCTACACCATCTACCACCGCGTATATAGCCTTACTACTTTTTTAATGCGAAATTTAAACTACGCATAACTAGGATTCAAACTCAGAGTCCTCTTGCCTCTAACCCAGCCCTCCTAACCATCTCACCCATTATCTCTTTTTGACATATATAGAATATGCATATCATTTAAGCCTTGTTTTTTGAATCTTTTAATAACTTTTCAACTATATAAATGATGTTAAATAGAAAAGTTTTCATCTACAAAGTTATATATCTTGTCGAAGGCTACAGTTTTCATGTAAATATTGTTTTTATCTGACTTCATTTGAATAAGTTATAAATTTTTAAAATTGTAATGATTATTTAGGCATCTATATTGCTTCAAATGGAAAACATATCAACTACAAAGTTTTAAATCTTGTTGAGAGCTACAATTTACATATAAATTTTATTTTCATCTGAGCTCATATGAAAAAGTTATGAAATTCAGAAGATTTAGAAATTCAGAAAATTACTTTCACTAGCGGTTCTTTTAGCAGTGATACTTTCACTATCACTGGCGGTTCAATTCTAGAACCGGCAGTGGTACTTTTACTGGCGGTTTTCTTATAGAACCGACAATGATATTTTTACTGATAGTTTTCTTATAGAACTGCTAGTGATAGGTTCACTGACGGTTTTTTCAGGTTCCTAGTTGAGACGGAGCGGGCCGGTCATATCACTGACGGTTCTAGATGAATCCGCCAGTGATGAAGGGTCAAGGATGAGCATTTCTGTAGTAGTGACACTATGGTTGGTAACGTAGTTTGGCTCTCGTCTATGTCTGCGAGGCATTGAATATAGACGCTTCTTCCTAACACCGAAGTATACCGGCTGTCTCGGTCATGGCCACATGCCGACCATGACTTTCTGCGCAGCTACGCTGCTACTTGAAAGGACCGGGATGTCGTCTAGAGGGGGGGTGAATAGGCGTTATAAAAATTTAATCAGAGTTAAGCGGAAAATACTTCACCGAACAATATCAGACAGTCTGACTCAGATAATATCGGACAGTCCGATGTTCCAACTTCGGACAGTCCGATGTTGTGGAACACTTGACTATAGATTTTAAATCTGAGCAGTTTCTCCTTCAAACCAGAATGACTTCATGCAACAAATGTGTTAAGAGATACCAGCAGCACAGGAAGAACATACAGATCTAGATCAAAAGTTCACAATGAAGTAGATCTAGAAGAAAGGCATAAAGGAGAAAGGAGACAAAGTGAGTAAACGATTTTTTCCGAAGTTCAGATCCTTGAGGAGATCCTACGTCTCCGTTGAGATAGGCTAGGTCACACTTAAGCCTGGGTTCCTCTCAACCCTTTTCCTCACCAAGTCCGCACAAAGCCCCCTTGGTTTACTCAGTGGTTCCTTCCCTTTCGGAGGCGGAGACCGGCCTTCACAAACTCCCACGGCGCACCACACCAAGCTCCGGTGGCTCATGGTAGACTCCTAGCCGTCTAGGAGCCCTTAAACTCCAAGAGTAATAGATCGGCGACGTGTGAGCTTGAAGACGACCCAAGTGCTCAAAGTTGAAGCCTAGTCGTAGGTGCACTCGGATCTTCACCTCTCAACCCTTCCCTCTTGATTTTGCTAAGGAATGGAAGGGGAGTAGTTGGAGGATTTGAATGCTAGAGAGAGTGAGAGCAAGAGCTAGAGGCGGCTGGTTGGTGGAGTAAATGCACTTGCTAACCCTAGCTCGGACTGAGTGAAGGGATATATATAGCCCTAGGTGGAAATCTGCCCGTTAGGTTCAAAACTGTATAACATCGAACAATCCGATGTCAAATATCGGATAGTCCGATATTAATTATAAATCGGGACAGAGAACCCAGAATTCTGAAAATTTACTATCCGATATTAATTATAAATCGGGACAGAGAACCCAGAATTCTGAAAGTTCGGACATTCTGATATGCATAACATCGGACAGTCCAATACAAACATCGGACAGTCCGATCATAAAATTAATTTCAGACAGAGAACCCCGAACTCTGAAAAATCAGACAGTTTGGACTAGGGTATATCGGACAGTCTGATATCGAACATCGAACAGTCCGATCAAAAATTTATTTCCAGACAGAGAACCCCATACTCTGAAAAATCGGATAGTCTGGACTAGTCAACATCGGACAGTCCGATACCAGACTGTGTGAACTGAGAATGTGGTGGTGTGAGACTTGCCCTATGCGCTAAGTGTCGGGACCCAAGTTTAATATATGAAATTAAAGATTAGGCCCCTTTTTAAAAGTATAAATATTAATCCAGAATCGGTACAACAAACTCACCATGTTATTTAACTAATATTAATGTACATTTACAATACCAAAATTTATAATATTATACAGATTATTTTTATATTCTACATATCTAATATTTTAAACCGAAGAGTTCCATTTCTTCTGCTGAAAGTTCAAGATCGAGATCTGCAGCGGAGCAGGGATCTATTCAATTTTTATGAATAGTCCCAATAATGGGTAAGTACACAATGGTACTATCAGGTTTCCATATGAAATAAAATATTAACTAAATGTAAACTGTTTCAAGGAAAAGTATGGTCATAATTTACTTGGAATAATATGCAATAAATTAAAAACTTAACTTCAGTGTTATAAAGCCATTTTCTAAAGAAATTTTGAATGAATAAATCACTATCTTCTTTCTCCATCCTTATCCATCCATCAACCATTATTTTATAAATTCATATATTTAATTTGAATAGAATAGGCATCACCCATTTTGACATAACTCCATATTCCAGAAGTATAGTCCATATATGTTTTCTTTATCAGTTCTGCAGAACCTGCCCAGCTTTACCCGTAAAATGGCCTGTAATACGGATGGGCGGTATTTATGTCATTTCTATTCAAAAATAGCCCAAGTTTTTCAACGTTTTGCACAGGGCACAAACATTGAGGAAAACCCTAGCGATATTGGCCTCCACACAGACACAGCCGGCAATATGTGAATCACTTGGCCCAATATCCCAGAAACATGGTAATGCCTGGCCTCCGAACGATCATTACCGGTGACTACTTGGCCAGCATTCCAAAAGTATTGCGAAAACACTAAGGCAATACCTTACCCATGCAATTACCCATATGGTAATTCATGCCTATACCTTTGAATTTTCCTTCTTCTATTCATCAAATTGTCTATCCAAAAGACAAAATGAATATTATTCTATTTGTTGAAATATTTATACATTTAGATTTTCCTATACTAGGTTATTATCAATTTTAACCATTTTATGAGGGCTTTTGGTTGTGTAGTTTGGATTATCTAATCTACATAAAATGTCAAATTATCATAATTCAAATAAAAGATAGTTCATAAATAAGTAACTAAAAAGTAAAAAGTAAATGCAATAAATAAATAATAAATGAAATTAGGAATTTCAATATGCTTCAAGGGTAGAAAACCTGCCTTCTTCGGTAGTGGGTTCGGGTTCGAAGGTTTCCTCCGGGTATTCTTGATCAAAAGATCCGGAGACAACTACTAGTTATCTAAGAATAAGAAAATAAAAGAAATTCCAATAAATACAAGAAATGAAGAAATATTATGCAAGAGAGAAAATGATAATGCATAAATAATTTTGATAAATAAATGATGGGATAAAATGGGTATTTCCTCAAAGATGAATTCTAATTTTTATCGATTACGTATGAATTTTGGTGTGGATCGACAAAATTCCAGAGATCGGGTCCACGACAAAAATTTGCTTGAGTTCCGAGATGGAATTTGTCGAAGATATAGGGTAAATAGTCAAAACATATTTTTAAGAATTTAATATAATTTTTAGAATTTGTGGAGAATTTTTTCTAAATAGTATAAGTATTTTTACATGATAAGAATTATAAAAGGATTTTTGTTTGATTATTTTATTATGAAATAATCAGGTTTAATAATTTTATTAATTTCTTTATGTCATTTTAGATTTTTGAAAATTTTGGCAGAATTTTGGGAGGTATTTTGATATTTTAAACAAATTCAAAAAGCTTTTCTGGATAATGAAAAAGAAAAGAAATAGGGATGAACAAAGTCTTTGGGCTTGTATTGGGTCGAGGCTGGCTGGTCCGGTTAAGTATATGTATGGCTCGACATGTGGGGTCTGGATGGCGTGAGTGGGAGTGTGAGGAAGGGAGCTCGTCGGGACGGCCACGGCCATGAATGGCGATGGCGGAGTGGGGCGGCCGATGGTCGGAAAGGTAGAGAGATAGAGGCTACCTTCGGTAGTCTTGGCTTGGCCGGGAGGGATCGACGGTGGCCGGCGACGAGATTAAGCGGCAAGAAGACTTGGCTCCGGCGAGAGGGTGTTCCGGCGGTTTTAGGAGAGTGAAGGTGGTGGAGGAGGTGGGTTGTGTCGAGTCGAGGTCGGGATGGCCTTTATAGGCGGGGATGGCTTGGCCGCGACGAATTGAAGAAACGGCGGCGGCGGCGGCGCGCGTCGGTGTGCAATTGGTTGGTTGCGGTGGACGGATGAGGGCGGCGATGTGGAAGATGAGCCATGGGGTTGATAGCGATCCGGAGAGGCAAAAATTAGGCGGCATGAAGTTCCAACGGCGGCAAGGCATCTTTTTCGGCGAAAACAACCATGGGACGGCGGCACGGATCGGAGAAGATGGCTCGTGGGTCGAGGTCGGAGGGCGACGTGGACACGTCTTGGCCATCGGATCAATTCGGATGGATGGGATTTAAAGACCGAAGCAGATGGTCTTAGCCGTTAGATCAAATCGATTTGATCTTGGCCGTTGGATGCCACTTAAAGCACCGGTGTGAAGAAATGGGCGGTTCGGCCTTGGGCTTTAGGCCCAAGTGGGGTTCCGGTGAAGAAGAAAGCGATTCCCAAAAGGAAAGCGATTTTGAAATTTTCAGAAAAGGAAAAGGGGTTTAGAAATTTGTAGAAAATTGTAGGGAAGTTAGAAAAATATGAAATAAATTTCTAAATTCTTAGGAAAATGAGGGGAATTTAATTATGCAATAATATCGACTACTTATGTAATAAATATTTTTGAAAAATAAAGAATATGACTTTATTTTAGTATTAAATAGGTATTGGATTTGGAAAATTAGGAAATGTTTAAAAGAATTTTAAATATGACTTTTGCGGGAAAAAAAATTTATGGTAAAATAGTGAAATATGGGTATGTTACACTAAGATTCATCTATTGAGCACTTTGGGGGTCTAAAGTCATATTTCGTCACATCCCTCTTTATAGTACGACTGTCCTTAGACTCAATTTAAAGTAAAATAAATACAAGTATTCGAAAAAACTTTTCACAACCGATTAGCTTAATTGAGGGGTCCGTATCCTTCACTTTTGCTCCTCTTGGACTAAAACCTGAATAAATCCTTGACAAACTCATTAGTCCCTTTGTTCGGTTGTCATTAATCGCCAAAATAATTAGGGGTCTAGATGCACTTTCACTACTTTTGTCATTTATGGGTTACATCGGCAGTGCCTCTTTATATATGGCACAACATGCAGAGTTATAGACTCAAATTCTATCATACTCTATCTATTATAACTTAGAGTTCAACTGTAACCCTACTTGAACATATATTCGACACAAACTCTTACAATGCCGAGCACGCGATTGTAATTGCAAGGCGAGTTTGTGTATCACAATTGATTCCAAAGACATATACAATGCAATGTGTTTGCGCATAGCATAAATGCTTAAGCTTAAGAAGAGATCACACTACATCACTAAACACCTATATGAAAATCTTTCTTCCAATACAAAGAAGCTTTTATAGGTGATTAAATGTTATGGCCACCTCTAAGCACCTACTAAGCATATATGCTTAGTTAAACACTTTCCCTCTCCTAAAAACACTTGTCCGTCCTACATGGCAAAAAAAAAACGGATCTCTTTCCTAATTATCTCTCTGAGCATCCTGTCTGTATTGTACTACTAGCTTAATGTTACTAGACATGCCATGCATTATAGACTTTGAAGTAAAGAATTTAACCGGTAGGAATTGCTTTGATAGACATGCCATGCATTAAAGAATTTAACCGGTAGGAATTGCTTTGATAGAAAGCAATTCCTATCGGTTAAATTCTTTACTTTATATATATATAGAGAGAGAGAGGAAAGCAGTTCAAAGCTCCATGGAGCGCTCCATGATTGAATACCTTATATTGTGCTTTAAGATTCGTGTTGTTTGACGTGTATATCTTTATATACCTACTAAATAAAATATTTGAGATGCCAAACTCCAAAAAAAAAAAATTTCATCTTCAGTTTGAACTAGTTTAAACTATATTTATCTTAAATTTAAAAGTAGTTTAAACTGGAGTTAAATTTAATTTTTTTAGAGTTTGACATCTCAAATATTTTTTTAGTGAGTATATAAATATACAAATACCAAACATCATAAATCTAAAAGCATATCTAGTGGTAACGGATCATGGAGCCTTGTGTGTGTGTGTATAGAGTATGACTATGGTCACCATGCACGATTGAGAATCCGTCACGACGCGGCATTTTTATGTAAATCGGTGATCGAATTCGACGATCCGAACCGACCATCTCCTTCGTCTCGCCAAAATCTCACTACTGATAAAATTTCACATTTTTTTTATTTTTGTACTATTTGTTTCGTATTTTTGAAAATCCATGATCTAATTAGTTGTGGACCGTCCAATAATCCGCATTTCAAAAATATGAAAAATAGTAAAAAAAATCAAAAAAATGTGAAATTTTGTCGGTAGTGAGATTTCAGTGAGACGAAGGAGATGGTCGGTTCGGATTGTCAAATTCGATCACGGATTTCGCAAACAAGCCACGGCTGATGGAACGATCCGTCAGCCGCGACTGACAATAGCCCAGCGCTATATATATATAAAAACTATAGTCAGTGCATGGTGACGGAGGCTCCGTCACCATGCATTTTTAAGTAAATCGGTGATCAAATTCGACGATCGAATCGACCATCTCTCGTCTTCTTTGAAATCTAAGATCTTGACAAAATTTCACATTTTTGATTTTTTACTATTTGTTTGTATTTTTAAAATCCATGATCTAATTAATTGTGACAGTCCAATAATCCTGGATTTCAAAAATACGAAAAAATAGTTAAAAAATAAAAAATGTGAAATTTTGTTTAGTAGATTTCAATGAGACGAATGAGATTATATATATATATATATATATATATATATATATATATATATATATATATATATATATATATATATATATATATATATATCACTTGCATTTTTGTGTTGTTATGGTGAGAGGTATTTTTTGAGAAGAGGAACTAGTCAGCTAGTGATCACACAAGATATGGTTATCTAGAAATTAGTGGATGCAGCGAGAGAGCTGCCTCCCTAACCGTTGTCACGGGCATCCGGTGCCAAAAAAGCTGGTCCCTGGTTTGTTCCCATGAACGGCCGCAAAAGCAAGGTTGCCTTTTGCCATCTCAGCTATCAGCTTCACTTCACGGCCGGCCGCCTTGCATAATGCTGGCCATGTGTCATTGTGTTTGTGAGTGACCTTGGAAGCAAGCAACCTTCGCAGTGCCGAGTACTTCTCGTCTCCCCTTCACTGGTCGCAAACCTTTCAGTCATTTACATCTCCACGCGTCAGGAGATTAGAAATTTAAAACACCAGGGAAAAAAACCCGAGAGAATGCTACCGATATAACGCTACAACATTTTTAAGCCACAGCTGTGGCAAGATTCAGCAAGAAACCATGTGTGCACAATGACAGGGTTTTTTCTTCGGCGTCGCCTTTTCTTTTTTAAAAAATCGAGCATAGCAACGACAAGCCATATGGGACAAACGACTAAAAAAAATATAAAAGCATAGTAATCGTGACATCCAACCAAATATAATCGTGGCATTATTCTCTATCTCCCTCTTCTCTCAAGAGATATTTTGCTAGGATGTTTGGCTTGGTTCTTAGCCAGAGCAGAGGCAAGTTTGCTGCCTTCTGTGCTGTGCTGGCGCTAGGGACGTACGCACGTAATGGGCGACAACTCGAGTGGTCTACCGGCGGTGGAGCTCCGGACAGGATGATGCCTCTCCCGGCCCTTATCATCGGTGCAGCTCGCAAAAGGGATCTGAAAGAAGATACTACCAACACCAGCACCGGGCAGCACGCAGCGCTCTGCACCTTTGTGTCCCGTCTCGTTGACGATCGAGCTAGCTTGGCGATAATACTATATCAGCAGCGGCAGCATGGCCACTGCTAGAGCGAAGAGATTTTTTTTAAGTAAATGGAATAAGGTTTCGGCCTCTACATCGTGAGACCGACATAGTTTTAAATATGCGGCATATAGTGCAGTTAGAGCATCTCAAGATCGATTCTATAATATCTGTAATTTCAAGATAAAGAAATTGCATGCAGAGCAGGCTTAATCTTTGAAAGATAAGATAGAGTGTAGAGGAAATTTAGAGTGTTGAATAGAGGAAGTAGTGAATAGTGTTATATAGTGAGAGGATAGAGTAGCTGGTGAAGATGCGCTTACCATCGATGTGTGTCTCGGAGGAGGATGGCCTCCAGCTGATGACACAATACTAGCGACGAGGGGCGTGGCTGCACGAATGTGTAAAACACTAGTGTGTAAGCCTACTTACAGTCCCACTTTGCTCGCCTAAAACAAGTTATGGTAGCATATAATATCAGCTCGGTCTGAACATAGGAACATCAAGATCAAAGGAGGATAAAAATTGTAAGTGACTAGAAATATTCAGCGCACCCATGGTGCGCTAGGAGGCAACCATGGCACCGTGTCCAAGTAATTATAGGTGTTTTTGATCAAAAACCATCCTATGGTCACATCTATGTTTATGTATTTTCCAAGTAATTACACCCGTGGCACGTTGTTGGTCATGACTCATGAACAGTATTTTCCAGACAAAAGCAATTACTATGAATGGTGTTCCTTTGATGTGGAACTACACTCGAAAGAAATCCATTTTTCAGCTTGACCAATTAAAAAGTGGTATCAATTTGATAGGCGTTAGGTCGACAATCTGAAAATTATAAAAAAAACTGTCATTGTAGTGAAAATGTGCAATTATTGATTGATACAAAAAATGATATTAGAATATATGAATTACTTGGAATAAAAGAGGCAACAGCATGACCTTCATAGGTGGAGGCCAATCATACGTATGGTTATTTTAAAAAAACAATCATAGCTTAACAGGATGTGTTAAAGGCTTGAATGTGATAAAAAATTGGGATCCATTGCTGTTTGCTCCAGCATTTGCCATGGACAGAACACTAAGCTGATCATGCTTTATTTTGAAGTTCTCATCTGTCGAACACAAGATAGTACACATGAAAACTACAGCAAAAGCTTAACAGCAGAGATTCACAGTAATCATGGGATGCGACCTTAAATGACCCACAAACAAATTCTATAAAGGTCACAAATTTAAATATATATATTAACCTGGGAATTTTCCACCATATATGCTCTCTCCACCACATCCTGGAAATAGCATGCAAGGTTGAGCTTATTAGAACACTACAAAAGAAGCATCAATAGAAAAATCAAACATATTTAGTTGAGCTTACCTTCATGGTTGAGTTTAATTTAAACAACCATCTCCTGCAGGAAAGAAAACTGTTTAGTTGAGTTTAATTTAAACAAAATAGATGTGAGAATTTTAGAGTGAAGGTCTAGCAATCAAAATAAATACTCTAGGATTAAGCCAACATTACCAGCAAATTATCAATTATATCTATATCTTATAGCCCAGTGTTATAAACTTCATAAAGATATTTTTGGTACCCGAGCAACAAACCCTTTGACAATGCGACGGATGTTTGTTTGTCTAAAATGAAGTGGTTTTTGTCTAGATGTTCCAAGGCCTATTTCACGTACATGTTGACCAGAAGTAAGGACCTGAACTGCAAAAGGTAATACAACTTGCAACCTCCTAAACATAAGAGAAAATTAAGGTAAAAAAAGGGAAGCCAAAATGCCTGAACACACAACATCTGAGTTTTTTCTGATTAAGACAATCATCAAGGGCTGAGTTCTTTTTCTCCTCATCTTTGTGGATACGATCAAATTGTTTTATTAAGCTGAATAAAAACCACAGCATATTTACATAATTTTAAGACATCACACAAGAACTCGGTGCCATATACTTCATGAAAAAGGGGAAAAATCATCTTGCCAGACAAAAGATGTAAGTTTGCCTATTCAAGCTGGATATAGCAATGGCGCATATATGGCAAAGCTAAACCCCAACTAAGTTCACACATGAGTTTTGCGGTATCAGAGGAGCATATTGCAGCGTTCACCCAGACCTACCGCTTGCACTCTGTTATCTTCCCAGTGAGATCTTCCAGCTGCTTGGACTGCCTGTTGGAGTCCTTGATCTTGTCCATCTTCTGGAACCCATTCCTGCAGCAAACAAATCGTTGTCAGGACTTGGACCTTTGGAAGGGGAAGTTGGGCGAGGCAAGTAGCAACGGAGACACCAACCAGCAGGCAGCGGTTTAATTTTTTAGATAGTTCTCTGCTTCAGTTGTGACTCTGCTAAGCATGATATTGTTTAGGTCATAAATCACTAAATTAATGGGACAGATAACAACACGCTGTGCTAAACACATAGAATGATCATAATTTTTTCAAATGCATGATAAATAGCATTGCATCTGGTAGCAGCATGGCCTTGCTTAGGAATAAAAAGGTCAGGCGGTCTCTGGACACACTTAAAATCTGGACAACCATTTCAGTAACCAGTAGATGGCGTCTATGTCTTCCTTTTTATTTGGCAAACACATTATATTGCTGGCTATACAATGTAGAAAGAACCCATATCAGCAATCATATAACCATATGTACAAAGATGTACCATTAATTTAGATCTTCCTAGCCAGATGTAAGAAAAGCATGGCATTTCTTTAAAAAGTCAGGAAGTAAACTATATAAGAAAAGATGCCACAGACCTGACTTGACTAAAGAGTAGTCAGAAATGAAGTACTGAGGTAGAGTATTGCAGTCTGTAATATGGCTAAGCATTATTCTGGGGCTCTTGCACTATGGCAAGGACGGTTGTGGATATTAGTCTCAATACAGCAATGAGCTAGATAAAAGGAACGCAGAAAATGTTAGTCTTGCCATCGATGAAACATACTGTGAGCTGTCGAGGAGTCACGAGCAGCAGGGCGAAGAACGAAAAGGCGGCGGCGAGAGGGACGATGGGGAAAGCGAGGCCTGTGGTGTGGAGGCGGCGTAGCAGGAAAGAGGGGAGGGGGAGGCGCTACGCGGAGGAAGGAGGGACGACAGCGGCGTCGGAGGAGGAGAGGCGGCGATGGGGAAGGCGGCCTGTGGTGTGGAGGCGGCGTGGTAGGGAAGAGGGGAGGGGGAGGCGCGACGCAGAGAGAGGAGGGGCGACGGCGGCGGCGGAGGAGGAGGGGCGGCGATGGGGAAGGCGATGGCGGTGGTGTGGAGGCGGCGTGGTAGGGATGATGGGGAAGGCGAGGCGCGGAGAGAGGAGGGGCGACGGCGGCGGTGGAGGGCGGCTTGTGGTGTGGAGGCGGCGTGGTAGGGAAGAAAGGAGGAGGCGCGACGCAGAGAGAGGAGGGCAACGGCATGGCGGAGGAGGAGGCGGTGATGGGAAGGCGATGGCGGTGGTGTGGAGGCGGCGTGGTAGGGATGATGGGAAGGCGAGGCGGAGAGAGAGGCGGCGGCGGCGGAGGAGGAGGGGCGGCGATGGGGAAGGCGACGGCGGTGGTGTGGAAGCGGCGTGGTAGGGAAGAGAGGAGGGAGGAGCGACAGCGGCGGTGGAGGAGGAAAAGGTGGCGACGGCGATGGGGAAGGCGAGGCCTGTGGCGTGGAGGCGGCGTGGCAGGAAGAGGGAGGAGGCGCGACGCAGAGGAGGAGGGCGACGGCGGCGTCGGAGGAGGAGGGACGGCGATGGGGAACGCGACGGCGGCGGTGTGGAGGCGGCGTGGCGCGCAAGAGAGGAGGAGGAGGCGCGGCGCCGGCGGTGGAAATGGGTGGCTAGGGTTAGGCCCTCATCCGGACGGCGGACCAATTCTAGAGAACCGCGGGGGTTTTTTTGCGAAAACGTCTGTGCTGGACGGCTAGATCGTGCCGACCGCGCGATCCGAGGGCAGAGGAAATCCAGGAGACGTGGCCGATTTCGCAATGAAGAGATCTCTTGCTCTTTATATATAGTAGTTATACGCTATGTGCTATGTAGGTGTGAAACAACTATTATATGACCGTCTAACAGGTTAGACTTGAAGTGAATCTTGGACCTGGTTGTTATGACAAACAAATGGAGGATCAATAGAGTTTGCCCTCATCTCTGTGCTTTGCTTCGCATGTGATTGTTGATGAATTAGGGTGTGTTTGATAGGTGGTACCAGATTGAATGGAAAAGAATAAAATAAAATGGGATGAAATAGGATGGAGCAAAAATTATATGAAATCGTTCGGCAAAAAACTCGAACCATACTGTACAAAACAAGAAATATTCTTTAATTCAATCACGTGTCATCTTATCTCACCCGTTCTAATAACCAAACACACGTGCGGGCTAACTGTACCCTTCCATTGTATGAACCAGAACGATGAACTATGACATCCCATCTAGTCTCAACCTATTAACCAAACACACTAGCTAGTCACGGATTCACTGGTCTGGGAGCCCAATAACTCAACAAGTGATGGGAAAACTTACGGACCATTACAGAACCGTCTAATACCTTACATGACATCGCATAGAGGCTTATATCTTCTATGCCATTATAATTGCTCAATTATTGTCTTATGTGCTACTGGCAAAAACTTACCTTTTTTTTGTTTAATTCATGTAAACATTTCAAAAAACCTTAAAAATACATAGTTATTAAGTATGAAGCAATTTGGATATACATTTTTTAGTATTTTTAAGATAAAAATATTTTTAAATGTTTTAAGTGTAAATTTAACATAAAAAATTTCATAAAATATCAAAAAATATAGATTAAAAGTATTGCATATTTGATAACACTGTAATTTTTCGAGAATTTTTGGCATGTTTAAATAGATTAAATAAAAAGAATAAATTTTCAACAATGACATACGGAATAATATTGAATCATTTACGATAAGAGACGACATAAACTATGCAATGGCATTCCTCGGTGGCTGGCACAGTCGGGGTGGACGTGTATTTCCCGTGAAACATGACATTGGGCCGTATAGCGGCCCTAGCTTTGGTCGTGTGTTTGGGTCTGTTCTCTCTTGGGCCTATCATAGGCCACTATGTAAGCAATCTTCTTTTAAGGCAGCCTACAAACGCTAGTTGGGCTATATAAGCAATCCTTTTTAAGGCAACTGGTATCAACTAACAACGCTTAGCCCAGTATGGAGTTTCCATGAGGAGAATGTCAAAGTATTTTGTTGTCCTTTCTTATTGGGTTAATTACACACATACCACTCTAAAGTAGTCATCTCATATATATGCCATTAAGAAGTGCGAAAATTAGTCTCATCCCATCACAAAGTTGTAATCCTCACAAATATTCCACTACGAATAATTTCGAACCAAAATGCAGAAGGAAGGAAGGAGAAGAAGAAGAAGAGAGGGCACTTTGGTTCGAAATTATTTGTAATGATATATTTGTGAGGATTGCAACTTTGTGGTGACATGAGACCGATTTCACACTTTTTAATGACATATATATGAAGTGGCCACTTTGCAATGGTATGTATCCATTAACTATTTTTTTTCTCAAGAGAATTCCTTATTTGCCACTAAAACTTAGTCAAATTCACAATCTACCATAATTTTTTTAGTTTATAATTTTCCCTTGTTGCATGAACTTCTTTCCCTATATGCCACTTCCGTCAACTCTGTTAGATTTAGCCATTCAAAAGCTCGGTTAATGCATAAAATACCCTTTTGTAATTTTTGAATTTAAAACATTAAAACATTTCATCTCCTACATTTTAAATCCAATTTGAGTAATTCTAATATCTAAATTTATGTAAAGTCATGTTTTACTTGCTATTCAAATTTCACAATGTTCGCCACAAATTTGCCCTGGATGTGGATAGTGAGGAAAATGCGGGCGTGCCAGTGTATTAAATACACAAAAGAAAAGAATTGAGAACACTGTTATTTCATTAAACAATAAAATACAGATTCTCAAGAATTCACTTCCATAGCTCATAAGCTAGCCATCTGATTAGGCGGTGTAGTGGTTCTAGTTCCTGGGGTCTCGAAAGAACGCCCAGTTAATTGCGTCCGCGACACACACGGACTACCTCCGATTAAGCTGCGTTTGTCTTCTTCTTCTTGTTCCTTGCTTTGCGTTCTCCATGCACATAGGTGTGTAGATATGTTGATGTGGTTGGCGACGGTAGGTCACGTTCTTGTGAATGCTCGTGAGCTGTTTGTAGTGTAGCTTTTATGCCGGTTCCGTCCATGTCGCTTGATCTTGCTCGTCAAACATCATGGTGTAATATTGAATAATTGACGTGCATGGCTCCACACTTGGCTTGAATAATTGACGTGCATGGCTCCACACTTGGCTCCACGCGTAGGAGCGGCCGGCGTCGCAGCTGGGGCCGGCGCAGTGGTGAAGATGAACGTCGCCGGGGGAAGCAGCAACGTGGAGGCCGACGGCGGAGCACACGCCGGCGCGGAAGGAGTTGGCGAGGCGCTCCGCGGCTGGAGCGGCGGGGTTGGTGACGCCGGGGTGTGGTGAAGTCCAGCGGCGACTGGGGCGCCGGCGTGGTGGAGTCAGGCGGCGATTAAGGCGCCGGCGTGGCGGCCCGACCTGGAGGAGGCGCCGGGCGGTGGCGACGTGAACCGGAAGTCGCCACGGACTGGTGCGGCGGTGCGCGTCGGCGCCGTGAGGAGGCCGGTGGCGTTGAGGGCCGACGTGGTGGGAGCCGCGTGACGTGGAGGCCGACGAAGGGGCTGGAGCGGCGTCAGGTGGAGACCGGCGTGGAAGAAGAGGCCGGGAGCGGCGTGGTGGAAGGAGACGTCGTCGTGAGGTTGAGGACGCGCGCCGGCATGGTGACGGAGTGGGGCGCTGGTGAAGTGAGGACGCGCGGCTGGTGCGGACCGGGGCGCCGCGGCGGTTGGCGCCAGCGTGGAGAAGGCCGAGGCGCGCAGCGACGTGAGGGCGGCGGCGGGCGGCGCTGCGGGTGGAGGAGGCGGCGCGCGTGGTGGAGATCGGCGGCGGCGGTGGAGACCGGGAACGCGCGGGCCGGGGACGCAGAGGAGGCCGGCGGCGTTGAGGGCCGGAGACGCGCGGGTTGCCGGGGACGCGCGGGACGCCGGGGGCGCGGAGGAGGAACTCGGCGGCGGTGACGGCGGGGAACGCACAGGCCGGCGTGGGAGACAACGGCGCCGTGCGGGGCAACCCGGTGAGGGCGGCACCGACGTGACGGCCGGAGGCGCATGGCGACGCGGAAGAAGCCGGCAGGGCGGGCGGCGTGGTGGCGCAGGTCGTCGTCCGTCGTGCCGAGGAGGAAGACCGGCATGGCTCTATGCCATTTTGTAACACAGGGACAGCAAAGAAGAGTAGAAGCAGAGAAAGGGCGCAAAGATGGAAGAAAAAAATAAAACAGAGAAGAGCGTAGGAGGCACCAGGAGGAGGTAGCGTGAGCAAGTAGAGGAAAATGGATCCATGGCCTTCTTCTTACCTGCTTTCTTCTTCTCGATCTCGCTGCACCTGAAGCTCCTTTTCCTTCCTGTTGCTTGTGTCAGATGCCCAGAAAAGCTCCTGTGTCCCTTGCTCTGTGAGCTCTGCTCCGTTGGTGCTCGAGCTCCGCGTGAGTTCCCCGTACTGTTGCGTTTAGAGATGACTTATAGCACGCGCGACCGCGGACGAGTGGGCGGAGTGGAGCGGTTGCCGCGCGCACAACCGCACGACGCGAGTGGAGCGGTTGTACATGCACGACTGTACAGCGCGCCCTTTTCTTGCGTAAAGTACGTGGCTTCTGCTGCGTTTTGACTCTTGAATGAGTCTCCTGGTTGTTGAATTTCCCTGAGAAAAAGGCGCTCGGTTAATATCTCATGGCGTGCACAGATGATATGGTCTCAGATATATATATTTTTTATTTTTTTATAATCCAACACACAAATTTCTCTATTTTCTTTTTTATCTCATTTTCATGAGACATGGTAGATACTTTTTTTCTTAAAAAAAATACATCCCAAAATTTTTAAGAGCATGTTCGTTTCAGCTTAGCCTTTAGGCCTAAAGTTTAAGCCTAATTGAATTAAAAAGTTAAACGTTTTGGTTTTTTAATTCAATTTTTTTATCATGAAGTCACCTTTAAAAGCTCTTAAAAATAATATAAACGAAGTAGAACAACTTTGAGAAAGCATATTTAAGAAACTCTCGAATTCTAGTTTAACATTCAGTTCAGTCAGCTTATACATTTAGCTCAACCATTCTCTAAAATTCACTTTTAAATTTGAGTATGCGTAATATTTTAAATTCATAGAAATTTTTCTCACAATTTTATGGATTTTCTATTATTTCAATGATTTTCTATTTTGCAACGTATTAAAATGGCAAGAGCAAAGAGGACATTTCATAGCTAACTTAACGGCAAAGAGACGACACATTAACAGAAGTGACATATAGGGAAAGAAGTTCATGTGACAAGAGCAAATCGTGAACTTTAGAAAAATGATAGCATATCGTGGATTTGGCTAAGTTTTAGTGTGCGTGAATGTAACAAGGTAGCTATTTGTTTCACTACTGTTGAAGCATAACTCTTGTGGAGGATTCGAAGAGCATGGACAATGGTTGGTATTGAGTATATATAAGCTATCTATAAGCCTTGCCATAAGGATATCAGATGTCGTGAAAGAGAGAAGGGGTTATAGAAAACTGTGTCGTCTTTTGTGTCCTGAAAGAGAGAAGGGGTCACCGACCAGCGGACACCATCTTCAAACTTCGCCCCCTCTCTGAAATAATATTCAGTCCCGTCGATGAGTATATATGCGTCGCAACGAAAACGTAAGAAGAAAACAGGATCGAAATAATAGCTAGCCTACGCTACTACAACGGTCGGCTGGGGGAGCGCATCTCGCTGGGCCACACGCGACGCGCGCCGTCCGATCCTGATCCGGACTTCCCCCCTTCCTACTGTCCCAGCTTGCTCTCTGCTTGATTGATCAATTAAACTAGTAATCCAGACTACACGCTTGCACTCTCACAGCTGATTACTTTATCAGTTCATGCGAGTCTGCAACGGCTAGTTCGAGGCATGGATCGTGCAGGTAACTTTCAGAGAGAGCGTGCCCTCGTGATGTCCTTCCAGGTTTCCTAGTATTGTACTGCGCCGCCAGCTTTCCACGGATACAGAATTGCAAAGCTGGTATTAGCACTGGTCCGAAGATAACTGGTTGATGCATGGTTTCGAGAGAAAACCATAGTTTTACCATAGATTGAGTATAGACTTTTCAATGTGCTACATGGTTTTAAGGATACTAAACTTAACCAAACTAGGGAAAGAGTCTGTTAAAATAGTGCAAACTTTGATTACAAGTAGAGTTACAAATATTTTAAAACTATCAAGGTTTTGGGACAGAGTATTTTTTAGAGGCTATCCAACCACTCCATAGTTTTGAATTTCAAAAACCGTAGTTTTGCCTAAAACCACAAAAATACTTTGCTACCAAAAAGATCAAGTTCTAGTGTATATTTTAGCAGAGTATTAATTCTGGGATGAAGATAGATACAGTTGGCTCGGGTGGTATATATGTGGACGCATATCTTCTTGCAGCAAATTTTAGCAGCAAATCAATAGAGATAGATAGATGCATTGTCCGCAAGCGCACAGCTAGCTCGCCTGCTGGTTGCCTGGTTGGTTCACGAACCCTACTTATCAACGAGATACGGACGCAAGGTAAAACCCACGGAGGGCCCACGCGCCAGTCTAACGATGGACTGGGCCCCAGTCTGTCTGGATGCTGGACAAACAGCAAAGCGGGCTGGCCTTTTTGTCACTACGCAGTTTGCATATTCACCCTCGAAAACACTCGACGATCAAACCAGGGTTTCCAATTCCGAACCGGCCACAAAAACCACACCATGCCCGGCATGAGTTTTCCTCGTACAATAAACCGTTTCAGAGCAGATTGTCGGATTGGTTTTCGTCACATAAACCACGGTATTGTCAACCTCATGTAAAGTTCAACATATAGCTATGTTTGAATTAAAATGATAGCTTGTCACGCACGCCATAATTTATACAATCACAGTTAGTTAGACTATTCCTTATTTCTCGATCGGAGTTTTGAGTTGCAATGAAAACTTAGCCTTCCATCCCATCTCTTGTGGACTCATTTTTTAGCCAAAATTTACTATAAGTGTAGCGATGCATGATAATGAACCAAGCAGGCTATATTAAATATCTTGCTTTTAGTCTATACTGACACGGACGTAATTTGTCCAAATTCCCAAGATCTTTCTCGGACTCTAATACGTACAAGAAATTTTCTGAGCCAATATCTGATAGTATATTTTTTTTGTTTCTACTCTCACTGGCTGGAAGGGATACGCACACCGTAATGGGTGCGTATCGTATTCATACACGAACCGGTTACGCACGTACGTTCCACCGATGGCTAGCAAAAAAACACAAAATACAGGGGGTGCATACGCAAAACAGCCAGCCCACGTCGTCCTTGCCAATCCAGACTCGGAGGAAAAGAGGAAAGGAGTTAATCGCACGAGAAATAAATAGGATCTTCGAGGAGGGCACCCCCGCAAGAAAGCCGCTCCTGGGTCCAATCGTCGCCTCGTCGCCGAGCGCCAGGATTTGAAAACACTAGCGAGAGCGAGACAAGGGGGAGCGGAAGCAGCGGCGACGAGGAGGGCGGCGCCGCGGCCGGCCACACGGCACAGGTGCGCTTTCCAACTCCTTTGATCTTTCCCGAGCTCTCTCCAGGATCTGGTGGCGCGCACCGCTTGATCTTGGTTTGTGCTCTTGGCTGCGATTGTGTGCTGATTGTCGCGCTGGGGAACCTGCGGATTGTTTGAATATAAAAGCTTCTCTTTTTCTTCTTTTTTCGGGCATTGATTTTTGGCTATGTTGTCTTCCCCGTTAGTTTGCATTCGTTCCGTCGAGTTGATGTGTTTCGATCTGGCCATAGGACCAGCAGAACAGGTTGGCTAGTAAGTTGCGAGATGGATTCTGTTCCTGTTTACGGCTCTGTATTCGTTTGATCTAGCTACTTGAGTTCAGTTTAGTTAATCCTTCTTGAAGTCTTCCTTTCGCTAATGAGAGCAAGCTGTTAAGTACGATTTTTTTCGATACAAGCTTGATGTTAAATTTTAGCTTAGTTTGTTGATAGCAAGCCACGTCCTCTGAAAGGTTTTACATCTCTGTTTCTGATTAGTTTTTTTTTTTGGCTCGTACGCCTTCTTCAAACAAAATTCTCTAATGTGAAGAACGTGCGGCCTTGCGGTTCCAATTTCCCTGTACTTTCACGCTTTCAAAATTTGTCGTACAGACTGGTCCATCAGTACATGCTACTCAAGAAAATCTTCTAATCAGTTGTTAGTTCACGCTCAAAGTTATTGATGATTTTGTGGATGCTGATTTTTTTAATAAAAAATCCAAGCTTTATCTGATATACTTGTGTACGAACTAAAATAACAGTACACGCTCTCGCTATATACACTGCATTGCGCTCGCTCTGCCTATGTGATGAAAGATGTGAAATATCTTGGTGAATTCATCTATTAAGAAAAATCTAGAGGTCAAGAAGCTTTATTTTTGTTTCTGACATCCCATTGTACCCTTTTTGATTGCTGGAGGTAAGTGAGGAGACAAGATGGTGCAGAAGGAGCTGCCGCAGGCATGGTGGTTCGACAGCCACAGCCTCGCAAGGCCGTCACCATGGCTGGGCAACACCCTTTCAGGTTTGCCTCTCTCCCACCCATCTTCTAATGGATGATTTGCTTCTTCTATTTTTTTTGTAGATAATGGAACAAAGTTCTGGCCTCTACACACGACTAGCATGATGTATACGGCCAATTTGCTGCTTCTATTGCCCTGTATATACTTGGGTGTGCGGTATACTGTTGTTGTGGTTACTCCATGAACTGACAAATCTTGTACTGGGTAAAATAACATTCTTTATCTGTATGAATCCATGGACAGTTTGTGTTGCTTCTCACCAATCTGGCTTCCGTTGTTCTTCATGCTTTAATCCATGCAATAATTTCACCTGCTAGTCTACATGTTAGTTTCAATCAATTGCTGGTGATCTTTTTTGCAATTATGCATGTGTTTCAAGTGTTGATAAAGCATTATGGAAGTTTCAATCTTAGAGAGTGTATGCTTGTGTCCAATTCTAATGAGATTACAAATTTGTACGTGATCTCCTTATCAGTATATGCTTCACAGTTTCTGTGCCATGTTGTATATGGTGCTCGCCTAATTGTTCTCCTAGACATTACTGAGGTTTATAGTGAAGACTGCCATGTTCAATTTGAGGTGCAGCTGATGATCATGGATCCTGAAATTTATCCTGTCAATCCATAGGTCTAGCTTCTGTCATGAAGAATGACTATTTTAGCACTTACATATACCTTATAAGCTGGCCATTATATTTTGTAATGACCCGTTGACCTGTACAATCTTTTGAGACCCATAACAAAATCTGCAATTGCTCAAAAAGTAGAATATTATTTTTTCCTTGCTAAATTCTAACTTGCTAGTTCACAAATTATGCTGCTCCTTCCCTTTGATCACAGAACTGGATGGCAAGACCAAGCAAATGCTCAAGCTGATTGACCAAGACGCCGACTCGTTTGCGCAGCGCGCTGAAATGTACTACAAAAAGAGGCCCGTCCTGGTGGACATGCTCGGCGATCTGTATCGAGCGCACCGATCACTGGCCGAGCAGTATGACCTGCTGAAACATGGCAGTGGCACACGCCACACAGTGTTCGGTCCATCTTCTTGCACCCAGAGCTGGCCTCAGGTTACAGTGGGTGGCAAGGTAACCGGAAGGTCTTGCGCCTCACTTTGCTCATACTCCTATGATTCAGAGTCCGAAGTTGATGACCCTGAAGAAGAACATGAACAAGTATCCGAGACTACCGAGACAGAGGTAGATGAACAACCAGACCAAGTAGAGCTCATGCGTGCAGAGATCGAGAGGCTCAAAGAGCAGAATTCAGAGCTGCAGAAGGTGGTTGCAGAGAACACAGCTCTCAAGGCCGAGCTAGCTGCCAAAGATGAGGAGAAAAGGGAGGTCATCAGGCAACTTGCATCATCGTTTGAGATCATGAGGGATGAGAATTCCACCTTGCGAGAGTGCATCAAGAGCTCGAAGCATTCCTCCTCGACCCCTTCCCGTGCCTTCGATTTCAAGAAGCTAACCAAGGACTTGCTGCTCTCTGCAAAGCTGTTCACAGCGCGCTGCAAGCCTACCGGTCCAATGGTTGCCCTTTGAGTTTGGTGGAGCAGCAGAATCATGAGGAGACAGAAAATACAACATGCACTCTCCCTCTGACTATTAGCTTCATGAGAATTTCTTGTAGCTCATGTGCATATAGGATATGTTCTATCATTATTCAGGTTTAACCAGTATTGTTTTTACCATGTTGCTGTTAGGTAATGCTATAGTCAATGTCCCATGTGCATCTGTATGTACTGCAGTAGGATAGCCATATGAATGTTCGTGTGATCATGTTCATTATAGTAAAAGGCATCTTATCAAATTCTCATTACTCATTAGCCTTCTTCCAGTATAACACTCTTGATAACCTAATCATTTGCTATTTCTGCAATATGAATATCTGAACTAACTTGAAAGTTGAAAGCTTTCGTCAAAGTTCAGACAAGATGGTGTGCAGACAATCAGGTAAAATGTGTTCTACCATTTTTCAGGTTTAGCCAATAGAGGACTCATCTTTAAGTGTGTTGCCGTTAAGTAATGCCATAGCCAAGTGCATCTGCATCTACTGCAGTTACAGTAGAATAGCCATACGGATGTTTGTATGATGGTTTTTTTTTTTTTTGAGAAAACGGGCAGGCGCTCTGCCATTTCAATTAAGAGGAAAAGATTCTAAACTGTACAAGAAGGAGGGGCGCGCGAGGGCACCCCTGAAACATAGGAGGCGATTACACGGAGGTGTTGAGACCCCTAAGGGTCAAATCCTCTCTGATGAGGTTCACCACCCAAAGAGGGGAGGCACTAGTGTTTTGGAAGATCCTCCTATTTCTCTCCTTCCAAATGTGCCAGATGGTATAGATGATAAGCCCATTGAAGCTCTGCCGAAGTCCTTTGGGGGTAAGCGAAGCGGTCCGAGACCACCAAGGAAGGAGTTCGCCCCCATTGAAGGAGTGAGCCTCGGGGTAGAGAGGTAGCATCTCACGCCAGACTAGACGGGCAAAGGGGCATGAGGCACATATATGGTCCGCCGTTTCAGCGGCAATCGAGCAAAGCTGACAGATGGGTTGGTGGGGCCAGCCTTTGGCACTTAGGACGTCTGCGGTGTTGATACGCTTGTGGCAGAAGGCCCAGGCGAAGAATTTGCATTTGTTCTCAGTGGCTGCCTGCCAAATGAAGTCAGCGGCCTCGAAGGGCAAGGACCCAAGGAACTGAAGTCTATATGCTGACTTGGTAGAATATAACCTTGAGCTGGTATGCGTCCAAGAAATGCCATCTCTTTGGCTGGGGTAAAGTTGTGTAGAGTTGATGAGGCCCCATAATTCAATGAATTCAAGCAGTTGTCGGGGTGTGGAGAGATGGCGAACCAAGCCAACCCATCTGTTGTTTCCTAGGGCGCTGGCGACGGAGAGGTGCTTTCTCCGTGCAAGGGCGTAGAGGTGGGGAGCGAAGAAACAAAGCGCTTGACCCTGAAGCCATCGGTCGTGCCAGAAGTCGACAGAGGTCCCATCTCCGAGAGTAATCGTTGTTGCCGCCCGAAACAGGGAGAGATCGACATGGTTGTAGGGAAGCTGACATGAAGCCCAAGGCTTGTCTGGGTTAGTCCATCTGAGCCTGAGCCAACGGAGACGAAGGGCGCGATGGAACTTGGTAAGGTCGAGAACCCCGAGGCCGCCGAGGTCAGGTGGTCTACAGACGGTCTGCTAGTTGATGAGGGAATGGCTGCCTGGGGTGTCGCCAGATCCACCCCAGAGGAAGGCTCGTCTGATCTTGTCGATCTGTTTGATGGCCCATTGGGGGAGCGTGAAGACCGAAGCGAAGTAGGTGGGGAGAGCTGTAAGTGTGGCTTTGATCAGGGTGAGACGTCCAGCCTTAGAGAGCAGCTTTCCTTTCCAGGTGGAGAGCCTTCCCCGAACCTTGGTGATGAGAGGAAGAAAGTCGTTGCGTGAAGGCTTACGATGGTGTAGAGGAAGACCAAGGTATGTGCAAGGGAAGGATTCCTTTTTGCCTGGGAAATTCGCTAGCACCTCTTCCATGTCAAGGGCGCCACATCTGATGGGGTATATAGCGCATTTGGAAGGGTTGACTTTTAGGCCCGAGGCCTTGCCAAAGCTGTCCAGCAGAAACATGGTCGTGTCGAGGTCTTCCTGGGAGGGTCGAAGAAAGAGGGCCGCATCATCCGCGTAGAGGGAGGTATGCGAAGAGAGGCAGGCGCACTGCAATTGAGATAGGGCCCCCTCTTCAGTCACCAACTGGAGGATCCGTTGAAGGGGGTCTAAGGCAAGGATGAAAAGCATTGGGGAGAGGGGGTCTCCTTGACGGACGCCACGCCGATGGTCAAAAGGGGGGGCAAAGTTTTCCATTGAGAAGGACTGACGAAGAGGAAGTCTCGAGCAGGATAGAGATCCAGTTTCACCATCTGGGCCCAAAACCAAGCCTCTGAAGGAGTTCGAGTAGATAGCCCCAGTTGACGGAGTCGAATGCCTTTGCAAAGTCCAATTTGAGGAACAAGCTCGGTCTATTATTTTTGTGCAGATCTTTGATGACTCCTTGCACATAGAGAAAGCTCTCATGGATGCTTCATTTCTTGATGAAGGCACTTCGACAGGGGGAGGTTATGTCGTCCAGCCGGCAAGCAAGGCGATTGGCCAGTAGCTTGGAGAAGATTTTGGTAACCGAGTGTAGGAGACTGATGGGCCTGTAGTCTGCAAGACTCTCGCAAGATGCTTTTTTGTGGAGGAGGATGATGTTAGCGGAGTTGAGGAGGGAGAAGCATGACCGGTCTTGGTCAAAGAGACGTTGCATGACCGCCATGATGTCCATCTTGATGATGCTCCAAAGAACGCTTGAAGAAGAGGCCTCAGAACTGTCAGTCCAGTCGGGGCTTCGATTGGGGATGGAGAAGACGGCTTCTTTGATTTCCTCCTCCAGGAAAGGTTGCTCGAGCTCGGTGAGGTCAAAGGTTGGGAGGTTGAGCCGGTCCCAGTCTAGAGATAAAGTGCGGTCCTGACAGGTTCCGAGATGACCAGTGTAGAAGCTTGTGCACTCAGCCTCCAAATCTGAGTGAGCCTCAATCCGCCCGTGAGCAGTGTGCAACGCATGGATCCGGTTTTTGCGGCGTCTGTGAGTAGCCCGGATGTGGAAGAATTTGGTGTTGGCGTCACCTTCCCGAACCCAGTCGATACGGGCTCTCTGCCGGATTCTGCTCTTTTGGAGAGCGGCAATACCAAGACAACGCGCTTTGAGGAGAGCTCTAAGGCCAATCTCCAAGGGGGAGAGGGGGCGAGATTCTTGGGCGAGGTCGAGGTCGCCAATGATGCGCTTCACCAAGGCTAGTTGCACTGCGAGGTTACCAATCTTGCTCGGCCCACTTGGACAAAGTCTTAGCCAGGCGAGAGAGCTTGATGTGAAGGCGTCTGTAGGGGTTCGAAGTGACGACCAGGCGGCTCCAAAAGTGCTGAACAACCTCGGCAAAACCTGGGATCGTAAGCCAATAATTTTCAAATCTGAAAATTCTGGAACGATGCAGGTCACTTTCATTGCTAAGGAGCAATGGGCAGTGGTCCGAAATCATGGAGGAAAGAGGACGAAGGGAGGCCCATGGGAATCTTAGGTCCCAGGAAGGTGAATAGAAGGCTCTGTCGATCCGGGTTAAGGTTGGTTGGGCTCGTTCGTTGCTCCAAGTGAAACGTCGATCCGAGAGCTCGATCTCTTGGAGGCCTAGACGGTCAATTGTGGCCCTAAAAGCACTCATGAGGCCCAAGTCGATGTTGCTGTTGTTTTTGTCCGCAGGCTGGATGATAAGGTTGAAATCTCCGATGATAAGCCAAGGAGGGGCAGGGTCCGGGGGGGCGTGGTCGATTATCTCATTGAGGAAGAGGAACTTGTCGGCTCTGATCTGAGGCCCGTAGACCACCGTAAGACGCCAGGGGCTAAGGCCACCCACCGGAGAGACATGTATGGAGATACAGTGCAGGGTTGAGCAAACAATGTCAATAGTGTAGGTGTCCGCCTTGGCCAGGATCAGGATTCCGCCGCGAGTGGCCACTGCATTGAGCGCAGCAAAATTAGGTAGAAAGGTTGGACCAGCACAGTCTAAAACCAGCTGATCAGTCGTGTCATCAAGCTTGGTTTCCTGGAGGCAGACAATGTCGGGGCGGTGCGTGATGATGGCTTCCCGTAGGACACTACGACGGGCGCCAGAGTTCAGGCCGCGAACGTTCCAATTGAGGAGGCGAAGGTCATCAATCATGCGGGGACGAAGGAGGCATCAAGCAATGGGAAGTGGCGAAGAAACACAGGAGCATCTGGAGCATTATCAACGAAGTCGCACTCTCATTAAGCCCTGTGGGCGGCAGCTTGGACAGATGGATGGTGATTACAAGGGGCAAAAAACAGCAAGCCCCAAGATACATTGCAAGCATTGTACTAAGGTGGAGTAGCAGGCTTCTACGTTGGGGTAGTTCCTTGGGTGTGAAGGCAGCAGAGGCTTGGGTGCATGCGGTGTTGAGGGGAAGGCACCACCTCTTGCATCTTCGGGAGTCTTCTAGCAGCAAGCAAAAGTTGGCGTCGCAGGTTGTAGAGGTGACGCAGACAGCATTCTTGCTTCTCCGGCCGAAGCAGGCAAAAGGACATGCCACCAGGGAGGGTGGTGGCGCGTAGAGCGACCCAGAGTCACTCAGCATGAGGCAGGGGTGAGCTCCGGTGGCGCCGTGTCCTCGGACACGGTTTACTTGACGCCCGCGAGCTCGGCGAGGGCGTCAATGGCACCAGCGGGTAGCGGGTTCTTCAGAAGCTCAATGAGGGCTGCAGACTCCTCCGCCAGCTTGACGCGCGTGCCCAGCCACGGCTCAAGCTTGTGGACGATGAGTCGGCGGGCACGTGCCTCAGCTGGCAGCGTGGTGTCCGGTTTAGCTGCCAGATGGGCGCTGCGTCGGTGTTCCTTTGCCTTGGGACACGACTTAGTGCGCCTCTTGAAGACCTGCGGAATCGGAGGCTTGGGCGGTATGAAAAATTGTTGAACCGAGGGGAGAGCCAAGAAGGGAGCTGCAGACTGAGAAGAGACCATTGTTAGCTGGGCATGCGCCGGTGTGTCGATGCTCCTGGAGCTCAACATCGGGTTCTCCACAGGAACCGCGAGGGGAGTAGGAACGATGAGGGGCTCAGCGTCAACCGTGGCCTCAGATGGCGAGAGGTCTGTCACCTCCCCCGCAGGCAGCTGGTCGCCGTCGAGAGCTGCCGAGAGAGTCGGGGCAGCCTTCTTGACGCCAGGTCGAAGGGTCTGCGCGGAGACCAGAGGCTGCAGAGTGAGAGAGGGACCGGGGCCAAGGAGTCCAGGGGAGGGACATCGGGGAGGTGATAGCACCTGGAATTCATCAGTGTCGGGGAGGTCCGGTACTTCAGCACGTGGAGGAGAAGTGCCAGCGTGCCGCCAAGCCCGCAGCGCAATCAGCGGAGGGGTGGCCCTCCAGGCGCGGTTGCGACTGCCTTGTGTATCGCCGCGTCGGCCATCTCTAGAGCGTGGCGGAGGAGAGACCGTGCGACCGCGGCCGCTGCTGATCGCCGAGATGCCTCTAATGACGCTGCGAACGAGCCTCCCTGCCCGAGAAGGAGAGCGGGCACGGCGACGGCGGCGGCGACAATCGTCGTCATCGGAGTTAGGATCGCGATCCCGGTCGTGACGCCGATGGTGGGCGTCGTGGCTATCCACGACAGCCACTGGATTAGGGGAGTCACCGTCGACCTCGCCTAAATTCCAGGGCAAGGTGACGACCCGCGGAGGAGTGTGCGGCCCGTCGACGTAGCTCTTCACCGTGTCAATGTGGATGAGCACCTTGTAGGCCACAGAGGTGCGGAAGATACGAGAGCTGCCTTCTTCCGGCTGCTCGACGATGCTCAGGTAGTGGGACTTGGGGATGCGCCTGGGGTCCACCGTCCAAGCCCAAACTTCGAGGGTCTTGGTGACCACTCGTCGGCAGGAGGCGTCTTCGATGCTGGCGAAGAGGCAGTTGGAGCCGATAATGCTTCGCACCATATCCTCGCCCCAGGCATGGAGCGGGACATTCTCCAAGCAGAGGCGAATGTGGTAGCGGAAGGTCACCGCGTCTTCTGCTGGTCTTGGGCGCCAGGGACGAAACTCCACCGTGAGGGCGCCTTGGGTGGCTTTGCCTCTGCTGAGAGCTCGACGACGATGTTCCGCTGAGGGGAAACGGACGAGGTAGCTCTCAGGGAAGTGGGGTGCCACTCTTACTTCATCCTAGAGGGCCCCTGCCGCTGCAGCCGCCGCCTCACGCACGACGTCTTGGGCAGAGCCACGACGGTGCTCATTGGCGATCGCGACGGCCCAGCGAGCTTCGATATGTTCCCAGTCTTGTTTCATCTGGTTGGAGTCGGCCACGAGGCTGCTGCTGCTGCGGGGCCTGCAGCGGGGACCAACGTTGGCCATGGCGACAGTGTGGTGAGACGTTGGTGGAGCAGTGGAGGTAGCCGGATGCAGAGGGGGTGGGGCGCTGCAAAGCGCCGCTATGTGGGGTCGCTTGCGCAAGACACAGCGGCATTTGATGGGTCATGGCAGTCGCCGAGATGGTCTCGGCGGCGGCGATAGCGCTTTTTCCTTCTTCAAGGTGATTGGACGCCGGTGGATGGCCAGCTTGGAGGAGGCGTGAATGCGATGCGTGACGGGGGAATCTCTTAGCGCTGTGGCATAACTCCTAGAGGAGCTGTTAGGTAAATGTGAAGAGGGGGCAGAAGGGCTGGAGGCGGGGAAGCTTGAGTGGTTGCGGTGGCCCTCTTCCGGTAATAAATGCAGGGGGAGTAGCTTGGTGGCCGTCGTTGACGCGCCTCCACCAGAGCCGACGACGCTGGCGACCAACCTTCGGTCTTCATGGGTGGGGCTACCATGCGCGGGCTGGCCATGGGCGGGTCTCCCGAGATCTGGATCTCGAGGCGGAGAGGGTGGGCGCTGAGGCATGGCTCGGGGCGGGATCGGGACAGGAGGATTGCGGGGCGGCGGGCGTTGTGGAGGCGACGCCGATGGCGGGCAAGAAGCAAAGGCTGGGGGCGGTGAGGAGGCGCGGGAGCACGAAGGCATGGGTGAGTCTCCCGTATGATGGTTTTAATCATAGTAAAAAGCATTTGATCAAGTGTTCATCATTGTTCAGGTAATTAGGTGTACTGCAATTGCAAGTGCTAACACTACAATTTTTCAAATTACTACAATCTTCATAGTTGTTAGCTGTTAACTCCAATTAAAAAAAGGTTTCGCCAAGCGTTGGTCACTAGAAAAAATTCTAAAGTTTCAGTCATTTCCATACTTGTGCTCTGACAAGGTTCACTATTCAGGGTTTAGAGTTAATCACACACACCCTCCCTCCCTCTCCGGCACGCATAGGGCTTGTTTGGGAACTAGGGAAAATCCTTCTGGTGGTAATAATCCCATAGGGGGATTTTTGTGTAATTTATTTTCCTTGGGCTCCATTCCCCAACCTTCCCTTTCCTACCGTTCCAGACTTCCCCTTCTTCCTCCCTGCTTCTTCTCTTTCCAGCAACTAGCCTCGTAACCTTCTTCCCCGAAACACAGAGTTGGCCGTCGCCATCTCCCTGCACCCCCACATCGTTGCGGTCCTAAAGCCCCCATGCCGCCATCTCCCTAGAGCCCCGCCGCCGCCTCCCTAGATCCCGCCGTTGCCACCCTGGATCCCGTCTACCGCCGCCTCGCTGGATCTCGCCCGTCGCCGTTTCCCTAGATCCTCCATAAGCCGCCGCGGCCCTGGAGCTTGTCGTTGCCGCCCTGAAGCCTTCCACCGCCGCCGCCCTTAGTCCAGCCAACCCCCGCCGATGCTCTTCTGCTCCCGTGACTCCACCACCAGTTGGAGGAGTTCGCCGCTGCTCCATCCTCCTCTGCGTATTGGAATGGCATCGCCAAGGAGCTTCGCCACCACCTGGAGGAGTCCATCGCTATGTGGATCGGGTCGTGTGGTGGCAGAGAGGATGCAGCGTGCAAAGGGGGAGAGGGATTCTCCCGACGTGTAGATATGTGGGTTCTTTCTCAGTGAAAACCCTAGGAATTGGTTCGGTAGGAATTTTTTTTCCCTTTGTCATCCAAACGGTCATCCTATCTAGCCCGAGGAATCCTACCCAAGGGATTTCTAGCCCTAGAAACTGGCAAGGATCCCAACTGATCCCCTGGTTCCCAAACAAGCCCTTAGAGGGAAGAGGATGGCACCTTGGCGGTGGGATAATCATAGGGTGGTGGGAGGTGTCAGCTGACCGATTGACTAAAAGAGGAGGGTTATTAGGAGTTGGATTTGGCGGTAGGAGCCAGAAGAGACTAGAAAGGAAAGTGGGACAGGAGGCACCGAAGACGAGGAAGAAACAATGGCATGTGGAGGGGTGGATGAAGGGTATGATGGCAAGGAAGGACAAGTAAGTGGGAATGCGGCAAAGCGTGAGATGCAAGAGGCACTTTGGTAGTAGTTGAGTCGGAAGCGAGAGGATGGTCAAGGGCAGGGTTTCAAATTCTGTTTTCGTCTCAAATCCTGCTCTGGCCCGATTTGTGATTTCCCGTGATTTTCAATGGCTCTGTACCTTTACGGTAGCTAGCCTTATTATTGTATAAAATAGGATTGTGAATAGTGAAAACAGGGTTAGGAGTAAAATATGAAAGAGAGAAATATAAGGATTAAGAAAATAGGGTCAGGACATGAATAGCGGGCGAAGAGCGAAATAGGGTCAGAGAAAACAGGGCCAGCATTGGAGATAGGACCGTTCACGGGTGGTTCTATGCGGGTTAGGTGGCTTAGGGAGGTTGATTTCGTAGTCGTATTTGCTTGACAGGTGGGTTGGGCCGGACCTGAGAGCTGAGCAACATGAGCTTTCAGACGCAGCCGAGGCAGCCACCACGATGGTCACCTTGCGCTGGAGGCCCGGAGCAACGTCCCAGTGCTGGCCACCACCGTGGAGGAAGCTTGGACACCCTCGTGGAACGCTGGACCTCATCCCGTTGACGAACTAGAGCTTCGGCGACCGCGACGAGAACATCCTGATGAACTGGTCGCCTGCCGACGAAACAACGGCAAAGATGCAGAAGAAGAAGAGCGCATTGCGCTGAAATCAATTGAGCGATTAACCTCGCCATGTCATGACGGTGCTCGAGCTCAGTTTAATCGGACAATGATTCACCGAGCAAGGGACGGCAACGGAAATAGGGGGCGGTGGCCGGATTTGGTGAAGATTGAGGCGATGACGACCTGCATAGGCAGCACAGCACCAAATTGAAATTAACATCGTGCTGAGGAAGGGAAGGTATAGTGGAAACCTTTCCATGTGATTGCTAAGAACGAAGCCTCACCGGAGTTGAGCTTTGGAGGGAGCTAGATCTGGCGGGGGCGAGTTTTCTTCGCTACGAGGAACAGAGCAAAGCTGCAACAGGCTACAGCCATGTATTACATGGGTTGACTGGGTTTGAACGGGTTAGCTTGCTACCAACCCGACCCATATATAAGACCTCACCCATTTTCCTTAGTTTCATTTCCTTTCTGGTTTGCTACGCTATATTATTTTCTTTTATTTTTTATATTCTGTAGCAACATCCCTTAAAAGGAAATGATATAGAAAACTTAGAGAGAATCACTTTTCTGCAGTGAATGGCAAAGAGAATGCTTTTTAAAAAGAATGATAAACAGAATCTATTGAAACTCTAAGGCTGTGTTTGGTTAGAGAGCAAGGTGGGATGGGATGGCTCCGTCCCAGTTTTCAAAGATGGAATGGCTCTATCCTATTTTTCAAGGATGGGATGGCTCCGTCCCAGTTTTCAAGGATGGGCCCACTGTCACCCTCACGTCCCAAGTGGGATGGCTGCGTTCTATCATTTTTATGGGATGAGCTCGTGCAGCATCTTGAGGAATATTTCTCTATGGGAGCCATCCCATCCCTCCTTTTGCACCAACCAAACACATGAAAAAATAGGATGGGATGGCTCCATCTTTGCACATCCCACCAACCAAACACACGCTAAGAGAATGAGATTAAAAGGGACAGGACATGGAAGAGTGGTGATGGCTAATGGTAACGTTTGTATGTAGGTTGTGCAGGTTGGGTGGTGTGGGTTATCAAACCCATGTCCCCGAGGCGAAAAATTGTTTTTTTATCACTCTTCTAGTGTGGCTTCGCTATTTTGCCACTCTTCTCTCACTGACATGTGGGACCATCTATATCTATAACAGTAGACCAAAGTGGCAAAATGGTGAAGCCCATTGTTGAGAGTGGCATATTTAGAAATCGCCTAGTAGAGGCCTAGATGGAGATGGGTTTAGAAAAAAATAAAAGAGTTCTTTTTTCCCTATAATAAACTGAAGCCGTGTGAAACATGTGTTCAGATCATCTCTAGCTGGCACTTTGTAACACTGTTTATCTATTTTTTAGGGATAGAGTAGCTGTTGGAGAGAAAGAATCTTTTATATTGTAATATAAAATATTAAAAAAATTTAGAAAATGGATAGAGTGTTTATAAAATAATATTATCTTTACTATTAAAAAGAGGCTTGTGGTGGTGGTGGTGGTGGTTTCACCAACACCAGATCTCAGCCCTCCATCACTCTCTGAGCAAATCCCAACCCTACGCGCCCCCACCCCTTGCTTGCCTCCTCTCACGCCGCCGCCTCCCTTCAACCCTCTGCCCCGTGCCCCACATTTTCTCCCCGCCATTCCGCCTCTGCCTCCCGCCTCCGCCTCCTCCCTGCCTCGCCTCCTTCCCATCACGCTCTCCCCGCCCGCCGCCTCCCCGCCGGGCGCCTCCTCCATCTCGCCTCCTCCTGTCTTGGCCTCCTCCTCCATGCCTCATCCCATGACCCTTCCTCCTTCCCCATCATGCCTCCTCCCCGCAATCCCGCCCTCCTTCACCATCACGCCTCCTCCCCGCCTCCTTCCCCATCACGCCCTCCTGCCTGGCCGCCTCCTGCCCCGCCCCGCCTCCCCCACGGGCCACCTCCTCCGCCTCGCCTCCTCCCGCCGCCATTCCGCCTTGCCTCCTCCGCCTCCGCCTCCTCCTCCTCCCCCCCGCCTCCCCCCCCATCCGCCTCCGCCTGCCCGCCTCCTCCTCCGCCTCCCCCCTCCTCCCTCGCCTCCTCCTTCCCATCATGCCTCCTCCGCCAGCCTCCCCCCCATGACCCTCCTCCTCATGCCTCCTCCCATGATCCGCCTCCTCCTCCCCGCCTCCCCCCTCCTTCCCTCATGCCATGCCCTCCCCCGCCCTTGCCTCATGCCTCCTCGCCTTGCCCGCCCCGCCGTGGCCTCCTCCCCGCCTCCTCCCATCATGGCCTCCTCCTGCCTCGGGGCCGCCTGGCCGCCGCCGCCTCCTCCTCCAGAGCCTCCCTCCTCTTCCCCATCACTCCTCCTCCTCCAGTAGCCCTCCTCGGCTCCCCTCCTCCCGGCCCGCCTCCTCCCCCGCCTCCCTCCCAGTCCGCCTCCTCCGCCCTCGCCTCCTCCCGCGTGCCGCCGCCTCCTCCCCGCCTCCTCGCCCGCCCTTCTTCCCCATCACACCTCCTCCCTAAACCCTAAATCCATCACACCCATAAGCCTCATCCACGCCGCGCCGCGCCGCCGCCTCCTTCTCGGCTGCGCTCGATCGTCTTCGCCGACGCCCACTCATCCATGTGCCGCTTGGTCACGCCCCACTCGCCAGATTAGCTCCCGATGATGGGGATTCAGCAGAGCAGGTGGCGGGTAGCGATCGGCGCCTCTCAACCGTGTAGTTTCGTCTGCTATTCTCTCCTATTTCTATTTATTGCGGATTTGAATTGGCTGAGTTGTGATGGCAAAAGACAAGATGCCTTCTCAGAAAAGTATTTTCTTTGTCCTTACAAATTATCTCGAACAATGTGCGCATTTAAAAGGACTTGGTTGGCAGTGGTGTTCGTTAACTTCTCACCGAGCACAAATGCAACCTTAGTCAGATATGGGTAAGATATATTTGGGTTAATCTTGTGTTGTAAGGAGTTTCATCAGTTGATTTCTTTGGATGTCTGCTATGGATAATTTCACAACTTTATTTGGATAACTACTTCAGACCAAGCACCAATCCTGCTGATCACAGGTGACTTTGTAAGTGGAGATTTTTTTATGGAACTTTATATATTTAATAAGTTCTGTCAGAAAACAAAAGTTGATACATTGTCCCTAATTCCTTTGCTCCCTGAACTGGAGATGTCAATACGCCACGTAAATATCGCTTAGGAACCTTTTGCTATGTGCAACTACCACCAAAGTGCATAGTTAGATATGTTTCTGATTGCATAGTTATGTGTGTATGATAGGTTACCTCATTTTGATGTGCTAATGGCCTAATGCACTTTGAACCTTTAATCCGTCTCATAAAAGTGCTTAGAAAAATATGTTTTAAGGTCAAATATATTTGTAGTCACTCTATTGATCGAGAGGTAGCCTTGATTGCTCTCATGTATTATTTGTCAGCTGAGCCAAAAAAGTCCTGATGAATGTAGCCTTGTCTACTTTGTTTTCTTTTTCTCAGTAGCAATATGAAATCGACCATCCCGCATTGAACCTTGTGTATTTTGACAACTGTTATGTGACTCACTTGTAGCTTCTAATTTATTTTGGTGGCACAATTTTCAAAGTATCAAATAAATTAATTCAACTACAGAGTGACCATGTGAATTATAAATTTGAAGGAGAAGATGCTTATAGAGAAAACAAGGTTTCTTTTCCTTTTGTCCAGTGCAAAGAATTTGCTTTGAGCTGGAATGAAATGTGGCCATAACGCTAGGGAGTATAATGGCTTTAAAGCATGGCAAGTTTCTCCTGTTATTTGAAAGTATTGTTGAATATATAGGTAGCCGAGTTAATTCATCATGATTTGGAGACATCTCTGCTGGGTCGTAGAATGAGCCATCTTGATAATTCCCATGGGTTGGATGATTATTGGCATGCAATTAGTACCATCAGCTGATTTGCAAATCATAGAAATGTCCCCTTGATACCTACACCATGACAGTATTTTGTTGGTGCTGTCCAAGAGAGTTCTGACATGCTTCAGTACAATATTTTTTTTAGCAAAGCTTCAGTTGATTATTTTGATGATCAAGATCTTGAGGTTGCTATATACAATTGTGCAAGGCAGATTAGACGTGCAGAGTAGTTATGATATTTTCAGGGACAATCTACTCCTTACTACAACTGAAGTAGGATATGTAAATATACTTGTGAATTTTGGGCAGTTTATCTACAACACTGGCGGTTTACGCTTTATGTGCGGAGACAGCTTCCACTCCACAAGGGGCATCAGGTCAAGGATTTATTTCTTCTAGAACCTGACAAGTCTATTTTTCGCAATCCTTTTTTCCCCACCCTGAGCTACTGTAATGTTGAGTTTATTCTGTTCAATCACATGGAATTAGCTGACCGGAACCCACCGCTTCCTTATAGAACCATACACATGTGAATATGTGATTTATTTTTCTTCTTTAAGGAATATAGTGAAGACTTCTTTTGGATGCATGTTCAGCCAAAAACATTAACTTTAGTGCGCTGATCAAGTTTACATTTACTAGAATACATGGCATGCGCTACAGTCTTGTTTTGAGAAGTTCAGTAACTGGGATGCTCTACTCTGATGTCATCAGGAAGCTCTAGGAAGGTGCTTGCATGAAGACTAATGCTGGATAGATCGATAGTTTTGCTTTGTCCTTCTGTGTGCATAGAGTACCCGAAGAGAAGAATGAGAAAGTAGGTATATCATCTTCCATTAACATATTTCTTCATTTTGGCTGACCACTTCCAAGATAACCGCTACATGAAATTTTTATCTTCTCACCCTCTTTGGACAGTGTTGTATTCCAAACCACCATTGTATCGCTTGCAGGATTAGTGTTAAGAAGTCTTACATGATATATTTGCCTCTTTGATGCTAGGATTTTTTTTTTACTATAGCATATCAAGATTAAGGTTGCCACTATGGTTCAGTAGCCTCCTTTTTTTTAAAAAAAAGGATGCGAAGGCCTCTAGGCTTGTTACATAAGGTTTCACCATGGGAGATGGTTTGAACGATTGTTGTATTCATGAGTTTTGAAGACCCATAATGAATATATTTGCTTCTTTCTATACAAGGTCATTTAGGTCCATTCACTTTTTCATTCCAATTTCCTTACCGTTTATTGTTAATTATCCCTTTATTCTACTAATGTTTTTTTGTGAGAAACCTTTATTCTATTAATGGAGTTCGGGGGGAAATATGTGCTTTAGCAAGTTTAGGCTATGAAGCTATATAGTAATATGTACATTGCTAAATTAACTAGAAGTGCTCAATTTATATAAATGGCCTTCTATATATGGTAAGCTGCAATTATCTGCATAACCTAATAATTAGTTGTACTTTGTTTAGTGGCATAATGATGATTGATCAATTTTGCAGATTGGGCATCTTAAAATTGTTGCTCATCCTAGATAGTTCTTCTCCAGAACTAATTTTGGGTGTAAACCCAAGTTGGATGTTGGAGGTTATACATCATCGGTTTTATTTAAATGAAGAAGGCTGTTTTTTGGGCCAGTTTAAACATGTTTTGGTAAGTCCAACCCTTGCAATTCCTTTTTTTTGTTGCTTAGTTTTGGTTTTCTTGGGTTTGTCTTTCTAAATTCTAATGTTCTACAGGATTTCAGTGCATCATACCCCGATGTTCTTCATAAAAATAGCTAGCAAATTGGCAAGCTTGTAGGTGCTAACAAAGCTGAGTTTGAGAAGAAAGTGCAACTAATTGCTGAAGGCAGTTGAATCAAGTGACATCATTAGAATTAGATGAGGTGGGCATGATTTATTGATTTTACCATAACAATTTTCCAATGTATGTCGAGAAAATGGTTTTGTCATGTCCTCGATAGAATGATACATGTGTGTTGCTGGCTATAGCATGAACCTGTGCTCAATTTATAGTTGTAACAGTGGTCTAAAAAGGTGATCCTGTGTTGTATTTGGAGTTTTGTATCGTCCAAATAAATTAGTTTTTTCTACTGAAGTGCAATATCTCTCATATTATTTTCCTATTGGGTATTCTTTTATAGCTTATTTATGTTTTATCTACTTATCTCTTAGACCTTCTTGATGTGGTATCCAAAGTTGTGTTCAGTCTGTTTGGTCTGTTTTTTTTTAGTTTTCAGACTACTATTTTTTTAGTTTTGAGACTTTCTACTTTGAAAATAGAGAAGCAAATCAATACATAAATTGAATGTATGCAATATAATATATCACAAAATCTTTGAAAGGTCTGTACAAAGCAGAATTTTTGTCGCTCTTTTTCTTTTTAAGACTGTTACAATGTATGGGCACTTAACTATAGTTTAGAAGAATGAACAACACATATATCTTTCTGTAAACTTATTTTCCTTTTGGAAATAGTTCAGTCAAAAGTCGTTAGGCTGGAGATAATTTGTTGTCTGATGAGCAAGTCCTTCTCAACGGCTCCAACAGATGAGATAGAGGCCTGTTCAAAAATGGGAGGAAAAGACTGCATGGCCTGGACACTTAACGTTGGCCAACAAGGCACTATTTTGAGGCCATTGGACTGGCAGGTACAAAGAAGCCGTTGAGACTTGACCATACAAATCGTAATTCAAGCGTAGAGCAAGCAAAAGTTAGACCATTTGGATCCGCATAGCTTAGCTATGTCAGATCTGTTTCATCTGGTTCACTGTCAAATGAGTGGACACTATAGTTTGTTGATTTTGGCGAAGAGATGAGAGGGGATGTGGCTTGTGTTCATCAGTGGAATTATTTCTGTGTATAGGTTTATTCGTGAATATGGACCAAGCGATGATGATCCAGCAATTTATCATGTATATGGTTTCATTTTATTTCTTTAGATTGGGTTGCAGCACGGCGTTTACTCCCTCACTCCTTAAATATGGCTTAGATAATGGAGCGTAATTCACCTTTTATAATTTTATATGTTGCTCTGACTAATGTTTTTTTTTCTTCCCGTAAGTTCCGTTGCAAAGCACGAGTATTATACTAGTGGAGTAGAAATTTAAAGTGGCTTCCGAAGATGCTCTCGCTCCTCACACCAATGAGTGGTGAGTGGGGTGACCGGTGACATGACAACCCAGAACCCAGAGGTGCTCCTGTGGACCAGTAGTACTAGTCCACCTGAGCTGCGGGCTGCAGGTGCAGCTGGTGCGCTCCTCCGGCCTACTGTGACCTATAGCCAGGAGCCCCCGATTTCTGGAGCCTTCCAGTGTTGCACAGAGACAGAAGCGCTCCTCGCTGACCTCGCATCGCGGAAACCCAAGCCGCAACCGCCTTCTCCTTCCTCCTCGCATCGCATCGCATCGCATCGCCAAGGGGTCGCCTGAGGTATCGCCCCCTCCATCCCCTCCTCTCTTCCCCCAATCTCTAGAGTTCTAATCGGTTCTCTTCGCTGGTGTTCCTCGATCTGCGGTCTCCAGTGCTTCGGAAGCACCCGGATCTGTGGCTGGCCACCCTCCGTGCTTCGTTGGCTCTCGACCCGACTCCATTTAGATGCCATCCACGTTGAGCTTCGTGGATGATTGTGCACGGGTGGGCAGCAAAGTAGCGAATGATCCGCCCAATAGTCGCAACTTGTGGCACCGTGCGTAATAGTTCGTCTTATGTTCATGCGAATAATTTATTGATTTGGTGGTTTATTTCATTTCTCACATCTAGTGTTGCATATGCCGTATGGTCTGTTTGAAGTAAGAACTGTATTGTTTATATCTAGACCTGCAGTATGCTAATTGCAGAGGGCACCAAACCACCAAGTAGTTTTTATGGTCTAGAACTGTATTGTCATATTGTTTTTATTGGTTTTCTATATTGTTTTTATAACAATTCCGAGAGTAAATTAGTAAATTACCATGCCCTGCTATGTTGCCTAAATTGTTATGCTCGTTTGGGGCTTTGTTGCAGATCACATAGACAATGGTGAAGGCCGTGGCTGTGCTTGTTAGCAGTGAGGGTGTCAAGGGCAACATCTTTTTCTCCCAAGAGGGAGATGGTAAGTTGGTAACTCCTCCACATTCTGCAAGAGTCTTTGTATTCTATCCTTCTGTTTCACTTTTGAGGTAATTGGTTGATGTTTAGGTCCAACCACCGTGACGGGAAGTGTCTCTGGACTCAGGCCAGGGCTCCATGGGTTCCATGTCCACTCTCTCGGTGACACCACTAATGGCTGCATGTCAACTGGTACTTACATGTCTTCCCCTTTCATGTCTTGACACAAATGAAATGTGCTGTGCTTATTAGGGAATTTGTTTCACACTGCAGGACCCCACTTCAATCCTGCTAATAAGGAGCATGGGGCGCCAGAAGATGAGAACCGCCATGCTGGTGATCTTGGAAACGTGACAGCTGGAGCAGACGGTACCTTTGTTTGCCCCCGTTTGGCCAGTCTATTAATTTTATTTGATTTGGTGAAAACATTTTCAGCTCTTAAAATGTGATATCTTTGGAAACATTTTACTTCATTATGACTGTTTACATCTTGGCTTCCCAGGTGTTGCTAATGTCAATGTTGTCGACTGCCAGGTGAGCAACTTTTGTTTTATCTATGCAAATAATATTGCATCGCCACCTGTTTTTTATCGTTTTGATTTTGGGACAGCTCATTTGACATGGATAGCATTTTTGAACGGCAGATCCCCCTTACTGGACCACACTCAATCATTGGCCGAGCTATTGTTGTTCATGCTGATCCTGATGATCTTGGCAAGGGTAAACTTTTCGATCGCACATTTGTCTCCCTGGGCATTGTTCTTTGTCAATCGTACATTTGTCTCCCTGGGCATTATTCTTTGTCAAACTATAACGATCTTTGTGTTGCAATATTGCCAGGATAGTAGTGTTACATTATGTGTACACTCTCCATGTTCTTTATAATTAAGCGTGAATATAATCACTGAGATAGTGTGGAAATCCAGGGGCATTTTCTGGCCTCATCTGTTATCTATGTCTGTTTTGAACTAATTTCATCCATCACTGCATAAACCTGTTGCATGTCCATTATTTATGTTAGCTATGGATGGCAAACAGAAAAGCCGAAGTACTTATCTAACAGCCTCTTATTAGTCAACTGTACTCTGTGCTACTTTTTTGTTCAAACTCGTGGATTGTAGTCTGCTTGTAGCATTTATTTGGATAGAGGCATGACATACTTGTAACCATACGTTCCGGTGTATTTCAGGTGGGCATGAGCTTAGCAAGAGCACTGGAAACGCTGGTGGCCGTATTGCTTGTGGTAAGTCATATGGTTGAGTCTCTTCTCCAACTGGGCTTAATTTATTGCAACACTCAGCAGACTAACTGGTTCTCTCTCACCTAATTTTTGTTGTTCTCACATTTTTGTGGACTCAGAGAAATCCTGATCATTTCTTTCTCCTGTTCTCGTTGTTATCAGGGATCATTGGGCTCCAGGGTTAAGCGTCTCCTTCGCTGGCCAAACAGACATATCTGGCCAACTTTCAGGATAGCCATTCCTGTACCCTTATCCAAAATACATAACATGGCTATTTCAAATAAAAGCCTGATCTATGATCACTGATCAGTGTACCATTCGCATCATTTCCTATATGCTACTCTGAACATTGCATCACTGTCATTTGGCTTGAGAACACAGTTCCCGTTTCTATGAAGTGTGTAATGGATTTGATGTGCTGCTTTACTGGAGCATTACTACGAACGAGCCCACAAGTCCCCCTCTCGGGCGCGCATGGCACCATGGACATGCCCCTAGCGCAAGCCCACAATTTTTCAGATTATATCCTAGAGCCGGATTTAAGCTGCAGCCAATTCCAAGATTGAAGCAAGACATTTTGAAGAACACTGACAGTAGTTCTTACTTTAGACAAGGTAGGATCCCGATTTTATAAAGCGAATCAAAAGATAGTGCGGATTATTACATAATGGCATGTCGGGGTGAGGACAAATCCCAGCACATCAGCGAACTGAAAAGATGAAAACGTATGTGGCCAACTGTGGTACACGGCCGCCTTTATTCAGAACGCAACGCGCGAAACGCAAGCAGCTTCTCTCGAGCTCAACACGCAGGCGCAGCTATGTTGGGGCGCTTCCCCACGGTGAAGCCGCCGTCGACGATGAGGTTGTGGCCGTTCACGTACTTGGCCTCGTCGGATGCCAGGTACACGGCGGCGCTCGCCACGTCTGTAATAACACAAAAAAAAAGAAAGAAGAGAAAGCACTGGACTGGGCAGCCCAGCCCAACCCAACGCCGCTTAAGAGTAGCTGCTTAAGCAGCACGCAGCAGAGAAGGGGATTAATCCCTCTTGCTCCAGCCGCTGTTTCTGCCCTGCTCTGCTCTTGCTCCTCTTGCTCACCTCCTTACTGCCCAGCGCCGCTCCTCCCTGCTGCTGCCGGCGCCGCCCTCCCTGCTGCTCCTCCACGCCTCCTAGCTGCTCGCCGCCGCCGGCCGCCATCAAGCCGAGCACCGCCGGGGCGCAGCTGCTTCTTGGCGTGCCGAGTAGGAGAAGAAGAGAGGGAAGGAGAGAAGAAGGAAGAGGAGGCCGGTTGTGGAAGGAGAGAAGGGAAGGAAGAAGAGGGAAGAAGGGGGAAGGAAAGCAAAGAAGAAGAAGCTAAGGTTTCTTCTCCAATCCATTTTGGGTAACGATTTTCCTGCTAATCCCTTTGTTATAAATGTTTGGATAAGTTAGCTCGGTTGATTAGTGGCTAGGGTTAGTGGGATTTCAGGGATTTAGCATGGCTATGTGTGGTGGATGTAGTGGGACAGCATGAGCAGCGAGCTTGGGTTAAGTTTAGGCTCACTCTGTCGAGATTCGGAGCTCAGTCATATAATAAAGAACATGGGTGATGTTCTTAGCTTTCCGTAGAATCTTAGAGCGCATAATTTGGCCAAGCGGTTTGGGAGATATGGCCTCCGCAGTGTTGCTGCCTGGTTTTTGGGTTTTGGTGAAATGAAAGGATTGTAGGGCTTGCAGTCTTTAGCTATTGTCCAGCATTAGAGTATCGATGGACGGCACTAGTTGCTACTTGATAGTGATGGTTGCTTATGTATTAAAGGAATAATGGTGATGTGTAGGTGGAGTTCATTCTGAGTCGGGGTCGGTGCCATTGCAGCATTCCTCGACGTCCCTCGGTAACTAAGGCAAGTACATGATGCGATGTGTGTGATATGTGACTGAATGTTATGTTGTGCTATTTACACTTGTTTTGATATTGATGATATGACCGTGATGAATGGATGGATGGTGGTAATGGTGGATTTGAATTGATAAGTGGCATTTACTTGTTTTAAGTTGCAAAGATTTCTGAAAAGCTTGTATACGAGCCAGGACGGTGAGAATTGTCATATGGCTAGTCCGAAGTGCCATTGGCCAGGACGGTGAGAAAGCCAAATGACTAATCCGGCGTGCTCTTGAAATAAGACCTACAGAGGTAGGCACCCCTCCACGGGATGGCGGGGAAGACCCACTTCGGTGGGCATCTCCACGGGATGGAGTACCGAGCGTGACATCGACGGGTGTACGCTCAAATACCGGTGCGCGCTACGAGAAAGGATCATTTTGCATTGCATTAATGAGCAAGTTGTGAATGTGCTGGATTGAGATGAATTGATATTGGTGGTTTCTTATGGATGTGTTTTTATCATCGTTATTATATATTTTGCTGAGTCATCGACTCACACTTGTCTCTTTATGTTTATAAGTGATTTCTAAAGGAACATGCATGGGGCAAGGGAGTAGCTGACACCGTTGCGCACTACACGGCAACATTAAGCACCTTAGTAAACTAAATAATCTAGTCACCTAGGTTTACTTTTAGTCTTAGCTCTTTAGAACTTAATGGACTAAGTTGTAAATGTGAAACTTATTCTGTTGTTTGGAACACTTGGGTGCATATGTACATCGGTTGTGTTCCATCGCCACCAAGGTAAGCGCAGTCCTTGGGCGTGAGGTCCTAAGGTTTTGATTGGGTGGTCATGGTAGCCTACTGAATGATTGTTAATATGTGTGATTGGGTTATGAGATATATTATATTCTGCTCATTGTGTTTTTGTCTGCTGAGTGGATGTCCAGTTTTTAGGGGAGATGTGTCAAAATTTAGAGTAAATAGTCGAGTTGATAGCATTCTGGGCTCAGAGAGGAGCCAGAGTGTTACAACGTCCTCCACGCCGGGCACCACCCCCGTCATCTCGTTCATGTCCCTCTCTACCATCAGCTTCAGCTCCTCGAGCATCGCCCTGGGGTGCATCTGCGCTAGCATGCGCAGGCCGAACCCGTTGCGATGCCGTGCACGCCATGGGGGCCCAGTCACCCACCACGGCACGCACCGCGCCGATGACCGCGGCCTTGGAGACGCCGTACACCGGAGGCATGAGCGCGTCTCCGAAACACGCCAACGTGCGGCCGTCGCGACGATGCTGCCGGCCGTCTTTGCGGCACCATCGCAGCGCGCGTGCTTGATGCTCGCCACGACTGACCGGGCGTTCGCCGCCGTGGTGCGGTCGAAGTCGGCAAGGTCGATGGAATGAGGTGCGGGGCTCGCCGCCATGCAGCCGCTGACCCCCGCGTTGTTGTAGAGGATGTCGAGACGGTCGTGGCGAGCCACGACCAGGTCCACCGCCGCGGCGATTTGCCCCTCGTTCGTGACGTCGCAGTGCGCGTGCGCCGCGTTAAGGCCGAGGTCAGAGGCTATCTCGCATTCTCGTGGATGACGTCGTGCTGTATGTCGGTGAGGATGACCTTGGTGCCGTTCTGGACGAACTCGGTGGCGATTGCTTGCCGATGCCACTGGTGGCGCCGGTGATGATGGCCACCTTTCCACCCAACCTACGCTTGTCCAAAGTGCACGCTCAACTCAAAGCACATACAAAGTATTACAGTAAATCTACCGTTGTACTCCCTTGGGTTACAAATAGATATTATTTTTGACATCTGCACGTCCCAAAATACAACTTTTACCACTAAATACTATTATAATTTTTTTAAAAATTAAACTTATACTATTGTTTGAGTAATATTTAGACAAATTTATGTATATAATTTTCATGCACGGATCTAAATATTAAAAAAGATAATTACAACTTACCTTTTACAATAACACTTAGGACTGTGCATGTGATGGGCTAGAGCCATCGGACGCTAGCGCTTCTTGGCAGCTCCCTAAGCGGCTTGGTTCGGCTTACTTTCTCCTCCCATTCTCCATCACTCATTCCTTATCTTATCTGCTCCATAGCTCCTCCTTCCCCTGCCTCCTCCTCCCTCCTCGTCCTCCCTCTTGTTCCTACTACTCCACCGCTCCTCCCTCCTCCCTTCTCCCCTCTTGCTGCTCCTCTCCTCCTCCTTCGCTACTCCTTCCTCTTCTTCCTACTCCATGCAGCTCCACGTCGAGAGCAAGTGCTCGAGCCCACCTCAAGTTCCACGCCGCCACTCCTCCTCCTCCCTATTCTCCCTATCACCAGCGATGACAAGGATGGGGGCTTGGCCTCACCGACGACGAGAGCCGGGTGGCCATGCCGACTTCCTCCCGGAGCTCACCACGTCGGCCTCCTCCTGGATCTCGCTATGCGCGGCCCCTTGATGCTTGCCGAGGTTCTCCATGGTGATGGGGAGAAGGCCATTGCCGGCGAGGCCAAGTTCCGCTGTGATGTTGATAGGGAGAAGAAAGCAATGTCAATTTTGGCTTGAAACATGACACATGTACGTATGAAACATCTTGTTTGCTTTTGTGAAACACTTTGTTTATTCTTGTGAAATATTTTTTTCTCACGTGAAACATTGCTTATATGGGATGGAAATGTCTTGTAATAATTGTTCAAGCATTTTGTTGCTCTTTGTAAAACATTGCATTTATTCTCATTGTCGACGATTGGGAAACGGATCCCCGCCGAGCTTACTTGTTGATTGAGAGATCAATTAGCCCTTCCTACCAAAAGGTTTTCGTTGTAGATGCATCGAGTCGTCGAGATAGAAAACGAACTAAGGACAGAGATTTATCTTATTTTGGGCCTCTCAAAAAGAATTAATAACCCTACTCCAGTCGCACATGGACGTTTGTGTTATTGCGATGGGATTGTGGATGTCTCTCCTCCTCCTGGGGGTATTTATAGTATGAGGTAGACGTAGTCCGGGTCCTATACAACCTGGGAAACTATCCAGACAACATAGTTACCTACCAGATTTACATATATATACTAAAAATATGCTAACTTGCGCTCCAAGAAATCCTCAAAGATAGGAAGCCTTAGACCACAGATATAGAAGGACTTTAAGGCGGTTAGGGACGCTGGGCTGATCGTCTCGAAACATCTCCTTAGGGCCCAGGATGACCAATATAATGGCTCATGAGCAAGGAGGTCTACTCCTAAGCACCAAAGCCAGGGTACAGATGTGAGTCATTAGTCTGAGCTTGCCATATTCGCCTTATCTTTCCCGGGTACGCACCTCAGGGGTATGTTGTGCATAGGGCCTAACTGCCAAGGTATTTTATCCAATCCCCGACGGCTAGTCCCCGAGGCTTAAGTGGAAACCTACTTGGTCGGGCATTCTTCTTGAGCCTATAAATTCAAAGGAAGAATTAGAAATTGGTAGCGAAGCACTACTACCTCATCCGAGCAAACCAAGCTCGAGAACAAATTTAAAGCAGACTAGATCAATAACACCTCATCTGAGCAAGGCATGCTCGGGAACAAGTTTAAACCACCGAGCACGAGCTATGCCCGCCCTATCTAAGGAAGGCATGCTCGGGAACAAGCTTTAACCATCGAGCATAATGAAAACATGCTCGGGACAAGGCTAAGGGGCCTCTGGAGAAACTCCCTTTCCAAGAGGACCATATGCTTCTTCCCTTAAAGGACATCAAGCAAGCTCTAAGCATGCAGGATGCTCGAGAGCCCCCGGGCATAGAGCATGCATGATACTTGGGATGCATGAGCCGCTGGCGGAGGACGCCCTCAACCTGGAGGTGGCTGAGGATTGTTTATTCATCTCGCTTTTGCAGCTAGTGGAAGACACCAGCATCGATTTCACAACCGACACCGTCGCCCCTGATTAAGTCGCTAGGGACCGAGCCAAGCAAGAAGCTCAGATTAATAACTTGGAGTAGCGCCTCTTCGAGTTTGAGGCCTAGCTCGAGGCCGAAGTTGGGAGGCTGGAGAAGCGTGCACAGGGATTACCAGCAGAGAACTAGGAGATCACTGTTGTGTTAGAGCAAGAGTGTGCCCATTTTGAGTCTTTGGAGGCCAAGGTAGGAAAGCTTATCAAGGCCGCTCGGGAAGTCACAAAACAGGCTAAAGAGGGTCAAGTGGTAGCGAAACAACTATGCCTCAAGGCCCAGGAGGGGCAAGAAGCTCGGATCTAGGTGTTAAAGCTTTAAGGAGAGATCGACGACATGAGGGAGAGACTCTTAGCCCCTGGAGCAGGAGAAACTCGACCGAGAGCTCATGACCTCTCCTTAGTGTAGGCTTCTCTAGTTGTAGAAATTTTATTCCTACAAACTCATTATGTAATGAAACAACTCATTTTTACCTTAACACCTTCCTTATTCCTGCAAGAAAAGCAAACAGAACTCACAATAGGAATAGAACATGCGATAGGAGTACATTTTTTATGAAAATCGTGGTAGTGCGACCCTACTCCTAGCTCTCGTTGTGACTATGTTCTATGCACCTAATTTGCAAGCACGAGCTTGGTCACAGAAGAGTTAGACGCAATCGTGCCATGTAGGTGCTCAAGCCGTATGCCCCTATGCTGCGAGCATGGGATGGGATACTTAAGGAGATCAAAATCGCGCGTAGGCCTTATCCCCCAGTGTCCTAGCCCGTGCTCCTAAGTTGTGAGCAAAGACTTGGCAATGGAGAGGGACGATGTGTGATTATGTGACACTTCGATCGTAGGATACGTACACGCTAACCGAACCAGGTTCTTAAACCAACGAAAGGAGGTATGTGTGCGATGGATATCAGCTTATCTATGCGTAATCCCTTGATGGCGAATACAGAGTTAAAATATGTGTTATATCCTTAATCACTATGTTCCATTGTCATACGCCAGCCAAAACTAGCGAAAGGTCGAAGAGTTGACTCTCATCGCTCAAAATTCTGTGTCGTTTTGAGGTCGGGTTGCCACTGTGTGAGTCTTGCTCGGCTGACAAAGAACAATCCCAGGACACTCATGGTCACTAAATGTGAGTAGAAAGAGTCCAAGATTTTGGGGGGGGGGGGAGGGAAAGCAAAATATTATAAATAAAAGGTGTAAACAGAAGAGATTACCTGTGGAATTTGCGAAACTGGTCAATATTCTACGTGCTAGTGAGCTCGCGACCATCTTTCATTGCTAGGCGCACAACCCACAGGCGTGTTGTAGGAACGACTGTAAGAACCTTCCTAGCATAGGGATAACTTGTTGGCTTTTGATAGGTCTTGGATTCTTCGTAGGACAAGATCACCGACCTGCAAAGGTCATGGTTGAACCGACTTTGCCGCATGTTTACGAAGAGCTTGTAAGTGAGAGACGGAGCGCAATAATGCTCGGTAGCATGTAGCCTCCAATAGGTCGAGGTCGAGAAGGCGTTCTTCTTCTTGGTCGGTGTCATCGACCACATTGACCCTTGAAAAACCCAACAGAACATTGGCAGGCAAGATGACCTCTGCACCGAGCTAAAACTGAGTTTCTCTGGTTGCTCGGCTTGTCGTGATGCGAATCGACCATATAGCGGAAGGAAGCTCGTCCACCCATGCCCGTCCGTGATGGTTGAGACAGAGCTCGCGTGGCCCTATCCCCCCTCGGTGACTTGGGCCATGCACTTAAGTAGTGAGTATGAGATCGGCCACCAGAAAGAGAGAACGCTTGATAGAGAAATGATCGTATCTTCAACAATGTTTACAATCAATCGAGCGAGGTTTTTAGGCGTATTACTTTAACTATAGCGGAGAGCCGTTTTGCACTATCACGAGAATTGTGTCTAAGCTTCGGTCTTAGTTGGTGGCTGTACATAAACCTTTAGGTCCTTTTTGACCTGTATTTCATTGTAATCAATGCTCGCACAGTTTTGAAAAAGAACTTGATAATATACAGTACAGTCTAAAAATAAAAAAGATACAATCTAAAAACCAAAAAAGATGTACAAATATATACCATGGCAAAAAAAAATTACATACATTAATTTAGTAAAATCATGACATGGTACTATGACTATACTATGTGTGCGGTGAGTGGAGCTGATGCTGTATCCCCTAGCACGCCACAATAGATCCACCACTCCGATAGCAGGACCTTTTTTATTTGTAGGAATCTAAACATAGAAATAGAAAAATATGATTGAAATGCAATGATATGCTGACTCCAGTAGGAAATTGAAACACATGAACTATTTAATTACACTACTAGAGAACCGGGCATTACTACCGACCCATCACTACCGGTTAGATATCAACCCGTTGTGATGGTGCACCAGTACCGGTTCGTTAGGACAGAAGCCAGGAGAGCGCTTCTACAACCGGTTTGGGACACGAACCGGTTGTAAAGCCCAATTTCTACAACCGGTTCATGTCCCCAACCAGTTGTGGACTTCTACAACCGGTTGGAGACACGAACCGGTTGTAGAAATTGGTTCTACAACCGGTTCGTGCCTCCAACCGGTTGTACAAGCCCTATTTTCGAAATGCTAAAAGGAATGATTGTCCTACTCTAATCAGAGAGCACGCGTGGGTGGATTGGTTAGAAGGGTGAGGCGTGGGTCACGAGGAGAGGTGTGAGATCCTGGGTTCAAATCCCACTTCTCCCAATATATTTCTAACTTTTGCTAACACTACTACCACGAACGGCTTACAACCGGTTGTGAAAGAGGTTTGGAATCGGTTGTAATATCATGTTTGCAAGTAGTGTTAAAAGGCGTATTCGAACGTCCCATGAGAAAGATGTATGAATTTTGAAATTAAATATTAATTGATTAGACAGAAGACTGAGATAGGAAGGGAGAGGTTCCATTGGAATTCTAGGAAATCCTAAAATGAGGTTAGGCCTCATGCTCAAAGTCCTCTAAAATTTGAAAGAAAAATTCCTATCATGTGAAATTTCTATAGAACAGCTCTACAAATTAACCAAACACCTCTGGGATCTAGTAGCTTCCAATCTCAAGCGTCGGGCCAATGCTTTCAAGGACACCAGCCTAAAAATATCTACCGCAAATTAGCTAGAGGAGTCAGACCTGAGAATGCGACGCATTGCTCCAAACATCCTAAAATACCACTTTAGCTTGTGCTGCTACACTAGCTTCTCTCTAATGCAAAGCTGAGTTAGGACTCGAGACTCTCTTAAATGCCACTCTCTTAAATAGAAGCAACTAATTTTATTTTCCTGGGTTTTATTTGAAGGAAAAGAAGTTTACTTTCTCGCCGTGCTGCATGATCTGGCCACGTTATTGCCGCCATCCATTATCATATAGCTAGGAGCATTTCTAATAAGGTTTTTCACTAAGCATTTTGCTTACGTGGAGGAGAGAAGAGGAGGAGAGAGATCAGTCTATAACGTTTTCAAAACAAATAAAAACTATTACATGTGAGCTCATATTTAATTTTGAGAGTATACTATAACAACCTATTGAAAAGTTTATCTACATGCTATCTATATAAATAATATGAAGGTTGTTTATATCTGGTAGTTGACTCTATTCTTGGAGATGCTCCATACTTCTCATTGTTCGCTCGGTAACCATCGCTTGAGTGTTTCAGATCTCAAATTCTGACTTTACTTAATTACGTATAGTCCATTGCCACCATTTGGATGGGAAATTTCGTCCAATGACACTCAGTTCGTTGCCCTGGGACCAGATGACAATCAGTTGATTTTTGTACACTAAAATGACATTGTGTCACTAAATTTCTTCGTGAAATGATATTTTGGCTCATTTTAGCATATTTAACCGGTTTGGGCCCATTTCCACGTCAGAATTTTTTTTCTTCTAAATCCCTATCTTGCCCCGTGTCCGCAGCATCAACCCTTCGTCATAGGGCGCCCAGAGCGCGTCGATCGGGCACGGCCGGCCGGCGTCCAGCCGCATCCATGGCTTCCCTTCCCACTCCACTGCAGCAGGCTCACCGGACCCGGGTGTAGCTCCCGGCATTGCCCCGCCACATTGTCCCCCCGAGTCCGTGTTGGTTCCACCGGTGCTCCACGGCCTTGACCTCACCGGCGAACACCGGATGTGAAGTTGGCGTGGCAGTACTCGGGGGCGGCGAGGGCGGTGTTGGGGCCAAGGTCGGTGGCCCAGAGGCGCGTGACGTCGTTGACGACGAGGAGGTCGAAGTTGAGGTAGAGGACGCGGGAGACGGAGCGAGGGAGGAGGTCGGCAAGGTGGATGCGGGCGTAATTGAGGGGCTAGTCGAGGGCGCGGTGGACGGAGGCGCAGATCTTGCCGCGGACGAGTCGGGCGTCAAAGCGGTGGACCGTCGCCGGGAGCGTAGGAACGCCACGACGAGCGCACCTCGGAGCGCGGCCAGGCGCCGCACCGGGTTGGCCGACGACGCTACGAGATGGAAGGCGATGGACTCCGGGCAAGCGGCGTGGCAAAGCATGGAGAGGATGCCGGCGAGGGAGCCCCGCAGGTAGGTGGCATCGAACGTCATCACGATGTGGAACGCCGGCGCCTCCCGGAACTCTGTCAGCTCCTCGTCGGTGGCCGCCGCTGCCGCCGAGGCGCACGCCGCCGCGAGCAGCACCACGGCGAGGACGCGCATTGCAACAGCCAGACGCCACAAAGGGTTGATGCTGTGTACACAGGGGCAAGATGGGGATTTAGGGAAAAATCTGACGTGGAAATGGGCCAAACCGGTTAAATGCGCTAAAATGAGTCAAAATGTCATTTCGCGAAAAAATTCGGTGACACGGTATCATTTTAGTGTACGAAAATTAACTGAGTGTCATCCGGTCCCAGGGCAACGAATTGAGTGTCATTCGATGAAATTTCCCCGAATATATTGTTGCTGACATAATGAGTACTGACATTGCTCGAGTCTTGTCCAGGGACGTATTGGTCTTTTGTATTACTCCCTTCATCAGAAAATATAAGACATATAGTTTGAATAATTTTATGTACAAATATCCTGTTGTGCCCATATTAAATAGTTTGGCGTGCTACATCTGGCCAGTAAATACTTGTAGCCCAAATGGTATGGTCCCATTTCTCAAAGCTAGGATACCCAAGTTCGATCCTAGTACTCCTATTTGTAATTTTTTTTTTCTGTTTTTACTTGTTTTCCCGCCATGCACCACGCCTGCGTTTTTTTGCCGCCATGCAGCTAGCTCAAGCATCACGTGCGCATGCAGAGCTCAAGCGTCCGAAGCCCGCGTGCGCTCCAGCACACGCGTGCATGCAGCTAGCTCCAGCTCACCCGTTCATGCAGAGCTCAAGCGTCCCGAAGCGTCTTGGCGATCTAGCAGTCAATACGCATGCTTTAGAAATCTAGTGCCATTAACTGTAACAGGGCTAATCTCGTCCAAAACTGGCTGCAGAACAGTTCAGCGACAGAAATTTTCAACCAGGCGACAGAAAATATGAAACTGGAGGGAGTATATATTATTAATAGCATCAAGGAGAGGTGCTTTTCTTCTAATAAAAAGAATATCATTTCATCCTTCACCGCACCACGATGAATGTGCTTGGACACGTCATTAGCTCCGCTTCCATCTTGATTGCGTTGCAGCTTTGCATTTTGGCTCTTCATTCATCTATTTACGATATCAACACGTTTTATTTGAACTTGAAGTAGAACGGATTACCACTCACCATTGGATTTTGTTTTACAGTAGTAAAGATATTAGATCAACATATAGGGCTCCAGAGTTGACTCGCTAGTTTCTTTAAAGATATTATTCATTTTAGTGTAACACTTCAACTCTCAAGTTTCTTTAAAGATATTATTCATTTTATTGCAACACTCCAACAAAAGAGGTACTAGATATATGTATGGGCTCACCTTCTTTAAGCGAGTTTTGGATTGCAAGTTATTACGACTAGTTCGGAAACATGAGTAGGTTCTCCCGTATGTGGCCTTGACTTCTTGATGAGATTGTTTAGCTAGCAAACTAAACATCCGGTACGCAGATGTAAATAGTGCGAGTCACTAGGGCAAATACAAATTTGGTGCAGCACTTCACGCGGATCTGGACCCCGTTGCATCGCGGCCTTGGAATTGGTGCAAATCGCCCGGAGCAAGATAGATAAAACTTTGTCCAAGATTGAGCATGTTCAGATGGGCTGCATGAATAAGCTGGCTGAACTGAATGTTAATCTGGTCTTTTAGAAGTTTTTCAATAAGCTTCTTAAAGTTGGTTCGCTTTGTTTGTATTATTTTTAAGAGCTAATTAGAGGTGACTTCATAATTAAAAAAACTAGACTAAAAATAACAAAGTGTTCAGCTTTTTAATTTAGTTTAAACTATCTTAAGCCTAAACTAAGTCACTTCGAACATGCAAGTGGGAAGCCTGAGGCCCGACGTCCGTAGCAAGGAAGGAGTAGTACAAGGTAGGTGCTTAGAAAGATATTTATAAGAAAAGACGGATCTTTTTTCCCCACCTGGTCATGTATAATGCAGGCGGGGGCTCAGGAAAAACCAGTTTATTTTACCAAGTAGGATGATGCAGGTATTTGGAGATATGCTTGTAGGGGAGGGGAGGTGACATCTATGCTTATCAGGTGCTTAGAGGAGGTTGTAGCATCTAAACATCTATATAAGCTTCTTTGCATTGGAAGAAAGACATTTTTAGGTGCTTGGTGATGCGGCAACGCTCTCTCCTTAGGCGCTTGTGTGTGGGCATCTTACACTGCATATGATCTTAGAATAGAGCAAGTGCTTAGTATATATGGTTAAAGGAGGGTAGAAGTGCTTGCATCAATGCTTTGACATATGTTTGGAAGAGGAAGCAATATCTACACATCTATATAAGCTTACATGCATTGGAAAGGATTTATTATTATTATTATTTCCGTAGGTACGAATAACGTAGCAATGCTCTTTTTTTATCAAGCACCTGTGCATAATCTGCGCTTTCAAGAACCAAGCTTTAAGTTTTCTGAGAAAATCGACTTTGGGTATCTAAAACATTTGATTTTTGCAAATAGCTATGAATTATGTATAAACTAACTATAAACTGTACGAGAACTACGCTCAGTTGGCTAGCTCAGCTGGTCGGGGGTTTGACCCCCCGGCTTTCTCACCTTATCCTAGGATTTAATTCTGGGACCGGTACACCTAGGATTGAATCCCGAGGCGTACGTGTGCGCGTTCAGTGGGACTACGCGTGTCCGCGTAAGGAGGCTTAGGGCCTCTAATCTGGCTCCTGCATGTGCACTAGGCGCGCATGGGTATGGTTGCAAACGGAGCGGATAATTTTCGACCGACCGACCAACCGAACCAATACGGATAGTGGTTTGGATATTTATACGGATATCCGACTGTTTTTTGCGGATACGGATATGGATATGGATATTAGGATGCGGATAATATCCGTGGTATAGTATCCGAAGAAAAATACGGATAATATCCGTTGGATATTATCCGAATCATCTCAAGGCTAAGCTCACCCACCAGCCATTATCTGCTATAGTGCTCAGTCTGATCCGTTTCAACTACTTTGTACTACTACTGCTCAAAACGCTTTATGCAAGATTACTCTTTATGCCTTCTGATGCTTAGGCCTAACCGCACTGGTGGACTTGGTGGTGCTTACGGCCTTAGGCCGAATTGCTCATTGCTTACGCCGAACCGTTCCAATTAGCTAGGCTGCTAGAGTGCTGATGCTTCATGTATTTACTGCACCGCCTTGGTAGTGTCTACAAGATTGCATGTTTCCTGTGTATTAAATATTTATGCGTACTTTAAATGTTTGATGCTTCCTTTGGAAGTCTGTATTTTGCGTATTATCCGAGGAATTATCCGTTCCGAACAATATCCGAACCTGTAGTATCCGTGTCTGTATCCGAGCTATCCTTGTCCGTATTCGACACTATCCGTGTCCGTATCCATATCCGATACTATCCGTATCTGATCCGTATCCGAAAAATAAATATGGATACGGATACAATATCACTGCTATCCGACCATATCCGATCCGTTTGCACCCCTACGCATGGGTGCGTGAGTATAATGTGTGGTGTGAGCGTGGCGTGAATTGTGTACATCCGGATTGTACCATGTCAAGAAAAACTATAAACTGTCCATTTTATAAAGTCACGTGTCAACGATGATCATTTACGGATTGCACAGCACGACGCATAGCACAGAGGTTAATCTCGTGATGGTGTCATGAAAGCATCTCCGGCAGAGCCTCTAAACAGAATCTTTTCTATATTTAGAGTCTCTCGTCCTTCAGCAGAGTTTCTATCGTAGCTTCTAAATTTAGAGTTTCTCTCTTCCAGCTTCTAAATTTGGAGGCTCTCTATATCAATCTCTATAGCTTTTCTGGATAGAGGTTCTGTTGGAGAGAATGAAAATATAGAGAGCGAATATTGATTTAAAGGAGATATATAGAGTTCCGATTTTTGAGCATCCGCCGGAGATTTTCTGAGCCATAGTTCATTCCCTCTGCAAACAAAGCAATGAGCCGTGCGATCACGTCGCCAGAAAAAACCGCGCACTGTCGTTGCGCCACGTCGTCCCATTTACTTACGGACGTCCGATTGCGCGACGTGGCGCCAATCCAACCCTTCACCAGAAGTGCGTTAGTGCAAAAAATCCTTCATTGTTTTGGTTTTCCACAAGGGCCCTCGCGTCGGTAGGACCGTCGGATTACCAGATCGGATGGCCCTACCTGTACTTATTTTGCGTTTTAGACCCTCCACGCTTCAATACTTATCCCGCGATCCTTCCACTAGATGACCAGACATCTTTGCCCTCAAGGATTTGCTGAAATTACTCGCCTATGCCACTGATATAAATGTCTTCGTCCCCAATCTCCCCTCTTTCTCCGCCCATCACGCGTCGCCGCTCACCGTGTCGCCCCTCCTCCCGCCGTCACCGCGCCGCGCTTCTCCCCGACCCCGCGCAGCTCCTCCCCTTTCTCTCTTCAGCTTCCTTACTCCCTCTTTCCTCCTCCATCCCAACGTGCGGTCTTTTCCTCCTCACCGACCTATCAATATATGGTTTTTACTTGTGAGCCTCATGTAAATTTTGCTAATGTCAGTATGGTGACTAGACATGAATTTTGTTAATGACAGCTTTTCCGCCGCTGCTGTAGCAACTCAACTGCTTTTTACCGTCTCATTCCAGACGCGACTTCGGCTAGCCCCTAAGAAAACAGTTTTCTCCAGCTCAGTTAGTCGTCTAATTTTCAGAGTTAACTGTTACATGGTTGTGGAGTACTCTCTTTTAATCTCTGACCCACAACAACATTTAGCAGCTGTGCACATCTGTTACATAAATTTGGCTAATCGCGCTTTCACTTATTGCTTTAGCTCTTTAAGTGTATCTTCTTGCAACCTGGACCTCATTATATGATGTAGTTTTCTATTACGTTTTGCTTACAATCTGTTTTGGATCATATTTTTAGATGCATGCAAAAATACACTTCTATGATGTGCCTGGACTTATGAGAAATCATGCTATGTCTGATACAGTTGGGTCCATCATTTTTCATATCTTAGCAGGGAATGATATTTGCAGTAAACTCAGGTGGGCTAGGGTTGCCAGGACAAGATCATCAACCAGAGAACGGTTTTACAATGTGGTCATTTCTATTGTTTGTTTAGCTATGACTTACCCATTTGGATCCCAGACCATTGATCTTCTATGTTTAACACAATAACTTAGTGTAAGCATAGCTGAGCAGTGAGCATTCTTTTTGTCTTTTCTTTCATCTTCAGTTCACTTGGCACATTGATATGAATTATAGTTTCAGCCTATACGTCAGTATATGGTTTTCTTATTGCTGCTTGCAAACTGTTCAAAATCACTTCCAGGTTTTTGAAGCAGTGTCGAAAGAAAATGCATAGCTAGCTGTCAAGTTCACCCATGAGGTGATATCATGCTTCTCTGCACTGTGTGTTTATGTATGGTCATAGTCTGATGGAGACTCTTTTGCAGTTCTAAATCTTTGTTGGAGAATATTTTTGCGTCATATCAGGTCAGGTAGTTCGGTGGATAATGATTGTGACCTTTTTTTGGTGTAACAATTTCTAGATATGTTCTTGCTTTCCACTTCAATTATATCGTTTTGTAAGAATTATTATTAGGGTCTAAAAACTCCTCTCTCACTAATGCGTGAAAAATAGTTCTGGGAAGTCTTAAATTTGATGTTGCCTGGCTGATGGATGGGAGCAAGGTAAAACCTCCTATCTTCCAAATTGTAATAGCGCTTTTATGCCTTTGGTGTCATTTTTCCTTTTTTTTCAATGAAAATCAGAAACAGGGGCATGACCCTTTTTGAGGGGGGAAAAAAGCTCTCACTGGACATGCATGTGCCCCTGTTTCATAGATCCTGGAGACCAGCAAAACATTTTGCTCTTAATTAGGTTCTGTACACTGCACAATTAGCTACAATATCTTCCATATGGGCTGTTCTAAGGGAGCAATGACTTATTTATTCACCCCAAGGGCGTCTTCGGCGTCCAGGGATCATGAACCGATCATAGACCCCGTTCAATAAGTGGAACATATTAGCCATCCGCTCGTTCAATATTAACTTGTTCGTGGTTAATGGTTTAGAGCTACATTTTGTTAGATTATGCGAACTCTACTTTGTTTCATATTTTCCTTCCCGGCGACATGTTTTTACTGCCGCACTTCACATGGTTTGTACACTGACTGTTGCTTGGCTGATTTTGCTTGCACCAATAGGATACCGGACAAGATAAAGCAGTACCATCGGGGTTGCTGCAGGGATGATTATCCTGCATGTTTCTATTGCTATAGCTTCCATGAAAAAGCGTGGCGAGCTATTTACATGATACTAGAATGATATGGGTTGTTTAGTAATTCTTACATTTTTAATTACATCAGCTCACATGTTTTGTTATATCTAAATACAATTCGGTTGATTTCTATGCTCTTCCACGGCTGGTGGCAAAGCAGCTTCCACTTCCGTCGTCCTTGGGCGTTGCCTGTAAGCCGACTCTTTGCCATTCGACATGGCACCTGCCCTCCCTTTTTACCGTTTTACCAATATGGTCATCCAACTTCCTCAGCCCTCAAAGTAGACCAATGTAGAGGATATAAATCACAACCGTATGTATCCACCTGAATCCGCAGAAACTTTGTTTTTGAGAAAATTAGACGGTCATCCCCTGAATGTGCAATGAAGTCTCACTTAGGCCTTTAAACTTAAAAATTATTTTTTCGGCCCCTCGTACCTGCATCCGTTTGTACGGTTGCCCCAAATCAGTTAGGGTTTCCGTTATGCACCGAGGTGGCTACCATGTGGCTGTTAAATGCTGACATGGTCATTTAAATGCCGATGTGGCTTACCACCTAAGCCTCCACGTTATCTTCTTTCTCATGATCTCTCTCGTTCTCTCTCCCCTTATAATCTCTCCCCTCAAGCAGGGTCGGCGGTGAGCCATGGTAGAGAGGATCAGGGGCCGCTAGCGAGCAGTGGGCCAGCTGTAGAGGTGACGCTGTGGGAGCGCATAGAGGCATTGCTGTAGTCGTGGGCCTCAACACTCGAATCAGAGTGAAGGAGGTGGCAGCGACTACCAGCCGCTGGCCTCGGCGCATCATCGACCGCACCAACTGTCATGTTGTTGTCATCCGTGCCACCGCCTTCGACCTTCTTCTCGGGTAGCAAGATCTAGGGAAGGATGATGTGGAGGGAGCTTCGACAACTAGGAAGGGAGGAAGGGGATCTGATGGCTCACTGCTGTGTAGAGAGAGGGATTAAAAAGTGAGGAAGGGGAGGTAAGAGGTAGAATATGATGACATGGTTGCCACCTCAATGCTATCACATGTGGCTAGCGATGTTAGTGTTTAACGGACACAGAGGTGTCACCTTAGCATTTAACTATATTTAATTGAAACCATAACAGGTTTTGGTGCAAAGGATACAAGTTTGAGAGGGGCAGAAAAGTAATTTTTAAATGTAAGGGACTAAACGAGATTCCTCGCAAGTTGAAGGGACAACCGTCTAATTTTCTCTTTGTTTTACTTTCGCATCCGAGTGTTACAATTCGAAGACCGGCGCTGTTATTGTCAGTATCATCACGATCCCTCTATCCTCATTTATCAGTTTTGGAGTCCCGGTCGGCTAGCTGATGCTCATCATTCCATTACTGAAAGTACATTTGATTATTTCGCGATCGATTATTGGCGAGGGGAAAGCAACTCATCAACGTGCTGCATTAATGGCGAGGCGCTTCCCCACCGTGAATCCGCCGTCGACGACGAGGTTGTGCCCGGTCACGTACTTGGTCTCGTCGGACGCCAGGTACACCGCCGCCCTCGCAATGTCCTCCGCCTCCAGCAGCGCGCCTTCCAGCTCGTTCCACTCCGTCTCCAGCATCCGCTTCACCTCATCGGCGGTCGCGCCGGGGAACATCTCCGCCATCGCGCGCGTCGCCAGCGGCGTCACGACGATGCTAGGAGAGATGGCGTTCACCCGCACGCCGTCGCGCGCCAGCTGCGTCGCCACCGTGCGCACCATGCCGATGACGGCGGCCTTCGAGATGCTGTACGCGTGGGGCGACACGTCGCCGACGACGGCCGCGACGCTGGCCGTGCAGAGGATGCAGCCGCTGCGGCGCGGGACCATGACGCGCGCGGCGTGCTTGACGCCCACGACGGCGGCGCGGGCGTTGACGGCCATGACGCGGTCGAAATCATCGAGGTCGAAGGACCCGAGCGGGGTCCGTGCCATGGAGCCCGTGATCCCCGCGTTGCTGTAGAGCACGTCGAGGCGGCCGTGGCGCGCCACGGCGAGGTCGACGGCAGCGGCGATCTGGGCGTCGTCCGTGACGTCGCAGCGGGTGTAGGCCGCGTCCGGGCCAAGCTCGGCGGCGGCGGCGCGGCCGAAGCCGTCCTGGATGTCCGCAAGGATGACCTTCGCCCCATTCCGGATGAACTCCGTGGCAGTCGCCTTGCCGATGCCGCTGGCGGCGCCGGTGATGACGGCCACCTTCCCAGCCAACCTACATGACCATCCACAAATCAACCCCCGATTTGCACAAGAAACCTACGATATGGAGCTGATTCAGGAGGAGGAGGAGGAGGCAGAGATCGACCTCGGAGCGAGATGCATGGCGCTCACTAGCTCTCAGTGATGAGCACGAGCCACACTAGCTCTCAGTGTCTCTCTCGCTCAGTGATGAGCTGATTCAGGGCACAGCGCATGGCCGCATGGGCCCTTAAGAAGGAGAGGTACCTCGCCGGCGCCGAGGCATCAGCGTCGTCCGGTCGGCTGTGTCCTCCGTATTCAACCAGTCCCGACAGCGTCGCCGTCAGCTTAGGTACGCCATGCTATCACGTACGAGTAGGGGGTGAAAATGGGTATCCGAATTGTTTGAACAAATTTAGCATTTTCAATAGATATGTAACGAATTTGGTGTTGATTTTTGACACATTTTAACAAACTCATCATTAGAAATAAGAATATGAATTCGGATGAAAAGTTTAATGTCTCATTTGTTTCTTATCGAGAAAATGACAAATATTCGACCCGATTTCCTATCCGAACTACCCGAATTTTTATTCACATAGATATAGAATGAATTTTAAATTGATTTTTTATGATGCATTTTAACAAGCTCAACGCAAAAAATAAGAATATGAATTTGGATGGCAAGTTATATACCCTATTTGTTCCCCATCGAGAAGAAATGACTAAAAAGATACTATCCGAATAATTACTCGTTTTCACCCCTACGTACCAGGGTTCGGTGTGCGATCGCTAGAGTGGGGAGGGGGTTGGGGATTGAGAATCTTCAACGGTTATCTCTAGCTATACACTTCGGATGGTTGGACATAATTCCTGCTTTATCCATTCCTTTCTGTGATTGGATTGAGTTGTTGCTTTTCTTTAAATAAAGCGTTGTTGTTGACTGTGTGTTGACACCAAAAATTGGCAAAGGCCAATGGGCTTGAATTAGGAGAAACGGGCTTGAACGAGTTGCAACAGCCCGGATCGGCCAAACATGGAGTAAGGTTGGATTTGGAAAGGAAATCGGCTAAAGATATGACCAGAGGTTGGATCGGCTGCGAAAGAAAAGTTTGGGTTGGGTTAAAGAAACTTAGTTTGAACCAGTTTTGAATTAGTACATTAGGAGAGTTTGTTAAATATAGAAGATAAAGATGGGTTTTAGTCGGATGCGAGTTAAGAGTCCTACTATAGTTGGGTCTAGAAAGTCTGTATAAATAGTCTGCCTGGAGGGCATGTAAAGGATCATCGACACATCAATCAAATGCATCTACTTATTCCTGTTCTTTACCGTTCATCGCGTTAGGTCTAGTTTAGAGTAGCCTTAGTATTTAGATTTCGATCGATTTGTTATGTATCATCTTTCGATCGGCTTCGAGATACAACTCGGGAGTTCTTGTAAGTAAGTACCGTCTCGATTAAGTTCGATCTAGGGGCTTGTATTGGCTTTCGGTCGAAACACTATCTTAGTTGATATTGCTTTTTTCGAGCTTGAAACATCTTCTCTCGCAGCTATTCCGGTGGTGTGTGTGCTCAGAAAAAATACACTACCTTTTTTAGTTCTTTACCAGATGGGCCGGCAAACCCGACATTCAGCAGTAATCGATATTTTTATTTTTTCAACAAAAAATTCATTTTTTAAAACTAAAAAAATATTGTTTTGGAGCCTCAAACTAATTTTCCTTGGAATAACTGATGATATGCCCAAATTACTTGCTTAATTGATGATGCCCTCCATTACATGCTCCTCTACTATATGCCCCAAAGTTCAATGCCCAATTGATAAAAAGACCTATTTTAAAACTTTAACCAAATTTTACCATACAATAAGTGGAAAATGTCCTTTATGCCCCTCATCCCACAAGAAAACCAGCGTAGCTGCATCTGCACTTCGCTCAGAACGACGTGGTAATGCCAAATTCATAGCACACTGGTAATGTGAACGCGATTATAGCAAATTGGCAGAGCACTGAAATACCATGGTTTAGTGCTCTTAGCACACCTATGTACAGCAAAAAAAAAGGGAGCAAATTCCAGGGATGCTCCACGTACAACAAGGAAAGTTCAGGATGAGGGGTAGAAAGGACTTTTTGCACTTGTTGTATCGCAAATTTTACTCAAAGTTTCAAAATAGGGCATTTTATCAATTGGGCAAAGAATTTTGAGACATATAGTAGAGGAGCATGTAATGGAGGGCAAATCATCAATTGAGTAAGTACTTTAGACATATCATCAATTATCCTATTTTCCTTCCCAAGGCCTGTACCTTCCCAATGATGTGTGCGTAAAGGTGTTACTGCCTGTTGGAACCAAAAAAAAAGAAAAGGAAAATAATAAAAATTAATTTCATTTTAATTTAAAACGAGATTAATTTATATCTATAAAAGTCCGGATTAGATAAGAGATAGGGCTATAAATTTCTAGCTCGAACCCAACCGATTTCATCTCTACCCCTATCTACCTATCCCTAAGACCCCTAAGACCCCTATATAAACCCACCTCAGCTCTCGCGCGAGAGAGGGGACAAAGAAAGGGAGGCCAGGAAAAAGATACGCTTGGAAACAGATCGAAAAAGAGGGGATGGAGAAATCAGATTGAAGACGCACATATGAAAACAAATCGCAAACGGATGGAGCAAAAGGAGATCGAGACAGAGGAAGGAAGGCACATAGAAAGAGATTAGAGCATCCGTAGCAGGCACTCTATAACACCGTAGTTCTAACTTTTTTAGGATAGAGTAGCTGATGGAGAGAAATAATCTTTTAGAGTGTAGTGTAAAATGTGAAGGAATTTTAGAGGGATGGGTAGGAGACGTTAATAGTGTTTTGGAGGAGAAAATTTAGAATAGCTGGTGTGGATGCTTAGAGCATCCATAGCAGGCCCTCTATAACACTGTAGCTCTGATATTTTAGGATAGAATAGCTGATGGAGGGAAGAAATCTTTTAGAGTGCAGTGTAAAATGTGAAGGATTTTAGACGGATGGATAGGAGACGCTAATAGTGTTTTGGAGCAGAAAATTTAGAGGAGTTGGTGTGGATGCTCTTACGACAGGAAAGAGCATCTCGATGGAAAAAGGCTACACGGGAGGACTGAAGGACGCACGCGAAACAAAGGAAAAAAAGAAAGGGAAACGCTAATACGCGTACGTCCGACGCAAATCGGACCTGTGGCCTTTGGTCTCCATCCCTGTTCTTGCACGTGGGTAGGTCCCACCTGATAGCTTATTCGTTTGTTCTTCACAAGTCATCTCGTTGACTCAATTCTTATCTATTGCCTTGTGCAGATGAGTGGAGGAAGAAGCGAAACTGCCCGTCGGCGATGTTGGCCACCGACAGTCGGCGCCGCTGGCCACAGATGCTGCTGCCTCTCCTCTTCATCTCTCTTTTCTCTTTCATCATCTCTGTACAATGGAAGAAGCCGTATCTCTCTTTCCTAGCCGTATCACCCGATTGCTGCTGCTCGCTGGCCATAGTCGCGGCTGCCACCGTTCACCGGTTGCAGCATTAGCTGGCCACCGCAGTCGTACGTCTCCCATCTCCAATGTATTCACTTTCTTTATCTCTCTTCCTCTTTGTATTCCCCATCTCATCTCTCTCTCTATCTCTCTTTTTGTAGCAAGCACGATGAGCGAGTGGTGGCCACATCTGGCGAGCACGGTGTGGGGCTCGTCAGATCTAGAGAAGAAGAAGGCTAGGAGGAGGTGTACCCCCATTTTTGCCACAAAATATGAGACATGTACGTATGAAACTTGGGTTTTTGTCTGGTAAAACTTTCTTATTTTGTATTGGGTGATTTTTGAACAATAGTGAAACATGAGGTTTCATCAGTAGTTTAGCAAAGTTTTATTAATACTTATTCAAATTTCATTTGTCTTTCTTCATGTTTTATTAGTCAGTTTGGCCAAGTTTCATTGCTCCTTCTTCAAGTTTCACCTATAGTTTAATCAAGTTTTATTGGCACTCCCAAGTTTTATCAGTAGTTAGCCAAGATTTATTGGTATTTTTCAAGTTTCATCAATAGTTCCCAAGTTTCAGCAGGTATTTTGTAAGTTTCACCAACTCGCGTCCTGTTTTCATATATATATTGTCAAGTTTTATCAGTCAATTTTTCAAGTTCCATTAGTTATTTTTCAAGTTCCCGTGACATCATGCGTCCGATAGCTCGGATGTCTGGCGCGTGGCACCAGCCAAAAAGAAAAGGTAATGTGCATGCCATGGCCTTGACAGGCTGTGGCCTTGTACTTTCCCATCCGCTCCTGCCTTTCCTTCTGAAGGATCGAGGCGTTCCGACAGGGGTAAACAAGACAATCTACTAATAAAATTAAACACAGATTTAACGAAACTAACGTAAACAGACAATCTGAAATAGTAGATTAAAAAACACGCATGCATAAATAAAAGATTAACTTAACCGTGCACGAAAAAAAACAGATCAAATAATCAGGATCAATACTTACTAATCCAATCAATAGAGTACAGAGATCCTTTTACATTGAAGCACACATCCCCTTTCTCAATCCGCTCTCAATTTCTTCTCTCAATTTGCTCTCAATCAGCTCACAGTTTCTTCTCGTTCTGGACGCGCTGCGCAGCTGCTTAAAAACTCACCGCCTGAAACCTTCGCAGCGTCGCCTGAATTCTCTTCGCGTTGCCCACTGCCTGAAACCCCCGCAATTCGTTGACTTCAGCTGCTGCACACCATGTCTCTGACCTCACACCATGTTTGCACGTACACCATGCATGGCAACATGCACGTTCACACACGCACACATTGTGCACATATACACACACTTGCATGCCCACACTTGCATAGCCCACATACATACACACACATGTATATATACTTCTCCAGTTTTATTACTTCTTGTTTTTCCATATTTTAATTGGAAGTTAAACCGTCAGTTGCATTGGCTAATTAAAACCCATCCATAGAAACGGGTTGAAATGGGTTGAAACTCCATACAAATGAGATGGTTTGGGGTGGGTTGGTTGAAGATACCGTGTGGATTGGGTTGGATTGGGTTGAGACGTGAATCGGGTTGGAATGGGTTAGACGGAAAATTTTGACATGCTATTATCGGTGTGGGGCGGGTTCGGGGTGGGTTTGACCCCATTAGCAGGCCTGTGCATAGCCCACATACATACACACACATGTATATATACTGCTATTTTTTCTTCTGCTTCACATGATCCACCGGTATCTGCACTAGCTCAACATGTCCGACCTCGTCTAGGTCCATGTACCTGAGCCATCCACACTACTATGCACCTCTGTCTTGGTTCCTCCTGCGCCAATTGCGTTAGCTCGACATGTCCGACCTCACCTAGGTCCATGTACGTGAGCTCTCTGCGCCACGCACTCCGAACCAATTCCCGCAAAACAAATCAACACAAAAACAACCTTTTTCTTCCACAAATAGATTAGTTCATCATAAGTCTCTTCGTCTCTTTTATTTTTAATCAAATATTATTATCTTGGTCAAATATTTTTCTCTTTAGTTATCAAATCATCTCAGCACAAAATCTAAAAATCAACATCTTCCCATCTTTCTTCTTCTATCTTCCTCCCTCTACGCCTTATCTACCGCGCCTGGCTCTCCCCTCCCACTTCTTCTTCTTGCTTCATCATGCGCGCCACAACCCTTGTCCGCGGCGGCCTCATCCCGCTGCCCATACTCCATGGCCGCGGACGCCTCGGCCACCCACCCACATCCCACGGCCGACCTGCCGTCTAGGCCCAGCGCCGTTTGCCTGCGCACAGCCATTTCCGCGCCCGTCCTGGCCTCATCGCGTTGCCGCTACCGGCCTGCGCCACTATGACCGTCGCGCCCTGGCCCGTGCCTCACCGCACCGCCCCCAGCCCGCGCCCGGTCCGGCCTCCCATGCTGCGTCACCGGCGCCCACGTCCCGTCCGACCTCACACGCCACGCCACCGTTGGCCACGTCTGGTCCGGCCTCTTGCACCGCGCCACAGTCGCTGCGCCCACGCCCGGCCTAGCCTCCTATGCCTTGCTGCCGTCGCCCGCTTGCCTGGTCGTCGCGCGCCTATGCCTCGCGCCTTGAAGCTGAGTGCACGACCGTCCAGCCTCGCGCCCAGCCGTCACCATGCGCCCGATCACCGCGCCCCAGGCCTCGCGCCCTGCCGGTCTCTCCTTGCCTGCAGCGCCGTCGTCCCGGCCTATCGTCGTCCCGGCCTCCTCGTAGGCTTGGTTCGCAGCCGTCCTGGGTTGCGGTGCCCACACGACCGCCACGTGCCGCCGTGCCGCCGCATAGTCACGGCCGCCACGTGCCCCCTTGTGCTGTCGCGCCACCAGGGCCGCCGCGCTTTGCCGCACACCGCGTCGTCATCTGCCCTAGGCCGCCATCTACATTGCCCCGTCACCGATCTTGCCTACCTGTCGCCGGCCTCGGCACCAACATTGGACGCTTCTAGGCATCGCCCGTCGCCGCGCCTCGTGCTCCCACGCCGGTCTGCCACCTGGCCGTCGTCTCCAGCCCCTACATTGACCGCCGCCTGGTGCCAGCCTCGTCCTAGTGCCCCGTGCTACTGGACGCCTTTGGCCCTATCTCTCTCTATGCTACGTCCCACGAGCCTCGGCTCTGTGCCGCCGCATCTGTCCCTAACTTCCCTTCACGTCACGACGGGCGCGCTGCCGCTGGCCCGTGCCTGGCCTCCAGCGCTGACGTTGGCTTCGCGTCCCGATGCCGCCTCCGACTCGCGACGGCGTCGTCCCCGCCCAGCGACGGCATTGTCCCAGCTGCACCGAATCTGCCGCGAGCCCCACTGCCGCCTTGGAGTCACGCTGTTGCTCCCCGTCTCCGGCCTCTACACCAACTGCCGCTGTCGCCGTGCTGCATCACGCGCCCATGGGTTTTAGGATCTTTTTCGCAAGCAGGAAGAAATCACAGTGGGACTTGCATAAAAAGGTTTTAAGTGAGAGGGAAGTTTCCAACTTCCTTTATCCTAGCCACATGTGCTCGATCCGACGATCCTTGTTAGGAGTTAGCACCTTACCACTCAAATATGTTTTATCACTAGATATGTTGCCTCCTTGTTATATTTTATATACTCAAATTAGGTAAAATTCATCCAAACATGAAATTGTTTGGCATGTAATATTTTATTGGGGGACTCCAAAGTAAAAGTTCGCCAATTGTTACTGAAATTTCTCTGTAATTTTTTCATGATGTGTGCAAGGAGCCAAGGACACAGATGATCCACGAGAGAAACATAAAACTAAAGAGTAAGGAAATTTCTTCTATTAAAAAGAGCTCGTGGATGCTAAACAAAATCTGTCGGCTCTCTTATTTTAGTGAGTTAATATTATTTTAGATGTTTTTAGCTTATATCCAATATTTTTGATTTGATATATTTCCTTATTTTTTTTTATGTTGGTATTTTAGGAAGCTTTTGATTTCTATTTGCTTACGTCTTCAAGGTGGGTGAAGGCGAGATGAAATAATGGAACGAGATGAAGTTTGGGTAGACCATGGGAGATATCATTGTAAAACACATAACGCAATGTATTTGAAATTGTTAGTAAGTACTCCCTCTGATTGGAAATGTAAGGGGTTTTAGGTCTCTGTACTATTTGTAAAATATAAGGGGTTCTAGTATTCCAAGGCTAAATTTAGTCCATTTCTTTCAGTTTTGCCCTGGTTCTATTTATTGCCCTTGTACAGTTTTTCATGTCTCTTTTTTTGTGGATGAAGTGCAGATTGTACTTTATGAACAATAACTAAGGGTATTTAATGAACAATAACTAAGGGTATTTTAATCTATTCACCAAGCTTCTTAGTATGTGTGCACAAGTCTAAAACCCCTTACATTTTCAATCGGAGAGATTTCCAATCGGAGGGAGTAGCATCAGGCTCTTGAGTTGAGCATGATCCAAACCAAAGGGGACGAAGTTTGCAATAAGCCCGTGCTTAGTAGACGTGGGTGCATTAATCAGCTAGGCTAAACAGGCTATAACTAAACAAGCGGCTACCCATTCAAGACAGTCCAATTAATGCAAACTAATTTATTTTAGAAAATAATCTACATGAAATATGCGTGGAATTAGAAGCCTCCAATAGAAACTCTGCAGTCCGAATCCCTCTGAAAGAACAAAATTTGCGATTTTTTAAAAATCAAAATTTGCGTATTTCACGGTTTTATTGGTAAAGAAAAAACGGAAAAGAAAGAATCGCCATGACAATTGACAACACCTTCCCTTTCTTTCCCTCCAAGCTCCCAGCCTCCTCGCCCCCGACGCCGACGGTCAGGCGCGCGCTCTCCCGTCGCCATCGGCGGCGGCCTCCGCGGCTCCCACCGAAGAGAGCGATCGCGAGCTTCCACGGATATAGAGGCGGAGGCGGTGCAACCACCGGCTGTTCTTTACCCACTGTCCTCCCCCGTCGCGAGCTGCAGTTCTCGCCATCGGCCGCGCCCCGTGCGTGGCCTCTTCGTCTCCTCCGCGCCGTGGCATGTCGTGCCGGCCGCCCCCCAGCAGCGCCTCGTGCTGGGAGCTCGAGCGTATCATCCGAAGACGCGCCCGCTCGGGAAACCTCGGCCCCGAGGACGCGCTCCAGCTGTTCGACGAATTGCTCCCGCAGGCCAGGCCGTCCTCGGTTTACGCCTTCAACCAGCTCCTCACTGCCGTCACCCACGCACCGGCCTCCTCCGCTGTGCGCGATGGCCCAGCGCTCGCCGTCTCCCTCTTCAACCGTATGGCCCGAGCTGGCGCCAGGAAAGTGCCTCCTGACATATGCACCTACAGCATCCTCATCGGCTGCTGCTGCCGTGCGGACCGCTTGGACCTCGGTTTTGCAGCATTCGGCCTTATCCTTAAGACGGGATGGAAAGCGCGAGCCATCACCTTCACCCATCTGCTCAAGGGCCTATGTGCCAAGAAGAAGCTGAGCGAGGCCATGAACATGGTGCTACGGCAAATGCCTGAGCTTGGTTGCACACCCAATGTCTTCTCCTACACCATTCTTCTCAAGGGGCTCAGCAATGAGAGGAAGAGCCAAGATGCACTAGAGCTGCTCCATTTGATGGCCGATGCCAGAAGTGATTGCCCACCTAATGTGGTTTCATATAGCACCGTAATTGATGGTTTCATTAAAGAGGGCCATGTGGACAGAGCTTACAGCCTATTTGGTGAAATGCTGGATCGGGAAATTTCACCAAATGTTGTGACTTATAGCACTCTCATTGATGGCCTATGCAAAGCTCAAGCGATGGACAGGGCCGAGGGGGTCCTTCGACACATGTTTGATAAAGGTGTTATGCCAAATAATGATACATATAATAGTTTGCTCCATGGATATTGCACTTCAGGACAGTGGAAAGAGGCAGTTAGAATTTTCAAGAAAATGTCCAGAGATGGTCCTGCACCAGATGTAGTTACTTATAATTCACTAATGGACTATCTTTGCAAAAATGGAAGATGCAAAGAAGCTAGAAGGATTTTTGATGTTATGGTGGAGATGGGCCCAAAACCTATTATTACTACCTATCGCATTCTGCTTCATGGGTATGCTACCAACGGAGCTCTTGTGGATGCGCATAATCTCATGGATTTGATGGTAGGAGACGGTATGACACCTGACCATCATGTCTTCAACATATTGATATGTGCATATGCTAAACGTGAAATGGTTGATGAGGCAATGCTTATATTTAACAACATGCGGCAGCAAGGATTGAACCCTGATATAGTCAACTATGGAACCATAATAAATGGACTTTGCAGTGTAGGTAGAGTGGATGATGCTATGTCCCAATTCAATGAGATGGTGAATGAAGGGTTGATTCCTAACATCATTGTTTTTACCTCCCTTATTCATGGTTTTTGTACCTGTGGCAGATGGGAGAAGGCTGAGGAAATGTTTTTTGAAATGATGAATAGTGGCATCTATCCCAATGTCCATGTGTTTACTGCAATGATAGACAACCTATGCAAAGAAAAAAGGCTTGTGGAGGCTCAAAATCTCTTTGATTTGATGTTGCGAGCAGGTGTGAAGCCTGACGTTGCTTCATATAATGCAATAATAGATGGTTACTGCTTAGCTGGTAAGATGGATGAAGCGAAGGTGTTACTTGATGGTATGATCTCAATTGGCTTGAAACCTAATGAGGTTGCCAAAAGTAAGTTACTTGGTGGCTCGTAAAGATGGTATAATGGAGGATGTATTCGCCCTTTTCAGATAATATTGAGCAAGGGAGCACTCTAAGAAATTAGCACATGCAACATAATTCTAGCATGGCTTTATTAAAATAATTGTGTTGATGGAGCACTCAGGATGTTTCAGAATTTACGTCCAGTGAATTTTCAACTTGGGGCTAGGATTTTCAGTATTATCATTGGTGCATTGCTTAAAGTTGGCAGAAAGGATAAAGCCATGGATTTGTTTGGTGTTATCTCAATCTATGGTCTATTGATGGATGCTGTGACCTAGACAGTAGAACTACAGCTTAATGACTGTAAATCTCATTGAAGAAGGGTCGCTACAAGAGTTCGATGATCTGCATTACTATTTAGCCATGGAGAAGAATGGCTGACTAGCTGTGCTAAAAACTCCTGTATGCTACTTGCTATAGCTGGTAGATTATTTCAGTGAGGTGATGTAAACATGGCTGGTGCTTATCTCTCCAGAACCTCTCCCCTGAAGCTTCCACTGCTTCCTTGACTCCTTGTCAATATCACTTTCTTGAGGGGTAAATATTCAAATATGTGCAGTATGTGAAATTGCTCCATGGAAAGTATTATTCTCTTATGGAAGCCAGGGACACTTGAAAATTTCTTCAGCAATTGTTTGATGTCTCAATGTCTCATGCTCCAGCCTACAGTTAAAAGAGTAACATCCAGCTTCTTCAATTAAATAAAGCAGGGTACTCTTCTCTTCCAATTTTTATTCCCACGCGAGAGCATAACTTAAAGTTGTTTTAGTTGTTCTGCACATGCTGTTAAAAGATATCGACATTGACATGGCATATACTGCATTACTGCTTGGCTGCTTGTTTTTTACCTTTTAAAAATAGATATACGAATGATTATACTTGGTTGCACAAGATGTGAGACCTTTAAGTTTCAGTTGCCTGCTTTGTACTTATGAACACTGCATTTATGAAGTTATGCTTTCGTGTGCTTACTACCTTGATATTTTGGTTAGTTGTTTCAGATAGATGCTTTGTGAACATTTGTGTTCGCCTTTTGATGGCCTTCGCAGGTGCACATGATAATTCTACCAATTCTTTTACTCTTCAATCTTTGATAGATAAATTTTTACTTTGGATATACCAAACTATTCTTGTTTAATTTAGTGGTAACTTTTCATCTTTTGTCCAGGTATGTAGGTTATTGCTCCATATTTTACTAGTTAAATTTGTTCAACTTCAACATTTCGTTAATGTGGTTTCTCGTTAGTGAGATATATTTAACTGATTATTGGCATTCTCGTTCGTTCCCTGTGATATTTAATTACTGAATGTTCTTTAAAGTGTACCATATCTAGTTGAAATTAGCACAGCTCAACACTGTTATTGGTTCAACTTTCTGTTAATGTCTTTAAATTTTATATTAGCTCTTCTTTCTATATTTTGTAATGTCCATCTTAGCCTTAACAAATGCTGTGTTGCTTTTGTTGAACAAGTGAAACAGGTGCTTTTTTTATCACAAAGGTAGACTGTGCTTTGAGTTCAATATGCATGGTGTAGGAACTATGTTGAATCAAGTCTCCCTTGAGGAATATGTACGGGGCAGTCTGAGGTGGCTAAGCTATTTCATTTGGTGGTGGTGCAGCTGAAATTGTCTCTGAAGAATGTTTATTTTGCAGAGATCCATCCATTTGATTGTGCTTGATATTCTGACCAAGCGGAGCTGGCATCTGAGTGGTTGATTGTTATCAATCAAGCAATGAATTAAAGATTGGCCTAGTACAACCGCGCCATGTGCGGCTTATCCACCGCGCCACGCATGGTGCCCCGCTGCCGGCGAGATCCCCTTGCCGGTGTTCCCTGTCCTCTCTTAAGTCTGATCCTAAACATTAATATTTTAGGAAACCTACCGAATACATTTCAAGGTAGTCTGATTTGAAGCAAGAGTGTTGTTTCAGGTTTCATTGCAATGCATGTTGATTGAATTATTCAAAGTAATTTTTGACTAGCATTATTTAATTTTTTTGCATTTCATGAAGGAGAAATCCTGTAAATTGCTTATCCATGTGGTCCTCCAAGTCCACTTAATTTAGTTCATCGAAATATCATCTGGAAGAGCCCACATTTGATTTTGCATGATGGCATTTAGATATGGATTTGAGAAGATATATCCCCATTTTGTATCAAATTACATATTTAGAGATGAGAAAACTGCCACCACAGTTTTATTTCACAAACAAATTGCTCTCTGTTGTGACAACATGGTTTGCTTTCTAACGTTCTTAATATTTTTGTTGGTCTAGTTTTGCAAAACCTGGATGTGTATTGTTAGATATATGTATATATGGGTTTTAGACCCTTTCCTTTTGTATTTTGGGTTTTCCTCTTTTGCCCCTATATTGTGTATATATACTGGCCTTTTGGTCTTAGATCAATACAAGTGCTATTCCCAACATGGTATCAAAGCAAAATTAGGGTTAGGTTTTTCTCATCAACGTTGCACTTGCGCTGTCTCTTCTTCACGTCCGTTGCGTCGTTTATCATCTCCGGGCTGCTCGTCGGCGGGGTGGTCGTCGCCTCGTTCATGGCCTTCTTCTTGCTCACGTCCGTCGCGTCGGCTACCATCACCGCCAGCTCCTGTCGTTGTCGCCGTCGGCTCTCATCGTCGTCTGCCGGATCTACGTATCCCGTAGCGGCTTCTCGTCGATCCTGCTGCCATCGGCTCGCGTTCAGCCGCCGTCGTTGCCATCGTCGTCGACGCCGCCGCCGTCGTCCGTCGCCGGCTCGCGCCTCCGTCGCCGTCGTCGCCAGCTTCCGCCAGCTCGCCCGCCGCCGTTGCCACCCAAACCCTAGTTAGGAGACCGAGTCGGTCTTGGGTTGGTCCTGAGCGGGTCGGTCGGGCCGTTCGGTCGGTTGTAACTTAAACGACCGGTCGCTTTGCAAAAAAAAAAAAATTTAAAAAATAAAAAAATATTGTCGAGCACTGTTTCTGTTCCTCGTTGTCCGGTGATTTTTGATGGTCTCAGTTATCAGGATTGGTCTCTTCATATGCGTCTGCACATGCGTGGTCAGCGTTTGTGGGATTTTCTTATTGGCGATCTTCCCTGCCCGCCTCGCCCTGACCCCCCTGTTCTGCCCACTTCGTCGAAGTCTTCTGATTCTGCTCAGAAGGCTCATGATGTTGATGCTGCTGCTCAGAAAGTCTCTGATGATCATAAGGAGGCTATAGAGTCATACAAGTCTCAGTATACTGCCTACAAGTTCTGGTGTGACGAAGATGCTCATGCCTCTGCTATTTTGGTTGCTAGCATGGAGGTGCATCTTACCGGAGAGGTGGTTTCTTTGGCTTCTGCACAGCTAATGTGGACACATCTTCGTGATCGCTATGAGCCTACTGGTGACTCACAGTATCTTGCTGCTGTGCGACACGAGCAATCACTGCAGTAGGGTGACTCTACGGTGGATGAGCTGTATGCTTAGTTTTCTGCGGTGTGTTGTCAACTTGATTCTCTTGATGCCGCGGATGCTGATCATGACCGCCGGACTTGTGCTTGCTGCCAGTGCCAGCAGTCTCGTTTGGAGTTTCGTCGCATCTACGACTTTGTCACGCGTCTTCGGCCATAATTTGAGCAAATTCGTGCTCAGCTTCTTGCTCATCACCCTCGTGTCTCTTTGTTGGAGGTTCTAGCTGCTCTTCGTACCGAGACTCGACTTCGTGGTGCGGGCCTTCTGGCTTCTCCGTCTGTGTTTGCTCTTCGGACGCCTGCTTAGACACCTCCGGTTTCTCGTTCTTCGACTTCACCAGCCCCGCCGTCTTCTGGAGTGACGACGAAGGCTGGCCTTCACTGCGCCTATTGTGACAAGGATGGTCACGTGGAGCAGTTTTGTTACCGGAAGAAGAAAGATATTGCTCGTCGTCGGTCGACCAAGAGTACTGCAGCACCAGTTCTAGGAGATTCAGACTCTTCTCAGCGCAGCCCTGATCCCTCTGCTGAAATTTTGATGCTATTGCGACGTATGGCTGCCTCTTCACCGTCAGGTTCTGCTGGTTCTGCTTTACAGTCTTCTGTTGAGAGACCACCTTCCTCTACTTCAGGTACATCACCATGGATTCTTGACTCAGGTGCATCTTTTCATATGACATCTGATTCTACCTGTCTTACTTCCATCAATCCTTTGACCACCCCTTTAACTATTCAGACGGCAGATGGTACCTCTCTTCCTGTCACAGGACGAGGCACTCTTCTGTCTTCTTCTTTTCACGTTCCCATAGTTTCCCATGTTTCCAAACTAACCATGCAGCTCATATCCGCGGGCCAACTCACTGATCATGGTTGTCATGTGATTCTCGATACTGATTCTTGTTCTATTCAGGATCGTCGCACGGGTCTTCTGGTTGGTACTGGCCCCCGGCGCCGTGATTCGCAACGTCTTTGGGAGCTTGACTGGCTTCGTCTTCCTTTCGCTGCTCCTGCCAGTCTCTCTGTCTCCGCTGCTTCCTCCACGGCGTCTTTTGCTCAGTGGCATCATCGTTTGGGACATCTTTGTGGTTCGCGTCTGTCATCTTTAGTTCGTCGTGGTCTGTTAGGATCTGTGTTTGGTGATGCTTCTTTAGATTGTGCGGGTTGCAACCTTGGTAAGCAGATGCAACTCCCCTATTCTTCTAGTGAGTCTATGTCAGCTCGTCCTTTTGATCTTGTTGATTCTGATGTATGGGGTCCGGCCCCTTTTGTCTGGCAAGGTGGTCATAAATATTATGTCATTTTTATAGATGATTTTTCTCGTTACACCTGGATATATTTTGTCTCATCGTAGTGAGGTTTTGTCTATCTATAAAAATTTTGCCACCATGATTCGTACTCAGTTTGATTCTCCTATTTGTGTCTTTCGGGCTGACTCTGCAGGGGAATATCTTTCTGGGACTCTTCGCGGGTATCTCACTAAGCAGGGCACTCTCTCTCAGTTCTCTTGTCCCGGTGCTCATGCTCAAAATGGTATTGCTGAGCATAAACATCGACACCTTCTTGAACAGCTCGTGCGCTCATGATTTTTGGAAGACTAAAAAGCAGAAGGCAGTTTCTCGATCAAGTGCAGAGGTTGAGTTGCGTGCTATGGCTCTTTTTAGTCTTCGAAGCAACGAGAGAATCATCAAGAAAAACACAATATGCAGAAAGAGACCCATGATCGAAGGATCCCCACCTGTAGCATCGAATAAGCATGAAGTCAGAAGAGTTGGAGCGAGGAAAGAAAAGACGGCGGCAGATAGTGCCATGCAAATAGCGCAACACGCGAAGGAGGTGACTATAGTAGAGCTGAGTAGGAGCAGAGACAAACTGACTCCTCTTTTGTTTGACAGCACACTATTGGTATTGCCCGTGATCCGATGAAGCATGAGCTCACCAAGCATATTGGTGTTGATGCTTCCTATGTGCGGTCATAGGTTCAGGAGCAGGTTGTCTTTCTTTAGTATGTGCCGTCTGAGATTCAGCTAGCATACTTCTTCACGAAGGCACAGACTCGACAACAGCATAGTTTTTACCTCTCCAAACTCAGTGTTGTTAACCCACCATGAGTTTGAGGAGGGGGGTGTTAGATATATGTATATATGGGTTTTAGACCCTTTCCTTTTGTATTTTGGGTTTTCCTCTTTTGCCCCTGTATTGTGTATATATACTGGCCTTTTGGCTTCAGATCAATACAAGTGCTATTCCCAACATGTATGATGTTAACACGGAATGCTCAGCTGTTCCTTATAGGTAGTTGGAGACCAAAATTTGACATCGCCAATGTTTGGCCATCAATATCATTGGTAGGCAATTAGCACGGATTATTCGTCTCCGTTTTACGCCAGGAGGATACTATCAATGTCTTTTTACTAGCAGCAAATTATCACATATGTTCTTGATTGTCCCCTTGAGTAGTTGAGTTCTTACAAGGTAATTTCTCAACAGTGTTTCCTTAGAGGTTATTTTGAATGATTTCCATGTGCAAGGGAAGATATGATTGTTTTAACTTGAAACTCATTCCTTGAATGCAACTAAGTATGGCCATGATCTGCGCACCGGCTTGTTCCTAACAAGGCAAAACTGCTTGCTCCTAAGTCTGAGCCAAAGTTCAGTGCTCATGGTCAAGTAGCATTGCCCTTGAAAAATGCATGTTTTATTGTTTTTATTGCTGACCCTCCTGTCTTCATTGTTCATACTAAATCGTTTTGTTTGAAAATTCCAAACTCTCTTCTTACTAATTCTTAGCACTTTGTCGTAATAAAATTAGGATCGGTATCACCTTGTCTATCCATCTCATAATTAACGGTGGATCTTTAAAGCTAAAATTGCATAGCTATCACTTGAAAAATAAATACTTAGTACATCCATCATTGCTTACAAGATGGATGGGTATGATGATACAAAGGCAATCTTTGTCTTTGAGAGCAAAGGCAGGGGATACCAATCCCTAAAATGCAATTTCATGGGTGTAAAACTTTGATCTTGGATACTGGCATGCACTCATGGTCCGCTACCACTAACATTCAAGGCCTCTTTAATCTACAGGATCTTAGAAATGCAGAGATAGAAAAAAGAGTTAATTGGATAGATGTCAATGCAGAAGTTGGATATGAGATAAATGCCACTCTGCATGCCACATGTCCTATTTTTCGTATATCTAACTCGTATTTGTGTATCATGACAATTTTGCCATCATCTTCTACCTTCTCTCTTTATCCTCTCACGTCTCGCCTCCCATCGTCGTCGCCATGGATGGCGCGGCTAGAGGGAGGATGGAGGAGGCACAATGAGGTAGGAGGAGGGAGGAGGAGGACGGCGTGACTAGAGGGAGGAGGGAGACGGCAAGACGAGGAGGGAGAAAGAGTGCGACGTGGCCACATGAAGGAGGGAGGAGGAGGGTGGCGCGACTGGAGGGAGGAGGGTGACACCGTTGGAGGGAGTAGGGAGGCGACACGACGAGGAGGGAGGAAGAGGGTGGTATAGCCAGAGGGAGGAGGAGGGCAGCATGATCGACGAGAGGCTGTGCGGCAAGGAGGATGGCGCGTCGGGAGGGACGAGAAGGGCGGCACACCGGCAAGAAAAGAGCCAAAAGAGAAAAGGGGAAGATGGTGATGCACCGACCGCAATTTTGAGTAAATACATGAAGAAGATGGGTTATAATTGTCCTGTTTTGAAACTACGGGGCTACAAAGTGCCAGGTGTCATGTGGAGTGGTATTTTTTTTTTATTTCCTCATTTTGATAATGGCAAATATACGAATATGAAAGAAAGGGTGAAATTTTTCGAATATCCAACTTTTGGAGTGGTATCTATCCAATTAGCCCCAAAAAGGGTAGAACTGCGTTGCATTGGCTTCTTCAATTCTATGGAATGGTTTAGTGTATATGTAGTTTCCTATGGGAAGAATTTTATAAGAATCTTGCCACCACCATATTCCTACAAATAAAACAAACAATATGGGGGTGGTCATATGGATTGTAATCCTACATAAAATCCTTTGAAATTCATAGGAATCAAAGATGCCAATATTTACTCTTTAGCTGTGTACCACTAGGCAGCGCATTGTATTAGCATTGTAGCATTTGTATGCGGTTTAGCTAAAGTTTGTTAAATAGACACCCAAGGTGTATAGAAGTTTGTAACATTGTTAACAAAATAACACTGAAAAATTTTTCAAAAAAAAAAGAAAATAGGTAAGAGTTAGTAAACCCCTTTATGTAATTACGTGGTAAATTGTTTTTAAGGAAAAAGTGCTAGATTGGTCATAGAACTATTGTGTTTGAGCAAATTTAGTCACTGTGATACAAAACTGAGTGAGACCAGTCCCTAGATTTTTCAAAACGGGTCGTTTTGGTCCTTTGAACGATCAAATCTAGGTTTAAGGGCAGTTTTGGCTTATGTGGCATCCACGTGGCCGTGTTGGGGGATAAAGACGCTAGCATGGCCTATTTTGCGTGCATGGATGCCAAGTTGGAATGCCACCCCAATGCTGACACGAAGCTTGTGTGGCAGGGAATAAATGGATCATATGTCACTCTCTCTTCCTCCTCTCTTCCCAACTCCGCCACCTCTTTCTCTCCTCTTTCTTCTTCCTCCTTCCAACCCCATTGGCGTCTCTCTCTAACTCTCACCCTCTCATCGATGGGCATTGATCACGGATGATGCGGTGGCCAGTGGGAGATGTGGGGACACTGGCAAGGGAGGAGGAGGGACTCCGGCAAGATGTCTCCTTCCCTGGATTCCCCACAATGAGATCCTCCTCTTCGGGTACCACTTCCCCATGACAAATGACAGCAATGGCTTCCCTATGAGATCCACCCCACAACGGTGGCTCCTCACCGGTCGACTTCTTCTCCAGATGTGGCGTGTCCACCTTCTTGCGCTGACGACGAGCACCTCCCCAGATCAAGTTGCTCTTCCTCTTGTCCTCCTTGTGATGGCGAGGTCACGCTCCTCCCTTCGACTCACGACGATAGACCACCTCCTCCTACACCCCCTGGTCCTCCCTGCTCTGGCCCTTGGTCACCTTGCTACCCGCTCTTCCACTTCACCGCTTTGACCACACCGCGGTCCACATTTGAAGCACCGTCTATCTCTAATGGCCCTGCACGGAGAGGAGCGTGGCAACCTGTCATAGGGTCCCCAAGGCAAACAACCGATGCGCGCTGACCACCACTAAGTCAAGTGGTTGCCGTGGCACTCTCCTTCACCACCGTTGTACCTCCTTGGTTTGCCGGTCACTTGAATTCCAGTGACCGTGCCAACACGGAGTGAGGAGGGGAAGATACCCTGCATGGGCTTGATGTGGCCACCACCTTTGCTCGTCCACCTCTGAGTTGCGCTGCCTTGCCCAATCTCCGCCGGCTAGCCTATCCTAGACACCTTCCCCTTCTCTCTTTCTCCCCCCTCTATCCTCCCTCCTCTCTCTATTCTCATGGTAGGCAAGAAGAAAGGAAGGGGAAGAGAAGTCACGTAAGCGTTGAGGTGGTGGTCTAGCTGGCCACACAGGAAAAATAGGCCATGTCACTGTCCATGTCACCCGAACCCGCCGTTGACCGGTCAAAGGACCAAATAGTTTGGGAAATTTGGGACATGGACTGAATTGGATCGAACGCGATAGTTCAAGGACCAAACTTTCACTTTTCATTTTTTTAAAAAACACAAATCATGAGCGGAGGTGTGCCACATTTAGAGAAATGGGAACAAGGTTGCTCATACTTTGCCTTCAAAAGCTCTTAATTCTAGTTTTAAGTCACATGTATGTCCCACCTGATTTCTTGTATGATGTTCTACTTTGTGATTGTAATTGACAAGTCGTTATCTCTACACAAACAACTTTGCATTTTGTCCCCTTAGTTTCTCCTAAGCATTCTAGACCATCAACTTTGCCTTTTGCCCCTTAGTTTCTCGGATTCACATACAGGTCCTTGCTTCTAAGCATTTTGGTCCCTTTCTCCTCTCCTATTCCATAGCAAAGCATGGTCATCAAACTAGTGTTAGTAATGCGTAATAAAGCACGACTCCCAGTCACAGGCTATAAAATTTAGAACAAATTGGAACCATTAACTAGAATTCCCTTTTTTAATTGCAGCTGTGAATGATAAAAAGAAAAAGGAAAAAAAAGCTGATTTCCAGTCACAGGCTATAAAATTCAGAACAAATTGGAACCATTAACTAGAATTCCCTTTTTTAATTGCAGCTGTGAATGATTCTTACATCGGTATTTGCTCCCCCTCTTCCTTTTAATGGCATAATAAAATAGAATGGATTCATATCTAATCCGTGTATAGGTAAACTCCAGGCTCGGGCGCCCAATCCGGATACAGCTTTGCTCTAGCAATCTCTCCCAAAGAGATAAAGTGAGCTGGATTTTCCCACACTCCGTTATACCCTCCCTTGGGGGATGGCTTGGTGCCATTGTGAGCGAGCAGCAAGCACAATCAATAGTTTCCGTACGGGTGGGGCGCAAGCAAGTGTTTTCAAGCTCCGCTAGCTAGCGTACTCTTCTGCTATCAATGAAACCGAAAGAAAAACCAATGCCCCTGAGCGGTCCCCAGGGAAGGAAGCCAATAATGAGAGTGTCAGGGCAGAACTTCATTAATTAAAGGATTTGCACTGCCCTACCGTGCCGCAGGGACAAACTTCAATAGCCTATCATAACACACTCAGTCAGGGGGTTACGTAATTCTTATAGAAAGAAAAAGTCTTGCTTCTTTGGATTGAAGTGTGTGCTACCTCATCTTTTTCCAATGCTTTCCGTTGGTCAACAACCAGCAACCAACAAAAACTCTCTTTACTACTCCTGCAGGCTTGACGGAGTGAAGCTGTCTGGAGAGAATTTCTGCACCGTAGGTTTACTGATCAATGCAGCCCCTCAACCTACTATCTAATCTTACAAACTCAACCAAGCCTAACCAAGCCCCCATGCTCACGAAGATCTAGTCTTTTGCAGTTCAGAAGAAGAGGAACTTTAGTTAATGGCCTCTGAGCGGGTTGATGCTGGAACTTACTTTTCTGAGCTTGACTTGAGGGTTGAACTTTTATAAGTACCTGAACTGGACTGAACTGTTTCGCTAGTTTTTTCGTGCGCATCTGTTTGATTGCTTGAAAGCACTCGCTATGAAGAGGAATCTCGTTGCATTCCAAGTCTGAGTTTCTAGAAAAATTTCTTCCTCACCAAGTAGTCTTCGTGGCCCTCAAAAGGAGATAACCGACCTAAATGATCCATATGAGTCACTAGCTTGGAAGCCATTTGCTTTCAATGTTGTTTTACAACCGGAAGTGTAAATATTTTCCCTTACTGGTTGCTTGAAATAGACCTCATCTTCATAAACTTATTTTATAGTAGGATATCCAAAGAACTCCAATTGAAGATCAAAACTCGCTAGGACATTTCTCTAGCATGGTTCATATAGAAAAATGAGATATTCATGTTCCTCTGTATGTAGAAAAAAGTTATGGGTATACAGAATATCTTGAAATGAATAGGGCATTGATTGCTAAGTGGTGCTTTTGTTTCAAGGACCCCGCTATCACAAGTCTTTGGAAGCAAATAATAAGCAAAAAGTATAAAAGAAATAAGATGTATTCACCATTTGTTGTCATTTATCTCAACCTATTTCCTGAGGCGTTGAAAATGAAGACTGGCTCAGAGAATCACTGGCGTGCTTTCTCTCCCCCATCGTTTCGCTAACAAAGATGTCATCCTTGACTTGACGATCGACCATTCCATCCCTACCGAGCTGCCTCTTCGAATTATTTACCTTAGCCTTTATTTTTTTTAGAACATACCCTTCAAATCAAAAAGAAAAAATTAGAATCCTCGTATGTGATTTAATCGGCCCTAAGGGATATTCATTTCTGATTCAATCCCATCAGGAAGAATATGAATTCACATATCAAGATCCGTGTTTGACAACACTTACTTGAGAATTAAAACAACTAAGCAGGTCAGATGGGCTTAGTAGGGCTCGAACCTACAATATCACCGCTATGAGTGGTACGTTTCAACCAATTAAACTATAAGCCCAATCGGATCTCTACATGTCAGGAAGAGTGGACAAAAAGAGAAGGTCTTCGCTATATATAAAGGAGCTCTTTACCCTTGGGAATTGAGCAGCGCCTACATACAGTATCTTTTTTTTTTGAACACAAGGACAGGAGCTCTGCCATTCCATTCAAGAAGGAGAGAAACTGTACAACGATTATAGAGAAAGAGAGGGGTACAGGGGAGGGAGAAAGAGGATAGAAGAGGAAGGGGAAGAAGACGACCCAACCGAGCAATGGCCACAACACACCAGTACGCAACACCTAGTACAACCGCCTCCGCGGCAAAGCATTGCTAGGTGCGCGAAGAACACTGACCGCCACGAGGGATGCACGGCCAAAACCCCAGAACACCGCAGTCGACTGAGAAGCGGAGCACGCGAAGATCAACTTGGCTGTCGACCGCCACCGCCGCACAGGATGCTCGGATGAGACGACGAAAGAGAGGAAGGGACGTCATCCGTCACCGCTGCACGGGATGCTTGATCAACAGCGCCAGCGACTACCACCACCAACCGCACCCCAGTGTACGCAGAGTCTGAGGAAGAAGGTCGCCACCACCAGGTGGGAGGCACGGCCCAGGACGACGCCCGCCCACAACAGGGTAGCCACAGACATAGCCACCAGCCAGCCAATAGCGCGAAGAATCTTTAGGGCGACGCCTTCAACAAGGATACGACGACAAAGTTGCCGCCGTCGCCCGCCCAGACCTAGGCTTTCACCCAAGAAAATCCAGGGGGTAGGGGCACCACAACGAGGCCTCCAAGGAGGAGACGACACCCGAGGGTGCCGCCAACGTCGAGCCAAGCAAGAAGCTGGGCAGGGCTTTCACCCGGAACACCCACACCCTGCGAGCCGCACTAGAAGGAGGCTAAGCAGGCCTATGACCAGAGACCACCTGCCGGACGCCAACGCTTCAGACATACAGTATCTTTGATCCTTTTATTTAGGAGCACCTTAGGATGGCATAGTCTTAACGTTAATGGTGAGATTCAAAAGAGGATCCTATTCAAGCTTCTCTTTCCTTCTTGCCTTGGCAAGATAAACTCCCTATTGCAGCACTAGAAAGGGCCCAATGTTGTCTCCTACATTCTTCTCAAGGGTCTCTGCAGTGAGAGTAAGAGTCGAGATGCACTGGAGCTGCTCCACTTGATGACTGATGATGGAGGTGGTTGCCCACCAAATGTGGTGTCTTACAACACGGTGATTGATGCTTCTTTAAAGAGGGCGAGATGGATAAAACTTACAGCCTATTTCGTGAGATGCTACATCTGGAGATTTCACCAGATGTTGTTACTTGCAACTCGATCGTTGATGGCCTGTGCAAAGCTGATCATGCAATGGAAAGGGCTTAGGGGATCCTTGAACAGATAATTCACAAAGGTGTCATGCCAGATAACTTCACATACACTAGTCTGCTCCATGGATATTGCTCTTCAAGGCAATGGAAAGAGGCAGTTAGAATTTTCAAGAAAATGTACATAGATGGTCCTAATCCAGATGTTGTTGCTTACAACTTGATGGCAGACTGTCTCTGCAAGAACGGAAGATGCAGAAAAGCTGGAAAGATTTTTGATTCCATGGTCAAAAAGGGCCGAAAGCCTGATGTTATCACCTATTGCACTTTGCTTCATGGGTACCCTACATGATATGCATGGTCTCCTAGATTTGATGGTGCAAAATGGTGTACCACCTGATCATCGTGTCTTCAACATATTGATTTGTGCCTTATGTTAAACATGAAATGTTGGACAAGGTCATTCATATATTTCATAAAATGCGGCAGCATGAATTGAGACCATATATAGTCACATATGAAACGGTAATAAATGGACTTTGCGGGATAGGCAGAGTGGATGATGCTATGTCACATCTGAATCAGATAATATATGAAGGATTAACTCCTGGTATGATAGTTTTTAGTATTCTTATTCATGGTCTTTGTACATGTGACAAATGGGAGAAGATTGAGGAATTGGTGTTCGAAATGATAAATAGAGGCATCCATCCTGACGTCATTGTCTTCAATTCAATGATGGACAATCTATGCAAAGGAAGAAGGGTTATGGAGGCCCACAATCTCTTTGACTTGATGGTACATGTAGGTGCAAAACCTGATGTTATTTCGTATAAGACAATGATACGTGGGTATTGCTTAACTGGTAAGATGAATGAAGCGATTAAACTTGTTGATGCTATGGTTTCAGCTGGATTGAAACCTAATGTTGTTACCTATAATACTTTGCTTGATTGCTACTATAAAAATGGTCTAACAGAAGATGCATTAGCTCTTTTCAGAAGAATGTTGATCAAGGGAGTCAAGCCTGATGTTATTACACATAACATAATACTGCAATGTTTATTTCAATCCAGGAGTACTGCTGCTGCAAAGGAATTCTATGTCAACATGATCAAAAGTGGAGCACACATGGAAATAAGCATATACAATGTAATTCTCGGTGGGCTTTATGGAAATAACTGTGTTGATGAAGCACTCAGCATGTTTCAGAACTTATGTTCAGTAGATTTTCAAGTTGAGATTAGGACTTCCAATATTATGATTGGTGCCCTGCTCAAAGTTGGCAGAAAGGATGAAGGCATGGAAGTATTTGGTGCTATCTCATTGAATGGGTTAGTACCAAATGTTGTTACCTATGGCTTGATGACAGGAAATTTCATTGAAGAAGGGTTGTTAGAAGAGTTTGATGATCTGTTTTTAGCCATGGAGAAGAGTGTGGTTGTGCACCAGACTCATCTATGCTAACTTCTATAGTTAGGGGGTTGTTCAGGAGAAGCGATGTGTGCAAGGCTAGAGTTTACCTCTCCAAAATTGATGAAAAGAAATTCTCGCTTGAAGCTTCCACTTCTTCGTTGCTGATAGAACTTTTTTTAAAGCAGAAATGTCAGGAACATGTGAAGTTGCTACCTGAAAAGTACCATTTTCTTTCAGAAGTCAGAAGTTGATGAATCATTTCTAAGCAATGGTTTTGCACCAAATAATACAACCTGCGGTGGTACTTTGTTATGGTATGAGCATATACTCCATAGGCAAAGTGAAAAATATCCTTCTCCTTTTTATTTTATGCTTGTGCATAATTTCTTTTAGTAATTTTTTTGTTGGAGGTGCAAACAAGTTTTTTTTTTCCAGCTGGAATAACACACCATTTCCATTTCTTAGAACAAAAATTACAGAGTACTGATGACAACCTACAGACCATGATAAGATCCCAAAAAACAAGTTTCAGATGACAACATCACAAAGTAAAAGGTAATCCAACAGGAACTAGTTAAAACTAGGACACATTCGACATAATGAGTTTTTTACACAAATTGACATAATAAGTCTTAAACACATTCAAGCAGCTCCTCCAGATGAAATTCCCAGATCAGAAGACCAGCCATTTGAAACCATCTACTCAATCCATCTACACATTTGCAGCACTCCTGTCCTCGTCTTGGCAAGGTAACAGCAGCATCCTTTTTGTGTATTCTGTCAAGTTCTTGCTGTCATATTGTGTTGGAATTGCAGAGAAGCGCTTATTATCTTGCAGTTTTTTTCCTCTTTTTTGTGTGTTTTAATATTGAAGTTTGTATAATATTCCTGTAGGCAGAAAGAAAGCCAAACAACCCAATTAAAGGAATATTTAATCCGAGGATGTACCTTTGAAGATGATGGCATCATTGTGAAAGGTCAGATATACATAAGCATTGTCCAAATGGAATGACTATGTTTCGTTACTTAATAGAGATGAAGCATAACGGTATCTTATATTTCCTTGTGTAGTCTATGTATAGGTATTTGGTTTGATTTACAAGAACTTTGAGTGGTACATGAACCATTTAAGCATTTGGACCAATCAGGAACTCCAGGTAGACATGGCCCTTCTTTTGAACAACCATATAAAATTAAAATTTTCTTTGAATTGCTTGTAGTTCTTCTTGCCCGCTGGAATCAAGTATATTTTGAAAATAATGATGTGTTTGGCATTTACAAAAATGCTTCATTTATAGTCAAGTATTACATGAAATCATTATGAATAATTTCCATGGAGATATGCCTTTTGGATTTATATGGTGGCTTTTTAAGGAAGTTTGCAAATCCTCTGTCATGTTGTTTAGTGGTGCATGTACTAGTATCACGTACAAACTGCTACTGCGTGCTGCTTTGGCTGGATTTTTCATGAACTTGCAGCCATCATCTTCTGTACATGCTGCATCGAAGAAGACAACAATCAGATGGGAACTGCAGTCACCAGAGCCCTTAGTAGCCACTTAGCAGCCACTCTGCCAGGGCATGAGTCATGAGAGAGTGCATCCCATACCAGAGAGCAAATGCAAAAAGACCGTGAGCCCTGCAGAAATCAGTGCAGTCAAAACTTGCCAAAGCTTCTTGGCTCATGTTAATGTTCTTTCTATGTACGTCCTTGTAAGTCATATGATTGTTTCTGGTCCATGTTACCGTCACTGGTCACGGATATTCATGCTTTCGAAACTGACAGCGGATTACTGTTACATTTACATATAAACACTATAAAATAATGAAAGTATTTTTCAAAACAAATCTACATCATTTTTTAAGAAGGGTTCACCCTGATTTTCATTTTAATTTGTGATGTTTAGCTCCCACCAGGGTTCACTGAACCGTTGGGCTGACCGTGGATAATGGTTTAATCTAAACCGGTTAAACAATAGTCCATCGGTTTTCTCGGTTAGTCGGCCGGTTTTCTCGATAGCTATGGTTTTCATGATTAACCGATAGACCGTCGATTTTTTATGTTCAAACAATTTGGTAAACCCTCACTAACAAAGTAAACGTACCAGGGAACGACCGAGCTAATCATCAATTGTTTCAGGAACTAGCGGCACAATTACGAAAGTAACCTTGGAAAGCAACAAAATGAAGCAGTACCCTCAGGACATCACAGAATATTAAACCCAAGTCCTATCACATCACCAGATAATTAACAACAAAGCACATTCCTCTTACTATCACCACTCAACAAAAGAACTCTGGAGGGTCATTACACATATAATTTTTATTTATCCTATGTAAATAATTAATGAGATATTTATATCTAAGTTCGAAGTGTATATTAAAGTCAAACCATAAGCAACCGGAGACAGGATGAGGATGCAGAGCCTCTTCGTGCAATGGAGGGCCGCACCTTTGCCTTGGATGCTTCTTGTGCTAGCTTAAGGGGTCTCACCTTAATGGCCAGGGCTCGTGGAAATTCCACGCATGACGCACGCTACCCACGTGCGTGCTGCTATGTTAGCCGTATGGTTTCCCGCTAGTTGTTTTCTTCGGCTTAACTTCTTATCTTACCTACTTATCTCTAAATTGAAAACTCAAACGTTTTGATTTTTACATCTTTATTGTCTCGAATGTGCGTCCCATAGCTTTCAGAAGAAAGTCAAATTAAGTGCATCGGACTTTTCAAACTATTTCGAGAAACTCTTAACGTTTAGTTTATAAATAAATAAGAAGATTAGCAAATAAGATATGACGAAGAGAACAATCCTTTGATGTTGATGTGCTAGGTAGCGTGGTCCAAGGTTTGTCCTTGCTGTTTGGAAACTCTTTCACCTATTTATGTAACTTGAGAAATACTAGGCAACACTACGTTGTATATTAGTGAGTATCACACAATGTGAAGCTCTATGATATTTTATATCATTGGAACAGTATACCGTTTGGTAGCAGCCAATAACTAGTGCTACTATCTTAAAAAAAAAGTAATTAGTGCTACTAACATTGTTCACCCACTAATAACATTTAGAAACGAGATCACCTCTTTCACGGTGGAACCATGGTAAACGTGATAAGACAACCTTGTACGGTGCTTTGATCAAGGCGCCGAAATGGCGAGCCGCTTCCCCACCGTGAACCCGCCGTCCACCAGGAGGTTGTGCCCGGTGACGTACTTGGCCTCGTCGGAGGCGAGGTACACGGCCGCGTTGGCGACGTCCTCCACCTCTAGCACCGTCCCGGCCATCTCGTTTATGCCCTCCTCCACGAATCGCTTCACCTGCTCGGGGCTCGCCCACGGGAGCACGTCGGCGAAGCCGCTCATCCCCAGCGGCGTCGGGATGCCGTGCGGCGAGATGGCGTTCACCCGCACGCCGTGCGCCGCCAGCTCCCCGGCCGCCGAGCGCACCACGCCGATGGCCGCCGCCTTCGACACGCTGTACGTGTGGGGCACCACGCTGCCGAGCACGCCCGCCGCGCTGGCCGTGCAGAGGATGCAGCCGCTGCGGCGCGGGACCATCACCCGCGCGGCGTGCTTGACGCCGGCCACCACCGCACGGGCGTTCACCGCCATGACGCGGTCGAAGTCCGCGAGGTCGAGGGAGGCGAGGGGAGCCAGCCCCAGGGAGCTCGCGATCCCGGCGTTGTTGTACATTATGTCGAGGCGGCCGTGGCGCGCCACGGCGAGGTCCACCGCCGCGGCGACCTGCGCCTCGTCCGTCACGTCGCAGCGCGTGTAGGCCGCGTCCGGCCCAAGCTCGGCGGCGACGGCACGGCCGAGATCGTCCTGGATATCTGCAAGAATCACCTTCGCGCCATTCCTGACGAATTCCTTGGCCGTCGCCTCGCCAATGCCACTGGCGGCGCCGGTGATGACAGCCACCTTTCCGGCTAACCTACACAACATTGCCACCGGACACACCGGATCAACTACTACTAACGAAGCAGGTGGTCACTGGTAGATGAATACATCTCGTTGCTTGCAACCTCTTGTAGTTTGATGCCGTGGAGAAGTGGTTGATGAATCCAGTGAACATTGCCCCAGCTCTCCCCTTACCCCTGCGGCAAAAGCAACGATTTTTCGAGAGGAGATCGACCTAGAAGCTTTCATGGCGAGGAGAAGAAGAAGATCGAGAAGAAGCGTACCTTGGAACGAGGTGAATGGCGCTGCACATCATGGTTGGATGTTGTCCTGCTTGGCTGCTCCCCCTCTTGTGTTTGCTAGTCGTGTTAGTAGGTCTCAGTGAGCAGCTAACAATAGTGTTAATTTGGATCGAGCTAACATCCTAACAGGTGGAAATAGACTATTTTGTACTAGCTATACAAATATATATACTCCCTCAGTTTTTTTTATAAAAGGCATATAGTTTAAATGGTCTTATTTTGAAATGTAAGACATGTGTGCAAATTTATTAATGTTATTCCTTTTCTACCTTTATTTATTACACAATTCTCTCTTATACATTTGTAAACAATTCTTACATCATGCTCTCTTATATTTTTAAGGTATTTATAACATGGGTAGCAGGGTTATTTTCTCTTGATTTCACAACGTCCTTAATCTATGTGCCAATCAAAATATGTCTTATATAAAAAAAGGAGGAAGTATTTTTTTAAACGGGAGGCGCTTGAGAATTATTAATCCCCTACAAATACAAATTAAAGATGTACACCCGGCCTGAGCCAGCACTCTAACCTAGGTGGCTATTCCTATGAAATTCATAAATAAAAAATGAAGCAGTAAATGAGAGGCTACCATTATCCTTTAAGGTTGTTCTCTTCCACTTATCTTATTTGTTTATCTTTTTATTTGTTTATAAGCCAAACTTCGAAGCTTTCCAATATAGTTTGGGAAGTCCGGTTTGCTTCATTTGACTTGCTTTTTACATTTTTGGGACGTACCTTTGAGACAAAAAGACCGGGCTACAAAAGCCAAAGTGTTTGCCTTTTTATTCGGATATAAGTAGATAAGATAAAAAGATGAACTAAAAAGAACAACATGTGTTTGAAGTGAAGGAATTGTCTGTTTTATGTTTTGGGGTCTCAAAAAAGGGTGTGAAAACATATTGAAACTCTTGAATGGAAATCGTAACATAGTCTCATTTCCTTTGAAAATGGTAATATCTTTGGCGCAAAAAGAAGGGACGAGTCCTATATCATCTTGACTTGGTTCTACTTCCTGTCTTTTTTAAGAAAATCTAAGTCAGGTTCTTCTCCTACTAGTATCGCATAGACTACCACTGAGTCACCGCTTAGTTCACACTAGCTACAAATCTAATCTACCTCCCTCCTCTAGCCCTCTAGGTCGTTGTGCTACCATGGCCCCACTATCGAAGATGGCTAGAGCCAGCCACCATTGTCGAAGATGGCTTGAATTGCCGCCAATGCCCACATCCCTTGCTTTGTTAGCATCGACAATCGTCGCCCTCCATGAAGGCCATCCACGCGCATATCGCCTTGCTGCACCTCCTAAGGTGGCGCCCTCTACCACCTCTGTGTGCTTCCCTCTACTATGCCTATGATGCCCCACCAGGAGGTGACGGTAATGAGGACCACGAGAGGTGGTGGCCACTTCCCATTCTCCAATCATGCATTAGCATCAAGTGAGCAACCGGTGTGGAGGAAGACGAGGGTGGCACCGAGAGGGCTATGTAGGGAGGCGATGGGCAGGGAGGTTCAAGGAAGTGCCCGCAAGGGTTGTGTGGCCACGTGGGGAAACACTGGGCATGTCCATCATCTTTGGTCTCGCCACAGTTAGGAAGACACCATCATTGAGGAGGCGAGATGAGGTGGTGGAGGAAGAGTCATAGTCAGTAGTCAAGGGGAGGCGTCAGAGTTGGGGAGGTGAGAGAAGGTGGCAGAGGAAGTGTGTGTTTGGTTCATAGACTTTACTAGCCCTACCAAATTTTGGTCATGCCCCAGTATTTTGGGTGGCATTTGGATCATAGCCGGATTTTGGCTCGCCCAGCCAATTATTTGGCTCGCGGGGGCAAATCAGGGATGCATAAATCCTTCGCCCTTGGATTGGTGCACCGAAATCAGAAGCAGCAACACACGTGTGTCCACTGTGTCAGCGTAAGATGCTAGCAAAATGAAGCAAGAAAGTAATACGGTACATGGTTTTTTTCAATTTCAATTTGATTTTTGGATTTTCATATCTCTTTTATCTTGAGTCCAAATAGTATGAAATAAAATTGTTAATTCATATAAAATCTTAGTCTACCTGTCTGTTAATTTTTACAATTTTTTTATAATTTATTTGATTTTCTATCTTTTTTAAGTTGGAAATGTTGTATTTCATTGTTTGGAAATTCACAAATTTATTTATTTTTATTGTTTGCCAAATTTTAATGACCCTATTTGGCTTTCAACTAAACAATAACCCTACCAAACTTTGTAGGTTGGTTTCAATCCAAACGCAACAATTTTATCAATAATTTGGTCTTGCATTGAGTTGGTCATGACCAAAATATTGGAAGGGCTATCCAGGGTCACAAACCAAACACACCTGAAGAGCCGTATTTAGGGGGGAGGCGCCAATTGGAGGGAAGAGGAGGTGAGGAAGGAAGAAAAGGGTAAGGGATTAAAGCATCTAAAAAATTGAGGAGCCTATAGGGGTTAAAGCATCATAACAATATATTTATAATTTTGTAGCTTTGTAGTGACATGATTTCTGCTTTTCTAAAATAGTAAATTTGTGAAGCGGAAACTATGGAGTGGCATATATCAATAACTGTAGATGTTATGGATGAGAATACAGACAGGTGATGTTCTCGTGGCTCGTGGCGCCAACAAATAACGTACGGTTACCTAACTACTCCCTGTTCCTCCGAAAAGAGAAGATTCGACAGAGAAAATTGGTTGGTCCATCGCCACATGTTGCTTGTGCCTAACGATGCGATCAGATCGTCCCATTAAATTAGTCAAAATGAGATATCCCATCAAGGGTATTGAACAAGGACACCGCATAGAATGGTCATCTCGCGGCGCTGCTATATGTATCATGCACGAGGCTAATGAGCTTCTGGCCTTGTCCTCTGCATCCATCCATCCATCCATCCATCCATCAACGTCGACGTCGTCGCCGGCCACCAGCTGGTGCGACACATGCGCGCATTGCTGGAACGCTGCATCTTCCCATGGCTGCCTGGATTCGTCGGATTGGTGCCGTACGTACGTTGTTGTGTTCGGTCCATTCGATCGGGATGAACTTGAGGCATTGCCTTAGCTGGCTGCACCACATGCTCAGCTTCCACATGGGTGTCTTTCCTGCGGCTGCACAGCGCACACGCACGCCGTCGGTGTGGTTGCAATTCTGCCGACTCGAGGCTGACGAAGAATTTAGGCCATCTTGGACTGCTTCCTTCCTATTCGCATTCTCTTAGCAGAAAAATCTGGTTCTTCAACACTTTAATAGATTCTCTTCATATTTTCTTTTAGAAGAAATTCTTTTTTCGTTTCCTTCGAAAGAGATTATCTCTATTTTCTCTTTATTGTTCCCTTTCGTTTTCATTCTCTTCAAAAGAGATTCTCACATTTCTTTTTATCATTCTCTTCGAAAGCATGTTGTAAATGGTGAAAAATAAAAGAAAATAATATAGCGTAGGGAATAGAAAAGGGAACGAAATGAAGAAAAAATAGTTGAAGGTAGTCTTAGATGTTGCTTACTTTTTTTAAAAAAAAGGTCCATGAGATTGCATTGAAGGACTTGTTGAGGGTATCTCACCTTTTTTTTTGGAGCTACTTTTGCACTGGGAAGAAGCCACGTGGATTGTTGCTAATGCTTTGTCTATAGCTTCCTCTCTCCTGAGAGTAGTTTATCCTAGACCTAGGAATTGGGCCGGACTTCAGTGGGCCAGCACGAGCATGGCCCGATTTTAATGGCCCGAATCATGATCCGGCACGAAAAAAATGGGCCAGACTAGCACGGCCCAAATGGCATACCAGGCTGGGCCTAAAAACCTGGCACGATGGGCCGCCCGGCACGACCCGACTGTATGGGCCATGCTCGGGCTGGCACGGCCTGAATTGAAATCCGAACCTATAATTTGTATTTTTCGGGGTCTTTCTTTGCTCATATGAATTTATATTCTACATAAAGTTGTAGAGAATTTCGAGACACATTTTTTTTGTGTAGACAAATTTTTCATTTGAGCAACATATAAATTTATATAAAAAAATGCGCTGTGTAGTTTCGGACCGACGCTACCTCTCTCGGTAATCGGTATTTTTCGGAGTTTTCCTCTGCTATATGAATTTATATTATACATGAAAGTTGTAGAAAATTTTGAGACGCATCTTTTTAATGTAGACAACTTTTCCATTTGAGCAACGTATGAATTTATAAAAAAATATTTAGTGCGCTGTATAGTTTCGGACTGATGCCACCTCTCTCGGTCTGTATTTTTTTGGGTTCTTCCTTTGCTCATATGAATTTATATTCTACATGAAAGTTATAAAGAATTAAGAGACGCATCTTTTTTTTATGTAGACAATGTTTTTCATTTGAGCAACATATAAATTTATAAAAAAAATATTTAGTGTGTTGTGTTCTCTCCCGTGCCGTGCTCGTGCCAGCCTGGCCCGACAGCAGCCCGGCGTGCCATTAGACCATGCCGGGCCTTGATTTTTTTCCATCCGTGCTGGCCCAGCCTAGCCCGAATAAATGATCGGGCCTGAAACATGACAGGCCTAGGCGTGCCAGCCCAGCACGGCCCAAGTCCCATCTCTAGTTTATCCTAGTAAATTGAGTCACATGCTGATAGCTCAATAGCCCCACGCGATCACCGGGGAATGTATAGGATTTTACTTGTTTTTATTGAGGGACTTCGATTTCACCATATGTTTGGAGGATTTCAGGGCAGATGACAAGTTCGCAGGATAGAATTGATGAGGTGACAACAATGTTATGGATATGTAGCTACTCATTCCGGATGCTGCTTGCCAACTTCTCCACCGTGAACCCACCGTCGACGACGAGGTTGTGGCCGTTCACGTACTTGGTCTCGTCGGACGCCAGGTACACGGCGGCGTTCGCCACGTCCTTCGGATCGAGCAGGGGGGCAGCATCCATCTGATCCATGATAGCCGCAAGCGCCCGCTTCAGCTCGTCGGCGCTCGCTCCAGCCCTGGCCCCTGGCAGCTTGGCTCAGAGTCAGCGGCGTCGCGACGCCCGCACGGTGAGATGGCGTTCACCTGCACGCCGTGGCCGGCGAGCTCTCCTCGCCACCGCGCGCACCACGCCGACCACGGCCGCCTTCCAGACGCCGTACACCGTGGACCCTATCCTGCCCATCACCCCCGATATGCTGCCCGTGAGGAGGATGCACTAGAGGTGGCCAAAAGGACGGGCCGGCCCGTTTACCGTGCTAGCCCACATGCTGGAGTGCCGGCCCAAGGAAGGCCCGGTGGCCAAACGGGCCTCGCCGAGCCGTCCGTTGTCTCGCGGGCCATCGGGCCGAGTTGGCCGTTGGCGCCAAAAAATTCAAATTAAAAAAAACGAAAAAATGTTAGAAAAATTAGAAAATCAAAAAATATAAAAAATATAAAAAAATGAAAAAAAGAAAAATAGGGAAATTATAATAATTAGAAAAACTCGGAGGATGTAGGAAAAACTTTTTAAAAATATATATTGAGAAAAAGCTAAAAATATGAAATAAATTCTAAAATGAGACAAATAATTGGAATTAAATAATGAGCTTTATTGATGTTTGGCTGTCTCGGTAAAAACTTTGCCAAGTAAAAATTCAACACGAGAAAACCTATGCAAAGAAAAAAGAGTACAGCCTATAGCTCAGTGGTACAGGAAAAAAAAGTGAAGATTACAATTATTCTTCCTGATTAAGATAAAGATTTTCAAACATCGCCGCCAGCTCAACATTTTTTTGTAGTGTGTTGAGCTCGTTATTCATCTTGTTCCCAATCTTTCACAATGAGAAGTATTTCCACCATCTCACTTATCAAATTTGTTCTTCTCTCCTCGACTATTCTTTTGAGTAGACTGAAAGTATACTCTGAAGAAATTGTGGAAACAGAAACTGTTAACACATTCCGTGCTAATATGGAAAGCACCGGATATGTTATCTTGTGCTCATGCCACCACTGCAAAATACTGAAGTCCTCCTCTTGCTGCTCTTGTAGTTGACAGTGTCGCTGTTGAGATAGGCAGCCAGCTCCCCGCCACCTATTGTTGTGTCTGAATTGAACGTTGTTGTACTCGAACTCCTTAAGGTAGAGCCACTTGCACCCCATATCTTTCTCCACGCAGTTTTCTTCTTACCCGTTGTGGGTGGTGGTGGAGGTCGCTGTAGGTAAACTCCACTAAACTTTTGATCGTACTTAGCATAAACTTCAGATAAGTTAGCACAAACATGTGAAAAATAACTAGAATAATCAGTACCTATTGCATCACGTAGAAGTGAGAGAACATTACCAAATCCTCGAATTTTAGCTCTAGGATCTAACATAAATGCGAATGCATATAATATAGGAATTTCTTTCCAATATTTCAAAATTTTAGTTTTCATAGAAAAACAGTTTCACGCAAAATACTATCATTGTCATGGTTCTTTAAGTGAGTAGGAATTTCTAGAATATTATGCACAATTAAAGAAGAGGTTGAGTAATAAACTCTAGATAAAGATCAAGTCGCATCATTAAAAATTTCCAAAAATGACAGGAAGTGATTAGCAACATACCAATGTTGCTTTGTGAGTAGCGGTTGACCATCCTGGATACAATAGTTCGTATTAATAAAAACAGAAAATGTGTTCTTATAGGGTATGAGTTCCTTAAGCATCAAGAAAGTAGAGTTCCATCTAATTGGCATATCTACACCAAACTTGCGTAGGCGTACACCCATTGCAAGACAATAGTTCTTATATGATGCTACTTGTACATTAGAATTATTAATGAAAGATATTGCAATACGAAAAGGTTCAATATATGTGCTTAACTTCTTAAAACTAGATTTAACTATAAGATTAATAATATGGCAAGCACAGCGTTGATGTAACAAGAAAGATTGGGCATATGTACTAAAAGTGGAGTAAGAATATTCATTGCAGAAGTGTCTGTTGCAGCGTTATCTAAGGAATGTTTCTTTGGGTAGTTGTAGTTGCATTTGCGTTTAAGCTGGAAATTTGTAGCCCCTCGATAAGGAAATCCGAAGGACCAAAAAATTATAGAAAAATGGTTTTGAGAGCTAGTTGAAGAAATAGTAAGATCTACAAAAATTGGTTACGAAACGTCAAAACGTTTGACTTGTACGAAAATAACAAATTTCCAGCTTAAACGCAAACGCAACCGCAACCGCTCAAAGAAACAGTCCCCTAATGTTATTGCAAAAATTTTATCTGTGAGGCCAAAATCTTCCACAACTTTTATAATACAATCAGTAATATTTTCACCAGTGTGTGCTATGTCAATTAATTTGAATCCTATAATTCTCTTCTTTAGTTGCCGGCCATTGTTTACGAAATCAGCAACTACACTAAGGTAATCCTCTTTAACCCCACCATTCCATATGTCTGATGTCAAAGACACAGAAAAGGTACAAGTACTAAAGAGCTCTTTTAGCTTACCACGATAATTATTATAGTACTTAATCAGATCTCTAGTTGTTGTCTGTCTAGAAACTGAAGAAAACCTAGGATTATGAGCGGTCTTAATATAGTTTTCAAATGCTGGTGACTCACCAAAGTTTAAAGGCAGATCTTGGGAAGTGATTAAACGACAAAGAGCTTCACGAGCTACCTCAGGATTGTAGTCCTAGTGACGCACCATACCGTTGGGGTTGTATTGCACCGCTTCGCCTCATAGCTTGCCCTCCTTTTTCTCTGACTCTCAAGATGTCTCTTCAAGTGCCCTGTTCCACCTGAAGATTTCGCAGTTAATTTGTGCTTACAATATTTACAAATAGCATACCTATTCTGAACGCTGGTCGAAATCTTCCTAGACTCTCGATGTATTGCGTCTTGATTTTTTTGCCCCGGTGCTTGCCGACGCAGTAGCACTTGTAGAGCCTGAGGATAGTACAAGTGCTGCAGCTTCTTCAGCTTGATAGGATGCAAGAAGCTCTTCGGGTAAAATCCTGAAATCAGAAGCAAGGAAGGACGAAAAATCCTGGTTCTCCATTAAGAAAACTAGAAAAATAATTGCGCTATTATTAATTTCATATCATTGAAAATAAAGAAAACTATAAAATTAAATCAATATTCTTACCTTGTTTTCTTGACAGAAGTCGAAATCTGAATTTCAGATTTTTGATTTTTGGCTAAAATATTTTGAATTTTGCCAAATTATCACTAAGGGCACGAGAATTTTCATAAGAGAATGAAGAGAAGAAATTGCAAGTGTGCTGGTGTGATGAGGGGGAAGTTCTACCCTATTTATAGGAAAATTTTTGGGAATTGTTTTGAATTTTTTTAAGCCTCCAACAACTAAAAACAACTATAAAGTAGATATATTTCAAATAAACGGGCTAAACAGGCCGTGCCGTGCCAAATCATATCGGGCCGTGCCTAATCGTGCCTGTGCCTAAACGGACCCGTACCTGGGCCGTGCCCGACCGGGGGTGTGCCATGCTTGGGCCGTGCCGACAGTGGTGGGCCACGGGGTGGCCCATTTGGCCATCTCTACACTCAACCATGATCGAAGGCCTGTTTCAGATCAAGAAACTGGAATAGAGAAACAAGTCGACAACCTCTGAGTGTCTGAGGCCCTATTTGGCAACAAAGTATTTTCATAGTTTCTAGGCAAAACCATAGTTTTGGAGAATACCATGGTTTCTAAAACCATGAGGTGTTTGGTAACTCTGCAAAAAATATTGCTTTGAAAATCATGGTTTTATCAAAATCATGGTATTTTTGGAGTTTTAGAAACTCCACTTTAAACTAAGTTTTGGCTCATTGCTATCACTTTCATGGGAAATAACTTTGTAACCAAACACTTTGTAATTCCAAGAAATACCATGGTTTTATGGAGGATGGCAAAACCATGGTATTTTTATATATAACACTTACAAACCATGTTATCTCAAAACCATGGTTTTTGAAAACTTTGGTTCCAAACAGGGCCTGAGGCCGTGGAGAAATGGCGGAGGAAGTGTCGGACCCCGGTTTTTACCAAACAGGACCCCTCTGTGTCACTGGTATGAGTCCCAAGGATCAGAGCTCATACCCACAGTGAAACAGAATTCTGATAACAAAGCTGCATTAGCTAATAAAGTAATTTAGAGTGCGGCGGAGAAATATATTACAATAGCTCAGAAATACAAAGCTTATTTGTCGGCGACTGGGAGGCGAGCCTCCGCAGCGCCAATAAACAAGGAAAGGGGGTGCGAGGCCCGAAGGCGGCCCTGTCCCCCGGACCGAGGCCCGGCCGCGTGGCCGGACGCCGCCGAAGGAAAAAATCTTAGTCTCGACGCGGTCGGACACGTCGAGACCGGATTGCTGGGGTGATGACACGAGTGTTTTTACCCTGGTTCAGGCCTCCACTGCGGGATAACAACCCTACGTCCAGTCTTCGTTTAATGCCGAGCTTAAACGAGTACAAGGGGATGAAGTCCGGGCTTTGGGAAGCCCGGGCCTCGAGTACAATAAGTGCTCAAGGCATTTGTGCGTGTGTTCCTACAGTTACCTAGATGCGGAGCACTACCGCCGGGAACTAGAGCTCGTACGAGAGTGCAAGTGCTCCTGTTCTACAGTAGCTATTCTCCAAGTGAGTTGTGTGTATGCGGAAGTTGGGGTCCTCCTCGTTGTTGTGGCCTGTATGCCCCTTTTATAGGTGCTCTCCGGCCACTGTAGTTTGTGCTGGTCCGTTGAATTAGTCGTGGCCTTTTTGCCATGCCGGTAGTGCACCAAATCCTCCGGGTAATCGAGTGCAATCCTCCGATCACCGCGCCGGACCGCTACCGGTTAGCACGTCTTTGCCCATGTGGGCGGTTGACGGACCGCCCGCTAACCCGTCGAGAGCCGCCGCCAGCGCCTTGGTATAGTGCGCGATTTAATTCTCGGCGACTTGGGACCCGGCGATCTGTCATGGCGCGCTGCACGATTTGCCTCGGGTCTGTTTTGTACCTCGAGTCGCGGATAAGCAAGAGGCCCGAGCTTCGAGGCGGGAAGCTTCGGCGCGAGCTTCGGTCCCGAGCTTGCTTCTGTGGGGCCACGGTAAGTAAGTGGGCGAACCTTCATGGGCCACGACTTTCCCCAACGGTGGCCTCGAGCCTCGGCGGGACGATGTCGTGCGCGCCGAGGTTTATCTAGTGCTCGCCGGGCGAAATGCTGTCTTTTTTTCGCGCGCTGGGGCCCTGTGGGCCGGCGGGAATCCCAAATCGGCCTTGATTCTGCCGCGCTTCCTCCTCCTTGGTTTCGCGTCCTCGGCGACAAAGCGACGGTTCGTCTCCCTTGGCGGTTTATATCAGCGGTTCCCCTTCTTCCGTCTCTTCTACGCCCTTTGTACTACTCGTTCGCCTTTGTGCCGCCACGTTTCTTTGCCTTCTTCCTCCTCCGCCTTCCGCCATTTTCTTGCTCGATCCTCACCTTCGATGGTGCCCTTCACGCTGAGCCTCCTCACCGAAGACGCACTGAAGGGGTTGGAAGCCGCCGGCCGTCGGTCGGCGGATGAAAGGCGGCCGTGAGAGGCGGTTCCCGCGCCAGAGCATGGAGTTAAATGCGCCGAGCTCTTCGCGATTCATGGGCTCCGGGTTCCGGAGTCCGATTTCGTCGAATCCGTCCTGGCCCAGTGCGGGATCGAGTTGGTGAACCTCAATCCCAACTCGATCTTGTTTTTGACGATCTTCACGCACCTCTGCGAAGCGTTCATCGGGGTGGAGCCGACGGTCAGTCTCCTCCTTCTCTTCTACGAGCTGACCACGACCGGCGGGAACAATGCGGCGGGATGCGCCTACTTCAAGCTCCGCCCTGACATAAAGTCCTCGTACCCGATGTTCAAAGCCAAGGAGAACGTCGGGGGGTGGGCGTCGTGGTGGTATTACGCCGAGAAGCCCGACAACTGCCGGTTATGGTTTGCCAACGCGAGCCCTGGGAAGGTGACGATGCTCCGGCCTGCGCTGGAGCCGGCGGAGGTAGCCTTGGCGGCCAAGGTTCGGGACTTGGCCGGCCGGGGGCTCAATGGCTACGATATTGTAGCTGACTTCACCAGGCACCGGGTGAGCCCGCTGAGGAAGCGGGTTTGCCCTTCCTTCTAGATCCGCTGGTGGGATGATCTCTCCCGCGAAAGCACTTCCTGTGAGTCTTCGTTCCCGACCTTGCAGCCTTTTGTCCGAGCTTTTCCTCGAGCGTTTCTGTGATGTTCCCGCCTTTTTTCTTTGTAGCCTTGCCCCAAGATGAGGTGGTCCGGGTCGTGGGGCTTCTCCTGCCCGCGAATCATAACGGGCCGTCAGGCTCGGCCCTCCGCAATGTCCTGGACGAGGTATGTGCTTCTGCGGGCCCAGGTGTCTTCGGAATGGTTCGCTCGTGGGCGTGGGCTGACGCCCTATGGTGTGTTTTTGCAGAGGGAAATGGGAGTGGAGCCGGCTTATCGCGATCCGCTGGCCGGTAGCGGCTTCGGGTCGCTAACCCGACTGCGGCGGCGGCGCGAAGCTTGGTCTTGCCATGAAAAGGACAAAGCCGCCCCAGCGATCGCCGAAGAAGCCGCGGCCGCTTCGGACAAGGCCGCCCTCGCATGGCGGCAGCGCCTGCGTTAGCAATCCATCCCGACCCAGCCGGCCGGAGGTTCCTGCTCGGATTCGCCGTCGCGGATACCGGCCGGCGCCAAGAGGCGGTTAGTCTTGCCGATGACGACGACTCGGACGACGAGATGACCGAGGCGGCCGTCGCAGCTGCACGTAAGTTGCTCGTGCTTGCCGGTTTCTCCCGTTTCCTTTCTTTGTTGGTTATGGCCCTTGGACCGATCAGGCATGCTCTGATTCTCCCTTGTTTTTCAGTCACGCTGTCTCCCCAAGCGGGGGAACTTATTCCGGTGCAGCCGGAGGCAGTGGCCCGGGAGAATGACCCCGTCACCCGAGCCCCGGGGTTCGAGACCCTTCGTCCTCCCGCTGGTAGTGCACAAGGACGTGCGCCCTCAGGCCGCGCTCGTGAAGGTGGGACCTATCATGGCACCAAGCGCCTGGTGCCCATCCGGGTCGAGGGATGGACTTCGACCGGGTGGCGTCCGATCGACATCCGCGGCATCCAGGAGCTTTTCGACAGGAGTAACATACCCGTTCCTCCGCTGGACGCGAGCGACACTCTTCTTCTTGGCTGGGATTGGCCCGTCCGGTCGTCCGCCACACCATCGTTCGCATCGGTTTGGGCGTGGCAGGAGCGGGTTCGACCGCTTAGGGTGGATCTCGCCGACGCCGTGGGTCGAGCACCACCTCGGGCGCGTCACATGGAGCCGAAGACGCCATCCGCCCGACCAGCCCCCGCCAGACGCCGAGGAGTGGCGAATCGACTGGGGAGAGGGCCTCCGGTAGATGCCTGGGTGCAGACGGATTTCCCCCCCGAGCCGTGTCCTCACGCCGTTGATTCCGCTGAGTTCATGGGGGAATCAGCGGAGCCGACGGGGGGAGCCGGCGAAGGATCGGGAGAAGCTACTGAGCCTGCGGGAGGCTCGGTCGTGCTGGTGGAAGGGGCGACCGATCTTGCGGGAGACTCGGCCGAACCCGCAGGAGGGGCGGCCGAGCCTGCGGGAGGCTTGGCAAGGCTTGCAGGAGAGGTGGCCGAGCCCGCGGGAGGCTTGGCCGGGCCTGCAGGAGAGGTAGCCGAGCCCGCGGGAGGCTCGGACGTGCCTGCAGGAGAGGTAGCCGAGCCTGTGAGAGGCTCGGATGTCCTTGCAGAAGAGGTAGCCGAGGGGTCAAGCAGCTTGGGCGATAGCTCGAGCCGCTAGGTCGCGGTGCTCCCCGCGCTCAGGGGCGTTTCGCAGGCTCGGTACGAGGTCGCGGCCGTGGCAGTCGCCAAGCGAGTAAGTGCCTCTGGGCTTGGTTTTTGTTGTCTTGTGTTTTCCCTACTTTGGTCCTTCCCTTCCTTAACCTGTCCTCTGGGTGTAGATCTACCGCGAGCTTGTTGGCATGGCTTGCTCATTTGAGGCAAAGCACGATGCCGAACAAGAGGCTCTCTGCAGGAAGGCGCCATGGTGGCAACGGAAGCCATCGCCAGACGCGCCGAGCTTGAGGAAGCTCGCCGAGCTCACCTGCACAGTGGTTTCGAGGCTCGAGCCATGGCGGCTGAGGCGGCCTTAGCCGTGGCGCAGGAGGATGCCAAGGAGGTTTCATGCCGGTCGCTGGAGGCCCTTAAGGCCGAACGCGACCGCGCCCTGGAGCTCGAGGAATGCCTCCGGTCAGTGGAAGCGTGCCGCGTCGCTGAGGTTACTCGCGTAGTGGAGGAGCGCGACCTCCTTGCCGCGGAACTTTCCCAGATGAAATCTGCTGCCATGACGAGGGTCTCACAAGACCCACCAGGATACCATGCGGGACCTAGAGGCTGCCAACGAAACCTTACGGGTCAAAATACAGACTGCCCAGGCCAAAGAGAAGGAGTTTCTTGATCTTCAGGGCCAAAATGAGGAGTTGCTAGCCGAGCTTCGGAAGCTCCAGTGCCAGCCTAAGCCGTAGGTCTTTTTTTATTTCTTTTCCTTTTGTTTGGCGGTAATCCGGCTCGCCCTTGTAAATACCCTTTATTAATGCGGTGGACTTTTTTTGACTTCTTTCCTTTGTCACTTCTTCAGTCCGCCTTCTCCCTGGAATGCTGAACGTCGTCTTGACTGCTTGCGCCATGTCCCAAGAGACATTCGCGCCTTGAAACAGATTCTACGGAATCGCTTCCCGACGCCATTACTCCTGGGATTGCTTCGGCTTCCCGAACTCTGGCTATAAAAAGAGACCGATGAGGCGGCCACTTCTCATTCCAGTCTTCTTTCTTCCACACTTCCTTCTCCTCCTGCTTCCATGGCTCGCGATCCGGAGCTGGCAGAGCTCTGGGCGGATTTTGACCTCGTCATGGCCGAACTCGCGGAGGAGGAGGCGCGCGCCCGCGACGTCGCTAGGGTCGAAGCGCTGGTCGAAGTCGTTCCGCGACTTCGCAGGGCTTTTGATCCGGTCGTCGGAGGCGCTGGTCGGTGCGTTCGCGCCGCGACGCTGCCGCCGCCATGACTTTAGTCGAGTCCGCCCCGCCGCTTGCCGAGGTGGCCGACGTGGTTGTCGGGTTCCTGGGGCCCTTCCGCTTGGACTAGGTGTAGCTGGCTTGTAAGCCGTCCCAAAACCCTGTTAATAAAGTCGCTTTGTGGTTATCGCTGCTTCTCCTTTTTCTGCTGTCTTTCCTGCATGCAAACGAACGCTAGTAGTCGTATAGGCAAGAAAGAATTGAAAACGCAGTATAGTCCTACCGATCCTAACCCCCAAGCCGTGTCCGTGCTTCTGAGGAGAAGCCCGGGCGTGGCTTAGAGAAGATCGAAAGTCCTTGCTTGGGTATTTGCCCTTGGAGAATCAACCTTTAAGAAATCGACCGTTCGAAAAATCGACCCTTCGAAAAAAATCGATCCTAGCCCCCGAGCCACGACCGAGCTTCTGGTTCGACAGAAGGTTGGTTGTGGTTTAGAGAGATCAATTTTTGAAAAATCGACCCTAGCCCCCGAGCCATGATCGAGCTTCTGGTTCGACAGAAGGCCGGTTGTGGTTTAGAGAGATCAATTTTTGAAAAATCGACCCTAGCCCCCGAGCCACTAATCGAGCTTCACGGTTCGACTGAAGGCGGTTGTGCTTTAGAGAGATCAATTTTAAAAATCGACCCTAGCCCTCGAGCCATTTAATCGAGCTTACGTTCGACGAAGGCGGTTGTGGTTTAGAGAGATCAATTTTTGAAAAATCGACTCTAGCCTCGAGCCACGATCGAGCTTCGGTTCAACGAAGGCGGTTGTGGTTTAGAGACCGTACACTTTGAACGAAGCCAGGCCCTAGCTCCTTCTCTCTGCGAGAGGCGAGTATTGACTCTCAGAGGTATCCCTGCCTTTAACAGTTTATGGGCTTATGATATAGGGCCGAAAGCATGTGCCCGCGTGGGATCTTGCGTGGTGCGATGGATATCGGCTTACCTGTCGCATAAAGGAATCCTGTGGGTTGGCCTCACAGAGCCACTATTCTCGCCGATATGTCTTCGAACACGGGCTTTCTCCCAAGCCCGATCATGAGTTTAGGTCGCTGGGGTTAGTTTTGGGGGCTTTCTAGGGGATGGTAGGATGGTCAGAAGGCAGAGAGAGAGGGGGGAGAGAGGGGAATAGAGACTTACGACCTTTTCTTAGGCGTAGAACCTCCGAAGTTGAGCGATGTTCCAGGAGCTATTGAGGACTCGCCCATCCGGCATGGCGATCTTCTGACCATACCCCGGCGGTGAAACGGCCGTGTCACGGACCCTCCCATCTTGGGGTGAGCTTGTTGGCGTGAGCCAGGTTCTGAACTCATCTTAGAACCAGGTCGCCTACTTGCAGGGTCCGGGTCTATACCTTTTTAGCTGCGTGCCGCCGCAGGGATTGCTGGTATGCTGCCACTCGCAGTAGTGCTTGCTCGCGGCAGGACTCGGATAGGTCGAGATCCAGCAGTCGCTCCTCGTCGTTGTCGATCTCACCGCAAAATCAACGCGGCCGAGCTAAGTCTTAGCTCGGCCGGTAAGACCGCCCGAGCCGTATACAAGCTCGAACGGGTTTCGCCAAGAGCTTCGATTAGAGGTTGTCCGGCTGCCCAAAGCACGAGGGTAGTTCTTCCACCCGCCAGACGCCGCGGCAAGAGCGTCAGACACTCGGCGCTTAATGCCTGCATGATCTGCCGTTCGCGCGTCGGCCGCACCATTACTCAGGCGAAGCACGGGTTAGGGCGACCTTCATGCCGAAGCTCTTCGCAGAGTCCCGAATAGCTCGCCAGAATCGTGGTCCCGTTGTCGCCGATCAACTTACTCGGACGCCGAACCTGGTCACGATGTTGTTCCTAAGGAACCTCTTGGCCGTTGGTGATATGCTTTCGACATCGGTTCGCCTCGATCCACTTAGTGAAAGTGTCGATGGCGATTTAACAGTGCGTCTGACCCTTTAGACCTCGGGGAACGGACCAAGTATGTCCATCCCCATGTTGAGAATGGCCAGTTAGCGGGATAGTCTGAGCTCATATGCGGTGGTGGGATACCCGCATGATATTGGCAGTCGGCGTTCACTAGCTCTCTTCGTCGGTTAACTTATGATCGCCAAGAGTACCCCATGCGAAAGGCTTTTTTCCCACTAGGGTTCTCGAAGAGGCACGGGCCCCGCAGATCCCGTCAGGATGTCTTGGAGGAGAAATTTGCCTTTCTCCCGTCACGACTTACAAAGCACGCCGTTAGAACCCTTCGCAGACAACAAGCCCCGAGTAATTCCAGAAGGTCAGGCTTATCTTTGGAGTCGATTTCTCCGTGTCCGTGGCGTTGTCCCATGCGCCAAGAACCGGACGAATGGCGCTATCCAGTGTCGCTACGCTCTAGGAACTAAACGGTACCGATCGTTTGGGTCGAGGGAACCGTCTTCTCGGGGCCTCTTCTCCGGAGGGAATAGAGGGCTTTAGTACGTGCTGCATGAGCACCCCGCCGAGGCGGTTTCTTGTGAGAAGCCAAGCTTCGCGAGCTTATCGGTCACGCTATTAGCCAGTCTGGGAACGTAACACACTTCAAAGTTCGTGAAGTGCTTCTCCAGCTTTCTCACTTCTGCCAAGTATCGCGCCATTGAGTCGTCGTAGCACTGAAACTCCTTATTTACTTGGCAGACGACCAACTTCAAATCCCCTTTCGCTGTTAGTCGCTTTATGCCAGCGCGCAGCATGCTCAGAGGCCGGCCAGAGGCCTTCATACTCCGCAAAGATTGTTCGTTCGCGGGAAAATGGAGTCAGATTATATGCTGAATTTGTTCTCCTTGGGGAGACGAGAACAAACCCGCACCGACGCTCGAATTAGCGCGACCCATCAAAAACATGGTCCAGTGTGCTTCTTGGCTTGCGAGTTGGGCGAGCCTCCGGCGGGTCGGCGGCCAGTCCACTCACCAAGAAGTCACCACGACTTGGGATTTGATCGCTGTCGGGAACGAACTTGATGTCAAATTCACCAAGCTCGATCGCCCACTTTGCGACTCTCCGCTCAAGGTCGGGTTTCAATGATGTCATTTAACGGAAAACTCGTTGGGACCGTAATTGGATGGGCTTGGAAATAGTGACGCAACTTTCGCGAGGCCATAAGCAAGGCGTAAAAGAGCTTCAACCTCGTGGTACCGCTCCTAGGCCCGTGAAGTACCTCGCCACGTAGTAGACGGGTTGTTGCTTGCCTTCGCTCGATCGCTAGTACAACACTTACAACTGGGGCGACCGCCAACAGAGAGTAGAGCTTCCGAACTTTGGCGTGGCTAGGACGGGAGACGTGACAGTAACGCTTAGCTCGCTGAAAGCGGCCTCGGATTCTTCTGTCCATTCGAAACCATTGTGCTTGCGCAGGATCTTAGAAAAAGGTGCACTGCGCTCGCCGAGACGAGATATGAATCTGCTGAGGGCTGCCATCCGCCCGGTGAGGGCTTGCACCTCCTTGGTGCAGGTTGGCGACCTCATACTCTCGATGGCCTCGATTTTCTCGGGGTTTGCCCTGATACTCGCCTTTCCTATTACATAGCCAAGCAACATCCTGCATCGACACCAAAGACACATTTTTCAGATTGATTTAACTTGATGCTTTCTAAGATTAGCAAAAGTTTTCAAGGTCGGTCACATGGTCGTGGGACTTTGCTTTTACAACAACATCGTCTACATAAACCTCTACGCTTCGCCCTATCGATCGTGGACCGTCTTCCGCATTAGTCGCTGAACGTGGCTCTCGCGTTTTTAGACCGGCGACATGGTCGTAGCGTAAGGTACCAAAAGGTGTTACGGCGCTTCTCTTCGTCTTCCTTGCCGCTGATCCGGTGATAGCCGAGTAGGCGCCGAGGAAGCTCATGAGCGCCGAGTCCGCCGTTGCGTCGATCAATTGGTCTATGTGCGGCAGGGGGAAATTGTCCTTAGGGCAGGCGGCGTTGAGGTCGCGATGGTCGACGACATTCGCCATTTCCCGACTTTCTTCTTGACGACGACCGGATTAGCTAGCCGCCGAATGCTCAACTTCTCGGATGAAGTCGACTTGGAGGAGCTTACCAAGTCGCTCTCGATGATGTCACCTTCCACTTTGGGAAGCGCCAGAGGCCTATCTCGACAGCTTTTTGTCGTCAACAGCCTAGCTTTGGCTCGATGACCTCCTTGGGACCCCGCATGTCGGACGGTTCCCACGCCGAACACGCCTCAAGTAGCCGGAGGAAGGTGACGAGCTCGAGTTCCTATTTGAACTCAAGGTTGACCCTACGTGGACGCACCTTGGCGGGTCGCCCCTCGGAGAGGAACCGCAGCAGTGGGCTCTCGTGGGTCGCAGGGCCACCTGGGGGACGGGCCGTTATCGTTCGGCCTTGGCCGGCCACGCTTCGAGAGCTGTCAGACCATGGCCAAGGCGCTTGTCACGAGCCATTGCGGCCTTGTGGCTGCCCTTGATCGTGATGACCCGTGAGGGCCCAGCATCTTCAGCGATGGTAGTCGTGGTGGGTGGTCGCCATGAACTTGGACAACTTGGGCGCCCAAGGATGGCGTTAGACAGAGCTCGAGTCCACCACTCGAAGGTGACGACTCGTCCGGAAGTTCTAGGGGTCCCAACGCCACGGCAAAGACGACGGTGCCCGATCGGTCAGAGAGGCGACCCAAGGACAATGCCGTGGAAGGGATGGCTATGTCCTTGATCTTGGACCGCGGGACTGTGATTCGCTTAAGAACACGGCGGTGACGATGTCGAGGAGCTCCTCCATCTACCAACACGCGATCGACTCGCGTGTTGCCGATGGTGGGATGAGCACCGCCGTAAGCGCTGGGCCCGGTCATCCCGGGGACAATCATCCCCGAGAAAGTGATCGATCGTGGGACCACCGCAGGGCGAGTCCTCTGCTTGCCCTTCTCGAGGCGGTAAACCTCTGGCGTGGCGTTAAGCTCGCGTCGCAAGCTATAGGCAGAAGTGCCACCGAAGATCACGGCGACGTGTGCGCGAGCCTCCTGGAAGGCGTCGCCATGGGCGTCCTGAGGTGCCCAGTCGTCCGGCACCCCGTGATCGGGGAGCTCGGGCATGGGCCCGCGCCCGGCGTAGAAGTCCTCCAACCGCATGGCCCACGTCCTGCAGTTACGCAGGTCATGGCCGTACTGCCGATGGAGGAGGCAGTAGCGGTTGTTCGGAGGGTTAGCCCCTTGGGCCAGTCGAGGTCGAGGCTGGGGAGCTCGCCCGCTCGCAGCCCGCGCCGCCGTTCCTCCACCCCGTCGGGCGGGTCAAGCCATGAGGCGGCCGCCAGAGGAGCGGGCTCTCGGGCTCTCACTACAAGAACGAGGCGAGGCGGCAGCTCCTTCTTCTTCTTTCTTCTTCTTCTTCTTCTTTCGGCGCCACCCTTCTTGGCATTCGGGCGGTCCGCCGCCGCCTTCTCCTCCGTCCTCCTCTCTTGCGCTCCATCGCCTCGGAGGCGTTGATAGATCCTTCCGCAAAGACGAAATAAATCGGCTGCGGTGTGGACCGGATGGAGCTCAAGGTCCTCGGTGAAACGGTATTCCGTGACTCCTCCTTGAAGGCCTCAACGATGGCCTCGTCGGAGATCGACGGAATGGTGTTACGACCGATCTAACTCAGGACGTAGTCCTGCGCAGCCCCGCCCCGCCTTTGGACCACAAGCTTGAGATCTCGGCTTTCAGTAGCGCGATAGCGACCTCGAAGTTTGTCCGAAGCGCCTCGCTGCTGTTGTTCCAGTGCAGATCCAACCTCGGCTGGTTGAACAGCCAGTTGGGCCATTCCTCCAAAACGGTAGGGAAGTAGTTGACCATTACGGCCTCATTACGCTGCGCCAGATGGCGGTAGATAAACAATGAGATATTCGTCGGGTTTTACTCCGTCGAACTCTCGATGCTCCCAGCTTGAACTTGCGAGGCTATGGGGCCTCGCAAAGCTCGGGAGAAGGTTGGGCACCTGTGGCGCCCCGTAGTCTCTCGCGAGGGTCTCGCCACCGGAGCGCCCGAGGCGGAAAAGACTCACGGGAGCGCTGAGGAGCGCCGTCATTGTGGGCGTGGATACTCACGGCTGATCAACGCTGCCGCATGGCCTCGAGGAGCACTGGTGTGTGGTAGGTCTCGAGGTGCTCGCCGAGATCCCCAATGAGCTCTTTCTAGGCCGTCGGCAACCGCGGCGCTTAGGTCACCATAGTGAACCTCGCGGGTTCTTCTCCGTGTCACGATGACTGGCATCGCTTAACCTTTGTCGATGCAAGAAGACTGGGTAAATATTCTTACCTTGTTTTCTTGACAGAAGCCGAAATCTGAATTTTAGATTTTTGATTTTTGGCTAAACTATTTTGAATTTTGCCAAATTATCACTAAGGGCACGAGAATTTTCATAAGAGAATGAAGAGAAGAAATTGCAAGTGTGCTGGTGTGAAGATGAGGGGGAAGTTCTACCCTATTTATAGGAAAATTTTTGGGATTTTTGGGAATTGGTTTGAATTTTTTTAAGCCTCCAACAACTAAAAACGATTATAAAGTAGATATATTTCAAATAAACGGGCCGTGCCGTGCCAAATCGTACCGGGCCGTGCCTAATCGTGCCTGTGCCTAAACGGACCCGTACCTGGGCCGTGCCCGACCGGGGGTGTGCCATGCTTGGGCCGTGCCGACAGTGGCGGGCCACGGGGTGGCCCATTTGGCCATCTCTACACTCAAACATGATCGAAGGCCTGTTTCAGATCAAGAAACTGGAATAGAGAAACAAGTCGACAACCTCTGAGAGTCTGAGGCCCTATTTGGCAACGAAGTATTTTCATAGTTTCTAGGCAAAACCATAGTTTTGGAGAATACCATGGTTTCTAAAACCATGAGGTGTTTGTTAACTCTGCAAAAAACATTGCTTTGAAAATCATGGTTTTATCAAAACCATGGTATTTTTGGAGTTTTGGAAACTCCACTTTAAACTAAGTTTTGGCTCATTGCTATCACTTTCATGGGAAATAACTTTGTAACCAAACACTTTGTAGTTCCAAGAAATACCATGGTTTTATGGAGGTTGGCAAAACCATGGTATTTTTATATATAATACTTACAAACCATGTTATCTCAAAACCATGGTTTTTGAAAACTTTGGTTCCAAACAGGGCCTGAGGCCGTGGAGAAATGGCGGAGGAAGTGCCGGACCCTGGTTTTTACTAAACCGGACCCCTCTGTGTTACCGGTATGAGTCCCAAGGATCAGTGCTCATACCCACAGTGAAACAGAATTCTGATATCAAAACAAAGCTGCATGAGCTACTAAAGTAATTCAGAGTGCGGCGGAGCAATATATTACAATAGCTCAGAAATACAAAACTTATTTGTCGGCTACTGGGAGGCGAGCCTCCGCAGTGCCAATAAACAAGGAAAGGGGTGCGAGGTCTGGCGAGGCCCCGCCCTCGATCGAGGCCGGCCGCGTGGCGGACGACGCCGGCGAAAAGATCTTAGTCCCGACGCTGCCGGACGACGAGACCGGATTTTGGGGTGATGACACGAGTGTTTTACTCGTTCAGCCTCCATCGGGATAATGACCCTACGCCCGATCTTTGTTTAATACCGAGCTTAAACGAGTACAAGGGGATGAAGTCCGGGCTTTGGGAAGCCCGGGCCTCGAGTACAATGAGTGTTCAAGGCACTTGTGCGTGTGTTCCTGAGCCACTCGACGCGAGCACTACCGCCGGGAACTAGAGCTCCTACGAGAGTGCAAGTGCTCCTGTTCTACAGTAGCTATTCTCCAAGTGAGTTGTGTGTATGCGGAAGTTGGGGTCCTCCTCGTTGTTGTGGTTTGTATGCCCCTTTTATAGGTGCTCTCCGGCCACTGTACCTTGTGCTGGTCCGTTGAATTAGTCGTTGCCTTTTTGCCATGCCGGTAGTGCACCAAATCCTCCGGGTAATCGAGTGCAATCCTCCGATCACCGCGCCGGACCGCTACCGGTTAGCACGTGTCTTTGCCTATGCGGGCGTTAACGGACCGCCGCCAACCCGCCGAAGCCGCCGCCAGCGCTTGGTATAGTGCGCAGATTTAATTCTCGGCGACTGGGGACCCAAAGCGATCCCTGTCATGGCGCTGCACGATTTGCCTCGGGTCTGTTCCTTTGTACCTCGAGTCACGGGTAAGCAAGAGGTCCGAAGCTCATGGCGGGGAAGCTTCGAAGCTCGAGCTTGCAAGCTTCGGCGCGAGCTTGCTGGTCCCGAGCTTGCTTCCTGTGGGGCCACGGGTAAGTAAGTGGGCCGAATCTTCATGGGCCACGTACTTTCCCCAACAGCTAGCCCCCGAGCCTCGAGCGGGACGATGTCGTGCCGCTTAGAGGTTTATCTAGTAACTGCCTTCGGGAGAAATGCCTGTCTTTTCGTGCGCGCGGGGCCCTCAGGGCTTCGGCGGGAATCCCAAATCTGCGCGGTTACGCGCGCCGCTTCCTCCTCCTTGGTTTCCGCGTCCCCCGGCGGACAGGTGACGGTTCGTCTCTCCTTGGCGGTTTATATCAGGCGGTTCCCCTTCTTCGCCGTCTCTTCTTACGCCCTTGTGTACTACTCGTTCGCCTTGTGCCGCTCGCGTTTCTTTGCCTTCTTCCTCCTCCGCCTTTCCGCCATTTTCTTACTCTGATCCTCACCTTCCTGATGGCGCCCTTCACGCTGAGCCTCCTCATTGAAGACGACTGAAGAAATTTGAAGCCACCGCTTCGTCGAGGTCGGCGGATGGAGGGCGGCCGGCAGGGAGGCGGTTCCCGCGCCCAGGAGCAAGGAGTTCGTCTGCTTCGAGCTCTTCGCGATTCATGGGCTCCGGGTTCTGGAGCCCGATTTCGTCGAATCCGTCCTGGCCCAGTGCGGGATCAAGTTGCTGAACCTCAATCCCAACTCGATCTTGTTTTTGACGATCTTCGCGCACCTCTGCGAAGCGTTCGTCGGGGTGGAGCCGACGGTCAGTCTCCTCCTTCACTTCTACGAGCTGACTACGACCGGCGGGAACAATGCGGCGGGATGCGCCTACTTCAAGCTCCGCCGCGACATGAAGTCCTCGAACCCGGTGTTCAAAGCCAAGGAGAACGTCGGGGTGGTGGGCGTCGCAGTGGTGTTACGCCGAGAATCCCGACAACTGCCGGTTATGGTTTGCCAAAGCGAGCCCTAGGAAGGTGACGATGCCCCGGCCCGCGCTGGAGCCGGCGGAGGTAGCCCTGGCAACCAAGGTTCGGGACTTGGCCGGCCGGGGGCTCAATGGCTATGATATTGTAGCTGACTTCACCAAGCACCGGGTGAGCCCGCTGAGGAAGCGAGTTTGCCCTTTCTTCGAGATCCGCGGGTGGGATGATCTCTCCCGTGAAGGCACTTCCCATGAGTCTTCGTTCCCGACCTTGCAGCCTTTTGTCCGAGCTTTTCCTCGAGTGTATCTGTGATGTTCCCACCTTTTTCCTTTTTAGCCTTGCCCCAAGATGAGGTGGTCCGGGTCGTGGGGCTTCTCCTGCCCGCGAATCATAACGGGCCGTCAGGCTCGGCCGTCCGCATTGTCCTAGACGAGGTATGTGCTTCTGCGGGCCCAGGTGTCTTCGGAATGGTTCGCCAGGCGCAATGACGCCTATGGTGTGTTTTTGCAGAGGAAACGGAGTGGAGCCGGGCTTGCCGTGATCCGCGCGATGGCGGCTTCGGGTCGCTTAACCCGACGGCCGTGGCGGCGCGAAGCTTATTCCCCAGACGAAAGGACAAAGCCGCCCTAAGCGATCGCTCGAAGAAGCTTACTGGTCGCTTCCGGACAAGGCCGCCTCGCATGGCAAAGAAGCGCCTGTGTTAGCAATCTGTCTCGACCCACCGGCCGAGGTTCCTGCTCGGGATTCGGCCGTCGCTGGATACCAACCCGGTCAAGAGGCGTCGGTTAGTCTTTGGATGACGACGACTCGGACGACGAGATGACCGAGGCGGTCGTCGCAGCTGCACGTAAGTTGCTCGTGCTTGCCGGTTTCTCCCGTTTCCTTTCTTTGTTAGTTATGGCCCTTGGACCGATCGGACATGCTCTGATTCTCCCTTGATAGGAGGATACTAATCTATCTATCCCCTTCCCAATAAGGCAAACAACCGCTCATATGCAACTACGAGGTGTACCTAGAGGTGACCAGGCAGTGCATTGAAGTTTTTTGTAAACAACAAGTGAACAAGGGAATATAAGGCGAAAGGTCTTATATCGCCTAGAATCACAAGTGTGAACAAGGCTTAGTTTTGAAGTAAAGAAAAATCGAAGTGATCATTTTGAATAAAGTTGTGCAACCAAATTTTTCCAAACTTTTGTTTGTAAGTTAAATAGGTTTTGAAGGAACCTCTTAGAAAAATTGTTCGTCGATTTCTTTAAAACAAATAATTGTTAAAGGAGTAAGAAATACGATTGAAAAGATAATCTTGCCAAAAACATATATATATATATATATTTGCTTAAAACAAAGAGTTGTAAAAGTTGTAAGGAGTATAAATGAAAAGTTATCCTTTTTAAAACGCCTTCCTTTTTGAAGTATTGAAAAATCATAATTTGAATTAGAAAGTTTTATCAAAAGAATGCTTTTGAAAGAGGTTTATGAAATCAAAACACTGCTTCTCATTTGAAATGAACTACTCCTTTGTATAAACTTTTGAAATCATTTTTTTGTAGTTGAGGGTTTCTAACTTTTGAAGAAAATTTTGAAAAGGTAGCCTTCATAAATCAAATTGAGGTAAAGCAGAATGTCAAACCAACTTTGTATTTGAGAATAATAAACGTCTTGCAATAAAGATTTTCTTTAAACCATTTTTTTAATAACCTTGTTTTCAAAGGAATTTCTAAAATAATTGAAAAATATTGTAAAGCAAAATGTTTTTCTTTAGCAATTAGGAAAGTATCCTTTTGAAAACCACTTTTTTAAAAATCGGTTGAAAATAAAATTTTGGTTTTGAGAATGTTAAATATTTTGTTAAAAATCTTTATAAAAAGTATTTGATTGCATGAAAATTTTAAAACTCTTTTTTTTGGAAATATTTAACACTTTTAAAGAATTTTAGCTTTTGACACAAAACCCTTTGAAACAAAAAGAGTAAGTTTGAATAATGCTTTTCTAAAAAGGTACCTAGTTTCCAGAAACTATTTAACACTTTGAAAGAAAGATCTTTTAGAAACACTTTTGTTTTGAATAAATAACCTTTGATAAATATTTTGGTTAAAGTTTTATGTCAATCAAAATTAAATGTTGTGAAGGCAACCCTTTTGTTAAAAAAAAACACTTATGAAAGTTTTTGATTTTGTAGAAAGGTAAATATTTAGCAAGGGATTGAAAATATGCAAAACTTTTTGGAAATAAAACTTTTCGAACTAAGTGATTTTAACAAAACATTCAGAAACAAAGAATTGAACCATTTCCTGTCTTTAGCTTTTAAAAAAAATGTATAGGGATTTTGTTTCACATAGAAATCAAATAAGAAAAATTTTCTTTTTGGTAAACTCTACTCTCTTTCAAGGCAAATGTAAATAGTCTTTGCAAAACTTAGGAAAACCAAGATTGTTTGGAAAGGATAGTTATTTCAAAATAAAATATGGAAACACCCCTTTTTTTTAAAAAAAAAAAGACCATCTCATAAAGAATTTTTGAAGAACACGGAAACATATTTTGATAAGATTTTTTTCTCTTTGAGATATAATGTTTTAAAAATTTGGTGACAACAAAAGACAAAGTAAGCAAAATGATTTTATAATATATATTTTATTCGTATTTTTTATTATTATATTTTTTTTATAGCCCACTTATACACGACTGCTACTCAGTTCGAGACAAGTGGAGTATGGAATTCCCCGAGAACACGGCACACGCGTGCTCGTAGATCACCCAAAAAATCCAACACCTTGCTAAGATATTACACACACAAGCATCAAACAAATTCATCCTCTTTTTTTTTCAATAAATCACATCTATACAGAAGTGTACAGACAACTGTACGGCATTGCATAGATGGTTTTGTGTTGTTATTAGGTTTTTATTACCATGAGAAAATGATGAACCTAACAATCAAACACCTAGAGCAATTGAACTTCAAGGAGGGTTCAACTTGCTCCACACCAATGTTTAAAATTGAACTCACTACTCAATATAGCTTGGCCTATACTTCATCCTAATCTTGCATCATTAGCTTAATTAGATCTTTCTGGTCTTTTCCCCAGCATCTTCGGACTCAATTATTAGAGCAAGAGAAGAGCAGAGAATTTTAGTTAAATCAGAATAGATAAGGAAAAATATTAAGAAAGGTGAGAACCCAGCAAATATAACCTATTCATTTAAATGAGTTGTTTTGACAAAATAAAGCTAACTATAATGCTCTAACTAGCTAGCGTTTCCTAGTCAACAGTAGCTCGATAAAACCTGCTGGGACCGGTTTTACCAAACCGACCTCTATGTTACCTAGTATGAGTCCCAAGGATCGGTGCTCATACCCACAAAGGAAAAGCAATTCGATATCAAAACAAAGCTGCATTAGCTAATAAAGTAATTCAGAGTGCGGCGGAGCAATATATTAAATAGCTCAGAAATACAAAACCTATTAAAATGAAGCAAACATTTATAACCAAAAGTAGTGTCCCATCACGACCACAGGCAATCGCTGAGTGGGAAACGACTAGTAGTCTGGAACATCATTTGGGAAGAACTTAACGTTGTCCTGCGTGTCCTCGTATTCTTGACCTGCTCATTGAATGAACAGCCCCGCATAACAAGCAGGGTTAGCACGAATGGTAGCAAGTCCTTCCTAGGAAGGGCAAGGTTAAGATTTAGCTTAATGAAGCTGATGGTTAATTTGCATAAAAGCATTTCACTTAGAATTGTAAAAGCATTTGAGAAACATATATTAATAAATAGAAATTCTCAAAAGAAACAAAATTGAAACAATTATCCTCTCAGGTCTCAAGTTCTCAACTCATAATTCTCAACTCATTATCTCATATCCTCATGTCTCATTTCTCAATACTCAAATCTCAACTCTTATATAACAAACTCATGATTCTCATCTAGCAACGGCACACACGCCGAAATAACCTTACCCAAGTCATTTTAAGAATGGTGATGCTACGTTGCGAAAGACCGCTAAGACGCTCTTTAACCGGGAGCTCGGCCATTTAAATGGGTTTACTCCGCAGAGGTTGTACGCTTTACCCGCAAGATACGATATCCTCCCGTCGAAGGATATTATAACAAAACCCTCCAGAAAATTAACCTCGGGCTTAACACGGTCGTACCTGCTTCACACAGGTACCCAGAGAAATGCTTCAGCACAAGTCTCTAGCAATACCCCGGCGATGTTTCTCAATTCTCAAATCTCAATTCTCAACTCTGTACTTCTCAATTCATCCACCGTGCAAGGACAGTGAGTAATCCCGACATTTCTTTTCCTTTAAATTAGGCCCGCCCCATACCAAGACTCCGGCCGCATTGAGTTTATCTCGCTTAAGTGTGTCACAATCATCGGCCCTAGTCTCGAGCAAGAACAAACACAAACCCGATACTCGTGCTCACATGCACCCACCTTACAATCCATCCGCTCCCGATCCCATTTATTAGTTGGTCAAATTTTAATTAAAATAATGAATAAACCAAATCCCACCATAAACCAAAATATCACCTCATATCGTATGTGTATTGTGGGGGATCGGATCCTCGATAACCTATCTGAGCATCACTAAGCATCTAGCATCTTTGAAAACAGTGGGTATTATCATCATACACTATACTAGGGTCAAGGGTTTGTCGGTGGATGTACAGATATATGCACTAGGCAGCACTATATGACTATACAGTATTTTTATCAACATAGCAATTTTGGAAAAACTATAAAATTGGGATTTTAGGGAAAGACTTGCCTTCGGAGTAATCGGACTCCGGCGGTGCGTCGGTGACGTCCAGACGTTCTCCTTCGGCGCCCGAATAATCTATCGCGCGCAAAACGAGGAAAAACAATCAGTAAATAACAAGCATGGTAATATAATTTTAAAAATTATACAAAAATTACAGTAGATAAATATGATTTTTATGAATTTTTAGAAACTTGAATCGCCGGAATCGGAGATCGGATGAATCCGGAGTGAAAGATGGAAATTTGAAGCTAATGGAAATTCCAGTAAAATGAGGAAAGGCAATGTAGCATCGGGGATGGGCTGAACTGATGCCTAGGCCGGCGCTGTGGTAGCTGGGCCGGCCCACAAGGCCCAGCTCGGGCTCCTCTCCTGGGTGGATAAGAAAGAAGGGTTCATCTGACCAAGAGAGCAAAAGAGAGAGAGAGAAAAGAGCGAAGGAGAGAGAAGAAAGGGGAGGAGAGGGAGGAGGAGGAAAGGGGCGGCGGTTGGCCGGCAGCGGGGTGAGGTGAGGCTCGCCGGCGACGGCGGCGGCGCTCCGGCGGCGAGGCGGCGTCGCGAGGGAGCTCCGGCGACGAGGTGAGCTTGCCGGCGGCAAGGTCGGCGGGTGGAGGCGGCGCGGGGCGGCGGCGTTAAGGGCTGCGGCGGCGGAGCTTCAAGGCCGGGGCGGCGGCTGCAAGGAAGGAGGCGCGGCGGAGAACCACTGCGGCGCAAGGAAGGCGGCAGTGTGGATGGGAGCGGACGGCCGGCGACGGTGCTAGGGCGCCCGGCGACGGCGCAAGGAGGCTACGCGGCGCGGGAGCGGCGCTGGGCCAGGGCAGCGGTGGCTTGCAGGGGAGGCGGCGGCGTGGCTGTGGGGCCTGCACAGGGCAGCGGCCAGGGGAGGAGTTGAGGCGGCTCCGGCGAGGGCGGCACGGGAGGCGACGCGGGGAGACGGCGCCAGGAGGCCGGCGGCGAGTCACTTCGTAGGAGTGCGGCAGCGAAGCAGCTCCATGAGGCGGCGTCGAGCGGTGCTAAGGAAGAGGAGCACGGACACGGGCAAGGCGACGGCTACCTCGGCGAAGTTGATGGGGACGGCTCCAGTGACCTAGAGGGCAGGTGCTGCGGCTGCTACCACCTAGCGTGGATGGTTAAGCATGTAGCTGGGGCTCAAGACTGGGGATTGGGGTTTTGGGTGCTTGGGTTGGCTTCGGCAGCAGGGAACGGGATTTCTTGCAGGTACGCACGGCTCGGCGAGGGCAGTGCTGGCGCGGTGCATGCATACCGTGTGGAGCTGGGGTGGCCACGTAGCCCAGGGTACGTGGCAGGGCTGCCATGATTAGAGCTAGGGATGAGAAGAAAAGAAAAAGAAGAAAGAAGAGAGTTTTTCTTGTGATTTTGATTTTAGGTGAAATTGAAAAGGTAGACAAAATGTAATTTTGAAATTTAAATAATGTAATTTCTTTGTATTATAAATTTTTGGGGAAACGGAAATGTAAATATTTAGAATTTTCAAATTTAAGTTGTTTCTATATATATATATATTTTTCGGAGGAGAATGAAAAATACAATTTAACATCGTTTGGAGTAAAGGGGTTCTTTAATAAGATTGAAAAATTCAATTTATTTGTTGCGATATATAAGCAAGTAATTTTTGTGTAATATGTTTTTTCTTTAGGGGAAGATTGAGAATGTAAATTATAAAGTTATTTTTATGATTGAATTTACTTGTCCATGAAATATTTTAGTTGTTTCTTAAATAAAACTGAAAATTTATTTTGTTTGTTGAGATATAAGCAAAATTTGTTTATTTATTTATTTATTTATATATTTATTTATTTCTTTGGGTGTCACAGGAAGCCCGACGAGGCTAGCCCAGCACTGCTCTTTCCCCTGAGATGAATACGAAAGAACAAGAACCCATCGTTACAGTATGATGGTGAATGCCAGCTTACTCTGATTTCAAGAACAGGAATGAATTGTTCCTGATCAGTGATCAGACCCGAGAACGAGTTGCATTGCTCTCAACATCCTCCTGGACGCCGACGTGTTCGTCCTCCTGCTCCGGCGCTTCTCTCCGAGCAAAGCTGCTGAATCGTGCGACTCGGCGTAGGCGAGGTGCTCCGCCTACGAGGGGTATTACACTAGTACGCTTAGAAGGCACATCTCGCCGTGGGATTTGAACTTTCCGTAAAGCTAGCCTCTCATCGTTCGCGGCCGTGGTACATCGTAATATCGTGTTGTTTATAGGGAACTAAACAGTGATGGGATAGATATAGCAGTGCATATAGAGTACAGAAGAAGGAATATAGGGAGTGTGATAGCGATTGCTGTGAGAGATGTTTTGATATAAAGAGCCAAATAGTGATAGAGTAGGGACGTAATAGTGTATATAGAGAGTGAAAAATAGAATAGTTATTGGAGATGTCATAATATACGGGCGTAGGGTTTTCGTTGAGCTGACTTGCGATGCTTCGAGCCGAGCTAAGAGTATATTCAGAGTGGTTTAGGCTTATTTGGTTAGAAAACCAATGTGACTTTTTTAGTCTATTTTTTTTTTATCAAAAAACCACCTCTAGAAGCTTTTAAAACTAACACAAACGAAATTCAAAACCTCTTGAAATCTAGCTTAGCATTCAACTCACTTCAGCTCAGCTACTCCAAAATAAAATACTAAAGTCAAAATATTTGGTCCGACTAGGTTTTAAGAGCCTTGATGAGCAATCTTATTCAAAAATCGGTTTTAGAAACCAAAACAATTGGTCAAAAATTCATAAATTTTATAATCCGTTTTAAATGGCCGAGCTGAATTGCTGTAAGCTACTCTCTCCTGTTATAAATACATATCGTTTAAAGTACATGCATATCAAAAATTTAAAATTTTAGATACAAATGATTGAGTATATGAAAATCATATGAGTAGGTCCGTCTTAGGGCCTGTTCTCCACAGCTTATTTGTCTTATTCTTATTTACTTATTTGACTTATCTCGTAACTTCGAGAATTTTTCGAGGTGGTCTCGAGAGCCAGATGCCCTTAGTGTTTAGGGTTTAAGGAGCTTTTAGACACGCCTATGAGATAAAAAAATGATTCAAAAAGTAATAAAAATCAAATAAGTTAAAATAAGCCACGTCTTGTCTGACTTATCTCATGTCTTATTTAACTTATTTGACTTTTTTTATTACTATTTGAATCTTTTTTTTTTATCTTATAGGCATGGTAAAAGCTCCCTAAACCCTAAATACCAAGAGCATCCGGCTCTTGAGTCCACTTCAGAAAATTCTCGAAGTTACTAGATAAGTTAAATAAGTAAATAAGCTGTGAAGAACAAGTGCTAACTGGTAATCGTGTCTCACATTGTGTCTGAGATCATCCCGTGCAGCTGTCTGCCCGTCCACCTCCTTCGATAATCCCTTAGTCGAGACGCCGTCTAAGAAAAACCAACGGTCATCAATATCGACCAAAATCGATCAGTCGGCTAATAAATATCTATTTCGTTTTCTTTTTGGGAGCGACTAAGAGTAAGTTGTCTGATAATAAAATAAGTATCAGTCGATTATTAATAAAATTGCACTACAACTATACTAAAATTGCACATTATAAATAAGTGAAAATTTAGTTTTATCGGTGTGCAATTTTAGATTGACTGAAACAAACATGATGGCTTAAAATATAGGAAAAGAAAAGTATGTAGAAGACGCCAGATTCAACAGATTTATGATCAACAAAGATGTAAATCAAATGAATAAAAGCGGTGATTGATAAGAAGAATTTTGATACTAAAATGACACTTCTGTGAACTGTGCAATTTTAGTTTTACTAGAGTGTAATTTTAAATTGACTGATAGTTAAGAAAATTTCGGTCGTCTGAGAATTAGCAATTCTGTTTCTTTTTTCATTCGGAAAGCTAGCGAATGCAGTTTTCAGAAATAGAAGGGAAAAAAAAATACAAACGACAGCAACGCGCCGGGATGTTGAGCGGCTTCCCGACGGAGAACCCGCCGTCCACCGTGAAGTTATGCCCGTTGACGAACTTGGCGTCGTCGGACGCCAAGAAGACGGCCGCCCTCGCGATGTCCTCCGCCTCCAGCACCACGCCGTTCATCTCGTTGAAGTCCTCCTCCACGACCCGCCTCACCTCCTCGTCGCTCGCGCCGGGGAGCATGTCCCTCGTGGACTGCATCCCCATCGGCGTCGGGATGGCGTGCGGGGAGATGGCGTTCACCCGCACCCCGCGCCGCGCCAGCTCCGGCGCCACCGAGTGCACCATGCCGATGACCGCCGTCTTGGAGGTGGAGTACCCGTGGGGGGCGCCCCCGCCGAGCAACCCCGCCGTGCTGGCGGTGCAGAGGATGCACCCGCGGTGGCGCGGGACCATGACGCGCGCCGCGTGCTTGATGCCCGCCGCCACGCCCCGGACGTTGACCGCCATCACGCGGTCGAAGTCAGCTAGGTCGAGCGACTCGACAAGGGAGCCCCCGAAGTACCCGGTGATGCCGGCGTTGTTGAACACGACGTCGAGGCAGCCATGCCGCGCGATGGCGAGGTCGACGGCCGCGGCAACCTGCTCCTCGTCGGTGACGTCGCAGCGGGTGTAGACCGCGTCCGGGCCAAGCTCGGCCGCGGCCGCGCGGCCGACCTCGTCCTGTATATCGGCCAAGATGACCTTCGCGCCATTACGGATGAACTCGGCGGCGGTCACCTTGCCGATGCCGCTGGCGGCGCCGGTGATGACGGCCACCTTCCCGACTAACCTGCATCTCCCCCAAGGCGAGCAGCTCAAAATCCATACCATCCATGGCTCTCTGCAACTCGCAACACTACACGAACGGAGCAAGTAGGAACCTCTGGGAGTTCGAGGACGTGGAGAGGTGGTCGATCAACGCCGGCGAGCTTGCCCCGGCCGCTCTGCTCCTCTCCGAGCTACACTCTCAGACAACGCAGCTGTAAATCGTTAGTGCATCGATCTTCTCCATGAGACCATGACAAGATCAGAGAGAAACCTAGCAACCCTGAGGCCTGATCGATCGTACCTGAGAACGAGGCGCATTGCTCGGAACATCCTCGAGCCGCAATACGCGCTTCTTTCTGAGCAGAGCTAATGCATGCGACGCGAGGAGCTAGCCAAGAACACTGAAACTCTCAAGAAGGAAGGTCTCTGAAGCCATTCGGGTCGCTTCGTCAGTGGCCACTCGCACTCGCACTCGGACACTCGCGCTCCGGTAAGGCTGGTCGAATCATTTGCTACAGGTGAATCGAAACCGTGGCCAACATCTGCACGGCAATCTACATCTCATAGTGATGCGATTGGACATTGGAGGAAGCCTGATCGGTCTAGGTTGCCTGCTTGCGTGGCTTGCTACACCTCAGGGTATATATCCCAATTCCCACGAGTGGACCAATGACTGAACGAGCTGAGCTTTTTGTTAGGTTGCTTGGAGGAATATGGTACAGTGTTTCAAGTAGGGCTGAAAAAAAAGCTCTTTTCCGATCTCGTGAGGTAGATTCAAAATTGCTTTGAATACACTTGTTATTTGATCCAACAGTAAAATTTGTCGATTTCGAACTAATCTTGTTTGCACTTTGGCTCAACTTAGCTCATTGGCGACTAGAGCAGGGTGAATATGAGTCAAATTAATTTCAACCCTTTCTTTATAACATGCCCATAAAATCCAAATGTTCACAAATTTCAAACAACGTCCGAGTCACAACTATCAAGCACCAAATCAAATTAGAACCAAAGTAATAGGAACAAAGCATCTAAAGATTGAATAAAAACTAGAAACTAGTCTTCCCTCCCTCTCTCTTGTATCGAACCACAAACAGCGGTGAGTCGAACCTGTCCTAGTGTTGCGCCAGACCGGGCACTATTCACAGCACGAGACAAATCGAAATTTTATGTAATTCTTGATTAAATTTTCTGATTGAGCTCAAATTTGAAATATATCTTCCTTAGGATGTCTAATACCTATTCCACCTAACAATCAAGTCTATAGTTTCTAAAAATTCAACCTTTTTGTGTTTTTCAAAGCCTAGTTTATGAACCGAACAAAATAAAAATTTTTAATCCATAGGTAAACCTTGTGGGCTACTTGGATGAGTTGCTTCTAGATATGTTTCTACACGTTTTATGACCTAGAATTGCTCAACTACACACACCAAAACGAAAGAGCAAACTTTCCCAAGATTCAAACCAAGAACCTTTAAAATGAAAAACTAAATTGAACCGGAGGCAAGAGCATGAAAATCAAACCATAAGCTGAAGACTTCTGGATGATTAAAGAGAAATGATTACAGCGAAATGATTAGGAAGGATCGACACAAACCTATCTCCAACAAACCTAGAGTGATTTGGCTAAACCTATCTTCACAAGCCTCTCCAAAACCTCCAAAATTCTCACCTTATCTCTAAGTCCATGTACCCCTTATATAGTGAATGCTCAACTAGTCATCTTATTCAGGGTTTCCTCTCATTACACATGGGCTCACCCGAAACCCGTTAAGACACCGGGTTTTCTCTCTCACATAGCATAGTTCTCAAAAGCGGGTCATACAAGACACCAGGAATCCCATTTCGATTCAACCTCCTCTCCAAGATGATCGATGACCTAAACTACTTATTCTTGCACACGATTTCTCCAAAACCGCTGTCCATTGCTTCCTTGGCCGCCAAGTCGCCATGCGTCCAATTCCCCTTAGATAGAACCGGCTTGTGCACTTTGAAGCTTTGTTCTCCGATCAACCTTGTCTATGTGCCTAGATATGGTTCCGATCGATGCGCATGAACCCTTGATCACCTGAACCGTGGATCACCCATCCATTTCATCGATCCCCTTTGCTGGTGTCGATCCACTCTAGTCACTTGTGCATATGAAGCGAACAAATCATTTTCTCAAAAACAAGTATCTCTCAACTTGATCCACATTAGTCCAAGAACACCTACACTACATTAAATCATCATAAAAGTGACATAAAGCACATGTCAAATCAAAGCATATAGCAATGCTAACACCAATGACCACAAGCACCTAAGTCCATACACAGCAGCACACTTCAATATTTTTTTAATAAATTTTTCTATTGCTCAAATCGAAAAGTTTCAACATGAAAAATATGAGTCCTAAAATTCTCTACAACTTTCCTTTAAAACACTTAATTTTTGAGCACGGGAAGGTCTTCAAAAATGCGAAAAATCATGAGCAACACATGACGGTCCGGTCTGGCGCGGCGGATCAGACCTCTCTGGAAGTCGAACCGGCATGGCTGGACTAGTCCAGCCATGGTCCGGCTTTGGTCCAGTATGCACTACCCGGCGGACCGAATCCTTTTCCTAAAGCCCCAAATCAAGATTTGCAAATATGAAACAATGAACACAAACATAAACACAACAACTTGTCAATGTCTCATCACATGATTTCACATGAAATTACTTCTAAAATATAATTGAAATAATTATTTTGCGCTAGTTTAGAAGGGAAAATATTTGGTGCAAATGAGAATTCAGTGCACAAGTGTAAAAAAAATCCTGAACCCTTGGATCTCGTTTCTGTGGAGCAGATGGATTAAGGTGCAGAGCACCCTGTACGTGCATCGGGCGCCTCTTCCACCGTCACCGGCCCGTGCGGCGGCGAGCTCATGGGCGAGCTCATCGATGCGGCCCTGGTACGCGTGCGAGCTCGACGGCCTCAACCTTCGCCTCACCGAGCTGCACGCAGAGCTGCTCCTCGTCCTCCTCCGTGGTCTCCGCGTGCCGTCGCATGGCCTCGAGCTCCGCCCGCTCCAGCTCGGCGTTTCGCTGCCGAAGCACTAGCTCCACCTCGCCCAAGCCCGCGCCCACACCGACGGCCTCTGCCGCTGCGGAGCCCCTCCGCTTCCCTCATGACGTCGGCACCACATAGGGAGCAGGAGGTGGCCGCATAGCGAGCAGAGCTCGAGGCCACGCGGTGGTGCGCGAAGACTGTCGGGACCCGTAAACGGAGTCGAATCCCTGCTGTGTCTTACCTGTACTAGTCCCTGGATCAAGTAGGTAGTACACACAGATATACAGTTTGGATCATCACCATTCAACGAAAAGTACTTTATTACATCAGAGTCACATAATTATTACAAGATTTAAGCTTCTTGGCCTAGCAGCGGAAACTCAAATAACATAGTTCAACTTCAATGGAAAACCCAACGCAACTCCACAGGCATGTCTGACGGATGCGCCCCTAGACGTCGGAGTAGTCCTCGTCCTGAACTCCTTCGGCGAAGTCCCTATCCTGGTACACCTCCTCCCGGTGTCGTGATCCTCGCCGTTGAATGAGCACCCAAGATAAAAGGCGAGGGTAAGTATACTTTATACTCAACAAGCAAGGCTGACTAAATGCAACTAGGGCTTAACAAGGAGGGGTAAAGGTTCTTTTGCATAAGGCTAGTTTTGCAAGTCTTTCCTAAGGTTTTATAAAAATGATTTGAAATGAGTTGAGGAAAACAAATCTTCGAAGTATTTCTTTAAAACTCCGGTCTCGGCCGGTTTTGCCCAATCCTGGCTACTCACGGCACCCACCGTGCAATTACCCTCATCGCTCATAGCACCTACTATGAGGAGAAAAATCAAAACACACGACACCGATCGTGATTTTCCTTTAAAACACCATTTAGAAAACAAAGATAAGAAGTACCAATGAGGCAGCTCCCCATCGTCCGTCCTTGAGCGTGGACACGGCTATCATGATAGTTTTGGCTATCATGATAGTTTACACTCTGCAGAGGTTGCACGCTTTACCCACGAGAGGTGACCTTCCCTAGGAATCACCCAAAGGGAAAAGAACACCACAAGGTCTTTAACCAACATTCCCTAGCCCGCACTCCTCTAAGGATTCCACCGGCGCTTAGTTACTCTAGTTGGTCAAGCCCCTCTTGAGCCTCGCAGAACAACACCAATTGCCTACTCTACCGATCGAATGCCAAAACTAGAAGTCCGAAGGGTACTCAACCAGGGCTTGCCCACACAAGCACTCAATGGTCGCACTATTGTACTTAGCTCGTCTACCTCAAGGAATCGGTCCTTAGAGATCAAGGTGGGTCCCGCACTTGACCCGAATCTCGTGCACGCAGCACCATCCTTGCAACCATCCACCCCAATCAGGTTTTGCAAAACAATTTTTCCTGATAGCACCCACTATCAACTAGCCCATTTACAAAATCAAGACAACACCAATTGTCCTTTTAAAATCACGTGGTAAACTGGTAATTAATGGTAACAAGCAACTAATCAAGTGGTTTACTATGAGCATTACTAAGTAGATGCAAAACCTATTCAAGGATATGGCAATAATTAATCAAAATTAATAATCCTAAGGTAGCAAGGATATTTTATAAGATTTAATTATCAATGGGGATTTAGCTAGGCAATTTAGTTATTTAGCATTTTATGTTAAACATACATGCTAGTGTTCAAATTCTACAAAACTTGTTTGAAAACATGGGTTCAGAGGTTTCAAAGACTTGCCTTGATCGACGAGTGGGAAGATCCTCAATCTGCGTCGTAAACTAACTTCAGACTCGGATCTAACATAACGAAAATAAATAAACAATAAATACAATGCAAAAGAATTAATCGTAAAATAGAATGTATGCCAATGCACATGAAACTATATAAAACAGTAGACAATAATTTTACAAACATTTTAAAGTTTATTTCACAATCTTTGGAATTATGGAATTAAAGATATGAATTTATTGAGATTTTGTTTTCATTAAAACAAAAAGAAAGGGAGCTCTCTGATTGGGCCAAGGAGCAGCCCACGGCTGCTTCGGGGGGCGGGCGGCTCAAGCCATGGCTGCTGCCCATGTGAGCGCCGGCCACGCGTCTGTGATGCGATGGGCGCTCAGCGGGCAGGGCGCAACGGGTCGGCCGGCAGTGGCGCCCACGCTGGAGGCGGGCGCGGCGCGAGAACAGTGGTTCGACTCGGGTTCGGGCGACGCGAAGGCGGGAGGCCCAAGCGTTAGCAATGGCCGGCAGCGAAGCGGGCGCATGGACGGCCCACGCGGCATGCCATGGGCGATGGCTCATGGGGATGGAGACGGCCCGACGGGCGGTGGCGCAATAATATGCGGACCCGGCGGCAGAGGGCGCAATGGCGCCGACAGTGGGGCCCACTGCTGCTGGCTCGAAGGGGAGGATCGCAATGAGCGGGAGGGAGCCATGGCTGGCCGCCGGGTGGGGGAAGGTAGGGGAGGCCGGGAACTTAGGGGCGGGTCGACCCGGACGGGAGGCCGACGATGGGGCGCTGTACACAGAGGCGTTCATGGTGTGCCAAGTGGCCGGCGGCGAGGAGGGCGGCGGGGGGAAGGGTGGCGGCGGCGTGGGGAGGCTGTTGGGGGTTCTTCGGGAGGGGAGTGGGCGGAAGCAAGGCTGGGTTCGGGCCGGCCGTGGGGGGAGGAGGGCATGGCGGCGGTGGTTACAAGGCGCCCACCAAATTGGTCGGGAAACCTTCCTAGGGTCCTAGGGATGCTAGAGAGGGAAGAGGGGGGTAATCACCGCAATGATTTATTTAATTCGGCGAAGAACGGGACAGCGGCGGTGAAAACAACAGCCTTTTTCAAGGCCAAAATTGGCGAGCACGGTCGACGATTCCTGCGGCCGAAAGGCGGGATAAGTCCAGGGGAGGGAGAAGAATAACGTCTTCGGAGGGTTCAGCCAATGTGGCTCACCTGGCGGCGAATTGCGCAGAGAGGCAAAGGTGAGGGGAGGGTGGCGGCTAGGGTTTAAATAGGGATTTAGGGAGGAATTTGCGGGAAAGAGAGATCGATTCGGTATGGATTGATCCCCCACGATCAAGGGAACCAATTTTGCTGGTTTTTGGGGCGGATTTCCAGGGGAAAAATCAAGATAGGGGTTGGGGAGGATTTCTCTGTCCGTTTGGAAATAGAAGATCGAGAGGAAGTCAGGGAAGAAGGAAAGAAAGAAGGAAGAGAGAGAAAAGGAAATAGGGAAGGGGAAAAGAAAGAGAGAAAAAGAAAAATAGGTGGGGTCCACTTGCAAGAGAGGTGAAATACAAATAAATCCTAAAGATTTTATTTATTTCGACTTCAAATTATAAGTAAATATTTAATTGAGGATTAAATTGCAAAATACTATTTAGGAAATGTAAAATTAGGAAAATAGTGTTAATCATTTATTTTGCTCAAACAATCTTTTCACAAAACTTTTAATTAACATTTTTCTTGCAATTAAGTTTGTAAAGTTTTTATTTTGCAAAGCTTTTAATTTAGGAACATACTCATTTTTAAATAATTAAATATTTTCAAAAATTCTCATGAGATGCAATGCATATGATTTTTATTTTTGAAAAATGATGATGTTACAAAGACCGCAGAGGAAGCGGAGGAGCTGCTCAGGCAAATTTCAGCGAGGTGGAGGTCGAGGTGCCGAGCTCATGCACAGATACCATGGTCGCGCCGATGAGCTCGCTCATGAGCTTCGCCATCAGACACGCCGGGCGCCGACGACGATAGAAGGGCGCCCGAGCAGCCTGGGCCCCTCTCCTCAAGTGAGGTGAGGTCCCACTGTGCTTTACTGTGCTAGTCCTCGATCAAGAGCTAGCACACACGCACAACAGATTTTGGATCACAACCAAGTCGATTAATTTACATAAACTTTACATCGAGCGCTTTATGGCGTGGTTACATAGTTAAACACGAAGGCCTTACAAAGCGGAAATTCATATATTACAACCTGAAACTCCAAAAGAAGAAAGCCGAGGCAAATCCCCACAGGCAGAGCTAGAGGAACGCAATCCTAGGCGTCGAGGTACTCTTCGTCTTGGATCCCGGCGGCGAATCCTTCGTCGTGGTACATCTCCTCCTTGGGATTCCATTGCTGTTCGTCTCCTGCTCGTTGGAATGAGCAGCCCCGCATAAAAGGCGGGGGTGAGTATACTTTATACTCAACAAGCTAGGCTGACTACCATGCATTTAGGGCTTGACAAAGGAGAGTTAGGGGTTCTTTTTGCATAAAGCCAGTTTTACAAAATTTTACCTAAGATTTTATAAAATGGTTTAAAACGTGTTGAGAAAAACAAACGTTTGAACCAATTTCTTTGAAGTTCCGGCACCCACCGGTTTTTGCCCAACCTGGCTACTCACGGCACCCACCGTGCAAATACCCTCATCGCCACAAAGACCCATCGTGAGGAGAAAACCAAAACACACGACCGCAATCGTGGTTTTCCTTTGAAACACCATTTTGAAAACAAATAGAGAAGAAGTACCATGAGGCAGCTCCTTGCCGTCTGGCCCTGACCGTGGACACGGCTATCATGATAGTTTTATACTCGCAGAGATCGCACGCTTTACCCATGCGAGGTGGTTTTTCCGAGGGTGCCCTCAAAGGAAAAGATCAAGACAAGGCCTTTTTTCAACCTCCTCCTAGCTAAGGCATTCCCGCTAAGGTTTCCACACCGATGCCCTCTTGCGCCTAATAGAACAACACCCATCGCTTACTCCACCGATCGAATGCCAAAGTTAGGGACCAAGGATACTAAGCCGTGGCCCGCCCATACAGCAACACAGTCGCACTATTGTACTTAGCTCGTCTACCTCAAGGAATCGGTCCTTACGGACCGGGGTGGTTCCCACACTGGGCCCAAGTCTCGTGCTCGCGGCACCCACCTTGCATCTATCCACCCCGATCAGGTTTTGCAAAACAGTTTTACCCGATAGCACCCACTATCTTAACTATACCCATGACAAAGACTCCATCGCCTTTTTAAACCAATCATTTAAACAAGCATTTGATAATTGCAGATATCAAGAATGAACAACGACTTAGCACTGAGCATCTCTAAGCATTTACTGCAAAACCTAATTCAAGGGTGATGTTAAATATTAGCAATTTTAATAACCTAGGTAGCAGGAGTATTTTAACGAATAATTATTGATTGGGTGTTTAACTAAGCAGCTAAGTGATTAGCATTTTTAGTTTTGAATATAACATGCATTTTGTAAACTTCTAAGAAATTGAATTTCGAAACCATAGGACACAATGTTCAGCACTTGCCTTGCTCAGCAAATTCCTGGTGATCCTCCAGGGGATTGGTCACGAAACTATCGTCGTTAGGACCTAGCAAATAAAACAACCAAAATAAACACAACACCAAAATTAAATATGAAATGTATGCATGTGAATGGATATGCATAAATATGATGAAGATACTTTAATCTGAAAGTTGTATAAATTTTACTTGACTTCTTTTTATAAATCTTAGAAACCTTTATTTCATATGGAATTTAATTAATGTACATATGTAGCAACATATTTCTTTTTAAATGAGAAATAAAGAAAATAAACTAATTTCCTAAAATAAATGTTTATGTTATTTTATTTCATCATTTTAAATTGCCAATTTATTTTCATTTATCAAAATCCATTAAGGTTAATTAATTTATGTCTTTATCTTTAATAAGCTAAATCTAAATCATGTATTAATATGCATCAAATTATTTAAATTATATTTTTGAATTAAATTCCACATTTTTGTGAGTTTTAGAAATTTATTTCATAAATTTTGGACTTATATTTTTAAAGATATAAAATTTACAAGTTTTTATATTTATAAATTAAATTGGAAAAAGAAAAGGAAAAGGCGGGGGTACGGCCCGGCTTTACCAATTAACCCCACATGGGCGGCGGCCACCATGGCATGGCGCTGGCGTCTTGGCGCAAGCAGGCCAGTACGGACGCTGCTGCCAACTCGGGTCTGCCGCTGCCTGTCATCTTGGGGTCTTGACAAGGTGTGTCTTGCCGGCGGAGCGACGCGGCAAGCCAGTGGGCTATGTGACGGTTTAATCGTGAGCGGCCACGACAAAGCGGGCCGGTCCGTCACCACTGGCCGGCCGACGGCGGGTCACTTATCGGCGTCCACGGCAGGAGAGGGAGCGGCGGCTCGGGCGGCGGATCCGCGACCAGCACGGCCACGGCATGGGGAGCGAGGGGAAAGAGAGAGAGAGGAAAGGGAAGTCAAGGGGTTTGGCATGCGGCGAAGGAGGCTTTACGGTGAGGTGGCGACGACTGGCATGGCATTGTCATGGCAAGATATGAAGCGGCCGGCGGCGTAGTAGAGGTAGGCGGCGGGTCGGCGAGGAATTGGGAGGTGAGGAAGGCTCGGGGTGGCTCGGGCTTAGGCGAACGCGCCGAGGCGGTCGGCGGCTGCCGTGTTTCAGCGGGGGCATGAGCACGCCGCGGCCGTCTCCGGCGAGGAGGCGGCGCCACATGGGACTAACTCCTAGCGCCCGTGAGGAGAAGAGAGAAGGGGAGGGAGGGATTACCCGGCGAGGAGGCCCGACGGCGCGTGGGACCACTCGAGCTTCGGCGGCGCCCTCCGGCGACCTCCGGCGATGGCGGCGGCCGCGACCTGGAGAAATGGAGCGAGGGAAGTAAGAGGAAGGGGGTGATGGAAGGGATCGGCCGGGGAGGGTCTCACCGACGAGATCAAGGGAGGGCAGTGGGGAGTGAGAGGGAGGAGAAAACCGAGAGGGGTTGTCTCGGTTTGTCCGAGAGAGAGAGATGAGAGAGAGAGTGAGTGGGGGGGGTTTAGATAGGATTAGGGAAAGGCCCAAAAAGGGGATATTTCCTTTTGGGAACAAGGGCAAAATGGGGATTTTCCAATTGGGGAAAATGACAAGTAGGGCCCACTTGTCATAGAGATGAGAGGGAATTAATGTTAGGGCAAAATACATTTTTGCTAGACCTAATTAGTTTGAAATTTGCTTACAAAGTTTTTAGTTAAATCTTTAGTTTCAATTACTTGGTTATCTTTTATTTTAACATGAAAAGGGTTAATCTAAAAATTGTAAAAATTGATTTGTAACAATTCTGGATATTTTCAAATGAGATATATATATATGTCCATATTTATAGGTTAAATCCTTAGATAGGTTTGTAGAGGAAATATTTACAGTAACATGCACATTTTTCAAAAATAATTTTAATTTTAATTTTTTGGATTTCACATGTGATGATGCCATGATGATGCATTTTCAAAATTTTTGAAAAATGGGGATGTTACAAACCTCTCCCCCTTAAACGGAATCTCGACCCCGAGATTTGGAAAAGCTAGGAAAAAGGTCAGAACTCGCCTCAAGTTCCTCTTCGCTCCCAAGTTGTTTGCCTTCGAGTGGTTGCTCCTCGAACCTTGCAAAGCTTGATCACCTTGCTCCGGGTCTGACGAGCGGCTTCGTCCAAAATCCGAATCGGATATTCCTTGTAAGTCAGATCTTCTTGCAGGTTCAACTGTTTCAACGGCATTTGCTCTTCTGGAACTCTCAAGCATTTCCTTAGCTAGGACACATGGAATATATCGTGTATAGCCGACAACTGAGGTGGCAACTAGAGCCGATAGGCCACTTCACCTTTTCTAGCCACAATCTTGAAAGGTCCAATATATCGCGGTGCAAGCTTTCCGCTGACTCGGAAACGGCGAACTCCTTTCATCGGAGACACTTTCAGGTAAACAAAATCTCCGTCAGTAAAGCTGAGTTCCCTTCGCCGATTATTTGCATAGCTCTTTTGCCGACTTTGAGCAGTTCTTAATTGTTGTTGAATAGCTCGGACTTGTTCATTTGCTTCCTTGAGTAGGTCAGGTCCAAAAACCATTCTTTCTCCAGTCTCTTTCCAGTAGAGGGGGGTTCTGCACTTCCTGCCATATAATGCTTCAAACGGAGACATCTGTAAGCTTGATTGGTAACTGTTGTTATATGAGAACTCTGCGTATGGCAAATGTTTATCCCAACTTTTGGAATTTGCCAAAGCGCAAGCTCGAAGCATGTCCTCCAGAATTTGGTTAACTCGCTCTGTCTGTCCTTCACCATGGGTGGAATGTCAGATCAAGTTTAGGTTGGTTCCTAGCAATCCATGCAGCTTCTGCCAGAACTTAGATGTGAACTGGGTTCCTCTGTCGGAGACAATCTTCTTAGGAACTCCATGCAGCAAACAACTTTAGACAGATCTGATTCGCTAGCTTATTTCGTTGTAAGTTGTCTTCTTTGGGATGAAGTGAGCAGACTTGGTGAGCCGATCCACAACGACCCAAATGGAATCATGACCGGACTGGGTCCTGGGTAAGCCGGTAATGAAATCCATTCCGATCTCTTCCCATTTCCACTCAGGAACTTTCAGGGGTTGAAGCAATCCTGCAGGTCGTTGATGTTCTGCTTTGACCCGCTGACAGGTATCACACAGGGCGACAAACTCGGCGACGTCTCGCTTCATACCAGTCCACCAATATGACGTTCGGAGATCCAAGTACATCTTGGTACTTCCTGTGTGGATTGACAGCGCTGAGTCATGAGCTTCCTTCAGAATCAGCTCCTTGATTTCTTTCTTGTTCGGCACAAAAATTCTCTTTTCGAACCAGAGGGTGCCGTTATCGTCCACTAGGAATCCTGGGGCTTTTCCTGCCTTGATCCTTTCCTTGATTTCTGCTACTTTTGCATCATCCTTTTGAGCTCCTCGAATCTGGTTCTCCAAGGTCGGTTGAAGTGCTAGCGTATTAACACAGCCTTGTTCCACTAATTCCAAATTTAACTTCCGGAATTCTTCATATAGTGCCGGTTGATCTTCTTGAATCCTGAGGTTATTACAATAACTTTTTCTGTTTAAGGCATCAGCTACTACATTGGCTTTTCCGGGGTGATAGTGAATGCCTAAATCATAATCCTTTATCAGCTCTAACCATCTTCTTTGCCTCATGTTCAGGTCTGGCTGTGTGAAAATATACTTCAAGCTCTTGTGGTCCATATATATCTCGGTCCGGTTACTGACCAAGTAGTGCCTCCAGATCTTGAGAGCATGGACCACAGCAGCTAATTCCAGATCATGAGTGGGATAGTTGACCTCGTGAGGCTTTAGCTGTCTTGATGCATAGGCTATAACTTTCCCTTCTTGCATCAACACACACCCAAGTCCTAACTTGGAAGCATCGCAATAGACTTCAAAATCTTTGCGAATATCCGGCAGAGTGAGAACTGGGGCTGAGGTCAAACGCTTCTTTAGCTCATGAAAACTGTTCTCGCAGGCTCTAGTCCATTCAAACTTCTTGTCCTTTTTCAAGAGCTGGGTGAGGGGTCTTGCGACTCGGGAGAAGTCTTCAATGAATCTTCTGTAATATCCTGCCATTCCAAGGAAACTGCGGACCTTGGGCACTGCCTTCGGCGGCGTCCAATCCAGAACATCCTTTACTTTGCTTGGGTCGACAACGACACCGTCGGCTGATATGATGTGTCCTAGGAACGTTACTTCTTTCAGCCAAAACTCGCACTTATTGAATTTGGCATATAGCTGATGCTTTTTGAGCTTTTCCAACACTAACCTTAAGTGCTCAACATGTTCTTCTTCATTCCTGGAGTAGACGAGAATGTCGTCAATAAAGACGACCACAAACTTGTCCAAGTATTCCATGAATATTTTGTTCATCAGATTCATGAAATAGGCGGGTGCATTGGTCAATCCAAAGGACATAACTGTATACTCGTATAGTCCATACCGAGTAGTGAATGCAGTCTTAGGTATGTCCTCTTTTCGGATCTTGATCTGATGGTAGCCGGACCTCAGATCAATCTTGGAAAAAACACAGGCTCCTTTAAGCTGATCAAACAGATTGTCGATCCTGGGCAAAGGGTACTTGTTCTTGATTGTAACTTCATTCAGGGATCTGTAGTCCACGCACATCCTTAGGGTTTTGTCCTTCTTCTTGACAAAAATTGCTGGGGCTCCCCAAGGTGATGCACTGGGACGAATGAATCCTTTGCCTTCTAATTCTTCAAGCTGTTTCTTAAGTTCTGCCAAAAGGTTTGCAGACAACTGATATGGCCTCTGAGCTATCGGGGCAGTTCTAGGTGCTAGCTCAATGATAAACTCAATGTCACGGTCGGGTGGCATACCAGGTAGGTCATCTGGAAATACATCCGGGAATTCTTTGGCCACTGGGGTGAGTCCAAGGTTATTCCTTCCAACCGGTTCAAAGTAATCGATGACTCTGGCAAAGAAGGTTAGAGGAGAATTCTACTCGGACTCCATTACTATTGACAAGAGAAATTGCACGACTGGCACAGTTAATCTGGCCATTGTGCTTAGTTAACCAGTCCATGCCTAGGATAACTTCTATTCCTTGAGAATCTAGCAAGATAAGGTTTGCTAGAAACTTTACTCCATTAACTTCTATGTCTATCTTAGGACACATTTTATCGGTCCGTATAGACTTTCCTGGTGATTGAACAATCAGAGGGTGCTCTAAGCTCATTATGTCCCAATTATTTGATTCCACAAAATCTTTTGATATGAAAGAATGCGATGCACCGGAATCAAATAAAACTGTAGCTGGAACTGAATTCACTAGGAACTTACCAAGTACGACCTCTGGTGCATTCTGCGCTTCTTCCGCAGTGATACAATTGACTTGGCCTCTCCCGGCAACTTGAGGTGCCCTCGGAGGTTGAGGTGCTCCACGGCCTCTTCCAGCAGCTGGTGCACGAACATTTGTCCCGGTGTTGGGAGGAGCAGTCTGGCGCTTCTGGGGACACTTGGAAGCAAAATGACCCCATTGGTGGTAGTTAAAACACTGAACTCCTGTTGAAGTGTTGCTCTGAGGAGCCTGGGAAACTAGAGCTTGGCGGGGGCCTTGTGGGGCTTGACGAGTCTGAGATGCTGGCATCCTTTGACCTTGTCGAAACTGTGGCACTGGAGGCCTGCTGGATGGAAACTGGGAGAATCGGGGCCTCGTGCTGCTAAATCCTTGGTGATATTGTTGGGCCATCCTTCTCTTGCGCTTCTCCATGCGCTGTCGCTCGATATCTTCCATAACTAATGCTTTATTGACCATATCCTGGAAAGTGGCATAGTCGTTGGAAGCAATAAGGGCCTTCAGATCGGGGTCCATTCCTTCCATGAATTTCCATATCTTGTCGGACTCTGAGGCTACTTCCGTGGTAGTATAACAGGCAAGGTGGTTGAACTTGTTCAGGTATTCAGTGACAGACATATTGCCCTGCTGAAGACGATGAAATTCTCGTCTCTTCATCTCCATGATACCCTTGGGGACAAACGAGGCGGTGAAAGCCTTGGAAAAGTCCTCCCAGGTGAGAGCTTCGACATTCAGGTGGGAAGCTTGGAAGTTTTCCCACCATATGGCAGCATTGTCCTGGAGTTGATGACCGGCAAAGTTGACACTCTCTCGGTCAGAGCACTGGATCATATCTAACTTTCGCTTCATTTCTCGGAGCCAGTCCTTAGCAACCAGGGGTTCCACGGCTCCTGTGAATACTGACGGTCTAGTTCTCATGAAGTCACCAAACTTAGACTGGTGTTGGTTCTGTGGAGGCTGAGCTTTAGCAGGAGCAGCGAGGTTGTTGAGATTATGGGCGATGGCCTGAAAAGCTTGCAGGTGCATTGCCAGTATTTGGTCAAGCTGTGGAGGATGAGCTGGTGGGGGTGGCAGATTGACATTGGCCTGGTCGTCAGCAGCTGGTTGATTCTAGGGCTGACCAACAGGCGGAGGCTGGCCCTGAGGTTCGTTCACTACTAACTCTCTGCCTCTTCCATGACTGGTAGCTGCTCCATTCCGGGTGTCCACCATCTGACAGCAATTTCGAGAATGAGATGAGAGGGAAAAACCAGGGAGAAAGCTAATGGGAAGGTCATAACATCCACAACACACCTGTGCAAACAAATACCAAAAAGACTCAAAAAGACACATAAGTGACAGTGGCACGACCAAGTCGGTGCACACTATCTCAAAATATAGCTGGGAAATCCAACGCTCTCTAATACGATTACATATTTTTGGATTCCTACAGTCTTAACGTTAATTTTGCTTTCTTGAAGCCATCTGGTTCCTCTATGCTTCTGGCTCGCTTTAATGCTTCTTGGGGACTCGTTTCGATCGTCAACGACTTGTGGCTTCAGGTTTCCTAATAAGGCAAGGACGTCGACTAAATGTTTGAATTAGGGAAGATTGTAGAAACAACACTTTTGCTTTTTGAAGCACAAATCATTCAGAAGGTGGTAAGAGAGGAAAAGGTAAGACCAGATAGAAGCGAAAATTTTAAGTAATAAAAACAGAAGAGGGTAAGTTTTCGAAAACTGTTGAAAGTAGATTTATTATTTAAATAAGTCCTTAGGGCTATACCATTCTACCTAGGTTGCGGCCTACAGCCTAGACTCTGATACCAACCCTGTCGGGACCCCCTCCTGGCGGAGGTGAGGTCCCACCTGTGCTTTACCTGTGCTAGTCCCTAGATCAGTAGCTAGCACACACAGACAACAGATTTTGGATCACAACCAAGTCGATTAATTTACATAAACTTTACATCAGAGTGCGCCTTATGGCGTGGTTACATAGTTCGGCACGAAGGCCTTACAAAGCGGAAGTTCATATATTACAACTGAAACTCCAAAAGAAGAAAGCCGAGGCAAATCCCCACAGGCAGAGCTGGAGGAACGCAATCCTAGGCGTCGAGGTACTCTTCGTCTTGGATCCCGGCGGCGAATCCTTCGTCGTGGTACATCTCCTCCTTGGGATTCCATTGTTGTTGCCTCTCTGCTCATTGAATGAGCACCAAGATAAAGGCGGGGTGAGTATACTTTATACTCAACAAGCTAGGCTGACTACCATGCATTTAGGGCTTGACAAAGGAGAGTTAGGGGTTCTTTTTGCATAAAGCCAGTTTTACAAAATTTTACCTAAGATTTTATAAAATGGTTTAAAACGTGTTGAGAAAAACAAACGTTTGAACCAATTTCTTTGAAGTTCCGGCACCCACCGGTTTTTGCCCAACCTGGCTACTCACGGCACCCACCGTGCAAATACCCTCATCGCTCACAGCACCCACTGTGAGGAGAAAAACCAAAACACACGACCGCAATCGTGGTTTTCCTTTGAAACACCATTTTGAAAACAAATAGAGAAAAAGTACCATGAGGCAGCTCCCGGTCGTCCGTCCTTGACCGTGGACACGGCTATCATGATAGTTTTATACTCTGCAGAGATCGCACGCTTTACCCATGCGAGGTGGTTTTTTCCAAGGGTGCCCCCAAAGGAAAAGATCACCACAAGGCCTTTTTCCAACCTCCTCCTAGCTAAGGCATTCCCGCTAAGGTTTCCACACCGATGCCCCTCTTGCGCCAATAGAACAACACCTACTGCCTACTCCACCGACTGAAATGCCAAAGTTAGGGACTGAAGGATACTAAGCCAGGGCCCGCCCATACAGGCACACACGGTCGCACTGTTGTACTTAGCTCGTCTACCTCAAGGAATCGGTCCTTACGGACCGGGGTGGTTCCCACACTGGGCCCAAGTCTCGTGCTCGCGGCACCCACCTTGCATCTATCCACCCCGATCAGGTTTTGCAAAACAGTTTTACCCGATAGCACCCACTATCTTAACTATACCCATGACAGCACCCCTTGTCTTTTTAAACCAATCATTTAAACAAGCATTTGATAATTGCAGATATCAAGAATGAACAACGACTTAGCACTGAGCATCTCTAAGCATTTACTGCAAAACCTAATTCAAGGGTGATGTTAAATATTAGCAATTTTAATAACCTAGGGTAGCAGGGAGTATTTTAACAGAATAATTATTGATTGGGTGTTTAACTAAGCAGCTAAGTGATTAGCATTTTTAGTTTTGAATATAACATGCATTTTGTAAACTTCTAAGAAATTGAATTTCGAAACCATAGGACACAATGTTCAGCACTTGCCTTGCTCAGCAAATTCCTGGTGATCCTCCAGGGGATTGGTCACGAAACTATCGTCGTTAGGACCTAGCAAATAAAACAACCAAAATAAACACAACACCAAAATTAAATATGAAATGTATGCATGTGAATGGATATGCATAAATATGATGAAGATACTTTAATCTGAAAGTTGTATAAATTTTTACTTGACTTCTTTTTATAAATCTTAGAAACCTTTATTTCATATGGAATTTAATTAATGTACATATGTAGCAACATATTTCTTTTAAATGAGAAATAAAGAAAATAAACTAATTTCCTAAAATAAATGTTTATGTTATTTTATTTCATCATTTTTAAATTGCCAATTTATTTTCATTTATCAAAATCCATTAAGGTTAATTAATTTATGTCTTTATCTTTAATAAGCTAAATCTAAATCATGTATTAATATGCATCAAATTATTTAAATTATATATTTGAATTAAATTCCACATTTTTGTGAGTTTTTAGAAATTTATTTCATAAATTTTGGACTTATATTTTTAAAGATATAAAATTTACAAGTTTTTATATTTATAAATTAAATTGGAAAAAGAAAAGGAAAAAGCAGGTGCAAGTTTCATTTCTCGGCCCAAATTAACCCACATGGTAATGGCCAGCCATGGCCGGCGGTGCATGGCATACAAGACGTAAGAAGTCATGGACGCGGTATGGCCGGCTCGTGTCTGCACGCTGGCCGCTACAAGGTCTTGACATGGCGGCGTCTGGCTGGCGTGAGTGACGCGGGCAACCAAAGGGCGTATGTGAGGCAGCTTGTCGCGTGAGGCTGGCCACGACAAAGGGGCAGTTTGTCACCCACTGGCCGGGCGACGACGGCGGCCACTGTCGGCATCACGGCAGAGGAGGAGGGCGGCTCGGGCGGCGGCGGATCCGCGACAGCGGAGCCACGGCCGGAGCGATGGGGAAAGAGAGAGGGAAGGAAGTGGGGCGGGGTGTGGCGGAGGAAGGAGGCCATGGTGAGGTCGGCGGCGACTGGGCGGCGGCGGCGGCAAGACGGCATGTGCCGGCCGGCGGCCAAGTAGAGGTAGGCGGCGGGTCGGCGAGGAAGGGAGGTGAGGAAGGCTCGGGGTGGCTCGGGCTTAGGCGAAGCCTTGGCCGAGGCGGTCCGGCGGCGTGGCCGTGTTTCAGGCGGGGCATGGAGCACGTCCGCCGGCCGTCTCCGGCGAGGAGGGTTGCGCCGTGGTGGGACGAACTCCTAGCGGCCGGAGAGGGAGAAGAGAGAAGGGGAGGGAAGGATTACCCGGCGAGGAGGCCCGACGGCGGCTGGGACCGCTCAAGCCTGGCGCCCTCCGGCGACCTCCGGCGATGGCGGCGGCGGCGACCTAGAGAAATGGAGCGAGGGAAGTAAGAGGAAGGGGGTGATGGAAGGGATCGGCCGGGGAGGGTCTCACCGACGAGATCGAGGGCGGGCAGTGGGGAGTGAGAGGGAGGAGAAAACCGAGAGGGGTTGTCTCGGTTTGTCCGAGAGAGAGAGATGAGAGAGAGAGTGAGTGGGGGGGATTAGATAGGATTAGGGAAAAGGTAGTTTAGGGAAAGGCCCAAAAAGGGGATATTTCCTTTTGGGAACAAGGGCAAAATGGGGATTTTCCAATTGGGGAAAATGACAAGTAGGGCCCACTTGTCATAGAGATGAGAGGGAATTAGTGTTAGGGCAAAATACATTTTTACTAGACCTAATTAGTTTGAAATTTGCTTACAAAGTTTTTATTTAAATCTTTAGTTTCAATTACTTGGTTATCTTTTATTTTAACATGAAAAGGGTTAATCTAAAAATTGTAAAAATTGATTTGTAACAATTCTAGATATTTTCAAATGAGATATATATATATATGTCCATATTTATAGGTTAAATCCTTAGATAGGTTTGTAGAGGAAATATTTACAGTAACATGCACATTTTTCAAAAATGATTTTAAATTTTTTTTTTTTTTGGATTTCACATGTGATGATGCCATGATGATGCATTTTCAAAATTTTTGAAAAATGGGGATGTTACACGATGCGCATGCACCAACAGGGTGCTCTGAACCTTGATCCATCCGCTCCATATAAACGAGATCCAAGGGCTGAGAATGTTTTTTTGCACTCGTGCATTGAGTTCTCATTTATACCGAATATTTTTCCAGTTTAGAAAAGGGCTTAAAAGAAGTGTAACTTGGCTCGATTTCCACCCATAGTTTCAAGGGCTGAGTGTACAGCTAGTAAGGCACAGGGCATGTGGCTTGGCCTACCCGAACCTCGCTCAGGAGCTCGGGTGTTTTCCTAGGATTATTCAGCCCTCGAGCAAGCCAAGCTGATCTAGGAGCCAAGAGAGAAGCCGAGCCGCACAAAGAGAAGCCAGGCTGGATGTCAGGAGATAAGCTTGGAAGAAATTCTATTTATTTTATTGAACGCTTATCTGGCATTGCCAATATGTATGTCACCATGAATTGTTGCAATTTTATCCAAATTCTATGGGCTAGATAATAATTTTGAAGACCTTATCATAATTGCTTGAAAGTTAGAGACTTAGGGCCTGTTTGGTTGGCGATCAACTTTACCACACCTAACCTTAGGAGTCAGCCACAGCTGGGTTCGTCTATCTTTCTTCTTTGTCAACGCTACTAAGGACCTAACGGTTCGCCTACCTGATGAAAGAATGAACATGAGAAAGGGTTAACAACTTGCATTAATTTCCTTACAGAAAAAACTAATTTCATTTATACTCATGACTCAAGTTGGCTAATTTTGACTGACAGACTTAAAAGGCAAAATCCTTCGAAATTTTTTGAGTCATCTCTAAACTCTTTTCCTTATCTCATCTCGAACGAATTGCTATGCCGAGGTGGGGGGACGGGAAAAGAAACTGCTCCGAAGAAAGATATTGGGGTTCCCAATGCTTCTCCACGCCCAACGAGATGCGCCAACCTCGGGATGCTTTACTCCTAACCCCACGACAGTTCCGAGACGGAGCATAACCTGAGTCTCGGTTAAGAACGGCGATGATCTACGTTTTCATGGATAGTTTCATTCGAGATCGTGATGGAGGACATAGCTTATGATCATCGGCTTTGATCATGCCATAAAATAAAATGCAAATTCGCTTTGAGCGCCAGGAAAAAAGTCAAAAAAAAAAGCAAACTCACACCATCCATTTCAAACGGGATTTGTCCCGTGGACACACGAGCAATCCAACCCGCAAATCGACGTGCCTCAACTTGATAAATTTACTTATTTCAATCAATTCATCTGGTTATGCCTTATCCTCTTTACTTTTTCGATTCAATTTATGGACGAGTCCTCCTCGGCCGGCGGTAAACGCCCTTTGGCTGCCTTACTTGCTTACTCGGGAATTTGTTTAAAACTACTCTCTAACCTTTCAGCTCTGGATTCGATGACTTATTCGAAAACCTTCCTGACTTGAGCTCTATAACGGGGTCTCTCCCTGTACTCTGCGCTCCAACGGAAACTATTGCCTATGCTTGCTGCTCGCTTAGCCGCCATGGTGAAATTGGTAGACACACTGCTCTTAGGGAGTTTGTAGCAAAATTTTCTTGTTTGGTTGGCTTACATGCCTAACGATAGACATGGCTATTTTTCATGGCACCTGTTTTTGGGTAGTGACTTAAAAAAACTTGCCAAATCAATTCAATGGATGCTATTTTCTTGTACGGCAACAACAAATCAATTTAATCCCACTGTAACAAATCAATCTAGATGAACAAATAGCATTGATTCTTGTGTTTTCTGAATTTTGCTAGTTTAGCAACAGTATTCTTCAGGGTGATTTCAGGGCTGCGATCCTGGATTGATTCCTTCCGACTGGTATCAGAGCACAGTGTTGCATGCCCAAAATCATTCGATACCGTCACAAGCAGGAGCAGGACCAGATGGCGATGGTACCCCAAACGGCGAGAGACGGTGGCGGCATGTCGCTCCAGTACCCGCAGCTCACGGCAACCAACTACACGACCTGGGCCATCAAGGTGGAGGCTCTCCTTGACGCCCAAGGTCTCTGGGAAGCCGTCGCTCCGGCGGAAGGTGCGGTGGTGGAGGCACGAAAGGACAAGACGGCGAGGGCGCAGCTTCTCCAAACCCTTCCCGAGGATATCTTGCTACAGGTGGCGACGAAGAAAACGGCAAAGGAGCTTTAGGATAGCCTCAAGACGAGGTTCGTCGAGGCGGATCGCGTCAAGACGGCGCGGTTGGCAATATTGAAGGGGGAGTTCTTTGCTCTCCGCACGAAGGATGGCGAAGCCCTGGACGAGTACGCCGGGAAACTAAGTGGCATGTCGGTGAAACATGCCAATCTCGGGGCGACTTTGGAGGATTCGGCATTGGTGAAGAAGCTACTCAACACCGTGCCGGACCGCTTCTACCCCGTCGTCGCTGGCATCGAGCAATTTTGCGACATTGATACCATGGCATTCGAGGAGGCCATAGGACGCCTCAATGAGTTCGATGAGCGGCTGCGTCTGTGTGCTCCAGGCGGCAACGACGATGGCCAACTGTTGCTCACTCAGGCGGAGTGGCAAGCCCGGTAGAGGCATGGCACCGGAGACTCGTCGTTGGGGAACAAAGGCAAGAACCAAGGGCCGGGAGATGGAAGCAACCACGGCCGGGGTGGACGCGGGCGTGGACGAGGCCATGGCAGAGGCGGCCGTGGTGACTCATCGCACAAAAACGAAGTAGGCGGCTCCGGCGGTGGCAGTGGTGGACGGGACAAATCCCACATCAAATGTTTTAATTGTGAAAAAAAATAGGCCATTATGCGTCTAAGTGTAGGTCTAAGAAGAAGAATGAAGAAGTAAATCTCACTCGTACAGAGAAGGATGAGCCTGCGTTGTTGCTGGTTGTCAAGGAGGGAGCCAGTGACTTTGTGCTGCTGAACGAAGAGAAGGTAGAGCCTCAGCTTCGTGATGGCAGCAGCACAGACTTCACCTCTGATGTTTGGTACTTCGACAATGGGCTAGTAACCACATGTCAGGAGACAAGTCGAAGTTCCTTGATCTTGATGAGTCTGTCAGAGGCAGGGTTAGGTTCGGCGACGGCTCTGCAGTGGAGATAAAGGGGAAAGGTTCAACTTTGTTCCAGTTCAACGGAGGTGAACGTCGTCTACTGACAGAGGTATACCTTATACCAGCTCTCTGTAATAATATAATTAGCTGTGGACAGTTAGCAGAAGGGGGGAGCAGGATCACCATGCAAGGGGAATTTCTATCAGTGTATGATTCTAGTGATAAGTTGATCATTAGGATTAAAAGCTGCACAAATCGTCTATATAAAGCAGTGATAGAAACAAGTGAACCTGTCTGCTTGTTGGCTAACATCATTGATCAAGCGTGGCTTTGGCACGCAAGACTTGGTCACGTCAATTTTAACTCCTTGAGAATGTTGGGTGAGAGAGGAATGGCAGTGGGGGTTCCATGTATCACACATCCAAATAAGTTGTCATGCATGTTTACTTGCTAAGCAGACAAGGCTTCCTTTTCCTGCAGTAGCAAATTTTCGGGCGGAGGAGCCACTCGAGCTAATTCATGCAGACCTGTGTGGGCCAATTTCTCCATCTACATTGGCAAGGAACAATTATTTCTTGCTCATTGTAGATGATCACTCAAGGTGGATATGGGTGTATAGTTTGAAGAAAAAAGACCAAACCTTCACTGTATTCAAGAACTTCAAGCAACGAGTTGAGAACCTTAGTGGACACAAAGTAAAGACTTTAAGAACAGACCGGGGAGGAGAGTTCTTGTCCACTGAGTTCAATGAATTTTGTGAAGCATCTAGGATTCAGAGGCATTTGATAGCACCTTACTCACCACAGCAAAATGGGGTTACTGAGCGAAGGAATAAGACAGTCATGGGAATGGCTAGATCGCTGTTGAAGAGTATGAGTGTACCAGGGCAGTTTTGGGGTGAAGCTGTGAGGCACTCGGTGCATCTGTTGAATCGACTGTCCACCAGAGCTCTCGGTGATCAAACTTCTTTTTCTTTTTTTTCTTTTTTTTTGAACAGCATGAAAGCTGTACCATGTATTAAGGTAGAAGAAAAATTACAAGAGAAATTTACAAATGCCCGAGGGCAAAGAGACTAAAAGGAGAACTCAAGGAACAATCTCCGGCAAAAAATTAGCAACACCCTTGGCTCCCGCCAAGGCCCAAAATCTAGCACTGTCCTGGATTTTTTTGAAACAACAAAAGCAGCGGTAGGGGGCTGTTGCTGAAAATGCGCCTGTTGCGCTCACACCATATCTCCCAGCAAGTAAGGATTAGAATGGAGTGGATTCCTTTTCTGCAGGTAGAAACTACTGAGGCTAAGCAATCCTCCCACCAGACCAATAGGTCCCAACGTGGCCTGCAAATGGTCGCACAACCAGTCCATCCAGCAATTTTCGCCCAGATAATGTTAACAATAGGACATTGGGTGAACAAGTGCTTTGCCGATTCTTCGTCTCTTCTGCAGAACTGACAGGTTGGGCAATGCGGCCATCCCCTGTTACGAAGCCTGTCGGCTGTCCAGAGACGTCCTTGGGCCAGAAGCCAAATAAACATCTTACATTTGGCAGGAGCCCAGGCCCACCAAATGAGATGGACAAAGTTTGTTTTTGTGGAGCCCTCAAATTGTAAGCTATAAGCTGACTTGGAAGAGTAAGTTCCGTTGGCGTTCCATTTCCAGATGATCTGATCCTCCACCTCATCCCGAAGCCGTACATCGGCATTGTAAAGGTGCTCCCAAATGGTGAAGAACTCATGCAAAATGGCCATTGTGAGACGCCGACGTGCTCTCTGTATCCAAGCATTGTGTGAGAGCGCATCAAAGACTGAGATCTTTTTATTGCGTGATAAGGCGTAGATCTTCGGGGCAGCCAGGCGCAACGGATATGGGAGTAGCCAGGAGGAGTCCCAGAAGAGAGCTTTCTTCCCATTTCCAACAATCACTCTGGTTGAGATCGCAAACAGAGCACGGTCATCGTCGTTGCAGGGGTTGGGTAAGTCCACCCACGGCTGACTCGGCGCTGTCCATTGGAGCCATAGCCAGCGGAGCCTCAGCGCGCGGCCGAATTTCTGCAGGTCCAGAATACCCAAACCACCTCGGTCGGCCGGTGACCACACTTTTGACCACCTAACTTTGCATTTGCCACCGCTTAAATGATCTTCTCCTGCCCACAGGAATTTACGACGAATCTTGTCGAGATCCCGCATGAAGGAGCGTGGCGTCTTGATAACCGTAAGTACATGTGTCGGCATGGCACTTAGGACGGAGGCCACCATCACTTTCCTGCCCCCAGGAGACATCCATTTTGCTTTCCAAAGAGCAAGTCTACCATGAGCTTTATCAAGGATAAGCTGAAGATGGCCACGGCGTATCCTTCCTATGGTCAGAGGCAGGCCCAGGTATGTGATAGGGAAGTCTGTTTTTTCTCCAGCGAAATCCCCCAGGACCTCTTGAAGGTTGACATCATGACAGCTTATGGGGACGACCAGGCTTTTGGTGGCATTGATTTTGAGTCCAGTGGCAGCACCAAAATGATCAAGAAGCCGGAGAGCGAACCTGACATCTCCTCGACTAGGGTGCAAGAAGAGAGCCACGTCATCGGCATACATGCTGCACTTGAGCTTCATTCTCCTGTCTCCAATTTGATGAAGGGCCCCCTCCCTCAAGGCCAGCTCAAACAGGCGCTTCAGCGGATCTATGGCTAGTATGAACAAATAAGGGGACAAAGGATCCCCTTGACGGAGACCACGACGGTGAATGATCTTGGGTCCGGGAAAGCCATTCAGCACCAAGGAGGATGAGGACGAGGCAAGCAGCAGGGAGATCCAGTTGCGCCAGCGGACCGAGAAGCCCAAGAGCAAATCCTGTGTTGGTCAAATTAGATAGGGCCTTTAGCAACAGGAGTTGGGACCTTGCTTTCGGTAATCATCTCCTGCATGCTTTGCCTTCGGCTTTCCCGGACCATTGCCCACTGCTCCTCTTTCCCGCCAAGGGACCCAGGAGACCAACTCCCTTCCGTTTTGAAAACTTCTGGCCAAAGCTGCCGGGCTTCCTAGATACAGTCAAGCTGACCTAGGAAAAACCTCTTAATGCCGTCCATCCACTCACCGTGCTGGACATCAAACTGAAGCGCACCTCCTCGGCCTTGCGCAAATGGAGTCGGGGTTTTGTCCAGGGGTTAACCTTAACCCTCCATATCTGCCTAGAGCTAGTACATAGGTTGGAAGCTGCCCAGGATAAGCGTCATCTTTCCACAGAAGAACTGCATCTTCGCAGTAAGCTTAAGGTTCGCATCCTCGGCATTGCGGCGGTGGAACGGGCCAGGAGGCGACAAAGCTCCAGGATCACTTGGCTTAGGGAGGGAGATGCAAACACAAAAATTTTTCACCTTAAAGCAAATGGCCGTCGCAAAAAAAATCTCATATCCTCACTGGACACTCCAAGTGGCTGTGTCCTTGCCCATGAAGACAAAGAACGTGAACTCTTCACTCACTTCAACAGCCTGCTTGGCAGTACCTCAAACTTCTTTTGAGGTTTGGACAGGGAAAAGACCCCACCTAGCTCACTTGAGAGTGTTTGGATGCATGGCTCATGCCAAGGTGACCACACCTAACACCAAGAAGCTTGATGACAGGAGTCAACCGATGATCTACTTGGGTGTAGAAGAGGGTTGTAAGGCTCATCGACTGTATGATCCAAGAAAGAAAAAGATCCATGTTAGTAGAGATGTAAAATTCGAGGAAGATGTTGAGTGGCAGTGGGGTAAGAGAACTGAAGAAGACTCTGACTTTATTGTTGAAGATAATCTCATATTCTCATCGGTGAGCCAATCTTGAGTGCTGATCAGCAAAGTCAGGAAACTCAGTCTCAAGTGCAAGATTGTGTGCAAGAATCAAATTCTCCAACGTCCACACTAAGAGAAACTTGTGCACCTTCAGCACCAGTTACTGCAGAGATGCAAGGGCCCATGACAAGACCATGAGCACGTGCTATGGCTCAGGGAAAATCTGCTGCACGGGAGCAAATACCCCAGGTGTCAACACCAAATGTACTGCGATCAACATCAGGGCAATTGGAGCCTAGTGTACCACACTCTGTTTCAAGCAATAGTGCAAGTTCCGAGGAAGCACTAACAAAGTTCAGAAGTGTGCATGAAATCATGCAGGAGACAAGTCCAGTAAGTCTTCAAGACTGAAACTCTGAAGAAGAACTGATGCTAGCTGAAATGGAGGAGCCTTTGTGCTATAGGGATGCAGCAGGACAATTTCATTGGGTGGAAGCCATGAAGACTGAACTAGCATCCATTGAAAAGAATGCCACTTGGGAACTACTGAGCTACTAGCTGGACAGAAACCTATTGGGCTGAAATGGGCTTATAAGGTCAAGAGAAACTCAAATGGAGAAGTTATCAAGTGCAAAACTAGGCTAGTCGCAAAAGGATATGTACAAAAACAGGGTGTTGATTTTGATGAAGTCTTTGCGCCGGTGGCTAGACTAGACACCGTGCGACTCATCTTTGCAATTGCAGCAAACCGAAGCTGGGAGGTACACTATCTTGATGTCAAAACTGCATTTTTGTATGGGGATCTCGAAGAGGAAGTGTATGTGCAGTAACCTGAAGGTTTTGCTGTCAAAGGAAAGGAACAGTGAGTTTACAGGCTTAAGAAAGCTTTGTATGGTCTGCGTCAAGCTCCCCGGGTGTGGAATATCAAGCTGGACAAAACCTTGAAGCAGCTAGGTTTCATCAAATGTGATCATGAACAAGCCGTGTACACCAGAGGACATGGGCAGACTGGACTGATTGTCGGTGTTTACGTTGATGACCTGGTAGTCACCGGAGAAAATTCTGAGAAAATTGCCTTATTCAAGCATCAAATGAGGAATGAATTTGAAATGAGTGACCTCGAATTACTTAGTTTTCACCTTGGGATTGAGGTAACTCAAGAGGAGGACCGAATGACACTCAAGCAATCCTCATATGCTAAAAAGGTGTTGGATTAGTTTGGAATGGCTGAATGTAATCCAACAAAGATGCCAATGGAGCAGAAACATCAACTGCACAAGGACACAAAGGGGGAAGCAGTAGATGCAACTGAATACAGAAGAATTGTGGGGTGTCTACGGTATCTTCTACACACAAGACCTGATTTATCCTATGTTGTTGGTATACCTAGCAGGTTTATGGAACGACCAACTGTGATTCATTACAGAGCAGTGAAGCAAATATTAAGGTACCTTAAGGGTACTTTACACTATGGTTTGGTCTATCCAAAAAGGCGAAGTGAAGAGGTGATTACTGGCTGTAGTGATAGCAATCTTGCTGGAGACCTAGATGACCGTAAGAGTACGGGAGGTATGGCTTTTTATATCTGTGATCATCTTGTATCATGGACTTCACAGAAGCAGAGGACAGTCGCCTTGTCATCTTGTGAAGCCGAGTTTATGGCTGCCACTGCTGCAGCATGTCAAGGGGTGTGGCTAAGGAATCTACTCGAAGAGCTGACAGGGCATGAGGTGAAACCGGTGAGACTTTTCGTGGACAATAAATCTGCAATTGCCTTGATGAAAAATCCAGTGTTCCATGGAAGGAGCAAGCATATAGATACACGTTTTCATTTCATTCGAGAATGTGTTGAAGAAGAGCAAATTAATGTTGAGTTTGTTTGCACTGAAGAGCAGAGGGCTGACACATTGACAAAGGCACTGCCAGCAGGAAAGTTTGCCACAATGCGTCATCTGCTAGGAATCAGAGATCTCCAGCCACATCAAGATTAGGGGGGAGTATGTTGGAATAATCATGATCCGGCTGTGATGCCCTAGTCTTTTGCGACGTGGGAAGAAGCAGTCGGGAGTGGATGGTGGTTTAGCTGAAATTTAGCACTGCGTGTGTGTGCAAGTTCAGAACCGTTGCAGGAGGCACGGTCTCAGTTTGTTGCGTCTTTTGTGGATCATGGGATGGCACGATTCGTGTGTGATTTATTCCATTAAGTAGGTGTTTTGTTATGCTGTAACATTGAGTCCTTTAGTGCATCGCAATAGAGAAGGAAAATTGCCCCCACAATCCTCTATTCTGTGCTCTGCTCTGTTTTCTGAATTTTGCTAGTTTAGCTACAGTATTCTTCAGGGTGATTTCAGGGCTGCGATCCTGGGTTGATTCCTTCAGTCGCGACGAGGCCTGGGATGACCTCAGGGTGGCGCGTCGAGGGACGGACCGACGACGCCAGCGCCAGCAGCGCAGCTGTCGGGGTGGAGGTGCCGGGAGGCGCGAGACTGCACCACGGGGCACCGGCGGCATGGTCGTCTGGCCCGGGCGGCACGATCGTTGTGGTTAGGGTGTCGGGCGGCGCGACGACGCGGCCATGCAATGCGGTGGCACAGCGGAGGACATCGCCGATAGCGGAGTCGAGGTACAACTGTACAAGAGACAAAATCGCCTGGGCCTTTGTGGAGATTGTCGTCGGGACGCTGGCGACGATGGCTCGGTGGAGACCCAGTGAAGGGTGCGACGTCGTCCTTGGGGCAACTTGGAGCTCCTGGGTGGCTTGGCGGGGGAGCGGCTTGTCCGGTAATGCGAACGGCGCATGACGCTGCGTCGAGCTGAACAGGGCGAAGCTCCGGGGACAGCCGAGTGGACAACGGGGCGAAGCTCCGGGGACAGCCGAGTAGACGACGGGGCGCAGCTCTGGGAACGACAGTGCTCAGATAGCGCGCCGGCCGTGGACGGTGGCGTCGGACTGCATGTTCAGGCGTGACGGAGCAGATCGGATACAGACGGCGTGGGCGGCCGTTGGACGACGTCGGTGCTGAGGACAGCAGGACCGGCGACGAGCTTGGAGACGAGGCAAGACAGAGACGGCGGCAGTGACTTGCAACACGGCGTCGAGCTGAGCAAGGCTGCGGTGAGATCATAGACTGCTCTCGGCGCGCCGGTCAGGAGCTTGGATGGGGTAACCGCTGGCCCAGGCGACGCTGTTACCGTGCTTGAAGGAGCGTCAGCGTGCGGCCGAGCCAGTACGCATGCACGGGGGCGGCGCTCCTTCCTCCCCTCACCTGCTTTGTTTGCTTTGGGGAAAAGAAGAAAGAACGGGGGAGAGACAAAGAGGAAGGGAGGAGGTGGTGGGGAGGAGTGGCTGGGCAGCAAATATGCCGGCCGGGGCGGTGGCCGGCCAGCACCAGTGTCGGCGACGAACAGTCCACAGTGCACAGTGCTGCTCCTCCCCTCCTTTTCTTGCTCGGGTCAAAGAAGAGGAAAGATGCAGGGAATTTTTAATTAAATATACCAATTAAAAATTATATTTAATAATATATACTAGAGAAAAAAAATTAGGAAATATCCCTGGTGGCCGCCACGCCAGATGGCGGGTCCAAACGGCGAGCCACGCGTGGCAGAGGCGAGGAACGTGGCACGGCACGATGGGCCGGCTGGCTGCCTGTCGCCACCCGGGCTAGCGGCCGCCACGCGGGATGGCGGCAGCCAGCAGCAGCAGCACTCCAGCGCTCTAGCGGTAGCAGCACTCCATCGGCACTCAAAATTTTAAAAAATTTCAAAATTTTTTAAAAAATTTCAAAATTTTTAAAAAAAATTTCTAGACCATTCCTGCGAAGTTACGGTTCCATTTTTTTCAAGTTTCGTTGCAATTTGATGTTCCATTATCTTTAAAAATTTTGCAAAGTTCATTAGATATATGTACTGAGAACTGGGAGCTGCTAGTGCTGTGTGTAGGCAGGGCAGGTGGCTTCTGCCGTGCGGCCGAACATGTATTTTATTAATTTTTTTTTAGTATATTTTATTAAATATAATTTTTAACTGGTATATTTTATTAAAAATCCTAAGAGGCAGATAGAACGCAACAAAAAAGAGAGGGAAGAAGAGATAAGAAGATTAATTACCCCTGCCACCTCGATCTACATGCAAAGCTTTTCTTTGCTGCTCTGTTGGCCACCGTGCCGCACGTTGAGGCTTAGAATTGCTCATATTGCTGTAGACTGCTGTTGTCGCGTGTGAACTCGTGATGCTTAACCTCGTACCCCTGGTCCCCTGCCACCCCTCCTGTTGTGTTGCGTGTGCGAAATGACTAGGGCAGGCTGACACTTTAGCTCGTAACTCACGAGTTGCTTGTGAGTAGCTCGAGATTTAGCTTAGCTTAGGCTCGGCTCGTTGGCTAACGTGCACGAGTCGAACTTTTTTTCTAGCTTGGTGGAAAAAAACGAGCCGAGCCGAGCTAGCAGGTAGCTCGCTCGTGGCTCGCTCATTTAGACTCGTATATGGCCCAGTTTATAAATATCTTCTATATTGCATGTATAATATGTGATGTAGTAGGCTTTTATCAATAGGTGTTGCATGTATATTTCTATACTTATATAAAGTAGTTACAATTTTAATCTCTTCTAGACAATGAGTCAATGATACTTGGGATCTCTCTTTTGCCTCGGATACTATTCTGCTTATTCTGTCAATAATGGTTTGGCTCGCGAACGCTCACGAGCTGGTAACGAGCCGAGCCGAGCCTAATTTTTAGCTTGGACACCATGCCTAGCTCGGCTCGGCTCGGCTCGTTCGGCTCGGTAGTGAACGAGCTGAGCCAAGCCAGCACTTGGCTCGCTCGAACTCGGCTCGTTGCCACCCCTCAAATGACTGCCTTTTTGTTGCTCTACCCGTGAACTTGCTTTATAGCGCGGTGAGAGGAGGTGGTGAGAGTGGGGATGATGAGTGCCTGCTGCATGACTCTCGTACCCACATCACCCACTCATCCTCTTTTCGCGATTGGCGGCAGTGCCTGAAGTACCCCGTGAATCGCTTTTTTAAGTATCTCCAGTAGAGCCTTTAAAAGAGAATCTTCTCTATATCTAGAGTCTCTCGTCTTGTAGCAGAGTCTTTATCTCAGTCTTTAAATTTAGAGACTGGGAGAGAAGATTTCTCAGTCTCTCAATCTTTATCCCAGTCTTTATCTCAGCCTTTATCTCAGCCTTTATCTCAGTCTTTATCTCAATCTTTAAATTTAGAGCTTCTTCTCTCCCAATCTCTAAATTTGGAGAGTCTCTGTATTAGTCTCTATAGTTTTCTAGATAGAGACTCTGCTGGAGATGATGGAAATATAGAGAGTGAATGGTGATTTAGAGGGGATGTATTGATGCTCGACTTTAGAGCTTCTGCTGGAGATGCCCTTAGCGGGTAGACCCTTAGAGAGAAGCAAGCGGTTTAGAGAGTCCTGTAGACTCACGCGAATGATTCGTGTCACTTAGGAAATCAGTTGTCGGCGACCGGGAGGCGAGCCTCCGTGGGCCGATGAGCAAGAGGAAGGTGGGAGCGAGGCCCGAGGGCGGCCCTGTCCCCTGGATCGAGGCCGGCCGCTTGGCCGGGCGCCACCGAGGGAAAGGACGAAGATGGTCAGATGCGGTCAGACGCGCCGGGACCTGATGGTGACACGATGATTTTTATCCTGGTTCAGGCCTCCACTGTCGGATAACAGCGCTACGTCCAGTCTTCGTTTAATGCCAAGCTTAAACGAGTACAAAGGGGGTGAGGCCGGGCTTTGGAAGCCCGGGTTCGAGTACAATGAGTGCTCAAAGCACTGTGTGTGTTCCTACAGTTAACTGTATGCAAAGAACTACCGCCGGGAACTAGAGCTCCTACGTGAGTGCAAGTGCTCCTGCTCTGCAGTGGCTACCTTCCGAGTATGTGTTGTGCGGGGGAAGAGGGTCTTTGTGTGCAGATGGCCGGATCCCTCCTTTGTTGTGGCCTGTGCGCCCCTTTTTATAGCTGGCGCCCGGCCACTGTAGCTTGCCGTTGGTCCGTTGAATAGTCGTTTCCTTCTGTCTTGCCATGCCGGGGCGCACAAAATCCACTGGGTAATCGAGTGTATCTCCCGAGCGCCGTGCCAGACCGCTACCGGTCAACACGTGTCTTTGCCCATGTGGGCGGTTGATGGGACTTGCTACGAACCCGCCAGTAGCCTCCGTTAGGCGCTCCTCGGTACAGTGCGCGTATTTAATTCTTGGCGACCTTTGGGACCCGGCGTATCTGCCCACGCGGCTGCACGATCGCCTCGGGTCTGAGCCCGAGCCAGGCTTGGGAGGTGAGTGGCTCGAGCTTTTGGGACGAGGAAGCTCGGGTGCGAGCTTGGCAAGCTCGAGCGCGAGCTTGCCAAGCCCGGGCTTACTTCCTGTGGGGCCGAGGGTAAGTTAGTGGGCCGTATCTCCATGGGCCACGTACTTTTCCCAACAGCTAGCCCCCGAGCCTCGAGCGGGACGAAGTCGTGCCTCTTGGAGGTTTATTTGGTAACTGCCTTTGGGCGAAATAATTGGGGTGCGCGCGATTTCCTTGGCTTCGGTGGGAATCCCAACCGAAACGCGGTTATGCGCGCTGCTGCATTCCCCTTGTTTTTTGCGTCTTTAGACGGACAGGCGACGGTTCGTCTCCCCACGGCGGTTTATAGCAGGCGGTTTTCCCCTCGTTGTTTCCTTTACTCTCTCTTGTGCCATTGCCTTCCTGCCTTTCTCATCCCTTCGCTCTTCCGCGGCCTCCGCCTCCCGACCCTTTCTCTACCAATGGCGCCCTTCACGCAGAGTCTCCTTTCCGAGGACGACTTGAAGGAGTTAGCCGCCGCCGGCTTCATCGAGGTCGGTGGTTGGAGGGCGGCCGGCGAGGAGATGGTTCCTGTGCCCGAGAGCAAGGAGTTCGTCTGCTTCGAGCTTTTCGCCATCCACGGGCTCCGGGTTCCGGAGTCCGATTTCTTCGCCGCTGTCTTGGCCCAGTGTGGGATCGAGTTGGTGAATCTCAACCCTAACTCGATCCTATTATTGATGATCTTTGCGCACCTTTGCGAGGCGTTCGTCGGAGTGGAGCCGTCGGTCAGTCTCTTCCTCAACTTCTACGAGCTGACCACGACCGGCGGGAGTAATGCGGCGGGGTGCGCCTACTTCAAGCTCTGCCGCGACATGAAGCCCGCGTACCCAGTGTTCAAGGATAAGGAGAACGTCGGGGGTGGCCGTTGCGGTGGTACTACGCCAAGGTGCTTACCGACTGTGGGCTGTGGTTCGCGAACACGAGCCCTGGGAAGCTGACGCTGCCCCGTCCTTTGCTGGAGCCGGCGGAGGGAGCCTCAGCAGCCAAAATCCGTGTAACATCCCCATTTTAAAAAATGTTAAAAATTGCATAATCATTTTTGAAAATGTGCATGTTACTATAAATATTTTCTCTAAAAACCTATTTAAAGGGGTTCGTCTCTAAAATACTTGAATCCAAAATGTTTAATTCCTAAGAACTTATTCTAGCAACTCATAATAATTTCATTTTGAAATAGGAACTAGCCAAGTTTAAACTCAAATCAAATAAAATCTAGCATCAAATTATTAATTAGATTTAGCACAAATCTATTTTAAAATTTGACCTAGCCCTAATTCACTCTTTTTCCTAATTGGAAATACCCCCTTTTGGCCTTTCCCTAAATTGCCCTTTCCCTAATCTTATCTAAACCCCCTCTCATTCTCTCTCTCACTTTTCTCTCTCGGACAGCCTGAGGCTACCCCTTTCACTCCTCTCTCACTACCTCCCCTCCCGTCTCCCTGATCTCACTAGTAAGTCCTCCCCGGCCGATTTTCTTCCACCACCTTCTTCTCCTCACTGCCCTCGCCCCATTTTGCCAGGCCGTCGTCGCCGCCGTCGTCGGAGCACGCCGGAGGCCGTCGCCGAAGCCGTCCTGACCGCGCTCGCCGATGTAGCCCCTTGCCAGGTAATTCCCCCTCCTCGGCTTATTCCCTTTCCCCAAACCCCTTGGAACTTTTCCCTATCGTCGGCGCCACCTCGCCACCGCCGGAATCGGCCGGCGTGTTCTTCGCCGCCCGCCCGGCCACGATGTCGCGCCACCTCGGCCAGCCCAGCGCCGCCGTCGCCTCTCGGGCCTCCTCACACCCACGGTGCTCGCCGACCCGCCGCCTCGCTCCCTCGCCACCGTTCATGGACGACGAGCAGCTGCCGCCGCCGTTGAGGTCACCGCCTGCCTTCCCGCCGCCGACCCCACCCCGGGTCCCTCTTCCTCCTCGTCCTTTCCTCTCTCTCTCCGAGTCGACCGCGCCGAAGCCGCCTCATTGCTGCCTGCCGGGTGGCCGATCGTCGGCCCTACCGATCAGCCCCTCTCACTCGCATGGGACGCATGATCTTGGCCGGTGTCCGCTAAGTTAACTGGGGCATGACTGGACCGCCGCGCGCCAGTCAAGATGCCCTTGCCGTGGTGGCTTTCGCCGCGCCGCGCCCCATACAGCGACGCGGCGCCAGACGCTAATTTCTTCTTGCCGCCGTTAGACCACCAAGACCGCCGCGATGCCTCGCGACATGGCCGTGCCGCCACGCCAGCGTGTCCGACGCGTCATCTTTGGCGCCGCGTCGAAAGACGCGTGCTGCTGCTGCCCCTCAGCGCCACCCACGGATGGGCGAGCCAACCCTCGGCCCACCAAGTCCTTTTCCCCATTTTTAATTAAAATTTAAAACAATAAATTAGTAAAATTCATATCTTTTAAAATATAAATCCAAAATTAGTGAAATAAATTTCTAAAAACTCATAAAAATTTGAGCTTTAAATTAAAAATATCATTTTCATAATTTCATGAATGTTAATATGAATTATATGATTTTCTAAAATATAACATAATACATTTTAATACTATAATGATTAATTATGACTACTTAGAATAGAATTTAGGTTTTGGAAATGTTTTAATAAGATAAAGCAATATTAATTTATTTATCCTAAAATTAATTTATTTTTCTATATTTCTAAAATTCAATAAGAAAACAATTTATCCAATCATCTTTAATCAAGTATGCCATCTTGAAAATAAAATCAATCTTCTAAAAATCTGAAAATAAATGAAAGGATGGTTTTATTATATTCATGCATACCATTCATTTTTGCATGCATAATTTCATTTTATTCATTGTTTAAATGTGTGTTGTTTACCACCGTAAGATTCGACCGGATCCGTGCCTGGAGCAGAGGACCAAGCCGGGCAAGAGTACGTCCACAATCACGGCAAGTCATTGTTGACATTTTTCCCAAATACCTTCGACCATGTTGAAACCTAGATTTACAAATGTTTTATTAGAAGTTTGATAAATGTGCATAGCTATGTTAAGTAATCATTGTCATATTAGTAGGAATTTAGTTAAGAGCCTAATACACTTTAATTATGTCATTAATCCTGATATTTGGTAACCTTAGGATAATTAATCCGTAATTACCTGCCAATCCTTGATCAGCTTAATTATTCTTGCTTAGTCATGCTACTAGTCATTATTAGATGATTATCATATGATGAACACTTCACCCCGATTTAATACCTGTTTTAATTCAAAGTACCTCTCTGTTTGCAAAGTGCTTGTTTCATCAGCAGTAGCAGGGTGCTACTGTGGGAAAAATGTTAGTGCCAGGTGGCGGGTATGTCACCTGGGGATTTCTAGAAAAGTTTGTAAAACTTGATTGGGGTGGACGGATTGATTGGCTGGTGCAGTGAGCACGATAATCGGGTCCAGTGTGGGAACCACCCCAGTCCCTAAGGACCGCGACCTTGTGGTTGACAAGACTAAGTACAACAGTGTGACCATGAGTGCCTGTATGGGCGGGACCTGGCTGAGTAGCCTTCGAACTCTTAGTTTGGACATCCCGTGTGGTGGAGTAGGCGCGAAGCATTCGCCAACCTACCAGGCTCAAGAGGGGGTTTCAGCCAACTGGAGTTACCAGCGCTGCGGTGGAAACCTTAGAGAGGATGCCAAGCTAGGAGCGAGATTGTCAAAGGCCTTGTGGTGATCATTTTTCCTTTGGGTGATTCCTAGGAAAAACTACCTCTCATGGATAAAGCGTGCAACCTCTGCAGAGTGAACAACTTTCTAGAAAGCCGTACCCACGGTCAAGAGTGGACAACGGTGGCGCTGCCACAATGGTAGTTTTCTTCCCTCTTTTTCTCAGAGTTTTAAAGAAGAAACCAGCAGGTGCCGTGTTTTGTTTTGGGGCCTACAGTGGTTAGCCGTGAGGAGATGACCTTCGGTGGTTTAGCCGACGTGTGGTATTATGCATACGGTGGTTAGCCGTCGAGAGTTATTGGTCCTTCGGTGGATTAGCCGTAAGGAAAATATTTTGGATTAAAACCACGATTTGTATCGTGAGCCAGCCTTTGGGCATAAGCCGGCTAGGGCCGGATGGTTTAAATGTTTGTCAATTAATTTGATTACTCCACTTCTTCCCCAAATTGCTTTACAAAATTTAGGCAAACTCTTTCAAAACTTGCTGTTGTAGGCCAGAGATAGGTACCCCCTCGGACTTGGGAGCGAAGGAAGGATTCGCCCCCGCCGTGCCTCCGCCCCCTCTTCTCTGCTTTTTCAAGGCAACCAAGCAAAGCTAAAGAAGGAGTGCGGAGGAGGAACGGCGAGCGAGCTGTGCAAGGCTTCAAGCCGAAAACAGAGCGGCGAAAGGTGCAGCAAAGCATGAACAACGCGGACGAGCGGTAAATGTCTGAGGCGGGCGGAGGCAGGGCGCTGCTGGGCTGAGGCTAAGGAGCAGCGGAAACAGAACGAGGAGCAGGCCCAAGCCAAGAAGCTCGCACGGAGCCGACATCCCCGCCCGCAACAGGACGGAGCGGGCGGGACGCGCCGACAAGCCTGACGCCTTGTCAGGGTACCCGAGTGGATGTCAGGAGGGCGCAGTCTGGTCTGTAACCGTTGCCTGGGCGTAATCCCCATATGACCCGTAGTGGAAGCCCCTTTAGGAGGGCAAGGCCGTAAAGAGCATGGCTAACGTGCTGCGGAATGACCCCGGTGCCCCTTGCGTAAGGGCAGGTAGGGGGCAAAACATGTAAAGTAGCGAGAAAATGACCCATGGGTCCTTGGTCGGGATATGGAAGAAAAGGGACCGCCATTGCAGGGCGCTGTACACTCCCGCCCCTATATAAGAGGAGGGGGACGCGGATAATAGACAGATTCCTCTGGCCCAAGCGTAGTGTTCCTTCCATTCACGAGCATTACCAGTGAGAGCACGAGAGTCTCATCGAAGTTGTCCGGTCTTGTGAGGATCGCGATCGGGGCAACCTGTTTTGTTGCTCGTGGGGTGACACCCACAACACTTGCTTTCTGCAAATGAGCCCTACCTTCCCTTTGTCTAAACCATGCATTTGCATATGTCAATTGACTTGCGAGTATTTTCACCAATACTCACCCTCGCGCCTTGCCGTGGGGCTGCGCATTCCGACGCGCAGGTGTGGAGTACCCCTGCGACCCCGAAGATGGAGACCCCGAAGCGTACGTCTTCGCCGACAGAGTCCAAGACGAGGAGTTCACGGATACCTAGGATTGCGTTCCTCCAGCTCTGCCTGTGGGGAAACATTTTGGTTTTCATCGAGCTTTACGGATGAATTTTGAGGCCTTAATTGCCTTTGTAAAGACTTTCGCTTTTGTAAGGCCTTCGAGCCAATCTTTTGTAACCACGCCGCTAGGCGCACTCTGATGTAAATTTATGTAAATTAATCGTCATGGTTGTGATCCAAATTCTGTATCTATGTGTACTAGCTACTGATCCAGGGACTAGTACAGGTAAAGCACAGGTGGGACCTTCCCTCCGCCGGGAGGGTCCCGACAGGGTTGGTATCAAAGCCTAGGCTGTAGGCCGCAACCTAGGTGAATGGTATAACTCTAAGGACCTATTTAAGTAATAAATCTACTTTTAACAATTTTTGAAACTTACTCTCTTCTGTTTTTATTACCTGAAATTTTCGCTTCCATCTTGTCTTACCTTTTTCTTTCTTACCACCCTCTGAATGATTTGTGTTTCAAAGCAAAAAGTCGTTTCTAAAAATCTTCCCTGATTCAAAATTTTTAGCGACACCACTGCTTTTGATAGGATACCTAAAGATATAAGTCGTCGACGACTGAAACAAGCGCGCAAGAAGCATAGAGGAACCAGACAACATCGAGAAAGCAAGATTAGCGTTAAGACCGCAGGAACCCTAAAACTTGTAATCGTATTAGACAACGTTGGATTTTCCAGCAGGGTTTTGAGGTAGTGTGCACCGACCTGGTCGTGCCACTGTCGCTTGTGTGTTTTTTTGAATCTTTTTGCAGTTTGTTTGTACTAGTGTGTTGTTGGATGTTATGATCTCCCCTGTTAGCTTCCTCCCTGGTTTTTTTTTCCTTGCTCATCTTGTTTTCAACCTTGCGGTCAGATGGTGGACACCAGGAATGAAGCTGCCGCTGGTCGCGGAAGAGGAAGAGAGTTAGTAGTGGACAAACCTCAGGGTCAGCTTCCGCCTGTCAGTCAGCCCCAGAATCAACCAGCTAATGACAATCAGGCCAATGTCAATCTGCCACCTCCACCACCTCATCCTCCCCAGTTGGACCAAATATTGGCAATGCACCTGCAAGCCTTTCAAGCCATTGCCAATAATCTCAATAACCTTGCTGCTCCTGCTCAAACTCAGCCCCCTCAGAACCAACATCAGTCCAGGTTTGGTGATTTTATGAGGACGAGACCATCTATATTCACCGGAGCCATGGAACCCTTGGTTGCTAAGGATTGGCTTCGAGAAATGAAGCGAAAGCTAGATATGATTCAATGCACTGACCGGGAGAGTGTTAATTTTGCTGGTCATCAACTCCAGGACAATGCTGCCATATGGTGGGAAAACTTTCGAGCTTCTCACCCGGATATTGAAGCTCTCACCTGGGAAGACTTCTCCAAGGCTTTCACCGCTTCATTCGTTCCTAAGGGCATTATGGAGATGAAGAGGCGAGAATTTCACCGTCTCCAGCAAGGCAACATGTCTGTCACGGAATATTTGAACAAGTTCAACCACCTGGCCCGCTATGCCACCACAGAAGTAGCATCGGAATCCGATAAAAAATGGAACTTCATGGAAGGGATGGATCCCGATATCAAGGCCCTTATTGTTGCCAATGACTACGCCACCTTTCAGGAAATGGTCAATAAGGCTTTGGTTATGGAAGATATCGAGCGACAGCGCATGGAGAAGCGCAAGAGAAAGATGGCTCAACAAGATATCACGGGGTTCTAGCGACTCAGTCCCGTTTTCTCGGCTTCCCCCGAAAGCGGGCCCCTAGTGCCACAGTCCCAACAAGGACAGAAAATGCCAGCATCTCAGCCCCGTCAAACCCCACAAGGCCCTCGCCAAGCTCCTACTCTCAAGAGCCCCAGAATAGCACTACTGCAGCAATTCAGTGCTACAACTGTCACCAGTAGGGTCATTATGCCAACAAATGTCCCCAGATACGCCAAGCGCCATCTACTCCTTCCAACACCGGATCAACTGCTCGTGCACCTGCTGCTGGAAGAGGTCGTGGAGCACCTCAACCTCCTAGGGCACCTCAAGTTGCTGGACGAGGCCAAGTCCATCACATCACTGCGGAAGAAGCGCAGAATGCACCAGATGTTGTCCTTGGTAAGTTTCTAGTGAATTCAGTACCAGCTTCAGTTTTATTTGATTCCGGTGCATCGCATTCTTTCATATCAAAGAGTTTTGTGGAATCAAATAATTGAAACATAATGAGCCTAAAGCACCCTATGATTGTTCAATCACCGGAAAAGTCTATGAGGACCGATAAAGTATGTCCTAAGTTAGACATAGAAGTTAATGGAGTCAAGTTCCTGGCGAATCTCACCCTACTAGACTCCCAAGGGATAGAAGTTATCCTAGGCATGGACTGGTTAACTAGGTATAAAGGCCGAATTGATTGTGCCAGTCGTGCCATCACCCTTGTTAATAGTGATGGAACCCGAGTAGAGTTCTCCTCTGAACCTGCTGCAAGAGTTGTCAGCACCCTGAACCAGTTGAAAGGGATAGCCTTGGACTCAGTCCCAGTGTCCAAAGAATTCCCAGATGTTTTTTCAGATGATTTGCCTGGTATGCCGCCTGACCGTGATATTGAGTTCATCATTGAGCTAGCACCTGGAACTGCCCCAATAGCTCAAAGGCCGTATCGGTTGTCTGCAAATCTTTTAGCAGAGTTAAAGAAACAGCTTGAAGAATTAGAAGGCAAAGGATTTATTCGTCCCAGTGCATCACCTTGGGGAGCTCCAGCAATTTTTGTCAAGAAGAAGGACAAAACCCTAAGGATGTGTGTGGATTACAGCCCCCTGAATGAAGTCACAATCAAGAACAAGTACCCTTTGCCCAGGATCGATGATCTGTTTGATCAACTTAAAGGAGCTTGTGTCTTCTCTAAGATTGATCTAAGGTGAGGCTATCATCAGATCAAGATTCGAAAAGAGGATATATCTAAGACTGCTTTCACTACTCGGTATGGATTATACGAGTACACAGTCATGTCCTTTGGATTGACCAATGCACCCGCCTATTTCATGAATGTGATGAACAAAATATTCATGGAATATTTGGACAAGTTTGTAGTCGTCTTTATTGATGACATCCTCATCTACTCTCAGAATGAAGAAGAACATGCTGAGCACCTAAGGTTAGTGTTGGGAAAACTCAGAGAGCATCAGTTATATGCCAAGTTCAGTAAATGTGAATTTTGGCTGAAAGAAGTGACGTTTCTAGGCCACGTCATATCAGCCAAAGGTGTCGCTGTCGACCTAAGCAAAGTGAAGGATGTTTTGGATTGGACGCCGCCAAAGACAGTGTCCAGGGTCCGCAGTTTCCTAGGAATGGCAGGGTATTACAGAAGGTTCATTGAAGACTTCTCCAAAGTTGCCAGATCACTTACCCAGCTCTTGAAAAAGGACAAGAAGTTTGAATGGACTAAAGCTTGCGAGGAAAGTTTTTCAGAGCTAAAGAAACGTTTGACGTCAGCACCAGTTCTTACCTTGCCGGATATCCGCAAGGATTTTGAGGTTTATTGTGACGCTTCCAAGTTAGGAATTGGATGTGTGCTGATGCAAGAAGGAAAGGTTATAGCCTACGCATCAAGAAAGTTGAAGCCTCACGAGATCAACTATCCCACTCATGATCTGGAATTAGCTGCTGTGCTCCATGCTCCCAAGATTTGGAGACACTACTTAGTCAGCAATAGGACAGAGATATATGCGGACCATAAGAGCTTAAAGTACATCTTCACGCAGCCAGATTTGAACATGAGGCAAAGAAGATGGTTAGAACTAATAAAGGATTATGATTTAGGCATACACTATCACCCCGGAAAAGCTAATGTAGTAGCAGATGCCTTAAGCAGAAAAAGCTACTGCAATAACCTCATGATTCAAGAGGGTCGACCGGCATTGTATAAAGAATTCAGGAAGTTAAATTTGGAGTTGGTCGAACAAGGCTGTATTCATATGCTAGAACTTCAGCCGACCTTGGAGAACCAGATCCGGGAAGCCCAGAAGGATGATGCAGAAGTAGCAGAGATTAAGGAAAGGATCAAGGCAGGAAAAGCCCCAGGATTCCTAGTGGACGAGAACGACATCCTCTGGTTCGAAAAGAGAATTTTTGTGCAGAACAAGAAATAAATCAGGGAGCTAATTTTGAAGGAAGCTCATGACTCAGCACTGTCAATCCACCCAGGAAGTACCATGATGTACTTGGATCTCCGGACATCCTATTGGTGGACTGGTATGAAAACAGACGTCGCCGAGTTTGTCGCCCTGTGTAATACATGCCAGCGGGTCAAGGCAGAACATCAACGGCCTGTAGGATTGCTTCAGCCCCTAAAAGTTCCTAAATGGAAATGGGAAGAGATCGGAATGGATTTCATTACCGGCTTACCCAGAACCCTGTCCGGTCATGATTTCATTTGGGTCATTGTGGATCGGCTCACCAAGTCTGCTCACTTCATCCCTGTGAAGGCAACTTACAATGGAAATAAGCTATCAGAGCTATATGTGGTCAAGATTATTTGCTTGCATGCAGTTCCGAAGAAGATCGTCTCTGACAGAGGAACCCAGTTTACTTCCAAGTTCTGGCAGAAGTTGCATGGTTTACTTGGAACCAATCTCAACTTCAGTATAGTATTTCATCCGTAGACTGAAGGCCAGACAGAACGAGTCAATCAAATTTTAGAGGACATGCTTCGAGCCTGTGCTCTAGCAAGCTCCAAGAATTGGGATAAGCAATTGCCATATGCAGAGTTTTCGTATAACAACAATTACCAGTCAAGTTTGCAAATGTCCCCGTTTGAGGCACTATATGGCAGGAAGTGCAGAACCCCTCTCTACTGGAAAGAAACTGGAGAGAGAATAATTTTTGGACCTGACCTGCTCAAGGAAGCCAATGAGCAAGTCCGAGTTATCCAACAACGACTGAGAACTGCTCAAAGTCGGCAGAAGGGTTATACAGACAATCGGCGAAGAGATCTTATCTTTGCTGAAGGAGATTTTGTCTATCTCAAGGTGTCACCAATGAAAGGAGTTCGCTGTTTTCGAGTCAGTGGGAAACTTGCACCGCGATACATTGGGCCTTTCAAGATTTTGGCCAGAAGAGGTGAAGTAGCTTATCAGCTTGAGTTGCCACCCCAATTATCAGCCGTGCACGATGTGTTCCATGTGTCCCAGCTGCGGAAATGTCTGCGAGTTCCAGAGGAACAGATGCCGTTGGAACAGTTAGACCTACAGGAAGATCTGACCTACAAAGAATATCCAGTTCGGATTCTGGACGAAGCCGCCCGTCAGACCAGGAGCAAGGTGATCAAGCTTTGCAAGGTTCAGTGGAGCAACCACTCGGAAGACGAAGCAACTTGGGAACGCGAAGAAGACCTTCGGGCAGATTTCCCCAACCTTTTTCCTAGCTCTTCCGAATCTCGGGGTCGAGATTCTGTTTAAGGGGGAGAGGTTTGTAACATCCCCATTTTCAAAAATTTTAAAAATTGCATAATCATTTTTGAAAATGTGCATGCTACTATAAATATTTTCTCTAAAAACCTATTTAAAGGGGTTCGTCTCTAAAATACTTGAATCCAAAATGTTTAATTCCTAAGAACTTATTCTAGCAACTCATAATAATTTCATTTTGAAATAGGAACTAGCCAAGTTTAAACTCAAATCAAATAAAATCTAGCATCAAATTATTAATTAGATTTAGCACAAATCTATTTTAAAATTTGACCTAGCCCTAATTCACTCTTTTTCCTAATTGGAAATACCCACTTTTGGCCTTTCCCTAAATTGCCCTTTCCCTAATCTTATCTAAACCCCCTCTCATTCTCTCTCTCACTTTTCTCTCTCGGACAGCCCGAGGCTACCCCTTTCACTCCTCTCTCGCTACCTCCCCTCCCTTCTCCCTGATCTCACCAGTAAGTCCTCCCCGGCTGATTTCCTTCCACCACCTTCTTCTCCTCACTGCCCTCGGCCCATTTTACCAGGCCGTCGTGGCCGCCGTCGTCGGAGCACGCCGAGGTCGTCCGGCCGGAATCTGACCAGGCCACCGACGTAGCCCCTCGCCAGGTAATTCCCCCCCTCATCGGCTTATTCCCTTTCCCCAAACCCCTTGGAACTTTTCCCCATCGTCGGCGCAACCTCGCCACCGCCGGAATCGGCCGGCGGCGTGTTCCCTTCGCCGCCTCGTCCGGCCACGACGTCGCGCCACCTCGGCCGGCCCCGCCTCGCCGTCGCCTCTCGGGCCTCCTCACACCCACGGTGCTCACAGACCCGCCGCCTCGCTCGCCATTGCTCGGTTGGACGACGACAGCAGCCACCTCCGCCGCCTCAAGACGCCGAGGTCACCGCCTCCCTTCCCATTGCCGACCCCACCCCGGTCCCTCTTCCTCCTCATCCTTTTCCTCTCTCTCGCCGGAGCCGGCCAGGCCCGAGCCGCCTCCGCCTCGCTTCTGCCGGGTGGTCGACCGCCGGCCCCACCGGTCACCCCCCTCGCCTCGGCTGTCAGCATGATGCAGCAGGGTGTCCGCCACGCCGACCGGCCAAGACCGGACAGCAGCTTGCCAACAGCGTGCCGCCGTGGGCCGCTTCCGCCGCCGCCGCTCACAGGCGTGCGGCGTCGCGACGCTAAGCGCCGCTTGCCGCCGTGGGTCACAAGCACGCCCACAGGCTCGAGACGCAATGGCCGAAACACGCCAGCGTGTCGACGCGTCAGTGGCGCGCGTCGGCCAAGACGCGTGCAGCCACCGCCTCAGCCGCGCCATGGATGGGCCGAGCCAGACCCTCGACCCACCAAGTCCTTTTCCTGTTTTTCAATTAAAATTTAAAACAATAAATTAGTAAAATTCATATCTTTTAAAATATAAATTCAAAATTAGTGAAATAAATTTTCAAAAACTCATAAAAATTTGAACTTTAAATTAAAAATATAATTTTCATAATTTCATGAATGTTAATATGAATTATATGATTTTCTAAAATATAACATAATACATTTTAATACTATAATGATTAATTATGACTACTTAGAATAGAATTTAGGTTTTGGAAATGTTTTAATAAGATAACACAATATTAATTTGTTTATCCTAAAATTAATTTATTTTTTATATTTCTAAAATTCAATAAGAAAACAATTTATCCAATCATCTTTAATCAAATATGCCATCTTAAAAATAAAATCAATCTTCTAAAAATCTGAAAATAAATGAAAGGATGGTTTTATTATATTCATGCATACCATTCATTTGTGCATGCATAATTTCATTTTATTCGTTGTTTAAATGTGTGTTGTTTACCACCGTTAGATTCGACTGGATCCGTGCCTGGAGCTGAGGACCAAGCCGGGCAGGAGTACGAACACAATCACGGCAAGTCATTGTTGACATTTTTCCCAAAAACCTTCGACCATGTTGAAACCTAGATTTACAAATGTTTTATTAGAAGTTTGATAAATGTGCATAGCTGTGAGAACCTGTTTCCAATATGATAATATCGGAGATTCTCTAAAATACAATTGTCCAGGATTCCAATTGTATAACAGAAATGACACCATTGCACAGCCTTTATTAATACCAATAACAATGTTACAAATGAAGTGGAAAATACAAAAGGTATTACAACTAGATCTATACACCCATTCCACAGGCTTGGCACGAGGATAAAATTCTTAGAAAACGTCGAGTCATCGAGTTCCTTAATCTGTAAAAGTTGAATTTAGCAGGGGTGAGTATTTCTACTCAGCAGGTTTTCACCGATGCAAGTGACTATTAATTACATGCAAGTTACCTAAATAAGAAGAGCAAGATTTATGTAGATATAATGCAACAATTGAAATGGCTTACCAGTTATTTCAAAGAGTTTTGTAAAACATTTAAGAATCAAATTCTTTACACAACCAAATTCTTTACTCATCACACCCATACACCACCTTGTTACATCTCGCACGTCGCGTTGAGATTATTAATTAAATCATCGAGCATATGTCACAAATCATGCAGTATCACCCTTCGCAGACACAACTCCATATACCGAGTACGGTCCATTAATGATTTATTTTCATTCGATTCTGCAGAACCTAGGTCAACTTATATATTGATCGATATATAGTTGAACAATTGTGTCTTTAACCCATGACATTCTCGTGTTTTAGCATTGGATAGGCCCACCATTCTGTTTCATCAACCTCTTGTTCTCCATGCAACAAGATGAGCAACCCACCACCGGTCCTTTTAACCCATGCCTATCCTTTGCGGGAAATATTTTTGTTTAACACTAACACCACCAACAATCTATATCCATTGTCATACCAGAATAATGTGCTTATCCAAGTAGATAATGAATGTCTACATGAGTTATCATATGATTGACTATTTACTCTATTCTAGGGTTTTATGATGTTATTTATTTAGGTGTATCCTAATGGTACAACTCTAACATGGGATATAATTATTCTACATGATATATATACATATGATATCAAAGTAGATTGACTCAGAATAATCAACTAGAAAATAATGCATAAAGTAATAATTAGAGAATTCTAAATGAGTGGAGAAAACCTGCCTTGGTTACGGATATAACTAAATCCTTTCTTCTGCTTCACTTCCTGATCCTCATCTACGTTCAAAGAGTAGCTTGAATCTTCAAAGCTTGATCTTCTTCTATTATCGTGAAGTTTTGGTAAAGAGAGAGAATAAGAATGAAACCAAATCAAGTAAAAAGGAAATTTGGATGCTATGCAAAAATATTCTTGAAGGGGTTCTTGGGTTTGGAGGGCAATAGGTATGTGTTGAGGCTTAGAAATGTGAGCGTTGATGGATTTGGGGGTTGGAGGTTTGTGATGGGCTGGGTTGCTTTTATAGGTGCACGCGGGGATGAAGGACCTCCGGACATGGCTCAATCATAAAGAATTATGAAGAGGATGAGGACGGAAGGAAATCATGAAGAAGATAAGATAGAATCTTGGTAGATAATTGAGCTGGATGAAGTGATTGCGAGATATTCTAGATTTACTATGAGATATTGTGGTAAATACGGGATATTTTATGAATGGATAGGATTATAAGATATTTGTGCGAAAGGATAGAATTACAAAGTTACGAATGGGTAGAATTACAAAGTTACAGTGGATAAAGTTACAAAATTACGAATGGATAGGATCATAGGATATTTCATGAATAGATAGGAATGGATGATTTTAAAATATCTTGTCCTTTTATTTAAAGAATTTAAAGAAAATTAACACATGGTGCACTTTCATGAAATATTGAAATTTAGGGTTTAGAAGATTTCTAAAACTCTAAAAGAAATAAATTTTATAAATAGGAAAAGTACTATAAGGGTTTGAAATTTAAGAAGTATTAAAGATTGCTTATGACTTCTTAAAAATATTTATTTTGCATTTTGTTATTATTAGGAAGATTTTTGGATATAATTTAATTATTAATTTTTCTTAAGAAATTAATTCTATAAAGGTTTAAAGAAAGAGAAGCATACAATTCTTATATTTTATAAAATAGTCCTGAAATTGGTAATTTTATAAATTTTGTATATATTTTTATTTTCTAGGAAAAATATCAATTTTACATTCTCAAAGACTTTTATATTTTTAGAAATTCCTTAATTTGCTAAAGAGAGGGTTTAGGATTCAAATTTAAATTCTGGATGATTTTAAAAATCTGGAAAAATCATATTTAGATGTAAAACATTATTTGGAACAACTTTTGTATTGTGACCTTTGGCTAATTTGGGCTCTAAGGCTTTCAATTTAATGAAAAACTAAATCTGGGAGGGATGAATAGTGGAAATTAGGGTTCTTCGTGATCCCGATTTGGGGCTTTCGGATTTGTGGGGTTTGGGGCAATTAACTATAGGGCTTTTGATGTACGGGCATGTGCAACCTTTTGCCTCAAGAATCGAAGCTCGGAATGGCTTAGGTCGGCCGGACGGCGGCGTGGTAATGTGGCGGGATGAACTTGATTTGGGCATTTGTGATTTGGTGAGTAATTGCATGAATTGGTAGCTTTGTAAGCTTGAGAGAGCGTGGGGATCCTTACCATGCTACCAAGTGGGTATGAGGAAGCTCGAGTCGACGCGGCGACGTGGGGCGGGCGGCTACGAAACGAAGGAACGGCGGCGGCGGCGACGCGTCTCCCGTGAATTTGGCGCCAATTCCTTCTAGCTATAGCTTGGTGATACTACTAAGAAGCTTTTGGCGGCGCCGAGCTCAATTCGTCGCGGTTGAGGCAATTTCGCGATGAGGTGGTGGCGGCGGTGTAACAAAAGACACAAATTAGAGCTCCCTACGCCTATTTATAAGCGCGAATGAAGCGGATAGGTGTTTAGGGACATCACGGCGTGGATGAGCTCGAATTCACGGAGATATTTGCAGGATTCGGTCCAATTGCCGTTGGAGTGTGTCTGGCGGGTGGCCGTGATGATGCTTGGCGGGAAGGAGGATTCGGCGGAAGATTCTTCGTGGAGATGACACGTGATGTCGTTTTCCTTGTCTTGGTGTGCAAGGTCACTAGGAGCGGTGCAATGGGATTGGTTGGCTGCGGTTCATCTGGCGAGCAAGGAAACAGGAAGAAGGAAGGAAGGAAGAAGAGAAGGAAGAAGAAAGGTGCTAGGGCGGTTTGGTAAATTCATAGAGAAAGGTTTAAAATCAAGCTTTGGTTTGGATCAAAGTTTAAAGGTTAATCTATATGGACATATTATGCATATGATAGCTAGGTAAAGTGAAAAGAGAGGGGATTTTAGGAATTTAGGCATGGAGGGTATTTTGGTAATTTCTTTGAAAGTATCTTAATTCAAATTCTAAAATGAACTTTAGGGTTTGAAATCAAAATTGGGGTTTAAATTAAATGCAAATGGTTATATAAAAAGGTAGTAGATGAATATGTAAAAGAAGATGATTTTGGAAATATCACGTTGGAAAGGCATTTTGGTAATTTTGACTAAAGACATTTCCAATTCAAACTTTAAATTATATGCAAGAGTTGAAATTGTGTTTAAATGAGTATTAATCATGCAAAGTAGTTGAAATAGATTTAAAGAGGGAAATTTGGAGGTTTTTAGCCAAAGGGCAAATTGGTAATTTTACTAGGTATATATATATTTGATGCAAGTTTAAGGTCTAAATTTGAGTTTGAGTTTTGGGGAAAATTGAGTATGCATGAATAATCATTTAAATTTAAAAGAGAAAAACTAGGATTTTAGCTAAAGGGTATTTTGGTAATTTTACTAGTGCTCTTTTTAATATAAATTCAAAGTTTGAAAATAGTACATTAATTGAATGCATATTTTGTACTTATAAAGGATTTATTGAAATCAATAGGAAAGGGTTAAAGGAAAGGGTAATTTGGGAATTTTTGACTTAGAAGGGCAAAATGGCAATTTCACTAATATATGATGGTTGAGTATTAAATTCATAACTTAGTGGAATTAGTTGCTTATGGGTGGAAAATGGTTAAAAGAGATGGAAATTGAATTCTTGGAATATGGAGTATTGAAAATACTATTCACCATATGAAAACACTATTCACCGATTTGAAACTCTCTTTTTCAATTAAATGTATAAAATCCTAAAACATGATTTGGGTTTATGAAAATTTATAAAAGGAATAGTGCGTAAAAGCAAAGTAAAAGCAGCATGCTGAGAAGGTTTTATTTGCAAAGCAAATGAATCTTGTTTTACACTTTATAGGAGATTTTGAAATTTATAAACTGAGAATATTATGGCTCAAGCAATAAAGAAAACTGAAAAAAGAATTAAACGCGAAAAATTTTATGCAAAATTTCAGGCTATTACAATAGCTATGTTAAGTATCATTGTCATATTAGTAGGAATTTAGTTAAGAGCCTAATACACTTTAATTATGTCATTAATCCTGATTTTTGGTAACCTTAGGATAATTAATCTGTAATTACCTGCCAATCCTTGATCAGCTTAATTATTCTTGCTTAGTCATGCTACTAGTCATTATTAGATGATTATCATATGATGAACACTTCAACCTGATTTAATACCTGTTTTAATTCAAAGTACCTCTCTGTTTGCAAAGTGCTTGTTTCATCAGCAGTAGCAGGGTGCTACTGTGGGAAAAATGTTAGTGCTAGGTGGCGGGTATGTCACCTGGGGATTTCTAGAAAAGTTTGTAAAACTTGATTGGGGTGGACGGATTGATTGGCTGGTGCAGTGAGCACGAGAATTGGGTCCAGTGTGGGAACCACCCCAGTCCCTAAGGACCACGACCTTGTGGTTGACAAGACTAAGTATAACAGTGCGACCATGAGTGCCTGTATGGGCGGGACCTGGCTGAGTAGCCTTCGAACTCTTAGTTTGGACATCCCGTGTGGTGGAGTAGGCGCGAAGCATTCGCCAACCTACCAGGCTCAAGAGGGGGCTTCAGCCAAGTGGAGTTACCAGCGCTGCGGTGGAAACCTTAGAGGGGATGCCAAGCTAGGAGCGAGATTGTCAAAGGCCTTGTGGTGATCATTTTTTCTTTGGATGATTCCTAGAAAAAACCACCTCTCATGGATAAAGCGTGCGACCTCTGCAGAGTGAACACTTTCTAGAAAGCCGTGCCCACGGTCAAGGACGGACGACGGTGGCGCTGCCACAATGGTAGTTTTCTTGTCTTTTTTTCTCAGAGTTTTAAACAACAAAACCGGCAGGTGCCGTGTTTTGTTTTGGGAGCCTACGGTGGTTAGCCGTGAGGAGATGACCTTCGATGGTTTAGCCAACGTGTGGTATTATGCATACGGTGGTTAGCCGTCGAGAGTTATTGGTCCTTCGGTGGATTAGCCGTAAGGAAAATGTTTTGGATTAAAACCACGATTTGTATCGTGAGCCAGCCTTTGGGCATAAGTCGGCTGGGGCCGGATGGTTTAAATGTTTGTCAATTAATTTGATTACTCCACTTCTTCCCCCAAATTGCTTTACAAATTTTAGGCAAACTCTTTCAAAACTTGCATTCCGCAAATGAGCCCTACCTTCCCTTTGTCTAAACCATGCATTTGCATATGTCAATTGACTTGCGAGTATTTTCACCAATACTCACCTCGCGCTTTCGCTGGGTCACAAGATTCGACGCCAAGCAGTGTGGAGTACCCCTGCGACCCCGAAGATGGAGACCCCGAAGCGTACGTCTTCGCCGATGGAGTCCAAGACGAGGAGTTCACGGATACCTAGGATTGCGTTCCTCTAACTCTGCCTGTGGGGAAACATTTTGGTTTTCATCGAGCTTTACGGATGAATTTTGAGGCCTTGATTGCCTTTGTAAAGACTTCCGCTTTTGTGAGGCCTTCGAGCCAATCTTTTGTAACCACGCCTCTAGACGCACTCTGATGTAAATTTATGTAAATTAATCATCATGGTTGTGATCCAAATTCTGTATCTGTGTGTACTAGTTACTGATCCAGGGACTAGTACAGGTAAAGCACAGGTGGGACCTTCCCTCCGCCAGGGGGGTCCCGATAATCTGGGATTTGGCCGGCCGGGGGCTTAATGGCTATGACATCGTAGACGACTTCATCAGGCACCGGGTGAGCCCGCTACGGAAGCGGGTTAACCCCTTCTTTAAGATCCGTGGGTGGGGCGATCTCACCCGCGAAGGTACCTCCCGTAAGTTGCTTCCTTCGGCCTTACAGTCTTTTGCCCGAGCTTCCTTCAGGCATGTTTTTGATGTTCCCGCTCTTTTCTTTGCAGTCTTGCCCCAGGATGACGTGGCCCGGGCTGTCACGCTCCTGCTGCCTGCGAACCATAACGAGCCATCAGGCTCGGGCATCCGTAATGTCCTCGACGAGGTACGTGCCCCCGCGAGCTAAGCGTCCCTGGAGGAGGTTTCCGCGGGCGTGGGCTAATGCTCCCTGGCTTGCTTTTCAGGGGAAAACGGGTGAGGAGGCCAGGGCCACCGGTCTCGCGCTGGTGGCAGCCCCCGAGGCTGTGAGCTTGGTGGCCGGCGGTAGCGCGGGCTTGGTCCCGGCGCGGGAGGAGTGGTCTGCGAGCACGCGACCACCCCTAAAGAAGCTAGTCGGGCTCTTCCGCCGGAAAAAAGTCGCTGGCGTGGGGCGGCTGGCGCCCCGGGCTCCTGCTTCCGTTCCCGACCATACGAGTCCGTGACTGCAGCGGCCATAAGGCGGGTAAGTGCCTTCGAGCTTGGCCTTTGAGGTCTTGTATCGACCCTGCTTTGGTTCTTTTTTTTCCCTTATCCTATTCTCTTGGTGCAGTTCTACCGTGAGGTCGTTGGCATTGCGTGCTCGTTCGGGCCGAGCACGATCTTCGAAGCGGAAGCCCAAAGAAAGCGGACGGCGACATCGGGCGACAAGAAGTCGAAACCGCGCAAGACCGAGTCAGAAGAAGCTCGCCGAGCTCACCGAGCAAAGGACCCTAGAAGCTCGAGTTGCGGCGGTGGAGGCGGCCCTAGCCGCGGCGCGGGATGATGCCGGGAAGGTTGCTCGTCGGTCACAGGAGGCCCTTAAGTCCGAACGCGACCGTTTCACCGAGCTCGAGGAGCTTCTTCGGTCGGCGAAGGCGTGCCGCGCCGCCGAGGTTGCTCGTGCAGCAGAGGAACGCGACCTCCTTGCTGCGGAGCTCTCCCAGGCGAAGGCAGCTGCAGCCGCGACAGAGGACCTGCTGAAGACCCACCGGGACACCATGCGGGACTTGGAGGCAGCCAATGAAGTCTCGCGGACTAGCATGCGAACTGCCTGGGATAGGGAAAAGGCCTTACTCGAGTTTCAGAGCCAACATGACGAAGTACTAGCCGGGCTTCGCAAACTCAGGTGCCAGCCTAAGTCGTAGGCCCTTGTATTTTTTCTTTTTCTTGGGCGGTGATTCGACTTGCCCTATTTTTGTAAATACTCTTGAAAATGCGATTGACTTATTTTGACCTTTTTCCTTCGTCACCCCTTCGGTCCACCTTTTCCCTGGGATGCCAATCGCCGATTTGACGGTTGCGCCATGTCCCGAGAAACATTTGCGTCAAATCTTGGAAATAGTTCCGCGTCGGAGTTGCTTCCCGATGCTATCACTCCTGGGATCGTTTCGCCTTCCTGAGTTTGGCTATAAAAGGAGGCCGATACGGCGACCACTTTCATTCCAAACTTCTTCCTTACATACCTCCTTTGTTTCCATGGATCACGAAGAGTTCTTGACGGTTCTGTGGGCGGAGCACGATCTCGCCCTTGCCGAGGTCGCGAAGGAGGAGGCTCGCGCCCGCGACGTTGCCTCCATCGAGGTGCTGATCGAGGTCGTTCCGACGCTCACCGAGGTGGCCGATGCGACCGTTGAAGCACTGGTCCGCACCCGCCGAGGCTTTGTGTAATTGACTTGCAAGCCATCTCAAAGTCTTTAATTAAGTTTCTTTTGTTGTTGCCTCCTCCTTTTTGTCGTTTTTCCTACGTGCAAACGAACACAAGTAGTCGTATAGGCAAGAGGGATTCGAAAACCGCGGTGTAGTCCTATCGATCCTAGCTCCCGAGCCATGGCCGAGCTTTTGAAGAGAAGCTTGGGCGTGGCATAGAGAAGATCGAAAGTCCTTGCTAGGATAATCGGCCTTGAAAAATCGAACTTTGAGAAATCGATCATTAAAAAATCAACCCTTAAAAATCGACCCCAGTCTCCGAGCCACGACCGAGCTTCTGGTTTGACAGAAGGTCGATTGTGGTTTAGAGAGAACAATTTTTGAAAAATCGACCCTAGCCCCCGAGCCACGGCTGAGCTTCTGGTTCGACAGAAGGTCGGTTGTGGTTTAGAGAGATCAATTTTTGAAAAATCGACCCTAACGCCCAAGCCACGGCCGAGCTTCTGGAGAGAAGCTCGGGCGCGGCTTAAAAAAGATCGCATCCTTGGAACAGAGCTCGTGGCCCTTGCTCTGTCTCTTTGTGAGAGGTAGGGTGTTAGACTCTAGAGTTGTCCCAGGCTATGACAATGTTATGCGGGCTTATGATATAGGGCCGGAAAGCGTGTGCCCGCGCAGGATCTTGCGTGGTGCGATGGATATCGGCTTACCCGTGTGCAAGGGAATCCCGGGGGTTAGCTTCTGCGTAGCCACTACTCTGCCGACGTGTACTGAGACAGCCCGGGCCTCTCCCAAGCCCGATCGTAGGTTTAGATCGCCGGGGTTTGTTTGGGGGCTTTCTAGGGAATGAAAAGATGGACAAAAGAGAAAAAAAGGGGTGGAAAGGAGACTTACGACCTTGTTTCAGACGTAGAACCTCCGGAGTTGAGCGATGTTACAGGAACTGTTGAGGACTCTACCATCCAGCATAGCCAGTCTCACAGCCCCCGGGAGTGTGGCTGATACGACCATGTACGGATCTTCCTATCTCGGGGTGTGCTTATTGGCATGGGCTAGGTTCTGAACTCGTCTTAGAACCAGGTAGCCTAATTGCAAGGTTCGGGTCTATATCTTTTTAGCCGCATGCCGTCGTAGGGATTGCTGGTATGCTGCCACTCGTAGTAGTGCTTGCTCGCGGCAGGACTCGGATAGGTCGAGATCCAACAGTCGTTCCTCGTCGTTCTCGATTTGACCTACAAAATCAACACGAACTAAACCAAGTCTTAGCTCGGCGGGCAAGACCACTTCCGAGCCGTATACGAGACTGAATGGGGTTTCGCCAGTAGCCCGATTAGAGGTTGTCCGGGCTGCCCAAAGCACCGAGGGTAGTTCTTCTACCCACTTGTGACGCTGTTCGGCGAGAACGTCGTACACTCGGCGCTTGATGCCCTGCATGATTTGCCCATTCGCACGTTCGGCCGCACTGTTGCTCTGTGGGTGAGTTACTGAAGCTAGGGCGACCTTCATGCCGAGCTCTTCACAATAGTCCTGGAAAAGTTCGCTTGTGAACTGTGTCCTGTTATCAGCGATCAGCTTGCTCAGAACGCCGAACCTGATCACGATGCTGTTCCTTAGGAACCGCTTGGCCGTTTGGGCTGAAATGCTCGACACTGGTTCGGCCTCGATCCACTTAGTGAAAGTGTCGATGGCGACGAACAAGTGCGTGCACCCCTTTAGGCCTCTGGGGAACGGACCAAGTATGTCCATTCCCCACGTCGAGAATGGCCAGGTCAGCGGGATAGTCTGCAGCTCGTATGCCGGCTGGTGGGACACTCGGACATGGTATTGGTAGGCGGGGCAGCGTTTTACTAGCTCCCTTACGTCGGTCAACGCAGTGGGCTAATAGTACCCCATGCGGAAGGCATTTTCCACTAAGATTTTGAAGGAGGCGTGGGCTCCGCAGATTCCGTCGTGGATGTCTTGGAGGAGAAATTTGCCTTCCTCCTGGGTCACGCACTTGCAAAGTACGCTGTTAAAACCCTTCGGTACAACAAGCCCCGAGCAATCGGTAGAGTCGGGCTTGTCTTTGGAGCCGGGATTCCTCAGCTGTGTCCTGTGGCAGTGTCACATGCGTCAAGAACTGGACGAATGGCATCATCCAGGTGTCGCGCTGCTCTAGGAATGAAACGGTACCGGTCGTTTGGGTCGAGGCAACCGTCTTCTCGAGGGCCTCTTCTCGGAGGAATAAAGGGCTTTATTAGGTGTCAAGACGAGCACCCCCGGGCGGTTTCTTGTGAGGAGCCGAAGCCATGAGCTTATCGGCCAAAGCTATTAGCCGCCTGGGAACGTAACACACTTCAAGTTCGTGAAGTGTTTCTCCGGCTTTTCACTTCGCCAAGTATCACGCCATTGAGTCATCGCAACACCGAAACTCCTTGTTTACTTGGCGACGACCAACCGCGAATCCCCTTTCATTTGTTAGCCGCTTTTATGCCGAAGCGATGCATGCTCAGAGGCGGCTAGGAGGTTTCAGACCGCAAAGATTGTTTGTTGCGGGAAAATGAAGCTGTACTATATGCTGAATTTGTTCTCCTTGGGGAGAGATGAGAAAAACCCGCAACCTGATCGCTCGAATTGGCGCGACCCATCAAAGAACATGGTCCAGTGCGCTTCTTGACTTGCAAGCTCGGGCGAGCCTCCCAAAGGTCGGCCGCCCCGGTCTACTCAGCCAAGAAATCGGCCACGACTTGGGACTTGATCGCTGTTCGTGGCACGAACTTGATGTCGAATTCACCAAGCTCGACTGCCCACTTTGCGACCCGCCCGTTCGCGTCGGGGTTTCGAATGATATCCCTTAGTGAAAAACACATTGGGACCGTAATTGGATGGGCCTAGAAATAGTGACGCAACTTTCGCGAGGCCATAAGCAAGGTGTACAAGAGTTTCTAAAACTCAGGGTACCGCTCCTTAGGTCCATGCAGTACCTCGCTTACGTAGTAGACGGGTTGTTGCTTGCCTTCGCGTTTGACTGCTAGTACAGTACTCACAGCCTGCGGTGCAACCACCAAGTAGAGGAGTAAAGCTTCCTCGAGCTTTGGCGTGGCCAGGACGGGAGACGTGGACAGGTAACGCTTTAGCTCGCTGAAAGCGGCCTCAGCTTCTTCTGTCCATTCGAAACTATTATGCTTGTGCAGATCTACTGAAGGTGCCTTTGCGCGCCGCCGAGACGAGATATGAATCTGCTGAGAGCCGCCATCCGTCCGGTGAGGGCTTGCACCTCCTTGGTGCAGGCTGGCGACCTCATATTCTCGATGGCCTCGATTTTCTCGGGGTTTGCCCCGATGCTCGCCTTCCCTATCACGTAGCCAAGCAACATCCCAGATCGAACACCAAAAACACATTTTTCAGGATTCAGTTTGACTTGATGTCTCCTAAGATTAGCAAACGTTTTCTGAAGGTCGGTCACATGGTCCCGTGGGACTTTGCTTTTTACAACAACGTCGTCTACGTAAACCTCTACATTGCGCCCTATCTAATCAGGGACCGTCTTTTGCATCAATCGCTGGAACATGGCTCCCGCGTTCTTTAGACCGAATGACATGGTCGTGTAGCCGAAGGTACCAAAAGGGGTCACGAAAGCAGTCTTCTCTTCGTCTTCCCTTGCCAGCGCGATCTGGTGATAGCCCGAGTAGGCGTCTAGGAAGCTCATGAGCGCCGAGTCCGCCGTTGCGTCGACCAGTTGGTCTATGCACGGCAGGGGAAATTGTCTTTGGGGCAGGCGGCGTTGAGGTCGCGATGGTCGACGCACATTCGCTATTTCCCGCCCTTCTTCTTGACGACGACTGGGTTAGCGAGCCAGTCGGAATGCTCGACTTCTCGGATGAAGCCGGCTTAGAGGAGCTTGTCGAGTTGCTCCTGAATGATATCGGCTTTCCACTTGGGAAAGCGCCGTAGGGCCTGTCTGACAGGCTTTTTATCAGGCTAAACAGCTAGCCTATGCTCGATTACCTCCTTTGGAACTCCGGGCATGTTGGACAGTTCCCACGCGAACACGTCTGCGTTAGCTCAGAGGAAGGTGACGAGCTCGAGTTCCTATTTGGACTCGAGGTTGGCCCCTACGTGGACGACCTTAGCTGGGTCATCCGCGAGAGGGATCGCCTTGGTGGGCTCTGCGGTGCGCAGGCCACCTTGGGGCGGACTGACGGCCGATCGGCCTTGGCTGGGCCACACTCTGGGAGCTGTCCGAACATGGCCAGGGCGCTCTCATCGCAAGCCATAGCGGCCTTGTGGTTGCCCTTGATCGTGATGACCTCGTGCGGGGCTGGCATCTTCAGGCAGTGATACCTGTGGTAGGTGGCCGCCATGAACTTGGACAACGCGGGTCGTCCTAGGATGGTGTTGTATGGAAGCTCGGAGTCCACCACCTCAAAGGTGACGTACTCCGTCCGAAAGTTCTGGGGGTCCCGAACGTTACGGGCAGCACGATTTGCCCGATCGGCTGCAGGGATGACCCAGGGAAAATGCCATAGAAAGGGATGGCTATGTCCTTGATCTTGGACCGCGGGACTTGCATCTGCTCAAGGACCTGAGTGGTGATGATGTCCAGGGAGCTTCCGCCGTCCACCAGCACGCGATCGACTCGTGTGTTGCTGATGGTGGGACAGAGCACCAGCGGGAGGCGCTGAGGCCTCGTCATTCCGGGGGAACAGTCATCCCCAGAGAAGGTGATTGATTGATGAGACCACCGCATGGGTGCGTCGCCGGGCTTAGCCCTTTCGAGGTGGTAAACCTCTCGGACGGCAGCCTAAAGCTCGCGTCGCGAGCTATAGGCAGACGCGCCGCCGAAAATTACGGCGACGTGCGCACGAGCCTCCTGGAAGGCATCGCCATGGCCGCCTGGGCACCGATCATCCGGCAAGACTGCGGGGAGTTCGGCATGGGCCCGTCCGGCGTTGAAGTCCTCAACGCGCTGCCCACGCCCCTCTGCCACGCAGTCGTGGCCGTCTCGCCGATGGAGAAGGCGAAGCGGTTGTTTGGAGGGTTAGCCCTTGGCCGGCCGAGGCCGGGCCGGGAGCTCGCCGCCCGCCCACGCCCGGCCGTTCCGCCACCGCCAGAGGGCTGGTCATGAGGCACCGCCAAGAGGAGCGGGCCTCTCGGGCTCCACCGCCGCGACGTAGTTCAGGACGGCAGGCTCCTTCTTCTTCTTCTTCTTCTTCCTCTTCTTCTTCTTCTTCTTCTTCTTCTTCTCGGCGTCGCTCTTCTTGGCGTCTGTGCGAATCCGAGCCGTCGCCTTCTCCTCCGTTCTCCCTCTCTTGCACTCCACCACCTCGGAGGCGTTGATGTATCCTTCCGCAGCACGAAATAAATCGGCTGCGGTGTGGACCGGATGGAGCTCAAGGTCATCGGTAAAACGGGAGTTCCGTACTCCCTCCTTGAAGGCCTCAACGATGGCCTCGTCGGAGATCGACGGAATGGTGTTGCGCACTTGGACGAACCTGCGGATGTAGTCTTGCAGGCCTTCTCCTGCCCTTTGGACCATAAACTAGAGGTCCTAGGGCTTTCCAGGGCGCGCGTAGCAACCCTGAAAGTTCATCCGAAGCGCCTCCTGCAACTGTTCTGATCTGCGTATCGAACCTCGGCGCTGGTTGAAGAGCTAGGTTCGGGCCATTCCCTCTAAGACGGTAGGGAAGTAGTTGACCATAACGGTCTCATTACCGCCTGCGGCCAAGATGGCGGTATTCTTCCTCCCGTCGAACTTCTCGATGTTCCCGGGCTTGAACTTACGAGGCCAAGGGGCTTTGCGCAAAGCTCGGGAGAAGGCCGGACATCCTGGGGCGGCCCCGTTGTTTTCAACGGGGGCCTTCCCGCCTGGCAGCGGCCCGAGGCAGGAAAAAACTCCGCCCGGGGTGCGCTGGGGAGCACCGTCCGCTGTGGACGTGGATGCCTGTCAGCGTGACCGAACGCTCTGGCTGCGCCGTCTTGAGGAGCCACTAGCATGCGACTGGGCCTGGAGGTGCTCACCGAGATCCTCGGCAAGTTCCTCTAGGCCGTCAGCAACTGCAGCGCCTAGGTCGGCCATGGTGAACCCTCGTGGGTCCTTCTCCAGGTCACCCATGACCTGGGCAATTGCCTTAACCCGTTGCTGACTACGCAGAACTGAATTGGTGACAGTAGTGGTAGGCGAGTGCGCGCGTGCGGTGCGAGTAGCGGTCGTCGGGCCGGTAGGCCTGCGACGGATGTTCGCCAAAGTCTGCCCGACTGACCCGGCGAAGGGGCTTCGAGCAGCCTCACGCCGCTGATGTTCTCCGCTTAGGTCAGAGCGCGGCTGATGTGGGGTCACCCCTCCTGACACCGCAAAGACGTGGCGTGAGGCGGGTTCCCGCGATAGGGACATGTCGGTGTCTCCCACGGAGGTGGTGCCGTCGGCACCTTCGACCGCCATTGGTACGCTGCTGCTCGCTCCTCGCCTCGACGGGTCGGGCGCCAGCGATTCTTGTATGCAGATCGGTCCTCCTCTTCGGACGGGACCACGGATGTGCGCAGTCTGTCCGGTTGCGGCACTGGCGGCGGTGCCTCCAGTCCCTCCATGAGGGTTTCGCTGACGTGAGTTAGCGAAGTGCCGTTTGGCCGGGCAAAGCTGGGGAGCGAACGGCTACTCCCGAGGCGGGTGTTGCTTCCACCTCTATCTCGTCAGCCTGAGCTTCGGCGAGGATATCAGCTTGCCACTCCTCATACGACTCGTCGACGTCGACAAGATCGTCGCGCTCGTCGTAATTGAGGTCTACGGTATCAACGTCATCGTATGACAACGAGGCTATTCTCGACTCGATCGAGGGGAGAAGACCGCAATCGAGGCCCACGGTGGGCGCCAGCTGTCGGCGACCGGGAGGCGAGCCTCCGCGGGCCGATAAGCAAGAGGAAGGTGGGAGCGAGGCCCGAGGGTGGCCCTGTCCCCTGGACCGAGGCCCGGCCGCTTGGCCGTGCGCCGCCGAGGGAAAGGACGAAGATGGTCCGATGCGGTTAGACGCGCCGGGACCTGATGGTGACACGATGATTTTTATCCTGGTTCAGGTCTCCACCGTCGGATAACAGCCCTACGTCCAGTCTTCGTTTAATGCCAAGCTTAAACGAGTACAAAGGGGGTGAGGCCGGGCTTTGGGAAGCCCAGGCTCGAGTACAATGAGTGCTCAAAGCACTGTGTGTGTTCTTACAGTTACCTGTGTGCGAAGAACTACCGCCGGGAACTAGAGCTCCTACGTGAGTGCAAGTGCTCCTGCTCTGCAGTGGCTACCTTCCGAGTATGTGTTGTGCGGGGGAAGAGGGTCTTTGTGTGTAGATGGCCGGATCCTCTTCGTTAGGCTCAGGCGCCTTTTATAGGTGGCGCCCGGCCACTGTAGCTTGCCGTTGGTCCGTTGAATAGTCGTTTCCTTCTGTCTTGCCATGTCGGGGTGCACAAAATCCACCGGGTAATCAAGTGTATCTCCCGAGCGCCGTGCCAGACCGCTACCGGTCAACACGTGTCTTTGCCCATGCGGGCGGTTGACGGGACCTACTGCCAACCTGCCAGTAGCCTCCGTTAGGCGCTCCTCGGTACAGTGCGCGCATTTAATTCTTGGCGACCTTTGGGACCCGAAGCGTATCCTGTCCGCGGCGCGGCACGATCTGTCTTGGGTCCTGAGCCCTGAGCTTCGGAAGCCCGGGAGGAGTGAGTGGCTCGAGCTTTCGGGACGGGGAAGGTCGGGTGCGAGCTTGGCAAGCTCGAGCGCGAGCTTGCCAAGCCCGGGCTTACTTCCTGTGGGGCCGAGGGTAAGTTAGTGGACCGTATCTCCATGGGCCACGTACTTTCCCTAACATCAGTATTGAGGAAGATTATACCAATTGTGAGAGAATGTTGTTTCGTAGCTGACTGCTGACTTTGGTTACTAGACTGGGTCTACAAATAAACTCATCTCAATTAAACTAAATATAGACAAAAAAAATATTTTTACTCCAACAGAATGAAAGCATCAGAGCATCCACATGAGGGTCTTTAAATTGTTCCTAAACACTCTCTCTCCTATCTAGAGAAGGGGTGCATCCTTTGGAAACTGCCTCTAAGGGCATCTCTAGCAGTCCGCCCTATTTTCCTTTTATCCCATCCCTATTCACGTGCCACCTCATCAAATGGGCTGCCCATCCCATTTTCCAACAACTGCCCCATCACTATTCATGCACTCTACTTTTCCTATTCTATGCCTATCACTGTTTGCTACAGTGATAGGGCATGGGGCTTGGGCACCACCAGTGGAGATGCCCTAAGAGCATGTCTAATGCTCGCCCTATTTTCTAGACCTATTTTACTATTTATCTCTTGGTTCTATTTTCTAACCAAGTAACATTGGCCCATTTTTTCAATCCTTATGTTTCTATCTCTTATATTTTACTCTCAACCTTATTTCACTATTCATAACCCCATTTTAATATTAATAGGGCTAGCTACAGTAAAGAAATATGACCACAATTAGACATGCCAAGTTAGACACTAACCGCCTCTAAGTAAGTAATGCGTTAATTATCATCTTTGACCGGTGGCTCCAATAAGCAAAGCTCAAAGACAATATTATATCTAACTATTATGGAAAGAGTCTGAAAACCTTACAAATCAGTCAAGTGTTCTATCTTAGGGTGGGTTCTTTTCAGCTTTTCTTATCTACTTATCTCGTGTAACCTCGTCACTTCGAGAATTTTTCAAGATAGCCTCGAGAGCCGGTTGGCCTTCAATTTTGGGGTTTAGAGAGTTTATAGACACGCCTACGAGATAAAAAAAACCGACTCAAAAAGTAATAAAAAGTGAGATAAGTCAAATAAGACACGAGATAAGTAGGATAAGTCGTGTCTTATTTGACTTATCTCACTTTTTTATTACTTTTGAGTCGGTTTTTTTATCTTCAGACGTCTATGTTCTATAAACCTCAAAATTGAGCGCCAACCGACTTTCGGCGCTATCTCGAAAAATTCTCGTCGACAAATAAGAGCAAATAAGAGACAAATGTTGAAGGGAAGGGGCCCTTAGAGTTAATATTGCATTTAGTTATCGTGATACCCTTACCTTGGTTCCACCGTGATATTCGCTCTGTGTTGAGTTACCTTCGTTGCACCATTGTCGTGCCAAATAGCGACTGTGGAATACTCTTCCACGCATTGTCGGTGATGATTCGTTCGTATGTGGATACTAACGAAGTGGTCCCGGGTGGCCTCCAAAGTCATCTATGTCAACATGCATGGGCTGTAACATGGGTCATGGGCATTTCGATTTTCTGATTTTCATATATTTTCATACGTGTTCCTAATTGCAAGAAACAAAATTCTTATTCTTCTATCTAATTTTTTAGATTAGTTATTTTAGGTATTATTTGAAAAAAAGACTGTAGATCACTATTAAAACTGAGGATGTGCTACGTGCCACTAACAAATTGATGTTTTGTCTTATGCTATTTGCATACTGCAAGCAATAATAAAACTAAAAAACAAACTAGAAAAATTCCAAAAAGACGTGAGGTGCCAATTAAGTACAACTATACTGAGCTCCTCAAATTGTGAAGTCTAAATGGGGATCCTCGCCGGAGTTCACCCGGCGAGTCGCGCGCGGGTGACCGAAAAATGGGATGGCGGAGCGAAGGGGAGGCATGACGAGCTCAGGGAAGGCACAGTCAGTTCGCCGCGGCGCTAGTGGAAGCACGACGAGCTTGTGACGGCGTCGAGGAGGCGCAAGGTGTTGGAATAATTAGCACTTTTATGTTTAATTTAATCAAGAGATAAAACATGCATAATGTCTGACAGATTGATAATAGCATGTAAAAGTTATAGGAGCATATCCTAGACACACATGCAGCAATACTACACGTATATCCCTCTGATATACCCACTAACAGCAGCCGCAACAACATAATTGAAAGGGAGGCGAGGGGAATCACGTACTGGACATGGTTGTCGTCGCCGTACGGAACCAGCGGCTGGTTCTGGTTACCAGAGGTGGACGCTGTCTTGCTGAAGATGCAGCCGACGCAGATCGCGGCGGCACAGTGGAAGAAGACCTCGCGAAGCGGACGGAGGAAGCAGCGAGCAGTCGCGCGGCGCGCTTCCCAAAAACCTGATTCGCCCTATCCGGTGCAGGTGCTCTTGGGCGATCGGTTCCGAAGACCAGCTCTACCGAACGGCGGTGCACGCCGGTGCACGGGATGGGGAACACCGAATGGCGGCACAACTATGGGAGTTGGTAAAACTCTAGATTTCTGTTCTATCTCCTGGCGGCGACGGCTCAAATATATATGGATGCCGCGGAACAGGCCACGACCGTGTCCAACACGATCTGCCCACGACCGAGTCCAACACGATTTCGATATGTCGTATCCGACCGCCAAAAACTCGAAGAACAAAAAATAAATCGCAAAAGGAGGCGCGTCACAAGAAGCACGAGCCCGGTTTGGCGGACCATTCACGCAGTGCCTTGCGCGCCAAGCAGCCTGGGACGCGTTCGGCGGACCATTCACGCAGTGTGTGCGCGACGCAGCCTCTCGCCCCAAATTTCGAGCCAAAGCCAAAGTGAAGCGAAGTGTAGGTTTCCTTTCTCCCACACACTTGCTTAGCAAGGGATGCACACTCCACTATATAAACTAGTGTATGTCACACCCAACTAGCAATATGGTACTAAAGGGAGTTCACATGCCTCATGCATACATGGGCCTTTGAGATTTTTTAGAAATTATTTGGCAATTAATTAGGCCAAGCCCAAAAATTCTAACAATCCCCCACCAAATCTCAAAATCCCATCCAAGTTTACTAGTTCTCAAAGCTGTTAATATACCAGTGTTTCGGTGACAATGGACTATGCCTTGAATTGCACCTAGACATTTAAGCTACACTTATCCACAACTTGGACAATGGACTACGTCTTAAATTGCAAGTTTTGTGTGAACAAGTTTCACTCAAAGCCAACTGATACTTGGCTACCAATAGGCTACCCCGCGGGTGGAGCATATACGTCGTACTCCATGGTCTCTTCATGAGCTTACTAGAGATTACCCAGGTCTCATAGACTGCGACTTCCAACAGTCGGGCTCACAGAGATGTGTTCTTTCAAGATGCTCGGTAGGATGACATCTTCGCTAATTAAAACCAACAGAACAACATTAAGGCAAATGCCAACCTGCCATATAGATTTCGAGAGTATTGCATCTCACATGGAACGGGTCAGGTTATACTCTCAGCCAGTTAACTAATAGCTTGTTTTCCCAGGACCTAATTCACAGGATCTCCGATCACATAGGCTGGGTTACCACTATGGTGTAACTCATGTGGGTCTCATACCTAGTTTCCTTGATGCATTGTCTATCACGCACCGTGATAAACCGTTTGTAAAAGGATCTGCCAGGTTTTTAGCCGTTTGGATATAATCCAGTGCTATCACTCCGGAGTTTCTCAATTTTCTGACAGATTTCAGACGCCTTTTCACATGTCTTGAGAACTTCATGTTGTCCTTAGAACTGTTCACCTTGACAATCACCATTTGATTATCATAGTTCATAAGGATATCCGGAATTAGCTTTTCAACCACTGGAAGGTCCAACAAGAGTTCACGCAACCACTCTGCTTCAACAAAGGGCTATGTCCAAAGCAAATAATTTCGCCCATTGTTGAGCGTGTCAAGATAGTCTGTTTGCAAGATCTCCACGAGACAGCTCCGCCACCAAGAGTGAACACATATCCAGCGCTGTTGGATAACTCGTATAGTGCAAACCAAAATATGTTGTACCTCTCAAGTAACGCATTACTCTTTCGAGTGCTCGCCAATGATCATTTCCCGGATTAGAAGTAAACCGGCTCAACTAACTTGCTGATAGCAAATGAGATGTCTGGCCTTGTAGCGCTGGCTAGGTACATGAGTGACCCGACGATTTGAGAATAAGTTAGCTGATCTCTAACAATTTTCTTGTTCTTTCGAAGCACAATGCTAGGATCATAGGGTGTTGTAGAAATTTTATAATCAACAAAACCAAAGCGATTCAAAACCTTTTCCACATAATGGGACTGTGTCAAAGTGATCCCATCCTCACCCTTGAGTAGCTTGATGTTCAAGATTACATCAGCCTCTCCGAGATCTTTCATATCAAAATTTTGAGACAAAAAAGACTTGACCTCGAGAATCACATCAAGACTTGTCCCAAAAATTAATATATCATCCATATAGAGACACAAAATAACGCCCTGGTCCCTACCATACCAATAATATACACATTTATCGGCCTCATTCACGACAAAGCCCACAGAAGTTAAGGTTCTATCGAACTTCTCATGCCATTGCTTAGGAGCTTGTTTCAGGCCATACAAAGATTTCAACAACTTACACACCTTGCCTTCTTGACTTTCTACTACAAATCCATCAGGCTGATCCATATAGATCTTCTCGTCCAACTCTCCATTGAGGAAAGCTGTCTTAACGTCCATTTGATGGACAATAAGACCATATGAGACAGCCAAGGAAAGTAGTACACGAATTGTAGTCAATCTAGCCACAGGTGAATAGGTATCAAAGAAATCTTCTCCTTTCTTTTGGGTATAACCCTTGGCCATAAGTCGAGCCTTATACTTTTCAATAGTACCATCAGGCCTAAGCTTTTTAAATATCCACTTACACCCCACAGGTTTGCAACCATAAGGTAGCTCTGTGAGTTCCCAAGTCTGGTTCGCAAGAATGGATTTCATCTCGCTGCGAACCGCCTCCTTCCAGTAGTCCGCATCCGAGGATGCAAAGGCTTCTGAAATAGACGTGGGAGTATTATCCACGAGGTACACAGTGAAGTCATCACCAAAGGATTTTGCAATCCTCTATCTCTTGCTCCTTCTAGGAGCCTCACTGTTATCCTCCTTAGGTTTTTCCTCAGGTGTTAGCTTAGGATATTCAATTTGAGTGGTTGGTTCGGGAATTATCTCAGGAGTTTTACTAGAACTGCCATGCTCATTTTTCATATGAAAGATGTTCTCAAAGAAAGAAGCATCATTAGACTCCATGATCGTCCCAACAGATATGTCGAGCACCTCTGATCTTATTACCAAAAATCTACTGCCAACGCTACGAGGTGCATATCCTAGATGGACACAATCTACTGTCTTAGGCTCAAGTTTGCGCTTCTTTGTGATTGGCATATTGACTTTTGTGAAACAATCCCATATGCGCAAATAAGAAAGTGATGGCTTTCTCCCCTTCCATATTTCATATGGGGTTTTCTCCTTATTCTTTGTAGGAACCTTATTCAGGACATGACATGCAGTCAACACGGCCTCCCCCACCATGCCTTAGATAAACCTGCAGTGTCTAACATGGCATTCACCAAATCAGTTAGAGTGCGGTTCTTTCTTTCGGCGACCCCGTTTGATTGGGGTGAATAGGGAGGCGTCCTCTCATGAATAATTCCATATTCCTCGCAGAATAAGTCAAAATCAGTAGAGAAATACTCTCCTCCACGATCCGACCTAAGTCTCTTGATTTTCCGATCTAACTGGTTTTCAACCTCAGCTTTGTAGATCTTAAAGAAGTCTAGAGCCTCATCTTTAGTTTTCAACAAATAAACATGGCAATATCTAGATGCATCATCGATTAGAGTCATGAAATATCTCTTTACACCCTTTGTCAACACACCATTCATCTCACAGATGTCAGAATGTATGAGCTCCAGAGGTGCCAAGTTTCTCTCCTCGGCAACTTTGTAAGGCTTACGAGGTTGCTTTGCTTGCACACAAGTCTGGCACTTAGAACCTTTGACAGTGGGAAATTTTGGAATTAAATTCATACTCACAAGCCGAGACATAGAACCAAAATTAATATGACATAAACGCGAGTGCCAAACATCGGCCTCACTCTCAACAACATTGTCACAAATATGGTTCACAACTTTATGACAAGAATCGAAGGAAAAGCGGAACAAGCCTCCGCACTCATAGCCTTTGCCAATAAACAAACCATGTTTAGACAAGACTACCTTATTTGACTCAAACACTACTTTAAACCCATCTCTGTAGAGAAGGGCCCCGCTAACTAGGTTCTTATTGATTGAAGAGACATGCTGCACGGTCTTCAGTTGCACGATCTTCCCCGAAGTAAACTTTAGATCTATCGTACCAACACCAAGAATAGAAGCATTGGACCCGTTCCTCATCAAAACGGTTGAACCTCGGGCTGCCTGATAAGAAGTGAACAGTGACAAGTCAGCACACACATGCACATTAGCTCCAGTATCAATCCACCAATCGATAGACTGACTTACTGAAGAACAGTAGGTAATACATACCCGCTAGTTCCCTCTTCAGTATTGCCAATGGTCACATTGATAGACTTTGAAGTCTGTCCAGGATTACCCTTTTTGTCTTTACGGTTTGGACACTTTTTAGCCCAGTGCCCAATCTCACCGCAAATCCAGCAGGGCATCTCATCCTTGTTCACTTTCTTCTTCTTAAAAGTAGTGTTTTGCTTGACTTTGTTCTTCCCTTTGTTCTTGCTGGGCTGTTGCACAAAATTGGTGCGGGACTGTCGCTCGCCTCCTTTCCCATGTGCATCCTTAGCCCGAGCTTTCTCCTCAACATCTAGAGACGCGATCAACCCCTCAACAGAGATCTCTTGTCTCTTATGTTTCAGAGATGTGGCAAAGTTCCTTCATGAATAAGGCAGCTTGGCAATGATGCCCCCAGCCACAAACTTGTCGGGTAATTTGCACTGAAGGAGTTCGAGTTCTCTCACAATGACCAGTATTTCATGAGCCTACTCGACAACAGATCGGTTATCAACCATCTTGAAGTCGTGGTACTGCTCCATGACATACAGTTCACTGCCAGCTTCAGATGCCCCGAATTTATTATTCAGTGCATCCCACAACTCCTTCGCATATGTGATGTTCAGGTACACATCTCACAGACGGTCAGAGAGCACACTAAGAACTGCACCCAGGAAAAGGGTGGTGGCCTTCCGAAACTCTTTCTCCTTTCCAGGAGTTAGGGTTCCCTCTGGTTTGCCATCCTTAACCCAAGACATCGCTCATAGCAAATACCACAAACTGCATTTACTTTAACTCGCCATCTCTTGAAATTTACGCCACCGAATTTCTCCGGCTTCAACAAGATCAAAGAAAGCGAGCCATCGATAAACCAAAGTGCCTAATCAGATCAGGTTTTTGGATTATTGGAATAATTAGCACTTTCATGTTTAATTTAATCAAGAGATAAAACATGCATAATGTCTGACAGATTGATAACAGTATGTAAAAGTCACATGAGTATATCCTAGACACATATGCAGCAATACTACATGTATATCTCTCAGATATACCCACTAACAGCAGGCGCAACAACATAATTGAAAGGGAGGCGAGGGGAATCACGTACTGGACGTGATTGTCGTCGCCGTACGGAACCAGCGTCTGGTTCTGGTTACCAGAGGTGGACGCCGTCTTGCTGAAGATGCAGCCGACGCAAATCGCGACGGAATAGTGGAAGAAGACCTCGCGAAGCGAACGGAGGAAGCAGCGAGCAGTCGCGTGGCGCACTTCCCAAAAACCTGATTCGCCCTACCCGGTGCAGGAGCTCTTGGGCGATCGGTTCCAGAGACCTGCTCTCCCGAACGACGGTGCACGCCGGCGCACGGGATGGGGAACACCGAACGCAGGCGTAGCTATGGGAGTTGGTAAAACTCTAGGTTTCTGTTCTGTCTCCTGGCGACGGCGGCGGCTCAAATATATATGGATGCCGCGGAACAGGCCACGACCATGTCCAACACGATCAGCCCACGACCGAGTCCAACACGATTTCCATATCTCATATCCGATCCGCCAAAAACCCGGAGAGCAAAAGAAATAAACGGCAAAAGGAGGCCACGTCTACGCAAGCACGAGGGCCCGGTTTCAGCGGACCATTCACGCAGGTGCCATGCACACGCCCCGCCCCGAGCGAAGCGAGCGCGCGCGTGTGGGCTTCCCTTTCTCTCCCACACACTTGCTTAGTAAGGGATGCACACTCCACTATATAAACTAGTGTATGCCACTCCCAACTAGCAATATTGTACTAAAGGGAGTTCACATGCCTCATGCATACATGGGCCTTTGATATTTTTCAGAAATTATTTGGCAATTAATTGGGCCAAGCTCAAAAATTCTAACACAAGGAGGCTGGGTGTGACATGGACAGCCTTGCCAGAGAAGCGAACATGCTCGTGCCGGCACAAAAGAGCTCATGGCACCATGGACGACCTCACCAAAGATCACAGCACGAAGCTCGGGAATGCGCTGTGCTAGACGTGGAAGGTGCTGCCGTGAATGGGAAAGACGCTATCATGCCGCCATGGACAAGCTGGAGCTCGGGGCGCCGCCGCCATGGACACACCGGAGCTCAACAGTGGCACCATGGACACGCCTTAGCTGACCGCTGGCTCCGTCACACTAGCTTGCCTCCTTGCGAGATCCGCGAGATTCAAGGTCCTCGTCGTCATCGCTGAGAGAGCTCGCCGAGGATGAAGACGCCGACGTGGTTGGGACTTGGGAGCGAGCCGCGAGGTCAAAGGCGCCCACCAGGTGGGTGGAGCTCACTGTCGTCGATGCTGAGCGGAGGAGCCTCCTGTAGTTCTAAGCGCGGCGAAGCCTTGAGCTCGCGCCCATGCATCCAGATTGGGATGCGCTTGTGGCAGGCCTTCGCGCAGCTGTTTGAGCTCGTGCAGTCAAGTTCTTGCAGCGTCCTTTGCTTCCTATTGATTTCCCTTTTGTACAATCTTTGCATTGTTTGCACTGCAATTAACTGGATTTTTTGTGAAGAAGATTGAGAACTTCTGATTGCTTGCTTAGCGTCAAGTAGGCCTCTTTCTTCAAAATGAGTTTATATACACAAGAATCAATGCTATTTGTTCATCTAGATTGATTTGTTACAGTGGGATTGAATTGATTTGTTGTTGCCGTACAAGAAAATAGCATCCATTGAATTGATTTGGCAAGTTTTTTTAAGTCACTACCCAAAAACAGGTGCCACGAAATATAGCCATGTCTATCGTTAGGCATGTAAGCCAACCAAACAAGAAAATTTTGCTACAAACTCCCTAAGAGGAGCGTGTCTACCAATTTCACCATGGCGGCTAAGCGAGCAGCAAGCATAGGCAATAGTTTCCGTTGGAGCGCAGAGTATAGGGAGAGACCCCGTTATAGAGCTCAAGTCAGGAAGGTTTTCGAATAAGTCATCGAAGCCAGAGCTGAAAGGTTAGAGAGTAGTTTTAAACAAATTCCCGAGTAAGCAAGTAAGGCAGCAAAAGGGCGTTTACGGCCGGCCGAGGGGGACTCGTCCATAAATTGAATCGAAAAAGTAAAGAGGATAAGGCATAACCAGATGAATTGATTGAAATAAGTAAATTTATCAAGTTGAGGCACGCCGATTTGCGGGTTGGATTGCTCAGGTGTCCACGGACAAATCCCGCTTGAAATGGATGGTGTGAGTTTGCTTTTTTTTGACTTTTTCCCGCACTCAAAGCTTAATTTGCATTTTATTTTATGGCATGATCAAAGCCGATGATCGTAGTTATGTCCTCCATCACGATCTCGAATGAAACTATCCATGGAAACGAGATCATCGCCGTTTAATCGAGACTCGTGTTATGCTCCATCTCGAACTGTCGTGGGGTTAGGAGTAAAGCATCCCGAGGTTGGCGATCTCGTTGGGTGTGGAGAAGCATTGGGAACCCCAATATCTTTCTTCGAGCGCTTTTTTTCCGCCCCCCACCCCGCATAGCAATTGCTCGAGATGAGATAAGGAAAAGAGTTTAGAGATGACTCAAAAATTTTGAAAGATTTTGCCTTTTAAGTCTGTCAGTCAAAATTAGCCAACTTGAGTCATGAGTATAAATGAAATTAGTTTTTTCTGTAAGGAAATTAATGCAAGTTGTTAACCCTTTCTCATGTTCTTTCATTCATCAAGTAGGCGAACCGTTAGGTCCTTAGTAGCGTTGACAAAGAAGAAAGATAGACGAACCCAGCTGTGGCTGACTCCTAAGGTAAGGTGTGGTAAAGTTGATCGCCAACCAAACAGGCCCTAAGTCTCTAACTTTCAAGCAATTATGATAAGGTCTTCAAAATTATTATCTAGCCCTTAGAATTTGGATAAAATTGCAACAATTCATGGTGACATACATATTGGCAATGCCAGATAAGCGTTCAATAAAATAAATAGAATTTCTTCCAGGCTTATCTCCTGACATCCAGCCTGGCTTCTCTTTGTGCGGCTCGGCTTCTCTCTTGGCTCCTGGATCAGCTTGGCTTGCTCGAGGGCTGAATAATCCTAGGAAAACTCCCGAGCTCCCGAGCGAGGTTCGGGCAGGCCAAGCCACATGCCCTGTGCCTTACCAGCTGTACACTCAGCCCTTGAAACTATGGGTGGAAATCGAGCCAAGTTACACTTCTTTTAAGCCCTTTTCTAAACTGGAAAAATATTCGGTATAAATGAGAACTCAATGCACGAGTGCAAAAAAACATTCTCAGCCCTTGGATCTCGTTTATATGGAGCGGATGGATCAAGGTTCAGAGCACCCTGTTGGTGCATGCGCATCGGGCGCCCTTACTGTCGCTCGCCCGCCAATACAGACGGTGGCGAAGCTTCAGCAGCGAGCTCATCGACGCGACCATAATGCATGGCTGAAGCTCGACAGCCTCGACCTCCACCTCACTGAGCTGCACGCAGGGCCGCTCCTCAGCCTCCTCCGCGGTCTTCGCGCGCCACCGCGTGGCCTCGAGCTCTGCTCGCTATGCGGCCACCTCCTGCTCCCTGTGCGGTGCCGACGTCATGAGGGAAGCGGAGGAGCGCCGCGGCGGCAGAGGCCGTGGGTGTGGGCGTGGGCTTGGGCGAGGTGGAGCTAGTGCTTCGGCAGCAAAACGCCGAGCTAGAGCGGGAGGTGGCCGCAATGCGGGCAGAGCTCGAGGCCATGCGACGGCACGCGGAGACCACGGAGGAGGACGAGGAGCAGCTCTGCGTGCAGCTCGGTGAGGCAGAGGTTGAGGCCGTCAAGCTCGCGCGCGTACCAGGGCCGCGTCGATGAGCTCGCCCATGAGCTCGCCGCCGTGCGGTGACGGTGGAAGGGGCGCCCGATGCACGTACAGGGTGCTCTGCACCTTAATCCATCTGCTCCACACAAACGAGATCCAAGGGTTCAGGATGTTTTTTACACTTGTGCACTGAATTCTCATTTACACCAAATATTTTCCCTTCTAAACTAGCGCAAAATAATTATTTCAATTATATTTTAAAAGTAATTTCATGTGCATCCTTAGCCCGAGCTTTCTCCTCAACATCCAGAGACGCGATCAACCCCTCAACAGAGATCTCTTGTCTCTTATGTTTCAGAGATGTGGCAAAGTTCCTCCATGAATAAGGCAGCTTGGCAATGATGCCCCCAGCCACAAACTTGTCGGGTAATTTGCACCGAAGGAGTTCGAGTTCTCTCACAATGACCAGTATTTCATGAGCCTACTCGACAATAGATCGGTTATCAACCATCTTGAAGTCGTGGTACTGCTCCATGACATACTGATTCCATCGTCGGCGCCGATGCCCCGAATTTATTATTCACAGCATCCCTGGCTCCTTCACATCTGTGATGTTTAGGTACACATCACACAGACGGTCAGAGAGCACACTAAGAACTGCACCCAGGAAAAGGGTGGTGGCCTCCCGAAACTCTTTCTCCTTTTGAGGAGTTAGGGTTCCCTCTGGTTTGCCATCTTTAACCCAAGACATCGCTCATAGCAAATACCATACTGGTGTACTTTAACTCGCCATCTCTGAAATTTACGCCATCAATTTCTCCGGCCAACAAGATCAAAGAAAGCGAGCCATCGATAAACCAAAGTGCCTAATCAGATCAGGTTTTTGGATTGTTGGAATAATTAGCACTTTCATGTTTAATTTAATCAAGAGATAAAACATGCATAATGTCTGACAGATTGATAACAGTATGTAAAAGTCACAGGAGCATATCCTAGACACACATGTAGCAATACTACACGATATCCTCTCGATATACCCACTAACAAAGAGCGCAACAACATAATTGAAAGGGAGGCGAGGGGAATCACATACTGGACATGGTTGTCGTCGCCGTACGGAACCAGCGTCTGGTTCTGGTTACCAGAGGTGGACGCCGTCTTGCTGAAGATGCAGCCGACGCAAATCGCGACGGCACAGTGGAAGAAGACCTCACGAAGCGGACGGAGGAAGCAGCGAGCAGTCGCTCGGCGCGCTTCCCAAAAACTGATTCGCCCTACCCGGTGCAGGAGCTCTTGGGCGATCGGTTCCGGAGACCTGCTCTCCCAAACGATAGAGCAAGCCGGCGCACGGGATGGGGAACACCGAACGGCGGCGTAGCTATGAGAGTTGGTAAAACTCTAGGTTTCTGTTCTGTCTCCTGGCGGCGGCGGCGGCTCAAATATATATGGATGCCGTGGAACAGGCCACGACCATGTCCAACACGATCAGCCCACGACCGAGTCCAACACGATTTCCATATCTCGTATCCGACCCGCCAAAAACCAGGAGAGCAAAAGAAATAAACGGCAAAAGGAGGCCACGTCTGCGCAAGCACGAGGGCCCGGTTTCGGCGGACCATTCACGCAGGTGCCATGTGCACGCCCCGCCCCGCCCCGAGCGAGGCGAGCGAGCGCGCGTGTGGGCTTCCCTTTCTCTCCCACACACTTGCTTAGCAAGGGATGCATACTCCACTATATAAACTAGTGTATGCCACTCCCAACTAGCAATATAATACTAAAGGAAGTTCACATGCCTCATGCATACATGAGCCTTTGAGGTTTTTCCAGAAATTATTTGGCAATTAATTGGACCAAGCCCAAAAATTCTAACACAAGGAGGCTGGGTGTGACATGGACAGCCTTGCCAGAGAAGCGAACATGCTTGTGCCGGCACAAAAGAGCTCATGGCACCATGGACGACCTCACCAGCATCACAGACGAGCTCGGGAATGCGCTGTGCTAGACGTGGAAGGTGCTGCCGTGAATGGGAAAGACGCTATCATGCCGCCATGGACAAGCTGGAGCTCGGGGCGCCGCCGCCATGGACACGCCGGAGCTCAACGGTGGCACCATGGACACGCCTTAGCTGACCGCTGGCTCCGTCACACTAGCTTGCCTCCTTGGGAGATCCGCGAGATTCAAGGTCCTCGTCGTCATCGCTGAGAGAGCTCGCCGAGGATGAAGACGCCGACGTGGTTGGGAGCGAGCCATGCAGCTCCCGTGCAGATGCCGCTAAACAAGACATGAAGCTGATGCCATGTACATGACCCTGCCACAAGACGAAGCAGAAGACGATCTTTTAAGTTCTCCGAGCGAATACTATTTTTTCGCGTGAATTACGTCCCCAAAAACCCACGGCCTGGTTAGCAGCTCCATGAGCGTTAACCGATCGTTCTTTTTTCAAAAAAAAATTCCATGGGCGGTCGTCACTTCTTTCGAGTGAATTAAGTCCCTAAAAATCCGCAACACCGTTAACGGCTCCCCGAGCGTTAACCGTCGCTTGTCATTAAATTTCCTGAACAAATGTTGTTCCGTTTAGGTGAATTAAGTCTTGGAAATATTAACGGACACATTAACAGCTCCACGAGCGTTAGTGGTTGTTCTTGCTAAATTCCTGAACAAGATTCATTCGAGCGATCCTCGTTCCCTCTACCACTATCGTGGAATTTCAATTCCACGATACCAGTCACATCCTTGAGCAACAGTGATCTTGCTCGGGCGAATTTCAACATACCAAAGCCGCTATATCAATAATCAACATCAACTTTGGTGATCAAGATCATATCAATGTCCACGTCCAGGAACAGACGCGCAAGGACACCCCCGAAGATGCGGTCAAAGCCGTCAATTTCGAATCCAAGCAAAGTACCGGTAATGCATTCCATTCAATTACAGTTACTCTAGCATGGTGTTTGACGAAACAAGATCAAGCGATATAGACGAGCGGAGCCAACATTCAACGACTACCCTAAGCATCGCAGGGGCCACAGTTACCCTATGCGTTCTGCCATTGCCAACTCTAACATCCATCTACATTAACATGCATGGTGAATCACGATACAAAGATAAGAAGATGACGATAAACACAGTTTAATCGGAGATGATCCACGTGTTGCAGATGTAATTAACTAGGCGTCCTCTCGAGGCCCTAGGAACCAAAAACTCTACATCGCCAAATCAGATGCTTAGACCATAGTCTACGGTTGTAAATTCTCGAGGGTCTCTATTTTATTGTTTAATGAAATAACAGTATTCTCAATTTTTCTCTTTTGTATTTTTCTTATTTATCTTATTGCCCATAGCCCATAGCCCATAGCCCTGTTCTTATCAGCTTATAAGGCCTTATTTGTCTTATTTGGGGTTAGGGTTTATTTTCGTTTAAAATAAAAACTATATGTTTTTTCGAATCCTTTTTTCTATGTTAAAGACGTGTCTAGAACCTTTAAAACACAGGTCGAACGAAGCGAATCTGACTCTCGAGACTACCTCAAAAAGCTCTTAAAGTTAGAAGAGTCAAATAAGACAAATAAATCAAATAAAATAAGCTGAAGAGAACAGGGCATTACACTAGCATGCCTATATATCCCTCCTTGTCCGCGTCAAGGCAAATTTACGGTGAACACATTCGTACGTGCTCTATTTTTCCAGAACTGATAAATGCTACGGATCATTAATTGCTGTCGATGGACCAAGCACAGACATTTAGGCTGTGTTTGGTTAGAGAGCAAGGTGGGATGGGATGGCTCCGTCCTAGTTTTTAAGGATGGGATGGCTCTGTCCTAGTTTTCAAGGATGGGATGGCTCCGTCCCAGTTTTCAAGGATGAACCCATTGTCATCCTCACCCAAGTGGGATGGCTGCGTTCCATCGTTTTTGTGGGATGAGCTCGTGCAGCATCTTGAGAAATATTCCTCTATAGGAGCCATTCCATCCCTCTTTTCGTACCAACCAAACATATGAAAAAATAGGATGGGATGGCTCCATCCTTGCATATCCCACCAACCAAACAAACGCTTATTCACGGTGAACTGACTGGAAGGCACCGAGGCTTGGCGCTAGCCAGCATGCGCCGCCTCAGCGTGCCGGCGGCGCGCTGAGTCCTTTGTGCGCGGTGTACCCGCCGTCGACGACTAGGTTGTGCCCGGTGACGTACTTGGCCTCGTCGGAGGCGAGGTACACGGCCGCCCTCGCGATGTCCTCCACCTCCAGCACCGCGCCGGCCAGCTCGTTCAGGTCCCTCTCCACCATCCGCTTCAGCTCCTCCGCGCTCGCGCCGGGCACCATCTCCGCCATCGACCGCTCCATCAGCGGCGTCATGATGGCCAGCGGGGAGATGGCGTTCACCCGCAAGCCGTCGCGCGCCAGCTGCCCGGCCGTCGCGCGCACGATGCTGACCACGGTGGCCTTCGAGATGGCGTACTCGGGGAGGGACCCGGTCGTGAGCACGCCCATGACGCTGGACGTGCAGAGGATGCTGCCGCGGCGGCGCGGGGCCATGACGCGCGCCGCGTGCTTGATGCCGGCGAGCGCCGCCCGGGCGTTGACGGCCATCACGCGGTCGTAGTTGGCGAGGTCGAGCGAGGCGATGGGCCCCTGGGACAAGGACCCGGGGATGCCGGCGTTGCTGTAGAGGATGTCCAGGTGGCCGTGCCGCTCGACGGCGAGGTCGACGGCCGCGGCGATCTGCGCCTCGTCGGCGACGTCGCAGCGGGTGTACTCGGCATCCGGGCCCAGCTCCGCGGCCACGGAGCGGCCGAGGTCGTCCTGCACATCGGCGATGATGACCTTGGCGCCATTCTTGATGAACTCGGCGGCAGCTGCCTTGCCGATGCCGCTGGCGGCGCCGGTGATGACAGCCACCTTACCAGCTAGCCTGCACGCACATCAGTGGTAATGTCATCACGTAAGCATTCATCCAGTTGAGAGCATGAGAAGCATACCTCTGAGAGCCGGAAGCACTCGACATACAGAGCTGCCTTGTGAGGTAGTGGAAGAGAATAGAGCGAGCCTTGTTTATAAGCAGGATGGCCTGCAGGTTCCGGCGTTGAAATACTCTCACGTGCTTTTTGGGAAGAAAGGAAGCTCACCTGACACTTTCCGAGCGAGTGTATGTTTACCAGCATAGCATGTGCCTGAGCATGCAGATTCGTAGACTCTAATCTATGACTGAACTTGCTGGACGGGTCACTGCAGGTGTAGGATGTGAAGTCATTTTTGACTTATCGAATACACCTCTCAGAGCAACTTCACGATAGACTCCAAATTCTGAGCCTCCAAATGCACTATTGTTTCCACCTCTAAAATTATCACCTATCTCTATTTCTACTCTCTCCAACAGAGACTCCAAACTCAGAGCCTCTAAAATATAAAGGAGTGACTAAGGGCAAGTTGCCTGATAATAAAATAAGTATCAGTCAATTATTAATAAAATTACACTATAACTATATTAAAATTGCACATTCTAAATAAGTGCAAATTTAGTTTTACCAGTGTACAATTTTAAACTGACTGAAACAAATATGATGGTTTCAAACATAGGAAAATAAAATCATGTAAGTACGTGTATTCGACAGATTTATACATTAACAAAGCATAGAAATCAATGAATAAAACTGATGATTGATAAGTAGCAATTTTGATACTAAAATTGCACCTTTGTAAGCTGTACAAAGGTGCAATTTTAGTCTTACTAGAGTGCAATTTTAGATTGACTGATAGTTAAGAAAATTTCAGTCGCCTGAGAATTAGCAATTCTAAAATATAAAACTCATTATACGTAACCACCATACCCAGATGTATGTATGGTGTACACTAAAATTTTCGTACGTGTAGTTCCATATTGCTGTCCGTGCGATTGTACAAAAAATAATGTAGGAATTAGTGCATTGAAAAAAAAATTATAGGTACCTTGCGCTGGAAGATTGGGTACCTTCTTCAGTAAGACATCGCACATTGTCCCAGATGGTAGGTCCACACATATCTGTCTTGCATCTTACGATTGTTGGTTCCTTCCCAAGGAAGATTGGCTTCCTTCTTCTATAAGACATCATAGCTATAAAACCTTGGGCGGTTAGATTGGAAAGGCAAAACATCCTTGCAAAAATGGATCTCTCTGAATGGAACCCTGGTAGGACTGCTAGGCTTATGATGAGACAGCTCCTACATCAGCGGATTGCGGACTCTGATGAGGACGACGCTGTCGCATTCCACTATCTCACCGAGCAACACAAGCAATGGGATGAATCACAGTCGCGGCGCCATTCGGGCTCGGTCCCCGGTCGCCGTGTTGTTGATCGGGAGAGAAGTCGAGACAGCCGGAGAACTACGTCCTATAACCAAGGATATCGTGCCAAGCTAGACGACGCTAAGCTGATGCCTAGAAGATGACCATGCAGCTCCCGTGCAGATGCCGCTAAACAAGACATGAAGCTAATGCCATGTAGATGACCCTGCCACAAGACGAAGCAGAAGACGATGTTTTAATTTCTCCGAGCGAATACTATTTGTTCAGGTGAATTACGTCCCGAAAAACCCACGGCCGGGTTAACAGCACCATGAGCGTTAACCGATCGTTCTTTTTTTCAAAAAAAAAATTCCATGGGCGGACGTCACTTCTTTCCAGTGAATTAAGTCCCTAAAAATCCGCGCAACACTGTTAACGGCTCCCCGAGCGTTAACCGTCGTTTGTTTAAATTTCCTGAACAAATGTTGTTCCGTTTAGGTGAATTAAGTCTTGGAAATATTAACGGCCATATTAACAGCTCCATGAGCGTTAGTGGTTGTTCTTGCTAAATTCCTGAGCAAGATTCATTCAGGGGATCCTCGTTCCCTCTACCGCTATTGTGGAATTTCAATTCTACGATACCAGTCACATCCTTGAGCAACGGTGATCTTGCTCGGGCGAATTTCAACATACCAAAACCGCTATATCAATAATCAACATCAACTTTGGTGATCAAAATCATATCAATGTCCAAATCCAGGAATAGACGCGCAAGGACACCCTCGATGATGCAGTCTAAGCCGTCAATTTCGAATCCAAGCAAAGTGCTAGTCATGCATTCCATTCAATTACAGTTACTCTAACATGGTGTTTGACGAAACAAGATCAAACGACATAGACGAGCAGAGCCAACATTCAACGACTACCCTAAGCATCGCAGGGGCCACAGTTACCCTATGCGTTCTGCCGTTGCCAACTCTAACATCCGTCTATACTAACATGCATGGTGAATCACGATGCAAAGATAAGAAGACGATGATAAACACAACTTAATCGGAGATGATCCACGTGTTCCAGATGTAATTAACTAGGCGTCCTCTCAAGGCCCCAGGAACCAAAAACTCTACACTGCCAAATCAGATGCTTAGCCCATAGGCTACGGTTGTAAATTCTCGAGGATATATATTTTATTGTTTAGTGAAATAACAGTATTCTCAAATTTTCTGTTTTGTATTTTTTTGATTTGTCTTATTGCCCATAGCCCTGTTCTTGTCAGCTTAGAAGGCCTTATTTGTCCTATTTGGGGTTAGGGCTTATTTTTGTTTAAAATAAAAAGGATTTGTTTTTTCGAATCTTTTTTTTCTATCTTAAAGACTTGTCTAGAACCTTTAAAACATAGGTCGAATGAAGCGAATTCGACTCTCGAAGCTATCTCAGGAAGCTCTTGAAGTTAGAAGAAAAGTCAAATAAGATAAATAAATCAGATAAGATAAGATAAGATAAACTGACGAGAACCGGGCATTACACTAGCATGCCTATATATCCCTCCTTGTCCGCGTCAACGCAAATTTGTGGTGAACACATTCATACGTGCTCATTAATTGCGGTCGATGGGCCAAGCACAGAAACATTTATTCACGGTGAACTGACTGGAAGGCACCAAGGCTTGGCGCTAGCCAGTGTTGGAATTCAGAGTGAGAATACACACGCGAACCTTGGAAACGCAAGAACTCAGCTCACATACGCAACAACGAACTGAGCGAGAGAGTTGATGCCGCGCGCATCAATCTGCGGTTTTTCTGTTTCTTCCCCTTTTATTCAGCTGAGGAACGAACAAAACAATAAGCCAGTTACAACGTGGCTCATCTACGTGCGTGATTCAACATGATCGTGCCATCCCACGATCTGTGACCAAGCGAAGCCCCGGTGGAACCGGTAAACTACCAACAGAATGCAGCTAAACGCTCGCCGGAGCTCGCGCTAGATGCAGACCATCATATGCATGCAACGTCCATGAGCTAAACACGTAGGAGTGCCCATGCGCTGAAAGTAAAAGGAAACATTAGCAAAGGATTAAACAAACAAACACATGCAGCAAGATTAACTCTAACAGCCAGCATGCGCCGCCTCAGCGTGCCGGCGGCGCGCTGAGCCCTTTGTGCGTGGTGTACCCGCCGTCGACGACGAGGTTGTGCCCGGTGACGTACTTGGCCTCGTCGGAGGCGAGGTACACGGGCGCCCTCGCGATGTCCTCCACCTCCAGCACCGCGCCGGCCAGCTCGTTCAGGTCCCTCTCCACCATCCGCTTCAGCTCCTCCGCGCTCGCGCCGGGCACCATCTCCGCCATCGACCGCGTCATCAGCGGCGTCATGATGGGCAGCGGTGAGATGGCGTTCACCCGCAAGCCGTCGCGCGCCAGCTGCCCGGCCGTCGCGCGCACGATGCTGACCACGGTGGCCTTCGAGATGGCGTACTGGGGGAGCGACCCGTTCGTGAGCACGCCCATGACGCTGGACGTGCAGAGGATGCTGCCGCGGCGGCGCGGGGCCATGACGCGCGCCGCGTGCTTGATGCCGGCGAGCGCCGCCCGGGCGTTGACGGCCATCACGCGGTCGTAGTTGGCGAGGTCGAGCGAGGCGATGGGCCCCTGGGACGAGGACCCGGTGATGCCGGCGTTGCTGTAGAGGATGTCCAGGTGGCCGTGCCGCTCGACGGCGAGGTCGACGGCCGCGGCGATCTGCGCCTCGTCGGCGACGTCGCAGTGGGTGTACTCGGCATCCGGGCCCAGCTCCGCGGCCACGGAGCGGCCGAGGTCGTCCTGCACATCGGCGATGATGACCTTGGCGCCATTCTTGATGAACTCGGCGGCAGCTGCCTTGCCGATGCCGCTGGCAGCGCCGGTGATGACAGCCACCTTACTCTACTAGAGAAACAGCCTTTCATACCGGCTTATCAGTTCCGGTAAGATACGAACCGGTATTAATAGTAGCATCAGTCCCGGTTCGTAGTTCCAAGGCTTCAATACCGGTTTGTCGCTCACATTAGTCCCGGTTGGTAATACCAACCGGGATTGATGCTCCTCCCATGCAGACTAAGTACAGCCAAATGGCATGGAAGTTTCATCGATTCGGCCAGATACCAACCGATCGAAAGTAGAACTAAAGGCTCATCTAAGGAATCTTTAAAAGGAATGCATATCCTAGTTATATCAGAACGCGTGGGTGGATGAGTTGGTTAGAAGGGTGAGTGAGTCACGAGATCTCGGTTCGAGTCCCGCAGAAGCCATATGTGCGGTTGAGAGCAACCGGGACTGATGGCTCCATGCCATCAGTCCCGAATTGTCTATCCCGGTTCCAAAACCGGGATTGATGCTGGTAGCCTGCACGCACATCAGTGGTAATGTCATCACGTAAGCATTCATCCAGTTGAGAGCATGAGAAGCATACCTCTCAGAGCCGGAAGCACTCGACATACTGAGCTGCCTTGTGAGGTAGTGGAAGAGAATAGAGTGAGCCTTGTTTATAAGCAGGATGGCCTGCAGGTTCCGGCGTTGAAATACTCTCACGTGCTTTTTGGGAAGAAAGGAAGCTCACCTGACACTTTCCGAGCGAGTGTATGTTTACCAGCAAAGCATGTGCCTGAGCATGTAGATTCGTAGAATCTATGACTGAACTTGCTGCACGGGTCACAGGTGTAGGATGTAGTCATTTTTGACTTATCGAAACAACCTGTCAGAACTCTTGAAATCCCAATTTTCCAACCCTTCGGTCAGTCGTTCAACCATTCGGGGCTAGAGCTCAACCAAATAAATCTTTTGAGTCTACCGCGACCCATCCCTACGCCAACCACAGGAGGCTCTCATTTCCAATTTTCCACCCATAGCTAATAAACCATTGATTCCTATCGGAGCATGGATTCTACCCTACGCTTGTACATGGAAATGGAACTCCTTGCACTATGTAGGTCATCCGATGTGCATCAAGATTGTTGCAAAATTTTCCAGTAGCCTCTCTTGTCTCATTTCAAATTCTCTCCTCCCATCCCTCCCTTCTCTCTCCTCTACCATTCTCCTCTCCTCTCTCCTCACCGGCCAGCCTCCTTGCACCACCATGCCTTCTCGCCATCAACCACGGTGTCGCCTTACTAGCCAATGAGCCCCTGTTCCCTCTGGTCAACCACCACCTGCGGACGGGAATATGAGTGTGGTGGTTTGTAAGGATAGCGCCATAGTTAGGGTATGAGTGTGGTGGTTTGTGGGGATAGCGCCATGGTTAGGGTAGAGCTAGGATGCTGCGAGACGGGCTACTCGGTGGCCCAACGATAGAGTAGAGCTAGGGCTCGATTGGCGCATGGCCGAGATGGCTCACAAGAGTGGAGATGCCACGATGTGGTTGGTGCCTTGGTGGTGGCAGCGCCTTGGTAGGCTGGCGGTTCCCAACCATGATGAAGAGAAAAGGAGAAGGGAAAGGGCGAAGGGGAGAATTTGAAAGGAGAGAAGGTTTTTCTTTTGCAAAATTTCATGTTAGTCATGATGAATTTTGAATGGTTTGGATTGCATGGGCTGTGAGGCCAGCCATGGGTGTCTATTCACGATGAGAATCTGCTTATATAGATTAAACCTTGATGGAGACGAACCTAGTGATCTGTGCTTGTTCATCCCTTGGTCTTCTGACATAGATGTGCACGCTGACGAAAGCTACAGAAGCTTAAAGTGAAAGCCTCCAGCCGCCCGAAACACATCCTGACATCAAGAACAAATGAGAAGGACGCTCTTGTGCGAAGGAAGATTGACTTACCAAATGGTAGAGGTCTTACATGTTCACAAATTCCTAGGAAAGAAATTCCATGGGGCACGGTTGCCGAAAGTTTAGAAAAAAAAGGGAAAGCTAAAAAAGAACTAAAAAGTGAGTTATACGTGGAACTTACGTAGCTAGACAATATTCCACATACTCCGAGCTTATGCCATGTCGATCAACGGGAGCACGGTAGATAGGTGAGTTCTTGAAACTTGACATCTTCGGGATTTCTTCAGCAAAGGACCAGTCAAATCCATAGGGATGGTGCCAGCTGTCAACTATTGGGAAATAGATCCCCGCCGAGCTTACTTCTTAATTGAGGGATCAAATAGCCCCTTACCAAAGGGTTTTCGTCGTAGATGTATGGACTCGCTGAGATGAAAAAGGACTAGGTATGAAGATTTATCCTGTTTCGGGTCTCTCGGAAAGAGATAATAACCCTACTCTAATCGCATGTGGGCATTTGTGTTATTGCAATAAGATTAATCTTAATGTGATCTCTCCTTTTCCTCCCTCTCCCATGGGGAAGGTATTTATAGCACAAGGTTTACGCAGTGTGGATCCTATACGACTTGAAGAACCATCTAGATAACTCAGAATCCTATCACATTTACACATATATATACACACACACTAAAGATATGCTAATTTGCGCTCAAGAAATCCTCAAAGATAGAAAGCCTTGAACCACGGATATAGAAGGACTTTAAGACGGTAAGGAACGCTGGGCTGATCGTCTCGAGACATCCCCTTAGGGTTTAGGATGACCCGCATAATGGCCCATGAGCAAGGAGGCCCACTCCCGAGCACCACAGACGGGGTATAGATACGAGTCATCAATCCGAGCTTGCCATATTCGCTTTATCTTTCCTATGTACGCACCTCAGGGGTATATTGTGCATAGGACCTAGCCGCAAGGGTATTTTATCCATTAACCTCTAGTTTTTTTTATTAATGGCCGGTTTTCTCGATTAAAAATCGAAAACCGCTTGGTAGCCTTTTTTTTCCCAAACTGTTCGGTGAACCCTAGGCGAGGTACATAATGACGGCTTCATCTCCTGGCCCGCTTGGTGTGGGTCTTTGGGGGAGAGTAGAGAGAGATAGAGATGAGAGAGTAGAGTAAGGGCATCTCCACCGATGTGTCCAAGCCCCATGTCCCATCACTGTTATCACTATAGCAAACAGTGATGAGACATGGAATAGAAAAAATAGAGTGTAAGAATAGTGATGGTGCAGTTGTTGGGGAGGTGAATAGGGATGGGGTAGTCACATTTGGTGAGGTGGTACGTGAATAGGGATGGGGCAAATTTGAAATGAGGTAATTGGCGGAGATGCCCTAAAGTGGGTGGAGACAAATCAATTTACCAGCTGTCTCCTTGACCCAGGTAGCACCTTTCTTTTATTTTATTTTGGTGTTTTTACTTAAATCGTTGGATTTGCTAAAGCTAGAATTGATATCATGAAATATTAAAGAGCACAATGTTTATTGGGAGTTAGTTTTTTTTCCTTTAGTCTCCAAGCACGAGTAGAGGTGTAAACGGGTCGGTACAGGCGGGTAGTAGGTCTTTCCGTACCCTACCCTAATAATTTTTTCTAGTAAACGGTACGGGTATGGGTTGTTAAAAATCGGGTAGGGTACAGGTACGGGTTCGGGTATTTACAGACGGGAAAAAAACGGGTACCAGGTAGTATACAGGTGGGTAGAAAACGGATATCGGGTACTTAGTCGGGTAGTACGCAAATTATAATATATGATGAAAACAATCCAATTAGCATGCATAGTTCATTTTAATTTTTATTTTTGACCTCTTTGTGCCCCTCTATAATCATGAGACTAGATTAGAAGTATAGCTGCGCTGTTGTCAATATCCATGGGGTGTAATCAACATGGCTGCGATGTACTATCAAAGGAAGAACGATGAATTTACATTCAATGGATCAATCATTATAATGAAGCACAACTCCAATTTTTTCTTATCCAATTTGTCAAAATCACTTGGTGAAGTGTTAGGAGTAACCGGGAAAACGACAGACTTTGACCAAAAGTTCGGATTTCTTCTTTAAAGGTTTCTTTGGTTTCCCTAGATTTTTTAATCATCTCATTTGGTTTTGAGATGGTGAGACCTTGTGTATTGCATAGCCCTCGTTCTTAACTTTTTGTAGAGTCCAAGATTATTAAATATCCGATTGAGCTTAGATTTGAAATATATCTTCCTTAGGATGTCTAATACATATTCCACCTAACAATCAAGTCTATAGTGTCAACGAATTGTGTCGGCAATATACTTTATGAGGCTATGCGTAAGATCGAAACCCGATGGTAACACAGGAGACAGATTTATACAGGTTCAGCCGTTCAGGCCCTCTGCGGTGGAGGTAATACCCTACTCCTGTGTTCGTGGATTGTATTGGGGTTGATCTCGATGGATCAATGTTAAGAATGGCTACGGATCGATGTGATCTCTCCTACCGAACTAGGGGCCCCTGCCTCCCTTTATATAGTGGAGGGATGTAGGGTTACAGATAAGTATTCTAGTTGGTTATGAAAACTGGGGATAGAAATAGGAAGTCTATCTCTATCCTTTCTTGCCGAGTACGTAAGTACCGGATTACAACTGTGCCTTTCTTGTGATACAAGTTGGGTCTTCATGCGGGGTAGGCCCGTCTTCTAGATGGTAGGCGTGACTCTGCTTCGTGAGGTGGTTCGTCTAATTTGTCTCCGTGAGGATACCCGGGAACTATATTATCCACAGTCGGGGTCCCTAGTTCGACATCTGGAATATCTAGACACATCCAGAGATCCTCATCTTGATTGTAGTCATCTTGGTTCTCACGCAATCTCGGCAAGAACATACGGTCATTGTGATCATCCTTTGATCATTGTGATCGACACCCTATAATACAAATCCACGAGCACAATAATAGGGTATTACCTCTTTCCGAGGGCCTGAACTTGTATAAATCCTGTCCCCTGTGTTACCATCAAGTTGTGGTCTTTCGCATAGCCCTATAAAATATATTGCCGACGCAATTCGTCGACAACGAGCTGCCCCACCCACTCATATGATCATCGAAGAAGAGCGGGACCTAGGATCTCTTCCCTCTACATATGATCACTTCATATGTAATAAAAAAAGTGAGATAAGTTAAATAAAACACGAGATAAGTCCTGCTCAATAATACATTACGCGGGGACTATCTCGGTATTGGGACACAAAAACGACTCAAAAAGTAATAAAAAAAAGTGAGATAAGTCAAATAAAACACGAGATAAGTCAGCTTATCCTACTTATCTCGTCTCTTATTTGACTTATCTCACTTTTTTTTTATTATTTCTTGAGTCGGTTTTTTTAATCTCGTAAGCGTGTCTATAAGCTCTATAAACCCCAAAATTGGAGGCCAACCGGCTCTCGAGACTATCTCGAAAAATTCTCGAAGTAACGAGATAAAGCAAATAAGTAGATAAGAAAAGCTGAAAAGAACCCACCCAAAAAGATCCATTTCTGAAGTATGGTGTACACTGCCATCGCCCTTGTTACTGCTCTTATATAGGTGGGGTGGCTTACATGAGAAGCCAATTTAATGTTCCTGACAAGAAGGCTTTCTTCCAAAGGAGGCTACGTTGCGAATCTTATGCTGGAAGACACCTAGCAGCGGAGACATCCATTTCAAATTTTCTTTCTGTACCATACGTTTGGTAATGTTAAGATGCTAATTTCCTTATTATCGCTAGGTCAATTTTTTTGTTGCTACGTAAATTTCTTACACGCGTACGGCCGTGCATACAAAATACATGTACAAAAATTTTCGTATACGATATACAACAGTTATGGACAGTGAGTATAAAATTATAGTCTCTACTGGAGTGAGTAGAAATAGAGATAGATGATTATTTTAGAGATAGAAACAATAGTGCTTTTAAAGGCTAAATTTTTAGAGCCTCAGCTGGAGTTGGCCTAACAGTTCTAGATTTAAACGCTAATAGTGTTTTGAAGAGGAGAATTTAGAGGAACTGCTGGAGATGCTCTGACCCGCCAGGTCTCTATACAGGCTGGCTGGGTCAGGTTACCTTTTTCTCCGGCAGGTGGAATCCGGGTCAGGACAATGATTGTCAGGTAGGTAGATCTGAACTGCCCAATCTAATGTGACCTGACCTCATATCTGCATGGACGATATTGATCCATGCACCAAACCACCAAGGATGACCGTACCTCCAGCCTAGCCTTCACCCATCACCCAACCCATATCCAGCTCAGCATGTTACTGGGATGACCATATGCAAAAGCGGATTAAGTCCGCAAATATGCTTGTGCGGACTAGCATTGTCTGTGGACACCCGCACCTGCTAGAAATATCCCGGAATCAGCATATCTGTCGACGATTGGGAATCTTATTCTGCACTGAGTTTATTTGTTCGATGGTCATTTCGATCAAAGGGTTTTCATTAGATACGTCGAGTCGTCGAGATAGAAAACAAGCTAAGAACAGAGATTTATTCTGATTTAAACCTCTCGAAAAAAGATAATAGTCTCATTCCAATCACACGTGAGTGTTTGTGTTTTGTGGTGAGATTGCAAAGACAGATCTCAATGCCCTCGCTCTCTTACAAGGAGAGGTATTTATAGTACATCGTACATACAATCTTAGTTCTATACGAATCAAGAATCTATTTAGACAACTCTAAATCCTACCATATTTATACATACATTCTAAAAACATGCTAACTTGCGCTCCAAAAAATTCTCAAAGATAGAAAGTCTCATACTGTAGATATAAAAGGACTCTAAGATAGTTGAATCCTTGGACTTGGGCTAAACGTCTTGACGCATCTCCTCAGGGCCCATGACAGTCTCACATATTGGGCCCTCAAGCACGGACACACGTCCCCGAGCATGCGAAGCTAAGGTGCAAATATAGGCCTGCTAAGTCAAAGCTTTTGTTCCTTCATTATACTCCTTGAACACATACTCCAAGGGCACACATTATTTGTTTTGGGTACGACTGCTAGGGTATTTTATCCAATTACCGACAGTATCTTACCTACTGCTCCCATAGTTCGACCATAGAAAACAGAGAGAGAGTGGGAGAGCTGGCCAAGCCAGTCGCCCAACCAAGGCAGCTCGACGTCATGGTGACCTAGGTGGCGCATGGCAATTCTTTTTTTTGTTACTCTTAACATAAAATGGATTTGATCTTGCAATTTTACGCATAGAGTAGCTCAGAAGTACATCTATAATTTTTTAAAGATTTTTTACATCTTTGTTAGTTTTGCACGGTGATTGCACCTCCAAACTTGATTGCACAACATACATTCCATCTTAGTTAGGATAAATTCGATGTTACTTTTGCTAAATATCTCTTTGATTTAGTATAGGATGATTTAGATTGATGTCACTCCAAAGTTCACGTTTCAAAATATGTCATTTCATATGTCAATAACATGTGGACATGAATGCCACACTTTATAATGGCATGTATCTAAATTTTCCTTTAATTATATGGTGTCCCTTGGGAGAGCTTTAGGTAAAGAGGAGAGAGATAAGGATGCAGAAGGTATTACAAAACACCACTAGTTGAGTAAAAACAAGTTCTTTTATAATAATAATAATTCTTCGTTGTCGGTTCAACGTCCCATTCACTCTAGAAAATAAACAGGAACACTTTATTATAGTTGTTACTCAACGATCTCATACTAAAAAGAGGCCAGTGATGAGTAATGAGGGCTGTCACGCTTAACTTTTCATAAAAAAAAGGGTTCAAAAAATTTTTTATGGAGGGCACTCCTAATGCATCCTAATCAGCAATCTCTAAAATAACCAACTAGAATAAAAACTGAGGTGGATAGTTAGTTAGAGAGGTGAGGGAAAAGTATCGTCTCTTACTTAGGAGACGGTCTCCCTCTGGTTTTCAATACCAAAGAAACAGTGAAAATTAGCACTAGGAGGAAATCACCATTTCTTAACCGCACCACATGGATCGGGTGTGGCTGCCTTCCGTTTCTTATCCACATATGTGTTTTCTTACCGAATGCAGAAGATCTATGTATTTTTTGGCCGCTTCTTGTGCTAATTAATATTATAAACAAGTAAAAATTGTCCATTGATATGGTCATCTTTGAACAGTCATGTAATACTTTCTATCATCTTCTAGAAACAGCTAAAGAGATGATGCATTGAGAGTGCCCTAGTAACTTCTTCCTGAGAAACACGGGTTGTAAAAATTTGAATACTCTCCTATGTCACGTTAGGACCCGGGCCTGTAACAGCAAAATTTACTACCCTTTTCTACTGCTTGAGGATCAGAGTAACCGTTCCGGCGAGCGACGCAGGGGGCGTCCCTCGCACGCGGGACGAGCGCCCGTCCCTTGCGCGCGTGGCCGTCAATCTCGACACGCCCGTCCGTCGGATGCAGTGGAACCGCGTGCCGCCTTAGCTTCAGCACGCGAGGGATGAGGCCAAGCCGGCTCCCAGCTGCGTATCGTGAGGAGTATACCTCGTGGATACACGCACAATCAGTCGCCACGTACGTAGCTAACATGCATGATGCGTATATGCACGAACGTACGATCAATCAATCGCCGCCGTCGTCGTGTATCGTGAGGAGTATATCTCGCGGATGCACGCACCCACATGCAATCAATCGTCGCATACGTAGCTAGCATGCATGATGCGTATATGCACGCATGTACGATCAATCAATCGTCGCCGCCACATATCGTGAGAAGTATGTCTCGCGGATGCATGCACCCACATACAATCAATCGCTGCATACGTAGCTAACATGCATGATGCGCATATGCACGCACGCACGCACGGCGGCGGCGACGTCGATGTCGGCGACGAAGATGAAGCGGTGCCCTCACGATACGCGGTGGCGGCGGCATCGATTGATTGATCGTACATGCGTGCATATACGTATCATGCATGCTAGCTACGTACGTGGCGACTGATTGTGCGTGTTTCTGCGAGATATACTCCTCACGATACGCAGCTAGGAGCCGGCTTGGCCTCATCCCTCGCGCGCTAAAGCTGAGGCGGCACACGGCTCTGCTGCATCCGACGACGAGCGCGTTGAGATCGACGGCCACGTGCGCGAGGGACGGGCGCTCGTCCTGCGCGCGAAGGACGCCCCCCGCATCGTCCGGCGAGAGGCTAGTGAAGCCGAAGGTTTTGGAGGACGGGTATGTTTGCCGGGGATGAAGCACACACCGGAAACACGGGTATGAGAGGTGTGGTCGTAGGTGTTGGACGCATGGGGTTGTTGGTGCGGTGCATGGGATTAGGTGGCGTGGTCAAGGTTCACTGAACTGTTCGGTTAACCGGTTGATCTAAACCGGTCAAACAGTTAATGCCGCCGATTGGAAAACAGATAGCCGTCGATGATTGAGACAGAGATTCACCGCCGACTTACTTATTGATTGAGAGATTGAACAGCCCCTTCTTACTAAAGGGTTTTCGTTGTAGATGTATGCACTCGCTGAGATGGGAAACGGACAAGGTACGAGGATTTACCCTGATTCGGACCTCTCGAAAAAAGATAATAACCCTACTATGATCACACGTGGACATTTGTGTTATTGCAATGAGATTGATTTTGATGTGTACCTCTCCTTTTCCTCCCCCTCCTATGGGGAAGATATTTATAGTACAAGGTATGCGCGGTCGAGGTCCTATATGACCTGGAGAATTATCTAGATAACTCAGAATCCTACCACATTTACGGATATATGCTAAAATATGCTAACTTGGACTCCAAGAAATCCTCGCAGATAGAAAGCCCATGGATATAAAAGGACTTTAAGGAGGTTAGGGACGATGGGCCGATCATCTCGAGACATCCCCTTAGGGCCTATAATGACTTGCATAATGGCCCATGAGCAAGGAGGCCTACTCCCGAGAATCAAAGCTGGGGTATAGATGCAAGTTATCAGTCCAAGCTTACCATATTCGTCTTATCCTTCCCAGGTACACACCACGGGGGTATGTTGTGCATAAGTCCTAGCCGCTAAGGTATTTTATCCAATCTTCGAAAGCTAGCTTCAGAGGTTCAAGTGGAAAGCTACTTGGTCAGGCCTAATCCTTGAGCCTAAAAACTCGAAGGAGGGATTAGAAAATGGTAGCGAAGCACTGCTACCTCATCCGAGCAAGGCATGCTCGAGAGCAAGCTTAAACCACCGAGCATGAGCTACACCCGCCCTATTCGTGGAAGGCATGCTCGGGAACAAACATAAACCACCGAGCAAAATGAAAACATGCTCGAGGCAAGGCTGAGAGGCCTCTAGAGGAACTCTCTCTCCAGGAGGACCATAAGCTTCTTCCCTTAAAGGACATCGAGCAGCCCCTAAGCATGCAGAATGCTTGGGAGCCGCCGTGCATGGAGCATACATGATGCTCGTTATGCCCGAGCCAGCGGTGGAGGACGCCCCCAAGTTGGAGGCGGCTGAGGATGATCCCTTCGCCTCGCTTTTGCGGCTGGTGGAGGACACCTGCGCCAATTTCATAGCCAGGATCGCCACCCTGATGAAGTCGCTAGGGTCCGAGCCGAGCAAGAAGCTCAGATCAATGACTTGGAGCAGCGCCTTTCCGGTTTTGAGCTTAGCTCAAGGCCAAATTCGGGAAGCTAGAGATGCGCGCACAGGAGTTACTGGTAGAGAACTAGGAGATCACTGCCACGCTAGAGCAGGAGCGTGCCCGGGAAGCCTACCAAGGTAGGAAAACTTACCAAGGCCGCTCGGGAAGCCTCAAAGCAGGCTAAGGAGGGTCAAGAGGTGGCAAAATTACTACATCTTGAGGCCCAGGAGGGGCACGAAGCTCGGATCCAAGTGCTGAAGCTTTAACGCGAGCTCGACGACATGAGGAAGAGACTCTTAATTAGCCCCTGTAGCAGGAGAAACTCGACCAAGGGCTCGCGAACTCTCCTTAGTGTAGGCGTCTCTAGTTGTAATAATTTTATCCCTGCAAAAACTCACTATGTAATGAAACAACTCATTTTTATCTTAACGTCTTCCTTGTTCCTACAAGACGAGCAAATAAAACGCACAGTAGAAATTTTACATGCGACAGGAGTAGATTTTTGATGAAAATCATAGTAGTGCGACCCTACTCCTAGCCCCCGCTGTGACTAAGTTCCGTGCACCTAATTTGCAAGCATGAGCTTGTCACAGAAGAGTTAGATGTAATCGTGCCATGTAGGTGCCCGAGCCATATGCCCCTATGTTGCGAGCATGGGCTAGGACAATTAAGGAGATCAAAATCACATGTAGTCCTTATCCCCCCAGTGTCCTAGCCTGTGCTCCTAAGTTGCGAGCAAAGACTTGGCAATGGGGAGGGACGACATGCGAGTATGTGACACTTAGATCATAGGATATGTACACGCTAACCGAACCTGGTTCTTGAACTGACCAAAGAAGGCTGGTACACGATGGATATTGGCTTATTTAGGTGTAATCCATTGATGGCGAACGTGATCAAAATGTGTGTTACATCTTTAATTATGATGTCCTATTGTCACACGGAGACCAAAACTAGTGAAATGTCGAAGCATTGACTCTCGCTGCTCAAAATGCTGTCGTTTTGAGGTCAGGTTTCCTCTGTGTGTCGCTCAGCTGACCAGGAAAAATCCCCATAACCTTATGGTCACTAAATGAGAGCAAAACGAGTCCGAGATTTGCGGGAAAAGCAAAATTTTAGGGAAAAGCAAAATATTATAAATAAAAAGAAATTTTAAACAGAAAAGATTACCCATGAAACTTGTGAAACTGGTCAATATTCCACGTGCTAGTGAGCTTGCGACCATCTTCCATTGCTAGACACGTCCTCTGGAAAGAATGTCCAAATAATACAATAAGTGTGATCCGATCTCCAATTAAGACAGGTTTTCTTATCCTTGATGCATTTTGATATACCTATATTTTCTTTATTTATTAATTATTGCATATATTTTCTAGTTATTTATTTATACATTCCAAGTATAATTTTTATCCAAGCCCCAATACCTTAAAAGCCACCTAAAATATTCAACCCCTGATAAAACCTAGTATAGGCAAAAATATTAAAATTTGATTATCTCATGAAAAGAATAGAGAATTGGTCTGTACAAATAAGTTAGATTGGATAACTTATTTGTTGTGGAAAAGCTGTAGTTTGGAAGGTTGATTGAATTTATATAGAGTAATTCGGAAACAGTGTTTTGTTATTTGGGCCCGTCGGTACATGGAAGTACTAGCTCAATAACACCAGGTGGAGAGAGTTTGAACTCCCTGGAATCGTTACTCTATAAACTATAGAAGCAGATTTGGAAACAATGTTTTGCCGTCTTGGGTTAGATGATCAAGAGTTTGATTGACACTCAAGGGCACTAGATATTTGCTTTGTGGTATGAGAATATCTAGATATCGTTTGCTTCTATAAAAACTTGGGTTTAAAATGAATAAGAAGACACATTAATCATCCATCCATATAAGAAAGCTGTTATATGGGTAAACCTGGATAGGTTCTACAGAGCTAATGACAAATTTATCGATAGACCCTACTTCGGGTATATGAAGTTGTGTCAACTGGGTGATGCCTCTCTTATTTACCAAAATTCATGAATTTATCTTATGGAAAATATTGTCTGGATTGCAAATGAATAAGGATGGAGAAAGATGATAGAATTTATTCTATTATTATTAATTATTTTAAAATAATGATAGGACTCTTAAAACTCATATTTGCATATTCACCATAAAGCCTTACTATTCCTTGAATGATGATTTCATATAATAATAGTGTTATTCTCTTAAGAAACCTGCAAGTACGATTAGTACTTATCCACGTTATGTGGGCAATTTATTTTTTTTTACAGGATCCACTTTAAAATCAGAATAGACATTTATGAAGAAGATTGGAACTCGCATAAGATCGATTTCTAAGATTTACCTTATGCTCAGGCTTGCCTGTGATATATAGGTATGTAACTTTCTTTTTATTACCAGGTTATTTTTCCACCTCCGCTGTAAAATATTTTGTAACATGTAATAAATCAAGCAGACTGTACTATTTCTGAATGCAACTGAAATCCTGGACAGTTGGCATTCTGGACATTTTCTGTAAATTTTTACCGGAATTTGGTCTACCACAGAATGGTATTAGAGCTTAGCTTGACCATATGTAACCTTAGGTTGGTTACATAGAAAATAATAAAGTTAGATTATATAAAACACTAAGTTTTCTCTTAAAATCTTAAACTTCATAAGAAAAAGCTTTAAAAATAAAATATTACTATACTTCTTACCTAATTCTTTTAAAATTTCTACACTTTTCCCATGCTATTTAAGAAAATTTCAAAAATATTTAAAATCTTACCTTATAAAATACTTTAAGTTCCCTTTCCTATAGTATTTTCAACAAGAAATTTGATAAATTTTATGAAAATTATGTAGTTAACACCTAAATTTATACATTAAACTATGAAAATTGCATATTTTTGCTTGAATTCTTGAATTTTCTCTTGTATGTACTATAAAAATAAGTTCAAAATTCTAATAATTACATCTTTACATGAAAAGTTTAATAATAACTAAGAAAATATAAACTTTAACATTCATATTTAATAAATAAGCCAAACTCTGAACCTACCAAACCACTAATACACATAAAAACTATATAATCTAGAATCAAACAAGACCATGCTTCTATAGTTTATAGAGTAACGATTCCAGGGAGTTCACACTCTCTCCACCTGGTATTATTGAGCTGGTACTTCCATGTACCAACGGGCCCAAATAACAAAACACTGTTTCCGAATTACTCTATATAAATTTAATCAACCTTCCAGACTACAGCTTTCCTACAACAAATAAGTTATCCAATCTAGCTTATTTGTACAGACCAATTCTCCATCTTTTCATGAGATAATCAAATATTTAATATTTTTGCCTATACTAGGGTTTTATCAGATGTTGAATATTTTTAGGTCGCTTTTAGGGTAATTGGGGCTTGGATAAAAATTATACTTGGTATGTATAAATAAGTAACTAGAAAATATATGCAATAAATAATAAGTAAATGAAATATAGGTATATCAAAATGCATCAAGGATAAGAAAACCTGCCTTATATGGAGATTGGATCAAACTTATATATCCTTTGGACATTTTTGGCTAAAGTTTCCAGAGGGCGAAGTTCGTCTTCTATACGTTGAAAAGGAAAGAAACTCCAATAAATATTCAAATAAGAAAAGTTTTAAATAAACGATAAAATAAAAGGGTTTGGGATAAAAAGGGGTAATGGGTTGTACGATTTTCTAAAGTTTGAAAATATTTTCTAAAAGAAAAAGGGGTAGGGTTTATGTAAAAATAGGTATTTTGGGTAGCATAATATTAAGTATTATAGAGATTTATAAATATCACATTTTATATTTTAATATTAATTTTGGAGTTTTAACATTTTTATTTGACCTTATGATGATAGTAATTAAAAAGAATTGATTTTGGCATTATAATTTTATATGGAAATATTTATATGGGTTGAATGGATTATGTGAGATTTACTAGTAAGATCTTATATTAATTTTATTTTTATTTTCAATTTATTTAAAGAAAGGGTTTTAAATTTAAGTTTGAATTTCTATAGGTTTTAGAAATGCAGGGATATTATTTCTAGATATAAAACATTATTCTAAGTAACTTTTATATATTGGAAGCTTTTACTAATTTTATTTCTAAGTCTTTAAATTTTAATAAAAAAAGAGAGTAAAAATGACTTATTTAGGTTATTTTACTTGAAGAATATAATATTTTATATTTTTATGTTATTCTTTATCTTATTTTAGATTTTTATGAATTTTTGTAGAATTTATAAAGTGATTTGATATTTTAAATAAAGTTTAAATAGTATGGTTGAAATATGAAAAAGAAAAGGGTTTAAAATTTCTTACTGGGCTAAAGTTATTGGGCTTGGCCCGATTGTCTTGCAACATGGCTGTGTGGGCTCGGTTGGGTGGCTGACAAGAGGGACCCAAAGGGCAGTGAGAGGGGTTTTGGCCGATGCGGCTGACCGGTGGGACCGAGGTGTCGGTGAAAGAGAAAGGGGAGCAGTGGGGAACGGCGGTGGAGCTCGTTCGGCGACGGCGAGGGAGAGCCAGCGGCGAGGAATCGGGGGAGGTTTTGTGAAATTGGGGTTAAATGGGTTGTTTTGGTGGTCGTGGGGGTGCTCGGGGTGGCCAGAGGTGGCTGGGCGGCGAGGCTATGGCGGCAGCGTATCGGGGCGGCGGCGGAGGAAGATTTCCGGTGAGGTTTTGGCTTGGGTGAGTGTCAGGTTGGGTTTACGGGGAGTGGTGGAGTGTTTTATGTGTAGGAGTCAAGGCCGAAGAGGCATTGGAACGGCGAGGTGGAGTTTGTCCGGAGGTGAGGAAGAAAGGCTCGACGGCGGCAATGCCAAGCGGCAGAGGGGAACAGAGGGAAAAGGGATAGGTGGAGGAGGGTTCTTGGAGGTGAAGCGGTGTCGGGAAGGGGCTTTTATAGCCTGAGGTGAAGTGGCGGGCACGAATGGGGAAGCTCCATGGCGGTGGCGGCGTTGTAATGTGGCGGTGGCAGATTGGTGCGCTGAGGAGGATGGATAGGAGTGATGGCGCGACGAAGTAGTTTGGCGGCGGCGCAGGCTTGTCCGTAGTGGCGAAACCGGGGCTGAGGAGGTTGGGAACGAAGGCGGCGGTGTGGTTCCCGTGGGTGATGGCGGTGTCCAATAGCGGCGCCGGTGGGTTGTGGGTGGCGCAAGGTAGGAGGAGGAAGAAGCAATGGGCGGCCGTCGGATTGAGATCCAATGGGCGCCAATAGATTAGGAAAATAGGGAGACTGACAAGTGGGGTCCACATGTCGGTGAGTGAAAACGGTGGTATGGTTTTAAGTGGAAGCGTATTTCCAGAATTGGAAAGCGCATTCCAGGGAAGTCTCAAAAAGGAAAGTTTTTAATTAAAAGAGAAAGGTTTTCCAAAAAATTGTTTGGGGATTTAAAAATTCATAGAAGGCTCTAGAAAACTCATAAAATACAAAATAAATCTCTGAAAATCCAGAAAAATGAGTGGAATTCAAATATGAAATAATATTTATTATTTTATGGGATTTATATTTTTGGAAAAAGATGGATAGGGTATTTTCTTTAGAGAATAAATAGGTGCTTTGTTTAGAAAATTCTTTAAAAATTTAGGAATGATTATAAGAATGTTATTATAACTTTTTGCGAAAAAGTTTTATACTAAATTTGAAATTTTGGGTATGTTACAGACTTACCCCCTTAAAAAGAATCTCGTCTCCAAGATTCACTTAGTGTGAATTTGGGTTTTGGTTATAAAAATTATTTCAATTATATTTTAAGATTAATATTTTATGAAATATTAGAGGCAGGTTGTTGGCTAAGAATGAGATTTGTACATATTCTATAAATGAATCTTTCTTATAGTTTTTGGTATTTTATGAGGTGTGTGGTGAGGATTATTAAAGATATTTTGAATATTAAAAGCAATGTAATTATTTGAGATATATATCTTGTTAAAGATGTTTAAAGTAAACTATTATAATTTTAGTGTTTTATTAGGTATATGGTGAAGATTAATTTGGAAGATTAGTTTTTGAGATATTCTAAATTTTTTAGTTGAGATGAACTCTTTTGTAATTAATTGAAGTTAAGGTATTTTATGTGGGTGTGGACAATATGGGCCCCGGATATTCAAATATACACGATTGGATGCACCATCTCCTTGGGCCGAGTTGCATGGATCTTCCAGAAGGCGGGCCTGGAGGCTGGCGCAGCCCGACTTGTTCCACAAGGAAACGAACTCGTTTCCTACTCGAATATATGGAGATAGACGTAACCAACCCGGTTATATCTTTATCTTCCTTATACGGATTAGGGAACCTATCTGTAACCCGGCCCCTTGCACTATATAAAGGGGATCAGGGGCCCCTAGTTCAGGGGGACATCTCATCTCGACACATCTGATACCTCTGATCATCTCTCGATCATCGTAATCAACACCCACCATACAATCAACGAGCACAGGAGTAGGGTATTACCTCCACCGTAGAGGGCCCGAACCTGTATAATTCCGGCTCCCCGTGCTACCATCGTAGTTGTGATCTTTCGCATAGCCCTATAAAATATATTGCCGACACAAATCATCGACAGTTGGCGCGCCAGGTAGGGGCTAGCGTCACGATCAACTTCATTGACTCCGATGGCTTCAATCGGCGGATTCATCCTCACCTAAACCCCCAGCCAAGGTTTCGTCTTCGGAGATCTCGGCTTTCTCGCCGGCGGCTTCGGGGAACTTCGGTGGTGTGAACCGAACTATGTTCGGTCCACATACTACTGGGGGAGGCAGTACGCGACTCCGGCCAAGCCTCACCGTCTCAGGATCTCTCCTCTGGATTCCGATCCGGAAGAGATCCAATCTGATGATGACGATTTCGACTGGCCTACCGCAGTACTTCCCTTCGGTTTCGGTCGGGATCGTGCGCCTTTGGCTCTACCAGCTCTTTTGGCTGATGATGAACCAAGTGGCAACGTTGTTCCTAATCTAGATCACGATCAGATCCAGTCGGGAATCACAACTCCTTCAATGTGGTTCGCCCCGTTCGGATTGGGAAATTCGGCCGCTATTATCCATGAGATAACATGCCAACTTTTCCGATCCAGGCTAAGGAGCAGAACACAACAAGCATGCGCTGGGACGAGCTTCCCGAGTTCCGGCTCGGGGGTAACTCTGACCAGATCTACTTCCCGAGTGGACATCTGGATGCCATTCGGATTGCTCAATTCGGCTGACAGATTTCAGCAGAGCTATTCTGCCAAATCTCAGTCGGGATCACTTCTGACAAAAGATCCATCACGAGAAGTGGGAGTCATAATCACTCCCATCGACGAACCAACGAATCGGGATCAGTTGAGTCTTTCCTACTCGGAATCCGAGTCGGAGGAGAGCGTCAACGGATTCCCCGATTTCCGCGGCATCTACGTGGTGGATGGACAAGCCTCCGGATCAGCTCGGCGCCCCTTAGAGGAGGCGGGAGCCGAACATAACTGCGGAGGTGGAGAAGATCTGCACGACAAATTACGCGGTCGCGCATGAGAAGTCCAGGAGGAACTACTTCAAGTACGTATGGGAGATCACTTGGTCTTCCGAACGCCACAGCAGAACATCCTCGCATGTAAGACTCTCTTGGATAATGTTGGTCCTTTACTCGGAGAAAACAGCCCCGCAACGCCGATCATGGAGCAGATCAAAGCCATGGTGACGGCAGCGGCAGTCCAAGGCACTCGGGATCAACAGGCCGACTCGGCCAGAAGTCAGACTGCTACGAGTAACACTCGGCGCAGTCGGCGCACCCCCGTCCGCGGGCAGGATGATCACCGGAGTGCAACCCGTGACCTCCGCCTCGACATCGAGGCTCGACGGAGGGAGCGGGTGGACGGCGGAGGACGTCGCCAAGACGACGGTGATAGTTCTGGTCGAAGCTACGATCGCCGCGGCAACCATGTGGGGCGTCGCAGCAATCAACGCCATACTCCACCGCGCCGGATTCTTCCTCGTCAGTCTCCTCCCCCTGGGGATGGTTCGATTGATGGAACCGACTTCGTCAGGTAAACTGGCCCGAAGGGTTTAACCCTAAGGGAATAGTTAAATTTGACGAGGAACGGGACCCAGAAGCATGGTTGCAGATTTACTCCCTTACAATCAAAGCCGCGGGCGGAGGATTCGACGTGATAGCAAATTATCTGCCCGTCATGCTAACTCCTCCGGCTCAGGGTTGGCTCGTAGGCCTTCCAGAGAGCTCAATTGACTCCTAGGGAGAGCTTTGCAACCAATTCGTTGCCAATTTCCAGGGCACTTACGAGAAGTCTGGAACCCAATGGGACCTTTATCAGGTTCATCAGAAAAAAGATGAATCTCTAAGGGATTTCATTCGACGCTTCACCAAGAAGAAGAACACTATTTGGGAGATCTCTGAAGCGGTCGTTATCACGGCCTTTCAAAAGGGAGTTCGCGACCCCGACCTAATCAAGAAGATGTCTCGGAAGCCCCTGAACACTGTCAAGGAGATGTTCGCCTTGGCGGATTGATACGCTGCCGCCTCAGACGCCCGCGCCGAGCGTCAGGAGGACCACCCGAGCAAAAATGAAGGCAAGAAAGACAAGCCCGAGTCGTCCTCCAAGAAGGACAAGAAGCACAAGGGTGAAGAACTGGTGGCTGTTGCGGATCACGGGCGACAAAAGCCGCCTCGGTCCAGCGACTACAACAAAGTAATGGAGGCGCCGTGTCCTTTCCATCCAAATGGAAAGCATGCGGCAAAAAACTGCTATGTCTTGAAGAAGTTCGCTGAGGAGCACAACAACGACGTTCCGAAGGACGCCAAACAAGACGACAAGCGCGACCCTCCTCAGGGTGACGCTTACCAAGAAACCGAGCGCAAGCTCAACTACATATTCGGGGGATCGGATGCATACGAATCCAAGCGCAAGCAAAAGCTCACCGCTCGGGAAGTCAATGCAACTACTCCGGTGACCCCCGGGTACCTTCGATAGTCCGATGTTTCGATCAAATTCGATCGCTCGGATCATCCCGATCACATCCCTTGCCCAGGAAGATATCCACTCATCCTGGATCCTGTGGTATGGGGTCTCCGACTGCGCAAGGTTCTGGTCGACGGCGGGAGTGGATTGAATATCCTTTTCGCCAAGACCTTTGATGAGATGAAGATTCCAAGAGCGGTGCTCCAGAAGACGGACGCACCGTTTCATGGCATAATTCCGGAAACGTCATCAGTGCCGATCGGGAAAGTCTCTCTCCCAGTCACTTTTGGCACTCGGGATAACTACCGGATGGAAAACCTCAGCATTGAGGTGCCCGATTTCGAGACTGCGTATCACGCGATCTTGGGAAGGCCGGGCTTGGCCAAACTCATGGCCGTCCCACACTACGCCTATCTGGTTATGAAGATACCAGGTCCGCAGTGCGTAATCACGGTCCGTGGAGATGTCAAGTTCGCCCATCACCTTGATAGGAAAAACTGCGACTTCGCCCAATCAAACGAAGCGGCTGCCGAGTTAGACAAGATCCGGCAGGCGGCCACTACTCTTCACGACGAGGGCGACATACCGAACAAGAAGCCGTCTAAGTCAGGCATCAAGCCTGACGAAGACGTCAAGCGTATTTCGCTCGACCCGTTCGATTCGGCCAAAACGGCTCTGATCGGGACAGGGCTCGATCCGAAATAGGAAGAGGCGCTCATCACCTTCCTCCAAACAAATCGGGACATCTTCGCCTGGAAGCCATCCGGCATGCCAGGTGTCCCGAGGGAGGTGATCGAGCACTCCTTCAATGTGCACGACAAAGCCAAGCCGATCAAGTAGCGGCTGCGTCGGTTCGCGCAAGATCGGAAGGAAGCCAACAAGACAGAGATCACCAAACTTTTGGCCGCTGGCTTTATAAGGGAGGTTCTCCACCCTGATTGGTTGGCGAATCCGGTACTCGTACAAAAGAAGAACGGTACTTGGCGCTTGTGTATCGATTACACCGACTTAAATAAAGCATGCTCCAAGGATCCGTTCGGACTCCCTCGCATCGACCAGGTGGTTGACTCCACCGCCGGTTGCGAGCTTTTAAGCTTTCTGGATGCCTACTCAGTCTATCATCAGATTAGCTTGAAGGAAGAAGATTGCATCAAGACTTCGTTCATCACTCCGGTCGGGGCTTTCTGCTACGTCACTATGCCCTTCGAGCTGAAGAACGCCGGAGCAATGTACCAGCGTTGCATTCAGCGATGCTTCCACAATCAGCTTGGATGCAATGTGGAGGCGTACGTTGATGACGTTGTCGTCAAGTCTCGGGTAACTTCCGATCTGGTCACTGACCTATCGGAGACATTCGAGAGCCTGTCGGCGTACCACATGAAGTTGAACCTGGAGAAGTGTGTCTTCGGGGTCCCGTCGGGGAAGCTCCTCGGTTTCGTGGTATCCCATCGCGGAATTAAAGCTAACCCGAAAAAGATCAGAGCTATCATGGAGATGGCTCCCCCAACATGCCAAAGGGACGTCCAGCGTCTAAATGGGTGCATGGTGGCACTCGGCCGATTCATCTTGCGACTTGGCGAGCGTGGGTCGGCCTTCTTCAAGCTATTGAAAAGGCAACAAGACAAATTCGTCTGGACACCTGAGGCGCAAAAGGCTTTTGAGGATCTCAAATCGTTCCTCACTTCGCCACCTGTCTTGGCATCCCCTTTGTGACAGGAACCGCTTCTGCTATATATTGCGGCCACTACTCATGTAGTAAGTGCCACGGTGGTAGTGGAGCCAGAAGAATAAGGACGCGTCTACAAGGCTCAACGTCCGGTCTATTTCGTCAGCGAAGTATTGGGCGAGTCCAAAGTACGCTAACCGCAGGTGCAGAAGCTTCTGTACGCGGTCTTAATCGCCTCTCGGAAGCTCAAACACTACTTTCAAGAACATCCAATTTCGGTGGCCACTTCTTTCCCCATTGGAGAAATTCTCCACAATCGGGAAGCCACTAGGAGGATCACCAAGTGGTCGGTAGAACTTAGGGCTTTCGAGCTCTCGTTCAAGCCACGCAGTACCATAAAGCCACAAACACTCGCTAACTTTGTTGCCGAGTGGACGGAGATGCAGGCTCCCCCAGCCGTCGAAGAGGCCGAGTACTGGAACATGTACTTCGACAGCTCTCTCCAACGACAGGGCGTGGGGGTTGGTATCATTCTTATATCACCTGGAGGCGAACGACTGAAGTATGTCCTCCAGATTCATTTTCCAGCTTCAAACAACGTGGCCGAGTACGAGGCGCCCATCCATGGTCTCCGTATTGCCATATCGCTCGGCATCCGGCGATTGGTGGTTCGCGGAGATTCCCAGCTTGTGGTGAGCCAAGTACAGAAGGATTGAAATTGTGTCAATGACAACATGACCGCCTACTATCAGGAGGTCAGAAAGTTGGAGGACAAGTTCGATGGATTGGAGCTCATACATATCCCGTGACGAGACAATGAGGCGGCAGACGAGCTCGCAAATATGGGCTCCAGTCGGGCACCAGTCCCGGCTGGGATCTTCATCCAAGAGCTTCACGCCCCCTCCATCACACCGCAGGAGCAACTATCCCAACCAGATGAACAACAACCCGAGTCAGAGGTGCTTGCCCTCGACCCAGATTGGACGCAGCCATACTTGTAGTATCTGCAAGATGAAAGGCTTCCCGATGATCGGGGGGCTGCTGAACAAATTCAACGTCAGAGTCGTGCATATGTGGTGCATGAAGGAATTCTGTACCCGCCGAAGCGCCTCCAGCATACTTCAGAAGTGCATATCTGAGTCTGAAGGACGCGCCCTGTTGCGCGAAATTCACTCGGGCATGTGTGGCTATCACGCTGCCTCAGCTACATTGGTTGGAAAGGCCTTCCGACAAGGATTCTACTGGCCAACCGCGGTCTCCGACTCGATGGAGATCGTCCGCAAGTGTGAAGGATGTCAGTTCTTCGCTCGGCAGATTCATGTGCCGGCCCAGAAACTTCAGACAATCCCCATCACCTGGCCGTTTGCAGTCTGGGGCTCGACATTGTCGGACCCTTCAAGAAAGCCCCGGGTGGTTATGAACACATCTTCGTCGCCATTGACAAGTTCACTAAATGGATTGAAGCCAAGCCTGTGACCAAGATTACGGCGGCCAAAGCCACCGAGTTCTTCCAGGAAATCGTCGGTCGGTTCGGCGTACCATCTCGGATCATTACGGATAACGGCTCTCAGTTATGAAGTGATGAATTTCAAAGTTGGTGTGACGATGTAGGCATAAAAATTTGCTTCGCTTCGGTGGCGCATCCTCAGAGCAATGGGCAAGTCGAGCGCGCGAACGGCATGCTCCTACAAGACGTCAAGGCGCGCATCTTCGATCGGCTGAAGCCATATGCGACAAGGTGGATGAAGGAATTGCCCGCCGTGCTCTGGGGCTTCGCACAAGTCCTAGTCGAGCAACAGGGCAGTCACCCTTCTTCCTCATGTATGGGTCTGAGACGGTCCTCCCAACGGAGCTACAATTCGGGTCACCCCGAGTTCAAAGGTTTAATGAGGATGAGTCAGAAGCCAGTCGGATCAATGAGCTCAACCGGCTGGAGGAAGCTTGGGACACTGCTACAATCCGGTCGGCCAAGTACCTTCAAGGGTTGCGTCGTTACCACAATCGTAAAGTACGGGATCGTGTCTTCTCGGTAGGAGATTTGGTCCTTCGGGTCAACCAGTCGAGCAGCCATAAGCTCTCTCCACGCTGGGAAGGACGTTGAAAGGACCGGGATGTCGCCTAGGGGGGTGAATAGGCGATATCAAAATTTTAAAACAATAAACAAACTTAATTGCGGAGTCAGATCAGACGATCCGATGAGTGCGAAGTCAGACGATCCGATGTATCGGACTGTCCGAGACTAGTATCGGACTGGCCGGTCTGCACAGAAAACAGAGGACTTTGATTTCAATTTAAATCTCACAAATTCAAAGATACCACCTACACCAAAGATAGTTCACAAGCAAGTATAGGTGTAGTAGTATCACATAAGATAAGATAATTAATTCAATTGTAACATAAGCAAGTAAATCAAACTTGAGAATAGAAATGAAGGACCACGAGTGGAGAGGAGACGCGTCGATGTTTGTTCCCGAAGTTCGGATCCTTGAGGGGATCCTACGTCTCCGTTGAGGCGGCTCGGTCACACTTGAGCCGGGGTCTTTTTCAACCCTAATCCTCTCCAAGGTCCACACCAAACTCCCTTGGAATCCACTAGTTGACTCCTTTCCTTACGGAGGCGGAATCTGGCCTTCACAAACTTGACACGGCACACCACACAAAGGTTGGTGGCTCGTGACCAACTCCTAGCCATCTAGGAGTCCTCAACCTCCAAGAGTAACAAATGTCACGAAGAACAAACTTGGAGATGAACTCAAGTGCTCAAAGATGTCATGCACCCCGGTATTTCTACCGGTTTGAGTGACCGAATACTAGTCCCAGAAGACCATAGCTACTATTGCACTCAAGGACATTTGGAATATCATCGCAGGCATTGCATTTAACTAGAATTTAACAGTTTACATAACATAAATATCATCCCAGTTGACATAGACAAATACATAGTCTTGCACAGGGCTTAATTCAAGCACATAAAAATAAACACAGCGGAAGACTGAAGCGATGATATCCCGAGGTTGACCCGGAACACGCGGCTAATCACCTTGACCCTCCTGGTCACAGCTGGCACCGTTGCTGAATTCTTGACCTGAACAAACATCCATGGTCTATATAATGAGTACACGGCTACTCAGCAAGCGGTCCTTAATAAATGAATGCAAGGTCAATGGATGGGTATGGTTATTTTGCTAAAATATCAACTATCTACTTGTTTATTTGTTCTTGATTCATTGAACACATGATAACACACGAGCATAGCCAAGGGACGCTAACCAGCTCCAAGAGAGGCAATCTCTGCCCACACTACATCAAGTTATTAATTAAAACACATTGGACTACCCTGTGAAAACTCCTTTCCCCCGCCCATAACCGCGGGCACGGCTACCATGATAGTTTTAACTCTGTAGAGTGTGTACACGTTTCCCACAAGCCCTGTCTCATCCTGAGGGAGAAACAGTACAAAACCGCTCCCTGTTTCTACCTGTCCCAATATGTACCCTTTCTTTTGGTTTAGCGCCCACACGGTACACTTCGACAAAGCCGACAAATCATGCGCCTCCTTCACCCGGACGATAGCGCACCGCATGAGGTTAGCCCCATTTAAGACATTGAGCGGTGATCGCGAATCACGTCCGTCCACTACGAGTCTGTGAAACAAGCTTCCTGACTAACCGTCGGGGCGAAAAGGCACAAGTGGTCAGACGGTTTAGGTTGGGTTTGGTAGTCACAGTATACGGTCCTTATAAGACAGAGGAGACCTGCACATCTCAACCACAATCCCAAAAACCACCTCTTCTGGGTCTCCTCAAATCAACACACACCACGTTGATTTTAGTTGATTAGGTTTACCAAAAACAGCACCACGAAGCCAAGACTCCACGGGTACCAGTTATTAATATGTGAAACCTATCAGCTACCAATCCCAGAAGCTAGGCTAAGCATCTACACAAGGATAGGCTAGTAAAACAGTACCAAAATAGGCTAACAATGGAAGGCTACGTCATATCAGTAGAGTACTAATATGAAATCAGAGCAACTGGCACATATGATGACAATTTAAGCATGCAAATTAAGTAAACATGAAATAATTAAAATTTAGCAAACTAGGATTTCAACATGAATCTAGCTTGCCTTGAAGAAGCTAGGTTCGGATCTCCTCCTTGAACGACTCGGAGCGTCTCCGGACAAAGCAGTACACGTCGGTTCTACGCGAAAGAGTAAATAAACAACAACAAATATCAAACATACAGAAAACAGTATGGTAAGAATATATAAAATTCTTGGGATTATTTGTGATTTTTAGGTTCTGGGATCATCTAATTTGGAGTTCGAAACTCCTAAACAATTCGGGAAGTTTTGGGCTAAATAGAAAAGCTAGAAAGAATAAACCGGTTAACCGTGGGTTAACCACTGAAACCGAGAAGAAACCCAGAAAACCGAGCGGCGGCGTGGCCGCGGCGTGCTGACATCGTGTGACGCTGGCGTCATGAGTTGGCTGGCCATGGCTAGCGGCGGCGGGACACTGTGGCGGGACGCGCAGGTGGCAGCAGCAGCCGACGCTGGCAATGACAGCTGGCACGCGCACATGCTCTACCGCGGCGGGCGCGATAGGTGGCGGGCGGCGGTGTCGCTGGGCGGGGACGGCCGGCGGCGGTGGGCGGGCGACGATGGCGGCTTCGGTTATTAGGCGCGTCTTGTATGGCAAGGCGGCGGTGCGGGACCGCGGGGCGTGGGTGGCGGCGCGTGGCGGCACGCTTCGGCAGAAGCAGCGGCGAGGCGTGGCGGCGGCTGGTTGGGCGGCCCGACGACCGAGGCGGAGACGGCGACGCGCGGCTGACGTGGGTGGGCGCGGACGCCGAGGTTCGTCGGCGGCCGTGGAACCTCCAAACTTTGGCGACTTGGATCTCCCTCGTTTCTTGGCCAAATATGGCGATGCATATAGTCAAATTGACCAGCGCGACGAGCTCTACAACGTGATGGCCTTGGATTTGGTGATTGGGCACTGGAATAGGAGCATTACCTCGATTTGCTTCGGGTTTTGCACGAAAACCGAGGCGGCGGCTAGGGTTTTGAGGATTGGGGTGATGTGGCCGACCAGCGAACCCTGGGGGGTTTATATAGTGCTTGGGTCGGCTTGGGTCAGCCCTAATTATGGGTGGAGTTGAATTGGGCTAGAATTAGGTCTTAATTGGTCAAATATGAGTCCTAGTGGGTTTAGGACTAGATGGAGGGGGTTTTGGGCCTAGTTAGGGCCTAATTAGGCTATCCAAGCCTGTTAGGACCTTTTCCCTATTATTATTTTATGTTTTTGGCTTTTATTTTCTTTATTGCTAATATGTGATATTATAATTTTATTAGGATGTCACAAAAGATCCACTCTTGCTCAATTCACACTCACACCTCCTCCCAACTCTTCCCAACCCTTCTTCGTAAGGGGATCACCTAGATCGAAGAGTGGAGGAGGGGTCACTAGGGCTCAAGAACACACTAATTCCACAAAGGAATCACCTTCCAACCTTTCTGGGCTGGGCAACATTGGACAGTCCGATACTGAAAATCGGACAGTCCGAGGCCTGAAAACAGCCACTGCACACCCCGACAAAAATAGGCATAACTTTTGACTCCGAACTCCGTTTTGGGTGATCTTAGACTCTACGGAAAGCTAAGAACGAGAGCTACACAACCAGTAAGGTATCACTTCTCAAATCCCAAATGATAAACGCTGAATTCACAAGGAAGGCATGGGAGACCTACAACTCTCACTTTTCGATACCATCAACACCACACTCTCTCTAGGTTTCACAAGGATGGATCACTTGAGCGCTTGACACATCTAGAAGTCATTTTCCATCGCATCCCTCTTAATAGTACGGCAATCTTTAGACTCAATAGAAATTAAAGATAATACAAGTCTAGGATAGCACTTGCCGTCTTTTTCTTCATTATGTATAATGACCTTCACAAAAGATTGATGAAGCCTTCGCCTTATCCAACTTGACTCGATTCACCTCATGAGACTCTCGTCCCATCGACCTTGACTTGATCATCCTCCTCGACGATCTCCACGCCAAGTCGATCTTGACTTAGTCCTCAACTCTTGGTGACACCGTCGTCTTGTTGACCTCGGCTTGACCGTCATCCTTTAACATACATTGGTCATCACACATACTCACGGGACCTAATTCTTTCCAAACCACTCATGAAAGACATTAGTCCCAAAAGCTCAATGGATATGAATAAGTTGATATTTGTGAGCAATTAAGCACAACAAGTGTTTCACATAAATAAGCACAATATTAAACGGAAACACTTGACATGGAAAAGATCTCTACTAAGTGCATCATGATAAATATGTAATGGAGCTAGATGCACTAGGAAGATGATTGCCAATATGATAAATCAACTAAATCATGGCAAGTACCACAATCTTCACTAAAATAGAGCACATGATAGAATATACAAGAATTACACATGTGCAAATAATATTCAAGCTAGAGTGAAGTTGTGGAACAATCTAGATTAAACTTCACTAAGTGATGTGCATAAGAAGATATACAAACAAAGCATGCATGCACCAATTTAAGTCGTAGCAATGTGAGGTTTAACTCTAGTTAAGACATGTATACTAGAAGCAAGACACATATTGAACTCAAGTGGATATATATGCACAAATAGATATGACATCAACCAATTGTGCATATATAATCAATATGTTACTTGGAGCTCACTATGCACTTGCACAAGAGGAATGCAACAATATATATATATATATATATATATATATATATATATATATATATATATATAAGGTTACTGAGATTGCATACCTCATCTTTGCTTACCCATCCCATTTGTATATGTGAGACTTACCTTGTTAGGATGGATAGATTGTCCACTTGGCATATATGATTTCCTCTAAATAGATAAGACTAATATTCAACTTGGCAATAAACATGTTAATCTCATAGCAACACAATCATATTAGAGATTTGTCACTAGGCAATTACTTAGCCAAGCATTTACACAAATTTGTCATTTACAAATACTTGTCATTATATGTGTTTGTCATTAATCACCAAAATCACTTAAGTGCTTAGATGCACTTTCACCCGTACATCGTTGACTCGGTGACGCGCCCGGGGGCTTACCGACTGAAGCGCGAAGACGGCACTCTCATGGACAACTCGTGGAACATCGAGCAATTACGTCGGTTTTATACCTAACGGCCGTTGTACACATATTTACAATTAAATAAAGATAAGTTTTCGTTCACATTGTCTTTACGCTTATGCAATTCAGTTTCTGACTTACTACTTATTTGCATTTCAATTAAGTAGTAAGTCGGGGGCTACATCTAATTAGGTGCGCAATCGCGCACCTAATTTTTTAAATCAACTTGACTTGCGCGCTAGTCGTATCCCGACTGGCCTATAAGTCGGGGGCTACACCTAATTAGGTGCGCAATCGCGCACCCTTTCTCTTCTATTGAGATTGACTTACTCCTTGGTCGGACTCCGACTAGCTAGTAAGCCGGGGGTTATACCTAATTAGGTGCAGTCAGCATCACTGCACCTGTTGGATACCTAATCAATCTTTCTCTTTCCAAGTTTATGACGAGCCTAAGTGTTAGTCGTTTCGAGTAACGAAACTCTTGATTCCTAGCAACACTCATACTTCCCGATTGCATTTTTCGAGACAGAGCCCCGCGCCAACTCCTAAACGCTAAGGAACTTGATGCACTTGGCAGAGTGCTTAGTAAAAGGAACGTGATCTACTTAGGCAAAATGCATGACTCGAATTGAGAAAAATCGATTAGCTTGCACTACATAAAAAAAAGAGAGAGGCAAAACAAGCAACTTTATTAAATTTCATAATAGCTCACAAGCCAATTACAGGGGATGGCGGTGAGCGTGGGCCAGCGCCTCGACAATCACATCGGCCACCTCGGCGAGAGCTGGGACGACTTTGATCAGGACCGCGATGGTGGCGACGTCGTGGGCATGAGCGCGGACCAGCGCCTCGACGATCACATCATTCACCTCGGCGAGAGCCGGGATGACCTCGATCAGGACCTCGACAGAAGTGACGTCACAGACGCGGGCCTTCCCCTCGGCAACCTCGGCGAGCGCGAGGTCGTACAGCGCCCAAAGCTCTGCCAAGAACAATTCGTCATCCATGGGAGCGGGCGGAGCAGGAGGAGCGGAGGAAAGAAGTTTGGGATGAGAAGCGGCCGCTCCGCCGGCTTCTTTTTATAGCCAAAATCAGGAAGTCGAACCGATTCCGAATCGACTTCAGGAGCAATGACAATGGGAAGCAACCCCGATGAGAAGCGTTCCTAAGATTCGACGTGGATATCTGTTGGAACATGACGCAACAGTCAAAGCGACGGTCCGCATTCCAGTAGGCGGTGCAAGGTATGCCCCGTGGCGGCGGGGGTATCAAGTCCCCATGGCAACAGGAGCCCGGCGCCCCTTATTTAAAAAGAAGACGGGCGACGTTTCGTTTCCGCGCTGAGCGGGGGTGAATGAAGCCCCAAAATCTTCGCCTCAAGGTTCGGGCCCGGACTTAGGTTCCAGAGAGCATGCCCCCCGTGGGCCGCAAGCTATACACGTCATTACTCGGGTACAGATGCCACTCGGATCAAACCTAGTCGGGAAGAGCACGCCCCTAGTCGGGCCTTATGCCAGTCTTCAGCTTCTGGGGACTGGGCGCTTCTCAAATTACAACTTAGCTTTTGATGTGCCCCCTGGGGACATTAGTCGGTTTGGCTTATTAGTCAGACCGAACATCGAAAGTTCTCTTTAGTTGTCTCGGTGGCACATCTCCGAATCGTTTGTCGTCAAGACGAACACCACTCGGGCAAACTATAACTCAGCTCTTGACGTACCTCCTGGGGTCAATGGTCGGTCTAATTTCTTAATCAGATTGGGCGGAAAGAGTTACCTCTTCAGTTGGGTCTCAGTGGCACATCTCTGGATTGTTCGTTGTCAAAACAAACACCACTCGGATGACTACAACTTGGAGACGGGCGTATTCCTCTGGGAATCACTAGCTTGACTTCGCACTAGTCGGGTCAGGACACCTGAAACGCCCTACACGAGTTGTGGCATGTCCCCTGCTAGACCGAATGTCGAGTTCTGCCAGACAGACTCGAATGTCATAATTTGTAACAGGGAGGGTAAAGCAGGGTGACACTAATCACTCGGCTACATCCACCTTTTTGGTATGCCTCTCCGTGGGACCAATAGCCAACATACCGACCAGTCGGACTGGGTACCAAACATCTTTTTGTGACTTAAGATTTTTTCTTAGAGTCCTTTGCAACTGTGTTGTCTGACCAGCAGGTTACATGACGAGCAGGACTTCATCAGCCAAACTGAGTGACGTCACTCATGCTATATTTGATGGACTGCGAGCTGAACCCAGAGTCAAGACAACCCAGTCACGAAGCACTCGGGGGCTACTGTGGACAATATGGGCCCCGGGTATTCAAATATACACGATTGGATGCACCATCTCCTTGGGCCGAGTTGCATGGATCTTCTAGAAGGCGGGCCTGGAGGCTGGCGCAGCCCGACTTGTTCTACAAGGAAACGAACTCGTTTCCTACTCGAATACATAGAGATAGACGTAACCAACCTGGTTATATCTTTATCTTCCTTATACGGATTAGGGAACCTATCTGTAACCCGGTCCCTTGTACTATATAAAGGGGGTCAGGAGCCCCTAGTTCAGGGGGACATCTCATCTCGATACATCTGATACCTCTGATCATCTCTCGATCATTGTAATCAACACCCACCATACAAGTAATGAGCACAGGAGTAGGCATTACCTCCACCATAGAGGGCCCGAACCTGTATAATTCCGGCTCCCTGTGCTACCATCGTAGTTATGATCTTTCGCATAGCCGACACAAATCGTCGATAGTGGGTTATAGGCTCACTATGCTTCCGCCGCGCTATTCTGATTATATACTTTTTCTTAGGTGGATTTTTAGGAGATGACTAATATTGACATGGTTTTGTTATAATGGTAGTATATTAGCAAAGGTCTTTCTTGGGTAATTTTCTTATATGAAAAATTTTGGTCATTGTTTTGTGACTCAAGATTTTTTTTAAAGTAACTTTTTAATTTGTTTTAGTGAGTGGTTACGAAAGTAAGGGTAATCATAAGTTGATTATATGTTGGAACTTATTAGTTATTATAGTTTTAGTTATTTGATTTAAGTTGATTTAATTGTCGGATTTAAAGTAGCTTTTTGTTATATATTTTATTCTAAGGTTATCTCTTTTCTTTTTAAGTTTTTGAATGATGGTTAAATTTTGCCATAATAACGGTATATTGGTGGAGTCTTTTAAAGCAGTTTCTATATAATGTCTAGTTGGAAATTTTGGTAATGGTTTTATGATTATAGATTCCTAGGGTAGTTCTTAATGTGAGATGGATTCTTATATTAATATAGGATGAAATTGTTTTGGTAGATATAAGGATATTTTACTTAGATTTGTATTTTAGGAATATGAGACTTGAATTTAAATATGGTTGATCTTCTTCTAAAATTTTGTACATTTGTTTAGTTTATTGAAATTTTAGGTTTATTCTTTTCTAGGGTAATAAGGGTTTATATTTAGGATTGTTTATATAATATGTTAAAGAGGTTTTTAAAGCAAGGAAAGAAATTAATAAGGATTTTGAATGTAATTTCTTATATGTTAGAGCTTTTGGGTTGTTAAATTACTTTCGGTTGCATTCAGAAATAGTACAATCTGCTTGATTTATTACATGTTACAAAATATTTTACAGCGGAGGTGGAAATTTAACCTGGTAATAAAAAGAAAATACATGCCCATACACCACAGGAAAGCCTGAGCATAAGGTAAACCATAAAAATCGATCCTATGCGAGTTCCAACCTTCTTTATAAATGTCCATTTCTGAGAATAAAGTGGATCATGTAAAAAGAATAAATTGCCCACATAACGTGGGTAAGTACTAATCGTACTTGCAGGTTTCTTGAGAGAATAACATTATTATTATTTGAAAACATGATTCAAGGAATAGTAAGGCTTTATGGTGAATATGCAAATTTAAGTTTTAAGAGTCCTATCATTATTTTAAAACAATTAATAATAATAGAACAAATTCTATCATCTTTCTCCATCCTTATTCATTTGCAATCCAAACAACAATTTTTGTAAATTCATGAATTTTGGTAAATAAGAGAGGCATCACCCAGTTGACACAACTTCATATACCCGAAATAGGGTCCATCGATGAATTTGTTATTAGCTCTGCAGAACCTATCCAGCTTTACCCATATAACAGCTCCTTATATGAATGGATGATTAATGAGTCATTCTTATTCATTTTAAACCCAAGTTTTTATAGAAGCAAACAATTTCTAGATATTCTCATACCACAGAGCAAATATCTAGTGCCCTTGAGTGTCAATCAAACTCTTGATCCTCTAACCCAAGACGGCAAAACACTGTTTCCGAATCTGCTTCTATAGTTTATAGAGTAACGATTCCAAGGAGTTCACACTCTCCACCTGGTGTTATTGAGCTGGTACTTCCATGTACCGACGGGCCCAAATAACAAAACACTGTTTCCGAATTACTCTATATAAATTCAATCAACCTTCCAGACTACAGCTTTTCCACAACAAATAAGTTATTCAATCTAACTTATTTGTACAGATCAATTCTCCATCTTATCATCAGATAATCAAATTTTTAATATTTTTGCATATAGTAGGGTTTTATCAGAGGTTGAATATTTTCAGGTAGCTTTTAGGGTAATTGGGGTTTGGATAAAAATTATACTTGGTATGTATAAATAAGTAACTAGATAATACATGCAATAAATAATAAGTAAAAGGAAATATAGGTATATCAAAATGCATCAAGGATAAGAAAACCGGCCTTAATTGGAGATCAGATCACACTTATTGTATTATTTGGATATTCTTTCTAGACGGCATGTCTTGTCGTCTACACGTTGTAAAAAGAGAGAAACTCCAATAAATATTCAAATAAGAAAAGGGGGTGACAGGTTGTATGATTTTTTAAAAGTTTGTAAATATTTTCTAAATAAAAAGGGTAGGGGTGTTTTTATAAAAATAGGTATTTTGGGCAGCATAAGGCTAGGCTTGGGATATGTGGTTAAGAATTATGAAGAGATTTATAATACGTTGATATTCATATTAATTTTGGAATATTAATTTTTCTAAAGAATTAATTTTTGCATTATAATGTTTATATAGAAGTATTTATATGAGTTGAGTGGTATATGTGAAATTTACTAGTAAAATTTTATATTTAGGAAAAATTCTAGTTTAATTAAAGAAAGGGTTTTAAGTTCAAATTTGGATTTCTATGGGTTTTTAAAATGTATAGATATTATTTCTAAATATAAAACATTATTTGAATAAATTTTATTTTGGAAGTTTTACTAATTTTACTTTTATATTCTTAATTAAAATGTTTTGATACAAAGAAGAAAGAGTAAAAGAATTTATTTAGGGTTATTTCATTAGAAAAATATGGTATTTTATTTTTTTATATTATTCTTTATCTTATGTTAGATTTGTATGAATTTTGGTGGAATTTATGAAAGTGATTTAATATTTTAAGTAAAGTTCAAACCATATAGATGAAATTTTAAAAAAATTAAAAAGGGAATTAGGTTGTTACTGGGCTGTCATTGGGCTTGGCCCAAATTGGCTGGGCTGCTGCGGTTGATGGGGCTGACAAGCGGGACCGGGTGGTCAGTGGGTGTGGGACTTGGCTGACATGTGGGTCCGGGATGGCAGTGGGAGAGAAAGATGGCCAAAAGGGGATCGGCGGGGAAGATGGCCGGCGACGGGTTGGGTGGCCGGTAGTGAGCAATTGAGTGGGGGATTCTGAAATTGGGACTGCGGATGTTCTTTAGGTAGTTACAGTAGGGTTTGGGGTGGCTTGTGGTGGCCCGACGGCGAGGAGGTGGCGGCGGGATAATGGGGTAGCGACGGCGAGGGGTTTCCGGTGAGGATGAAGCCTAGGTGAGGGTAGGGTTGTGTTTGCGGGGCGGTGTGGGGTGTTTTTCATGTGGGAATCGAGGCCAATGGGGACGGGAATGGTGAGGGTGAGGGTTGCCGGAGTTGGGGAAGAGAGTGACGGAGCAGGCGGCTCAGGGCAGTTGAGGGAGAAGGAGCGGGCGGGGATGGGTGCTTGAGTGGTTGTGGCACCAGGGAAAGAGATTTATAGGCGGAGGGTGGAGTAGCGGGCAAGAATAGTGAGCTTTGTGGCGATGGCGGCGGAGCAAGGTGTCGGCGGCGGACTGGAGGGTTGCTAGGGAGGGATAAGAGCGGCGAGGTGATGGAATAGGTTGGCGGCAGCGAGAGCTACCTCGTGGCAGCTAAACCAGAGTAGGGGAGGGGGAATACGGAGGCGGTGGTGTTTTCCTGCGGGCGACGGCGGCACCGGTGGACTGGAAGATGACGGTACTGGCGGAAGCAATGTACGGGCGGCGAGGTAGGAAGGAAGAAGACAATGGGCGCCCGTTGGATGCAAAGCCAAAAGAATGAGTGCCGTTGGATTGAAGTAGGGGAATGACAGGTGGGGTCATGTTGTCAATGAGAGAGAGGCGGTGAGGTGTTTAAGTGGAAACGTCTTTCCAAAAGAGGAAGGCGTATTCCTGGTGTTTGCCTAAAAAGGAAATTCTGGATTTAAAAAGGAAAGGATTCTCTAGAAATTATTTAGGGCTTTGAAAATTCATATAGAGTTATAGGAAGCTTAGAAAAATATCAAATAAATTTCTAAAAATCCAGAAAAATGAGTAGAATCTAAATATGAAATAATAGTTATTATTTTATGGGATTTTTATTTTTGGGAAAAGAGAGATAGGGTATTTTCTTTAGGGAATAAATAGAAGTTTAATTTATAAAATTATTTAAAAATTAGGAATGGTTATAGAAATATATTTATGATTTTTGCCAAAAAATTTTATACTGAATTTGAAAATTTGGGTATGTTACAAACTTACCCTCTTAAAAAGAATCTTGTCCCCGAGATTCACTTAGTGTGAATTGGGTTTATCGTTAAAAAAATTATCTTAATTGCATTTTAAGGTTAATGATTTATAAAATATTAGTGGCAGGTTGTTGGTAGTTTGTTGGCTAAGAATGAGATTTGTACATATTCTATAAATAAATTATTGTTATCATTTTAGTATTTTTCCAGGTGTATGATGAGGATCAATTTAGAAAATAGTATTGGTTTGAGATATTCTAAATTTTTAAGTTGAAATGAACTCTTTTGTAATTAAATGAAGTTAAGGTAGCTTGTATGGGTTAGTAAGGCAGCTTGGTCCTCATCAATATCTCTAATTTAAGTTGAAATTTAGAATATCTCAAATCAATATCACCGCCGTCAAACCCGTCTTAAGTCCGACGAGTTGCCTCCTCGCCGCTCCGGTCATCCTATAACCCTGATACCTATAGATAAAACTACCTATTTGTCCTCACGAACCTAACCCGACCATTACCTAATCCCAATCCTCACCGGAAAACTCCCGCCGCCGCTACCTATTTCCGCTGCCGCCCTAAGCTCGTCGCGCCACTATCTCCGGCCACTCCAAACCATTCCAAAACCATCAAAAGAAACCCCATAACCTTAATTTCATTTTAATCCACTCAATTCTCACCGCCGATCATCCTCCGCCGTCGCCGGTGACCATCCCGCCGCCTCCTCCATTATTTCCCCTCCTCAGCCACTGACCGAACGACCCCACTTGACAGCCGCACCGGCCAAACCTCCACTCACTGCCATTCGGGCCCCCTCATCAGCCTCTTAAGCCTCACGCGCAGCAGCCATTTGGGCCAAAGCCCATTATTACATAGCCCAGTAAGAATTTAAATCATTTAAATTATATTTGTACTGTTTCAATTCTATTTAAAATATCAAATTACTTTTATAAATTCTACAAAAATTCTTAAAAATCTAAAATGAAACAAAAAAATTGTATAAAAATATAAAATACCATAATTATAATAAAATACCCTAATAAATCCTTTTTAGCCTCTTTCTTGTATATTAAAATACTTTAAAATTCAAAGACTTAGAAATAGAATTAGCAAAAACTTCCTATATAAAAGTTACTTAAAATAATGTTTTACATCTAAAAATAATATATCTACATTTTTAAATCTATAAGAAATCCAAATATGGACCTAAAAACTGTTGTGGAAAAGCTGTAGTCTGGAAGGTTGATTGAATTTATATAGAGTAATTCGGAAACAGTGTTTTGTTATTTGGGCCCGTCGGTACATGGAAGTACCAGCTCAATAACACCAGGTGGAGAGAGTGTGAACTCCCTGGAATCGTTACTCTATAAACTATAGAAGCAGATTCAGAAACAGTGTTTTGCCGTCTTGGGTTAGAGGATCAAGAGTTTGATTGACACTCAAGGACACTAGATATTTGCTCTGTGGTATGAGAATATCTAGATATCGTTTGCTTCTATAAAAACTTGGGTTTAAAATGAATAAGAATGACACATTAATCATCCATCCATATAAGAAAGTTGTTATATGGGTAAAGCTGGATAGGTTCTGCAGAGCTAATAACAAATTCATCGATGGACCCTACTTCGGGTATATGAAGTTGTGTCAACTGGGTGATGCCTCTCTTATTTACCCAAATCCATGAGTTTATCTTATGGAAAATGTTGTCTGGATTGCAAATGAATAAGGATGGAGAAAGATGATAGAATTTGTTCTATTATTATTAATTGTTTTAAAATAATGATAGGACTCTTAAAACTCAAATTTGCATATTCACCATAAAGCCTTACTATTCTTTGAATCATGATTTCATATAATAATAGTGTTATTCTCTTAAGAAACCTGCAAGTATGATTAGTACTTACCCCATGTTATGTGGGCAATTTATTCTTTTTACAGGATCCACTTTAAAATCAGAATGGACATTTATGAAGAAGATTGAAACTCGCATAAGATCGATTTCTAAGGTTTACCTTATGCTCAGGTTTGCCTGTGGTATATGGACATGTAACTTTCTTTTTATTACCAGGTTATTTTTCCACCTCCGCTGTAAAATATTTTGTAACATGTAATAAATCAAGCAGACTGTACTATTTCTGAATGCAACTGGAATCCTGGACAGTTGGCATTCTGGATATTTTCTGGTAAATTTTTACCGGAATTTGATCCACCACAACCATTTTTCTATAATTTTTTGATCCCTCAGATGTCCTTATCGAGGAGTTACAAATTTCCAGCTTAAACGCAACCGCAACCGTAACCGCTGAAAGAAACACTACCTAGGTACGAAGATTTATCATGGTTTGGGTCTCTCAGAAAGAGATAATAACCCTATTCTAATCGCATGTGGGCATTTGTGTTATTGTAATGAGATTAATCTTGATTTGGATCTCTCCTTTTTCTCCCCATCCGATAGGGAAGGTATTTATAATACAAGGTATACGCAGTCTGAGTCCTATATGACCTGAAGAACCATCTAGATAACTCAGAATCCTACCATATTTATAGATATATACTAAAAATACGCTTACTTGCGCTCAAGAAATCCTCAAAGATAGAAAGCCTTGGACCACGGATATAGAAGGACTTCAAGGCGATTAGGAACGCTGGGCCGATTGTCTCGAGACATCCCCTCAGGGCTCAGGATGACCCACATAATAGCCCATGAGCAAGGAGGCCCACTCCCGAGCACCATAGCCAAGGTACAGATACGAGTCATCAGTCTGAACTTGTCATGTTCGTCTTATTCTTTCTAAGTACGCACCCCAGAAGTATATTGTTCATAGGGCCTAGCCACCAGGGTATTTTATCTAATCCCCATAGTTACCTCTTAGTGTTTTTATTAATGGGCCGGTTTTCTCGATTAAAAATCGAAAACCGCTAGGTAGCCATTTTTCCCAAACGGTTCGATGAACCCTAGGCGAGGTACAGAATGACGGCTTCATCTCCTGGCCCACTTGGTGTGGCTCTATGGGAGAGAGTAGAGAGAGACAGGGATGAGAGAGTAGAGTAAGGGTTCATTTGGATTCGCAGGGGAAAGAAACCGGGGAAGTAATCCAGTGCATGGATATTTTTGTCACTTACAATCCCAGGGAAGCTCAAGCCCACGCTAGCCCACCCCACCAAACCGTACAGGGCAGAAATCCCAGCCAGGGCTCTCCACATTATCTCTCTCCCTCCCTCGCTACAAACCTTAGCGGCCAAGGAGTTGTTGCCACCGACACCGTCCTCATCTACACCAGCCATTTTCCTTCCCCTCGCTATTCTTCTTCGTCATGTCTTAGAGCATGCCGTCCTCTACCTCCGCCGCCGCCGCCGCCGCCGCCAGTCAGATCTGGAAATCTTGGCACGGCGAGATCTTCTCAGCAGCAACGGGAGCACCATCAATCGAGGTGGTGTAGATGGCATGGCTCAACAAGGAGACTAGCGGGCTTAGAGAGCACCTCCATGGTGCCTAAATCCGTCTGCTTGGTACGTCGCCGACGCCGTATGGTCGCTTCCCGCCACGCCTGTTGCTCGAAGAAGAGCGCGGGCGATGACTCGAGGCGAGAGCCGATCGTTCTCACGTGTGGATGCACGCCTCCTTGGAGGCTTGGAAGCGCCGCGGTGGACGAGCTCGTTGAGGCTGTCGATGAGGTCAAGGTGGCCGCCGTTGAGGTCGAGGTTGCCGAGGCTGTCGGCAAGGTCGACGTGAGCGGTGTTTTTTTTCCTCGATGGGAGGGGCGATTATTTCCTTCCCTGGGTTTTGGCCGGGTTGGGGTGGGATTCCCCGCCTGACGCTCCATCCAAACAGCACAAGAAAATATCCACCGGGATTATCCCGGGCAGGATTTGCTCCCCGGGATTGGGCCGGGATCCTAGCCCATCCCGGTGCTCCTAATCAATTTACCAGCTGTCTCCTTGACCCAGGTAGCAACTTTCTTTTATTTTATTTTGGTGTTTTTACTTAAATCGTTGGATTTGTTAAAGCTAGAATTGATATCATGAAATATTAAAGAGCACAATGTTTATTGGGAGTTAGTTTATTTTTTTTTTCCCTTTAGTCGCAAAGCACTAGTATTTGGCTATTTTCATAAGAATTCATCACGAGGTATATAATTCAAACCACACAATACAATTCATTATTGCAATGCATTGCGGAAGAATAAAATGTAAATTACCATAAAAATTTGATCAGCGTATGACATTTTATTCCATGAATTCCTGGCTTCGGTCGTCACTTGTCAATGCGCCGGCGCCGGCATGTTCAGCGCCTTGCTCACCGTGAACCCGCCGTCGACGACAAGGTTGTGCCCACTCACATACTTCGCCTCGTCGGACGCCAGGTACACCGCCGCGTTCGCCACGTCCTCCACTCCGAGCACCAGCCCGGCCATCTCGTTTATGTCCCTCTCCACCATCTGCTTACGCTCCTCGACGCTCATCCCAGGGAACCACTTGGCCATGGCGCCCATCACCAGCGGCGTGGGGATATAGTTGGGCGAGATGGCGTTCACCCGCACGCCGGACCGGGCCAACTCCCCAGCCACGGCGTGCACGAGCCCGACGACCGCCGCCTTCGAGATGCTGTACGGCGGGAACGCCACGCCGCCGATCACGCCTGCGGTGCTGGCCGTGCAGATGATGCTGCCGCCGCCGCGCGGGACCATGACGCGCGCGGCGTGCTTCACCCCGGCGAGCACGGCCCGAGTATTGACTGCCATGACGCGGTCGAAGTCGGCCAGGTCGAGGGAGCATACCGGCGTCGGCGTCAGGCTACCGCTGATTCCCGCGTTGTTGAAGATGACGTCGAGGTGGCCGTGGCGCGCGACGGCGAGGTTCACAGCCGCGGCGACCTGTGCCTCGTCCGTGACGTCGCAGCGGGTGTACGCCGCGTCCGGGCCGAGCTCTGCGGCGACAGCGCGGCCGAGGTCGTCCTGGACGTCGGCGAGGATGACCTTGGCACCGTTCCTGACGAACTCGGCGGCGGTCGCCTTGCCGATGCCGCTGGCGGCGCCGGTGATGACGGCCACCTTTCCGTCCAACCTACACACCAAACCCAGAGTCTCTCCTCCATTAGTGTAGAGAGAGAGCAAACACAAATCAAGCTTTGTTCATACTGAAATACATATTTGCCTGACGAAGCGCTGCATTGTTCGGATCATCGTGCCTCTGGTTCTCTGTGATCGTCCAAGCTCTGCCCTGAGCAATGTCAATGCTTATATCACACGAGATGGAGTGGGGCTTGGAGATCGAGCCAAAGAACAGAGCAGAAGTCTTGGCATCTTGTCACGTCGTCGCCAATGACGTTTTTGGTTGTTAATTTGCATTAGATTATCTTCTCGCGTGGTGCATACGCTCAGCCCGGCTCACCTAAATTAGATTTCCGTAAACGGTACTTATCTATTTACATGCCACTACATACAGCTCAATCCTATACATTTTTTTTTTCTGTGCAACAACATGCTACAGGAGAAGAGACTTTTTACGGTACACTATTTAGAGGGCATTCTTTCGTAAAGATATACTACCATTGTAGTATAAATACTATCATGGTAGTATAAAAAAATCAAAGTGAATCTAAGCCGTTAGATTGAAAGGTATGAACGGCTCCTATTCATTTTAATGTAACCTAAAATTTCTTCAAAGGAGAAAGCTCAATTCTCTACGTTCTTTTCTCCTCTTCTTCACCTCCTCTCTACGCGTAGTAAGGTTTATATATCATTTGTGAATAATAAATGTGGACCATTCGCTCTTAGATTATCTTCTCGCGTGGGGCACGGCTCAGATAAATCAGATTAGCTACCTTGGACCAGGACTAGGCAGAAGATCGGTGTCTATTTATGTAGATTCCATCCCACGAGCCTTTGGATCTTGTGCGGTTGTGTCGATACCTTTAATTACGTCTTTTTTTTCACTTGATATAGATCACGATCTGGGTCGCCATCCGTGTATTAGAATATCACCTATTTGCGCTAAAAAAAATAGAATATCATGTATTATATCTTACTGAATCTCAAATAACCATGGCATCTCTATGATCAGTTTCACGTCATTGTGTGATAGCCCTCTTCTTTTCTTCCATGCACGAATACGTGACATCAGTATATCAGTCTTAGAGATTAGGCGAGATAGGTTTTTGTTTGAATATGTCTTATAGAATTCGGCTCTGTTTGGTTAGAGGTTAGAAGATTCGGATTAGCTATCCACCAGAAACAGAGAGGGAGGGGAGTATGCAGTGGTGGTGGCGGGTGTAACACCCTAGTCTAAATTCGTTTAAAGTCCAGCCCACCTAAGTGGTTGGCCCATGTATGCATAGCACTACTCTTAAACTTTCGTCTTCGCTTTAACTGAAAGGGTTAACTCGGAGTGCTATGTTTGAAATCATCTGGCATTATATACTAGTACAACTCTCTCTAGACTAAAGAGGTGTTACTATTCCACAACAACCAATCTCACATGAGCCTCACATCAAAACAATCCGAGATATTACACTCACCCTCCTTAATAGGCTAACACCCTCGTCAGCACACCCCGTATACGCGGCAAATGTCTAAATCTCCCCTTGGTTGTCTCGCATACTATCTCCATGAGCAAGGATGCCCGTCCACGAGCATGCGGAATTGAAACCCGAAAATGGTCCCCGTTAAACTTGAGCTTCCGTCTCTTCGTCATACTCCTTGGGCACATATTATTTGTTCCGGGTTTTAACTGTTAGGTATTTTATCCAATCCCCGACAGTTGGCATGAGCATATTGTGGATTTAAATAAATTATTTTCGTGTATTATCTAGTCCTCAGTTATTTTTAGAAAATTATCAAATAGTCCTATAAATAGTAATTTGAATATTAAAAATAGCAAACATGCTAAAAAAACTATGAACTTTTTTGGAGGATAATGTGTGCATATTGTGGGTCTAAATAAATTATTTCCGTGTATTATCTTGTCCAAAATTAATTATATAAAATAAAATAAATCAAAAATCTATATTTCAAATGTCACAAATAGAAAACCATTTTTTATATTCAAATTAGTTACTAGATTAGTTTTTTTTAGGGAACACCATAGGGAAGAATCCCTATGGTATAAAGAATATATTAATTGAGCAAAACTAGATTAGTTTGTGGCGACTATATACATAAGAATAATTTATTTAGATCCATATCATGCTCAAACCATCCGCAAAAATATCACAATTTCTAGAGCATATTAGCTATGTTTATTATTTAAATTATAGTTTGCAAAACCTTCCATAATTTCTGGAGCATGTTAGCTATGCTTAATATTTAATTTATACTTTTCGGAATCATTTTTCTGCCACGTCAGCAGCCACATTAGCAAAAAACCACTTTTGACTCGATGAGGGGAGTAATTTAGCCGGTTTTGAAATTCATAGGTGCCAAATAGCTAGTTTTGCAGTTGAGGGTTGATTTGTAGACCTTAGACTAATACAGAAGCAAACTCAGTACACACGCGAAGATCGTTGCAGCGACGCACGCCCTTTTGGGTTTTTTTTCTATTAGCTGCTTCACGCTGACAAACACTGGAATTACATGGCTAAATAGCCTCACCCACGTACATGCAGGAGCAACAACCTGCCCGGGTCTCGTGCACACGCACGCACGATCCACCACTTCCGCACGAGCTGCTAACTCACGCGACGTCTCGCGCTCAACGTGCTAATGCATGCAGCTAGCTACTTTTGCCGACTTGACTAAACAGCAAACTAATTAACTCTGATGCATGCAACACACGCACACACACTACTCCACGTACATGACACACATGCACGGCTAACTAACTAACATAGACTCCAAAGCAACTTAGTCAAGATTACTGCTATCAAATTCCTCCCTAATCTTGACTTTGATTATTTTACCTCTTAGACAAACTTTAGAGTAACGCCGGTTCATCATCCGCCGTCGCAAGGAGTGCTTCTTCCTTCTTTGGCTTGAGACATTCCTTGGCAAAATGTCCACGAACACCGCAATTATAGCATTTACCTTTGTTGCCCGTAGACTTTTGCTTCTGCCAAGCCTGCCACTCGGCCGCCGTGAGCAGGAGCTGATCATCACGATATCATGAGTCTTGTTGGCTTGAGTGCGCCGCCGAGAGCGCTCGTCAAAGGCCTTCAACCTTCCAAGTGCTTCCTCAAACGGCATCTTCTCCACATCACAGAACTGCTTGATCCCCGCAGCGGCAGGGTAGAGCCGATCTGGGACGGTGTTGAGGAGCTTCTTGACCATGGCCGGGTCGTCGAGCGTCGCGCCGAGGTTGGCATACCTCGCCGCCATGCCACTGATTTTTCCGGCATAGTCATCCAGTGACTCCCCCTCCTTCATGCGCAGCCAGTCGAACTCGCCTTTCAAGGTTGAAAGACGTGCGGCCTTGACACGGTCGGCTCCGACGAACCTCGTCTTGAGGCTATCCCAAAGCTCTTTCGCTGTCTTCTTTTGCGAGACCTGCATAAGAATGTCCTCCGGTAGTGCTTGAAGAAGCTGCGCCCTCGCCGTCTTGTCCTTTCGCACGTCCACCGCCTCGCCTTCCGCCGGACTCACGGCCTCCCAAAGGCCCTGGGCATCAAGAATGGCCTCCACCTTGATCGCCCACGCGGTGTAGTTCGTCGAGGAGAGCAGCGGGTACGAGAGCGAGACACCGCTGCTTCCCCCGGCGCCGTGCGGTACCAACGCCATGGAGTCGAGGTAGTAGCGCAGGATCTTGGGGCTCTGATACCAATTGTTGGAGATGCCCGGGATCAACTCGTGCAGCAACGAATTCGCCTCGAATTCCCTTCGATCTCCCTCGTCGAACGCAGTAGCCGCCGGGGATGAACACCGGCACAAGCTTGCCTTTGGCTGAAGTACTCACAAGGTCTCTCACACGCACGAGATAGCAAATTGGAATGAACACAGAGAAAACACACGAGAGTTTGAGAGAAAACACAGCGGCCTGGGATCTGGGTGTGAGGCCCGGCTGATGGCCCAAGAGACTTTGACCCGCTGCTCTGGTTGGGCTTACGAAGGTACTGCAGCCCAACAGCCTGGAATCCGGACGCGGTCCGGCTGACAAGTGGTATCAGAGCCTAGGTTGCCCAGATGGTTCCCGGACAAGTCTCGGCCCAATGTGTGAGGGGGAGATTGTTGGGAATAGTCCCACATTGGTTGTGAAGAGGGCTTGAGCATGGTTTATAAGAGTGAGGGAGCACCCCCTTATTATGCTATCTTTTTGGGGGAGATGGTCCAAGAGACCTTGGCCCGCTGCTCAGTGTTGGGCCTGGGCAGCCCAACGGTCTGGGTAAGGGTGTGAGGCCCGGCTGACAAGTGGTATCAGAGCCCAGATGGTTCCCGGACAAGTCTCGGCCCAATGTGTGAGAGGGAGATTGTTAGGAATTAGGGGTGAAAACGGACCGGATCGGATCGGATATTAGCCGTACCAGTTTCGTTTCCGTATAATTTCACGGACTCGGAACCGAACCCGAATCTCTCGGATACGAATACGAAATCGAACCATCTCGAAAACGAAACCGAATCGAATACAAACCGAACCAAATACGATCATAAATATTTTATCGGAACATTGAAACCCCACGAACTGTATGCCCGAAAAAAATTATTGCACATAAATAATTCAATGAACTAGAATATTTATAAAATATAGTAAAAATGGTGTGATAAAGCATGGACTTGGCAATGGCAACATGGTTGTGACATCCCCAAAATTTTGCCCTTTTTAGCATAAAATTTTTCACGAAAACTCATATTTAAAAACTCTTGAACCACCCCATAATTTTTAGGATTTTTCCAAGCCACCCTATATTTTTATTCCTTAAGGAATATGCTTTCCTCTATTTTATAAGTTAAATTTTGTCACCAAATATCCTATTTTATTCCATATTTAGGACCTACTCATTTTTCTGATTTTATAGAAATTTATTTCATATTTTTCTGAGCTCCCAAGAATTTTCTAGGAATTTTTGAATCTCCAATAAATTTTTTGAAATTTATTTCTTACAACAAATAATGGTCTAATGGGCATGGGCTTGGTGGGCTTAATCGGAACTATCCGAATATCTCAGGGTCGGATATCCGTGGTCCGGTCCGGTTCCGTCGGATATCACCAAACCGAATCCGAGTCCGATTCCGGTTCCGAAAAATTCTGACCTGGTCCGGTCCGAGCTGGTCCGAATCCGAATCCGATCGGACCGAACCGGATAGTTCCGATACCACTTTCACCCCTAATGGGAATAGTCCCACATTGGTTGTGGAGAGAGCTTGAGCATGGTTTATAAAGGTGAAGGAGCATTCTCTCATTGAACTAGCTTTTTGGGGAGAGATGGCCTAAGAGACTTTGGCCCGCTGCTCTGGTTGGGCTTACGAAGGTACTGCATCTCAACGGCCTAGAATCCGGACGCGATCCGGCTGACAAGGTGTACGCCGCGCCCGGGCCGAGCTCCGCGGCGACAGCGCGGCCGAGGTCGTCCTGTACATCAGCGAGAATCACCTTGGCGCCGTTCCTCACAAACTCCACGGCAGTGGCCTTGCCGATGCCACTGGCTGCGCCAATGATGACGGCTACCTTCCCAGCCAACCTTGGAGAGTCCGAGGCCGAGGAGGAGTAGCGGCTGGCGAACCCAGACAAGACCTGCCCAGCTTGGCTCTTGCCCCTGCAACGCACACAGACAGTGAGCAAATCAACCAATCTTGCGCATTGCGCAATCCAAGATCACACAGAGCTAGGCAACTGCTGTGAAAATCCCTGTGAATCGCCTGACATGTCACTGATGCTCATACCTGAGGACGACCTGCATTGCTCGGAGCATCCTCAACAGCAGTTGTCCTGTCTCGGCTTCTTTCCGGCTGGGCAATGCTGATCAAGCGATCAGTCTAACGATCGTGTTGAGCTCTCCGTTATGAATAACACTTTGCCTCGGCTTCTTTCTGGCTGGGCAGTGTTGATCAAGTGATCGCTGCTATTGATCTCTCGGCTCGATGTGGCGAGCCCCTATCTTCTATATTTAACAAGACGGCCGTCGTCCTCGATCATTGTCACGGCTCAGGGTCGCTGCCAAAGTTGTGTTTTTTTTCCTTCCCCGCTCGCGTTGTACATGTCCACACGGCTCGTCTCGTCTCTCGTGCTCGACAGTGCTGGTCGGAGACTTTCGGTGCGTAGGTTTCTCTGCACGCGTCATGGTCATGGGGTCGCGCCATGGTACTGAGATCGACGTCCCGACGGTAGAGCATCTCCAACAGTAAAGCCAACTTCTAACTATAAACAATCTTCATATCATATATATAGATAGCATGTAGATAAATTTTTCAATGAGCTAGGCATAGTATACTCTTAAAATTAAATATGGGTTCATATATAGTAGTCTTCATTTGTTTTAGAAAACATTATAGATTGACTCTTACTTAAGAGCTAGCTCTTGTCTCTCTCCTTCTCTTCTCTCCTCCATATAAACAAAATGCTGAGGTAAAAACCTTATATCTAGCTGAGATGGTCTTCTTAGATATGCTCTTAGAAAACTATATACCACGTTTTATTCCAACTGGCTCTGTTCACATGAATAGAGTAAGAATACTACTAGTCTACTACCAGTTAACGAGAGCACGAAGTGTAGTTTTTCCATGTGCATATGTAGCTCTATGCATGCTAACGACCATCGGATCAGTACCAAGATTCGTACTCAATTCCCACTATCCATAAAATACGACTTTGCAAAAAAAAAAAAACTCCAAACTTTGGAACAAAAGCAATCCAATCCTTCTTCCTTCTCTTCTCCTCTCTCCTCCACCCACCTGCCACCCGGGGGCACCGCCGGCAACCACCTGCCCACCCCGCCGCGTCCATGCCGGTCTCCACTCAAGTGGCTGAGCCGACCACGATCACTCGGCTTGGCGCGATGCGGCGGTTCAAGTGGGAGCCGCCATGGTCGTGGCAGGATAGGGAGGTGGTCGCCAGTGGCAGCGTCCCCGAACAGCGGTAGGCTCAGCCAGGCTAGATGAGAGAGGAGGAAGAAGGATTGGGTTGCTTTTGTTCCAAAGTTTAGAGGGGTTTTTGCATAATTGCATTTTAGGAATAGTGGGAGCTGATCACGAATCTTGGCACAAACCTGATGGTTGTTAGCGTGCATGTAACTGCATATATATGCAGTTGTATATACCGGAGAGAACGTGACGCACGTGTACACCTGACTCCATTGGATTCACACCTGGTTGCCATTGCAGGAGAGTATGTATAATGGTTGAGACAACCAAGGTCTATAGTTAAGGTTGGCACTTTAGCTCTTGGCTCACGAGCAGCTCATGAGCAACTCAGTATTTGGCTCGGCTCGGGCTTAGCTTGTTTGCAAACGAGCGTGAACAGAGCCCAATTCCTAGCTTGTGAAGAAAAAAAAGCCGAGCCAAGCTAGCCCCCGGCTCCCTCACTCACAAGCAGCTTGTTTAGATTCATATGCGAAAAGCCCTTGTGAAAGCATCAACTCTCACCGATAGCCCAATTCCATGTCGAATTTGACTTATATCCATACTATATCTGTAGCCGATACTATCCGATACCATTTATATTCGTATTTGTATCCGGCACCATGTATCCGCCTCTCCATCCAATAAAAAAATATGATAATAAACATGGTTTGATTGATATCAGTTAGTATCCTATCCTATTGCAGCCCTACCTCCACGCCCCACAGCCTCATCTGCACTGCATCTGAGTGCCACCACCGCTGGGGGTTGATCTCCATCCCCTTCAAGAGATGCCGGTAGTGGTCGATTTGCACGTCCTTCAACTTCAAGAGTCGGAATCGAACCATCTGGTGGTCGCTCAAATTTGAAGAAGCGTCGTAGCTGAAACTTGATCTAGCTCGTGAGCCAGCCCAAACTTTAGCGAGCCAGTACTACCTCGGTCATTCACCGAGCCGAGCCAAGCCAAGCCAAACCAGTGGTTTGAACGAGCCATCTAGCTTGCTCAAGCTCACCTCATTTCCACCCTTATGTATAATACAAGTTATATCATTTATAAATAATTTGCGTGCAATGGATTGACTTTTTCCATATCGCTTCTACTCTTTCACATGTGCTCTTGTTGCTCGTGCAGTCGATTTTGGCAGCGACGAAGCTTGAACACAATCCAAGAACACACAGAGCCTCGGCAACTCCTGTGAATCTTCAGGCATGTCACTCATGCTCATACCTGAGGACGACCTGCATTGCTCGGAGCATCTTGAACGAATAGCTTGTCCCTCGCTCGTGTGCTTCTTTCTCGCTGGCAATGCTGATCAATCTACCAAGCATGTTGAACTCTTCTTGATCCCTCGGCTCGGCGAGGAGCCCCTGTTTAACTGGACGCCTCCCCGGCCGTCGTCCTCGATCCTTGTCACGGGCTCACGGCTCAGGATCGCTGCCAAAGTTGCGTTTTTTTCCTTCTTCCTCGCTCGCGTTGCACGTGTGCACACGGCTGTGCCATCTTGCAATTAAAGATTTCTCTGCACGCGTCATGGGGATCGCAATCGCTCCACGTTACCTGGATCGCCGCCCTGGCATTAGATAACTAGTATATCACGTCTGATTTTAGGGCAGACGTTACGGATTTGTCAAAACCAACGGGATGGATTCAAACCTAAATTCATCTGTACATTGCCAAAATGGCTATTGCCTATTGACCTAGGACTCTGGCTATGGAGCTGCTTGCTTTCCTGTGCAATGTACTGGGACAGTGCATGACATGAGTAGCGCGATACACGGCCACACGACTACAAGAGGCCCTCGTTCGGCCAACGATTCACAAGTCGATATCGGAAACGTGCACAAAAACGTTTGAAGACAGCACACTAATGGAAGTACTGTGGTTTCATTTGAGCGACTTCCTGGTACAGTATCCGCCAATTGAGCCTGAGCGCACGCCATTTTCTCTCCGGCGTGCTCCCCTCGCTCCGCCCTCTTTATCCGCTTCTGGCGGCTCACCGTTTCGCCCTCCACGGATCCCACGGCTAAGACTGCCATCCATTGATCCAACGGTACGTTGAGACTGCCATGGCTCTACTGCCTAGTCTCTCTCTAAGCCTAGGGCGTGGTGAACCGCAAACGCTAAATGACGCAGTTTTTGTGTTAGGCACTTACAGACTTTTTATGGCAGACCATGCATAGATTTTCCTGCATGCCATGAATTTCTGGGAAAAAAAAAAGAGAAAAAAAATCCCCACATGATTAGTGAAAAAAATTAACGTGATCGACATCTTCTACAAAAAGAGAAAGAAATGAAAGCCAATAAAAGATTTCATCATTTGCCACCCTCAAATATGTGTAATACAGGATTTACCGCTCACGTGTCACTGACACGTTAAGGACTTTTAGAAATCTCATGTCAGCTAAGCATGAGTGCTGGCAATTTCCTCTTCCATTTTTTCCCACCAAGCAAAATGATAAGTTTATCGGGGGTAATCTCCTCCCAACTTTCTCCCCCACCCTGCCCTCCTTACTCTCTTTTGGCGATTCCCGTTGCCATATCCCGCAACCTCACTATCGCGGTCTGGCTCGCTATCAAATGATGAGGTGCGGGCAATGGTGAGTAGTGCGCTACTCCAGCAAGCTCGCTAACCCCAACGAGGGTGAGCCTCCCTCCTCTCGCTATCCCGTCCCTTAGTCCACGCCGACGCAAACGACCAATCCCTTCTGTGCCTAACCAGAAGCGGAAGTGAATGCATGGTAGCGACATCCTGAGGAGATGGGCTACAACGACGGGCTCTTGAGGCGAGGTGGAGTGAGATGGTATGTCTTTCAGAGACGGTCCATCTTTTGGAGTGTAGATATAAAATGTCGCTGCCTCCACCGACCTACAGCCCTCTCTGCATTGCACACTTCTCCTCCTCTGCTGTCGGCCTCGACTTCGCCTCCTCCTCCGGCTTTGGCACCACCCCCTACTCGCCATGGCTAATTCTACTTCGTCTCTGTCTCCTCCTCAATCGTCACTATCGTCGCCACCGCTAGGGCTGGCAGGCTCTATCTACACATCTAGGATGCGGTTTTCACTGCTATGCCCAACATTGTTGCGCCACCACCTTCGTTGCTGGGCCAGAGTGCGTATCCATTACTGCCACTGATCCGGTTGACTCCGCCCGCCAATCTGAACCCGAACACACACGGTGGCGGCATCTCCGTCTGGCATCCCCAAGTGGCGGTGCATGTAGCCCGTCCCCGACGCCGTCGAGGACTATCGTTGTTCATGCTCACTCAAACATGACAATGATTCATACAGGGCCACGGATGAGGAGTAGTAGGTAGGTATAGCAAGTAGTTCTCGTAGAGATCTTTTGTAGCTTTAGCGATCTAGTCGTCGTGGAACCCTAACTCTTTTGTAGCTCAGGCAAAGTAGCAGCCGTAGAGCACTTATGCAGGAAGCTTCGTTCCTCCCACTAAGAAATACTAACTGTTTATCTGAAATACAATGTGTATTCTATTGTTTAAATTGGATGGTAGTTTATGGTGGTTACAACTAAAGATTACAATATAAGAGAAATAAGATAGAATGTGACATTTTAGATAGATTGAGGGTGTAAAGATAGAGAGAAAAAATTTAGAGATGTAGCTATATGGGGGATATAGAGAGCGAAAAATAGAGAGGTTGCTGGAAATGACCTAATAACTTCATTTGTTCCTGTTGTTCCACCCTCCGACACCCACCAATGCCCTCCATTGATCCCGCAGCTGAGACGTTCTATCAAGGAAATGAACAACTTGCAGTTTCTGTATCATAGCTCACGAGCTTTTTACGACAGACCATACAAAATTTCCCCACTGGGAAAAAAACTACAGGATTAATTGACTGAAAAAATTGACATATTGCCTTTTTTTTCGGTGAAAAAAGAGAGCAATATGAAAAAAAAAAAAAGAGGGGAATTTTCCCCACATGATTGATGAAAAAAAGGATTGACATTTTGTGTGAAAAGAGAAGTAAATGAAAGAAATATGAAAAAAAGAATAAACAAATCAACTTCAGTTTCTATATCAGATGCTCACTAGATTTTTACGACCGACCAGACAAATTTTCCCCACAGGGAAATAACTAGAATTGGCCAGAAAAAATGAACATGATTGACATTTTTTCTGTGAATAAGAGAACAGTATAAAGAAAGAGGGAAAATTTTCCTCACATGATTGATGAAAAAAAGATTGACATTTTGTGTGAAAAAGAGAAACAAATGAAAAAAATTACGGAAAAAAGAATCATGTGAGATAAAAAAAAAGGATTGACGTTTTGTGTGAAAAAGAGAAACAAATGAAAAAATATGAAAAAAAAATCAAGCAACACAAAAAAATAAATCATTGAATACGATTAATAAAAGGGGGCATTCCGAGAATCGAACTCGGGACCTCTCGCACCCAAAGCGAGAATCATACCACTAGACCAAATGCCCCGTAACGATCAAATCAGCTATTTAAATGGTAAGATAGTATAGATGCACTAATCGCCTAGCCGCATAACCGTAGTTTCGAGTTTGGAGCTGCCTCGGATTGCGGCGGTCCAAATGAACGTCCTGCAACTGAAAAGATAGCAGCAAAATGGGTACACCACGTCTCCGGTCTCACCTTCTCCGTCTCGACCAACACGAGATCGCTCAGTGCTGACGTCCAATGCACATGCCATGCTCCAGTTCCACTACGATGTCCTCATCAATGCGCGGCAGGCAATGGCCGGGGAGGAGGGGGACGAGAAGGTGAGGCTGTTCGTCGGCCAGGTGCCGCACAGCATGGCGGCGAGAACCATGGCGGCGAGCACCGGCTTCTCACGCGGTAAGTTGATCGGTAGGGGCCGCCGCCGCTCGATCGGCCAAGATCGTTCGCCGCCGGCGCGCGGGCTCGTGCGTGTGTGCCCGTTTCCCGTTCGCTGGTTCTTGCTGTGGTTGAGAAGGAAGAAAAAACTTGGGTTTTGGCTCGCCGTCCCGCCCTCTCCCTCTCCCTCTCCTCCTCATGCTGCGGTGCTGCTCTCATGCTCTGACGTCGTCGGCGCCGGCCAGCCCTGGAACTGAGCTCGCCGATTCATCCAGCACCGCCCCCTCTCCCTCTTCTCGTGCTGCGGTGCTGCCCTGACGTCGTCGGCGCCGACCAGCCCTGGGACTGTAGCGGGAGATGTGAGGACTGAGGAGAGGGAGGAAGATAAGAGATGAGAGGAGAGGGAGGAAGAACAAGAGCTGAGGGGGCAATATCATCTTAAATTTTCTGTGAAGATAGTTTATGGTATATTTGTAAGGAATTTATCTTTATAACATCGTCTCAGTAATTTTCTACTTTACAGTGGTATTTCTAAGATATTGAAACTTCGTAGTGACATGGATATAATTTTTTTCCTCGGACCACTAAACCGATACAAGTAAAATACGCCGATGGGAGATGGAAAGATTAGGTGTGACTTTTCAAACATCTAAAAGAACTGCTCCTAAATCATTTGTGTTTATTTTGTTCTCTGATCCTCTTGCAACCCTCTTGATGTCATACTATGAAACAGTTGCCTCTTACCTCACAGAGCACAAGCTTTTCTTGGTATGCTTCCAAGGAGTGTAAAGGAGCATGAAGTGTCTGCATTGTTTTCAAAGTATGGAAACATTAGAGAACTAAAACTACTAAGAAGCCCGCAACAAACTAGAAAAGGTACAACTTATGTTTCATACCATCTAAGAAGCCGCCTTTGAGGAGGAGAAAATCAAGTGGGTTAACCTCTCCCTACCTCCGAGCAAAGCTCCTGGCCCAGACGGTTTTACTGGGCTATTCTACCGTTCGTGCTGGGACACGATCAAGGATGATATTGTTCATGTCTTCTAGCGCTTCCATAACCAAGATGGCTCATCCTTTAGTCTCTTCAACTCCGCAAACATCATCCAGCTCCAGAAAAAAGTCGACTGTCTGCACCTGTCAGACTACAAGCCTATTAGCCTTATCCACAACATCGGCAAGATCCTAGCCAAGCTCCTAGCCAGTAGGCTAGCCCCTCATCTGGGACTGCCCAATCTCCAAAAGGCAGAGCGCCTTCATCAGAGGCGCTGCATCCAGGATAACTTCATGTATGCACAGAATGTCCTGCATGACCTACACAAGAACAAAACTCTTGCGCTTTTCCTCAAATTAGACTTCGCGAACGCCTTTGACTCGGTCCACTAGGGCTACCTTCTCAAACTGCTTGAAAATCCCAGGGAGAAACTGGATTTCCGCACTCCCAGGGTCTAGTTCATCCTCCATCCTGCTCAACGGAATGCTAGGAACTAAGATCTGGCACGGACGTGGAGTCCATCGGGGTGACCCTATTTCCCCATGCTCTTTATCATCGCCATGGACCCTATTCAACGACTCTTCCAGATGGCAGTGGAGCAGGGGCTCTTCTCCCAGATCAATTCCAACCCACTGACTCTCTGCACCTCCCTCTACGCGAATGACATAGCAGTCTTCATCAGTGTAGTCAAGGAGGAACTATAGGCAACCATGTCGATCCTTCAAGCCTTTGGTGCATGCTGCCTTAGGCCTATGCACCAACCCTTGACAAGTGCGCAATTTACCCTGTTAACTACAACAAAGAAGTCCTGGCTTCCTGGCTAAAGACCTCTGCTCCTTCCTAGGTCTATGGGACAACCTCCCTTGTCGCTATTTAGGGCTCCCCCTCTACACCCGCAAGCTCCGCTATGGTCACTACCTCCTACTGATTGAAAAAATCTGAGGCAAGCTCCTAGCATGGAAAGGAAGCCTCTTATCCAAAGCCGGTCATCTCGTCTTAATCAACTCGGTCCTTTCCACACGCCCCGCTTACTTCACCATAGCCTTCCAACTACCCAAGTGGGTGCTCAAGAAGATTGACAAGATCAGGCGGACCTTTCTCTAGAGAGGGGTCGAAAGTGCACATAGAGGTCACTCTCTTGTCAACTAGGACTCGGTTTGCCGCCCCAAGAAACTTGGTGGTCTAGGGGTTTCTAATCTACTCAAGTTTGGTCGAGCTCTACGTCTTCGATGACTTTAGCACGAATAGAAGGCACCAGACAAGCCTTGGGTGGGCACTACTATGCCTTGCGACACGACCGATCCATCGCTCTTTCGAGCCTCCACTATCATCACCATTGGCAATGTCTAAGAGAACAACTTCTCGCATGATAAATGGCTCTAGGGCTCTGCACCATGCCTCCTTGCGCCTGACCTTTACCATATCGCCTGTCACAAGCATCACAATGTGGAGATGCAACTTCACCACAACAAGTGGATCAACACAATATGCCACTTGAACACATCCACACAAATCCAGGAGTACCTCCTCCTCTAGCGGTTTATCCATCAAATCAACCTGGAGCCAGTGGTTGATGACGACATCACCTGGACCTCCATGTCCTCCGGCGAATACTCCTCCAAGTCAGCCTACAACATTCAATTCTTTGGTAGCGTCCCCTACGGGCTCGCCTCCAACATCTAGAAGGCGAGGACAGAAAACAAATGCAAATTCTTCTACTGAACCCTAAGGCATGGCAAGATCCACACTACTGACATCTTAGCGAGGAAAGGGTAGCCTCACCAAGCTCTTTGCTCCCTCTGTGAAGCGTGCCCCAAGATGATCGACCACCTGTGTGCCCATTGCCCCTACTCAACACTAGTCTAGGAAGAGATCCTACGGCCACGGCTGCATCATGTGTCTCGCTGCCTAGACCCCGATCACTTTTGTTATTGGTGGATGTGATCAATAGCTTCCCAACCTAAAGAGACCAAGAGGGAGTTCAAAGGCCTGGCCATATACACGACCTAGAACATTTAGAAGGAGAGGAACCAGCGATTGTTTCAACAACACAGCCTTGACCCTTGAAAACTAGTTACCAAAATCCGAGAAGACGTTATAGCCTAGAAGCGTGTTGCTAACACTGTAAACAACAACTAGCTAGCTAGACCTCACCTCCTTTTGTACAGTGTATAATATTTTCCCCTTTAATGGAACGGTAGTGTTCCTGCCTTTTACTAAAAAAAAAACATCTGAAATATGATGTTGTATTGTTCACACCATTGAACTTTTGTTTGTATACATCAGCCTGTGCTATTTTGAAATTTGGTAGCAAAGAACATGCTAGAGCGGCCATAGAAGCTTTGAATTAAAGCGAGGTGTTATTGGATGTAAGCATATCAAATTCTGAATCTTTTCCATAGTTCTTCTGTCTTCAAAGTTGTCTACCTTCCATGTGAAAAGCAGTTGTCAATTATAGCAAATCTATCCTCTACTTCTTATTTCCTGTTGGTAGCGGTAGAGACTAAAACAATCATTATTCCCCGTAGGTTACCCTGCAATATTTGAGCAGTTGTCTTGTTCTAGTGCAGTGACATTCCTCAATATGTTTCCTGTGGTTGTTCATAACTGTGTCATGGTGTGCCTAAGCGAAAATGCAAATGTGTATGGAGCTGTTGTATGGTTATAATGATGGAGCTGTTGTATGGTTATAATGATTTGTGATTTTTTTTATGATCCAAAAGGTTTAATAACTACAATTATATGATACTGTAGCTGTGCCAGATACCAGATATACTCTGCAGATTATAAAATTTCTAATTTGATTCTCAGAAGTGACAGAAAATATAAAAGTATATTTCAGCCTGATTTCTTTCTTCCACTTTCCCCCTTTTGAATGATATATTGGTTTCTTTCTGAAACATGGAATTCCACTTCAATGAATTTTCTAGAATACTTTTTTATGTCTCTACAGAGTTCAATTGTGACCTTGGTTGTTAAGTGGGCTGACACTGAATAAGAAAGGCAGGCTTGAAAGGCACAGAAAGCTCACTCTCAAACTTCTAACTTAAGAACTAATCTTAGTCCCCAGAATTCAGAATTTGGAGCACCACTAATGGGATTTGTTTCTCCATATAATGGACTGGGTTACCAGGTGATCTTTTATCTGCATTATTATATCATTTTACCTGCTCAAATGACAGAGTAGGCAAAATACCAAGACAGAGGCTATGGGAATTGGAGATCTGGAGAATGCTAGGAGGTTACATATTTCTAATACCCAAATTCCAGCTGTAGGGCTACAATGTCTTAATTAACGTATTATAGACAATTGATAGAAGTCAGCTCTGAGGTCGAAGAAACTTCAAACAACTTTTCTTTATTCTTGACTTCTTATTTATTAATATCTGGACTATTCTACTGTATATATTAATGGTAGATAATAAATTCAGGACTCGTGATAGTGCTCTGTTAAGTTATGATATCGTGAGTTGACAAAAGCTTCACTATAAAATTCTCTGGTTATATTGAGCTGCTGTCCTTAACTCCTTATGAAGGAGCTTTAGCTATATCTCATTTAGCTATTGATTTTTCTAGTGCTTGATTCAACACTAGAAGTTTAACAAATTTATCGTGCTCCAGAAAACTACCTTACTTACTTTCCTTCTGTAGCCATCATTCTGTCGTTTTAATACTGTCAATCATACACACTGGCTATCAGGCTGAAGGATTTTGCACGACAATGGATCCAGAATTGAAAGATCTAATGAAGACGACAAATGGAAAACTTGATATGCTAGTGACAGAGCTCGAGAGTGTGGTAAAGTAATTAGAGAATCAAGTTTCCTTACATGATCCAATACCACTATCTCAACATTCACACTTCTCTATAGAGCATAATGAGAAGAAATATAAGCCTAGTGAATGTCATTCAACAAATTATTAGAGGTAACAACTAGATAATCTATATTTTCCACCCATTTTTGGTTCTTCAGAGATGAATGCTTCAAATATTAATTCCCAATAGACTTGATTATTTGAAATGCCTGCTCTTAAAAGTTTAACTGCTAATCCTGTCTGGTAACTGAGCTCCTATCGGCTGCCTATAACTTTGAAAGTTAATTACAAGATGATAATCTTTTTTTGAACAGAAGGCAGAAGCACTGCCACTTCATTAAAGACGAAAAATATTGTACATTATACAAGAGAAAAGGGGAGGGGGAGAGTTAAGCCGTAGCAGACGAGCTAAGCCATGGTTACAGGGATAGCAACATTGCCCCTGGTTAGGATGTGCTCGCGGATCCTAGAGGCATGCTGGAGTAGACTCAGGCTGCTTTGTTGGAATAGGCAACAATTGCACTCTTTCTAGAGATTCCAAGCCGTGTAGATGACAAGCCCATTGAATTCTCTTCTAGTCTCCTTCGAGGGTGAGGAAGATGATTGTTTCCACCTGTCACAGAAGTGGGAGCCGGTTTGGCACAAGACACACGGTATGTGATGCAAAGGATCTCTTCCTAGGTAGACTTGGAATAGGCATGCATAGGTGATTGATAGTTTTTTGGCCTGCGATACAGAGAGGACAAAGGGGCTGCTTGGGCTAGCCTTTCCTGGCTAGAACATTAGCGGTGTGGCTCTCGTCGTGGTTGAGTGTCCAGGCGAAGAGTTTACACTTGTTTTCTATTTTCGCCTTCCAAATAGCGGATGCTAGAGTGCAATAGATGCTGCCAAGGAATTGGGCATTGTAGGCTGATTTGGAGGTTTAGTTTCTAGAGGAGTTTAGAGTTCACGTGATGTCGTCCTCAACCAGCGGTTGAAGGTTGATTTGGTGTATGAGCCACTAGAGGAGTAGCTATTCCTATAGTTGTGCTTGTGTAGACATGTGTCGCACCGATCAGATCCAGTTGTTGTTATGGAGATGCTTCGCTACTCTGCAGTGCTTGCGCTTGGCCATGCAGTGAAGATTTGGAACGAGGTTACAAGGAGCGACGCCCTGGAGCCATCAGTCATGCCAGAAGTCCACTTTCCTGCCGTTGCTGATGGTGATGATGGTAGAGGCGCGGAAAAGCGCTTTGTCTGAAGCGTTACATGGCATGTTGGTGCCTACCTAAGGCTTGTCGGGGGCCTTCCATTCATACTAGAGCCAATAGATGCGGAGGATAAATTTGAGGACGTTGGGGAGCCCCAACCCACCAAGTTTCTTTGTCCAACAGGCGATGTCCTAGTTGACCTTGTCGACTTCTGTCCCTTTCCAAAGGAAAGATGCCTGACCTTGTCGATCTTCTTGACCACCTACTTGGGGAGGTGGAGAGCCGTGGCAAAGTGGGTATGGAGGACTTTGAGAACCGAGTTGATAAGGGTTAGTCGACCTACTTTGGAAAGTATGCCACCTTTCCACATAGGGAGCCGCCCATGGATTTTTCCGATTAGCAGGAGGTAGTAGGCACGTCGGAGTTTGTGGATGTGGAGGGGGAGCCCTAAATATTGGCAAGGGAGGTTGCTCTGCTAGCCTAGAAAGGAGTCGAGGGCATCGTTTAGGGTGTTTTCGCTACAATTGGTTGGGAAAATTGCAAATTTGTCCGGGTTCGTGTGCAATCTTGAGGCAGCTCCAAAGACTTGGAGGATGGATAGGGTCACATGAAGCTCCTCCCTAAATGGGCTGATGAAGAGGGTTGCGTCGTCTGCATAGAGGGAGGTGCGGATGGTTAAAGGGTTCGAGGCAATCAAGACGATGAGTCCTTGTTCTAAGGCTAACGGGAAGAGGTGATGAATGGGGTCTATGGCGATGATGAATAACATGGGAGAGATAGGGTCCCCTTGATAGACTCCATGTCCGTGCCATAGCTTTGGCCCTAGGATTTCATTAAGTAGGATGGAGGACGAGCTCGAGATGAGTAGAGCGGAAATCCATTTCCTCCATTTTTTGGTCGAGACCGAGATGGTCAAGCAGTTCGAGGAGGTATTCCCAATGCACTGAGTCGAAAGCCTTGGCAAGTCGAGCTTGAGGAAGAGTGCAGGGGTTTTGCTCTTACGAAGATCATGCAGAACATTCTACGTATAGAAGAAGTTGATCTGGATGCAACAAATTTTGATAAAGGCGCTTTGGCTATTAAATATGATGCGATCTGGCTGGGGGGGCTAGCTTGTTGGCGAGTAGCTATCTTGGTAAGAATATTGCCTATGCTGTGAATGAGGCTGATCGGTATGCAATCAGACAGCCTCTAGCAGTCATTTTTTTCTGCAACGAGATGATGTTTGCAGAGTTGAGCAGGTCAAGGGAGGCGTGTTCTTGGTTATGGAAGTGCTGGAAGGCACGCGTTAGGTCCTCCTTGATCGTATCCCAATAGGAATGGAAGAAGAGCCCAGTAAAGCCATCCGGCCCTAGAGCTTTGCTCGGGGACAGAGAGAAGATGGTCCTTTTTATCTCATCCTCCTCGAAGGGGGCTTCAAGGTCAAAGAGGTCGTGGCGCACATAGCCGAGGCATTCCCAGGCGAGGGTTCTGGCGGCCAGGTTGCCAAGCTGCTCTTGAAAATAGCAGAGGCATTTCGTCTCCTTGTCTGGATGTGAAGTCACGAGACTTCCAGTCACGATGAGGGAGTGAATGAAGTTCTTGTGACGTTTGCTTTTGGCCCACAGGTGGTGGAACCTGGTGTTAGTGTCTCTAGCCTTGATTTATTGGATGCGTGCTCTTTGCTAGATTTTGGCTTTTTCAATGGTGGAGAGCCCCAAGCAGCAGGTCTTAAGGAGGTGTCTGAGCTCTATCTCACGCGTGAGAACGGTTCATGTGTCTTGGGGTTCGAGGAGAAGGATTAAGAGTTTGGCCATCTCTAATTGAAGCCGAAGGTCGCCAACCTTTTCCTTGGCCCACTTAGCGAGGGTTTTTCGTGGTGCAAGAGAGCTTAATGTGAAGGGCAAGGACTGGGTTGGAAAATAGGATGGGTCTAGCCCAGGCAGTTTGAATGGTTTGATGGAAACCATCAAGTAAGGGTTAGAAGTTTTCGAAGCAAAAGCGCTTAACTTTGGGGTGGACCACGTCGCCTAGAAGCAGCAAGAGGGTGTGGTCAGAAACTAGAGTTGGCAGGGCACTAAGGGAGGCTGCTGGGAATAGGAGGTTCCAATCAGTGGTGCAAAAACTCTATTGATTCTGGTGACGGTTGGGTTGGTGCGCTCATTGTTCCAAGAGAATTTGCGGCCAGAGAGGTTGAGCTCTAGGAGTTCTAGGTCATCGAGGGATGAACAAAAGGCGTTCATAGCATTGGGTCGATGTTGCCATTATTCTTGTATGTTGCCTGGTAGATGAGGTTGAAGTCACCCAAGACTAGCCAGGGGGCGTTGGCCATACGGGGTTTGCAGGAAGTGGGCTCCGAAAGGAATTGCAACTTGCTCTCTACGGACCGTGGGCCATAAACGACGGTGATATGCCAAGCGATGCCGTTGAGCTTAGAGGTCAGAGTTGGAGAGGCAGTAGGTGCCTACGGTGGTGGCACTAAGAGAGAAGAGGTTGTCGTCTACTGTGAGAAGGATACCCCCTCGTGTGCCATTTTCTCGGAGGTAGGCATAGTCCCTTGCGAAGCGTTGCCCAAGGCAATCGACAATGTCTTGCGGGGATATCACTACCAGCTTGGTTTCTTAGGCGCAGATGATCGAGGATCGTGAGGTGCTGGTAAGATCGCGAAGAACATTTCATCGGGCTCGGGAGTTCAACCCTCACACATTCCAGTTAAGGATTCAGGGAGCGGCGTTAATCATGGTCAATGGAGTGACGACGGTGGAAGGAGGGGGAAGGTCTGGTACATGAGGGCACTTGTAGGAAACGGCGGAGCACATAGGAACGCCTAAAGGTCCAGCTTTAGCCTTAGTACTTGAGGGGGGATAGATGCCCCTGTTACAAAAGGGACGGCAGCACTTGACGGTGGCGTCCAGGGGGAGATCTGCATGGCGCAGCTTGTCTCGCAAGCAATAGGGTGGCCGCCGATGATGCTGGGAAGGTGACGACGTTTCGTCGCATGGCGGCCTAGCAGGAGGTAGATGGGAGCCAGGCGTTGCGTTTGCTGTTGATGAAGCCAGCAGCAAAAGAGGTCACCGCGCATGGCGGTGACGCGAGGCGACTGGTTGGGCCGCAATTCATGGAGCAGTTGTAGGCACCACGCCGCCAGCCATGTTACTGTTTTCCTTGTGATTCAGATATCTAGAAAATTATTTGTTTTAGTATATGTAAAGCATTGTACTTTAGATCAGACAGATCTTGTTGGTGCAACTTGCAAGTAGAGAGCACTTTAACTTGTCTATGTTTCTGCCCTAGTCCACCTGTACATTTTCACAATGGGCCATGTTTGGCTTTGTTTTCTTTTTTTCTTATCTACTTGCATAATGTCTTATGATAATGATATCAGGCTTGTATACAATCTGATGAACTTTGGCAGCTACCAGGAAAATATGGACACGAAAAGTACCTACTACAAAATCAAGCACCTTACAGCACTATGTGCCCACATGTTAATCAAGGAAGCTCACCTCATGGACTCGGAACAAATATATTTCCAGGAACAGATCCTAAAGCTGTAGACCTAGTTCAGTCTGCTCAGGGGCGGAACTAGAACCAAACTGACCGTAGAACATCGGTTATAATTTTTAGACTGCACGATATTCAATCTTTAAACTAGAGAGTACACACATGATAGAAAATGAATCGATCTTCATTAAATTTGTTTTGAACCCAGATTCCTATGCACCCCCTTCTCTCAACCTAGCTTCGCCCCTAAGGCTGCTGGATATGTATGCCCTCTATTCCTTGCTTTGCCAGGTCTTCAATACCCAATACCCTATTCAGGTGCCTTTGTGGGACATGGACTGCCATGTTTCTCCTATGGCTCAGTAAACATGCCAAATACGCATAGCAATCATACCTTATCTTCAGTAAACACAAGGATAGGGAGTAAGACAGAAGGTTGATAAAAGCTAATCTTTCTACCTTTTAGCATAAAAAAGCTAACTTCCTTTTTGAACTAAAAAGCTAACTTCTTTTAAGTTGCATTTTTTTCAAGCTTATTGTCTAACCGATCATTAATTATGTTAACTATCAGGACCTCCCAGGGCTAATTTATTTGTCTATGGCATGATACATCCCTCGAGAATATAGTGACCAAGAGCTGGCAAATCTGTTCAGAGAATTTGGCTGGGTTCTGACTTCTGAGTGCCAAAGTTTTCATCGATAAAGCTACCGGTGCTAGTAAATGTTTCGGTAAGCAGCATTCGCATCTCTGTATATCTTGCATAGTCACTGGAATGAGAGTTTGCCGCAGTCAAGCCCTGCCTTCCTCTGTGCAGGCTTTGTGAGTTTTGACACACCAGCATCAGCTCAGGCTGCCGTCAGGACGATGAATGGCTCACAGCTAGGTGGCATAAGGCTCCAGGTACAGCTCAAGAGGGGAACAGGAACAACAATCAACAGGCATTGACATTGTAAAGAGAATCCCCTTTGTAGCAAGAGATGTTGGATGCTGTAGTTCTTGGAGTAACATCCTGCTTGGTGAATAGGGCAATATGACAGTAGATGGAACAGTTTGATGTAGCTATGACATAGTTCTTACTTGAATACTTGTTACTCATCAAGAACAACTGAATTCTGGGCATACCTTGTCATTTTGCAGCAAATGTATGAACAATTCTTATGTTCGAATCTGTCGACACCAATTCAAATTTTTTTGGATCATGGAGAGAATACCGTGCAGCGCTGTTCCAACATGGAGAATTACGCGCGCGTGGCGAGGCGAAGCAGCAGAGGCTGCGGTTGCGGACATATTTGGGCTGGGGTTTTAGGAGCCGTTCGATCGGTATTGTGCAGCCACGATTGATCCAGCAGAGCCCCACATAAGGGGGTTTCTTAAAGCCAAATCCAATGCGCATGCTTAGGTTGGATTAGTAGAAATTTGTCATGATTTCCCCGCTAAATCTCGCGCTGCATAATTTAATTACTATGTGAATCAGTGGGTCCGCGGGGGGGGTGGGATCCAAACAAATTTTTTAGGCAAGATAGATACAAGAAACAACACAATTCACGGAGAGAGGTCATTAGAATAAATATAAATGATCCAGACATATTATATGTATTACCTTTTGGAGAAGAGATCATCATGTTGTTAGACTATTATATGATCGACTCAAAAATGTGGGAATGTATTATAAATCTTTTTTTACAAACAAAAGATTTGGACTGTAACTGTAATGTGCCAAACATGAACATAGAAGAACGTCATACCAGATATTGTCATATTGAGAGAATTATCATCATGGCGAAGACAGTCAGTTTCCAAAAGCCGAGCGATTAACTATGAAAAACCACTTGAGCAAAAACTGACAAACGGTTAACTACTTGGTTTTCTCAATTACCGAATGGTTTTTTATGAAAACCACGGTTAACTGCAGAAACCACCAAACAAATTGGGTAGCGATTTTCGAGGTAGCTTGGTTCGATTTGTAAAGAAAAATTGATAACGATTGATCCTTTAAAACTTAATACTTGATTAGCATCAACCAGGAGTACGACGTGGATCCTCTCAAAAAAGTTTATGGATGAAAGAAAAAGATATGGGAGGGAACAAGAGATTGACTTTGTTGAATGGAGAAATCAATGCCTCTATGACTTTCCCACTAGCCTTCACAGGAGCAGCACAATCATGGCCAAAGACAAAACAAAAAAGATGTAATTTACCTATCAAGGAATGAAAGCCTTGTGCCTCCTATTGTGAGTCATGCATTCGCGTAAATTCCTCACCAATCTAGCTAGGGAAATGAGGAAGACTCGCTTCCCTTTCTTTGCTCTCAACGAGTCCCAAAAAGCATGATTTGGATTTGCAAACCCACGAGCACCTTGTGTTTGTGTGTGATAGATTCTCTCTTTCCATAGTAGAGAGAGATTTTTTTATTGATGCAAAGATTGGGGCTCCTGCCTCTTCATGCGTCGCTAAAAGCAAATAGCATATACCAATAGCTTTGCCGATGTCTGCGGAGCAAAGAAGAGCATAGAAAGAATGGCCATTTTTGAGTACGTCATTTTCAAACTGAAAGACCAGACTAGGCGGCTAGAAGGGGGGTTGAATAGACGCCAAATGAAAATCGAAGTTTTCTTCAACAACGCACCCCAAACAACTCAAACATGCAGCGGAAAACATTCTGGACAGTAGCACATACCTCTAGTAAAAAACTCACGAATAAAAATCCGTGGATCATATGGTCTTGGGGATTTTTTCTGTGGTGCTACTGGTTGTTAAGAACTCAAAAAAAAAAAAATTAGATCTAAAGCTACTTTAGATAAAGAGAAACAATTCAAACAAACTAGACTACTTTCTGGAAAGTAAAAGCAGATTCCAAAACAAAAGCACTGTAATCAAGAGGTGTTTTCTCTCATTCTGAGATCCCAATGTTTTTATAGATTTTTTTCAATAGAGATATATGAGTTACAGATCTCGTCTCCAAATTTCACCTCAAGATCAAATACATAAAAAATCAACCGAAAAGAACAAGAGGTTCTGCCAAAAACTGCGACCAGAAAAATTGGGGCTCGGTATTCACCTCATGGCTCCCAGATGGTGCGTCAAATGGACTTCAGTTTTTGATCACAGTTAGATATATAAGTCCCGCACCGTTTCCCACAAGAATCACGCAAAAAGGATTTTTCTATATTTTTCTAAAAATCAAACAATAACTGCTGCGCGAAGGAAACTTTCTGGACAGCACTGCAACTAGAAGATGAACTTGATCTCTATCCTTTCCTAGATTGCAAGAAGATTATCAAATCATATTTGCAATCTCAAGGCATCATGGATCAGTAGAAAATAGAAGAAGATGAGGGAAATAAACTAGTTGCAAACAAGAACACAAAAGAAACAAGATCAAACACAAGAACTAGAGAAGAACTTGGATGAACATGGCTGATTTCTATTGCATCGGTTTGAGGGTAATACAAAGCCACACCAAGGTGGGCAAAGCACTTCAGAAGTGCACTCTAAACACACCCAAACCTCAGCCCACTCCCTCTAACAAATCTGAATGGGAGGCACCCTCCCTCCTTTTATAGCCCAAAGGTGGAGTAGCTCTCAAGCCAACTACTCCCCACCTTTGGATGTCACATGGATGGTGAGATTTGTTCACTCTTTACAACATATAACCCTTGGAATATACTCCACAAATCCTTGGAATATGCCACGCACATTCCCGATACATGCCCCACGTGGGCCCCACACCGGACGCTTGCCGTCCCGACCTAACCGCTAAGTTTCCATCGCGCTCGACCGCCGAGCCTCGGATCTCACGCCGGCTAAGTCCGTCATCTTCATCATCTTTGTGTTCCTCAAGTCCGAGTCCAACCGTCCCACGCAACCTCCTTGTCGTTCGGACCCACGAACCGCCAGATTCGCGTCCGACACGTCGTGACCACGGTCTACCAAGACTGTACCACAAAGATTAGCCAAAAACACCATACTTACCTTTCTCACTGCAAGGTTAGTCCATAATCAATCACATCCAAGACATGCACAAGTTTTCCGGACAACCCATCGAAAAACGTGCACAAGCGGTGCAACCCGCTCCAAGACCAAAACCACAGGAAAACCGGCGAAGTCTCGATCGCCTCAAAAACCTTTGCGTTACGCTCAAACACTTGTCAATATACTCATCATCAACATGGGGCCACCACCACATGGTTTCACACAAACCCTGTCCATGGTTTCTCTCTTACCTAATCTATCGCCATTGCTACGATCCTAGCGCGCGCGCGTCTATATATATATATATATATATATATATATATATATAGGAAGCCAGTTTGGGGCTCCATGGAGGCTAGGCTCCATGATTCAAATACCTATGATGTGCATTTAGATTCGTGATGTTTGACGTGCATATCTTCACATACTCTCTAAAAAAAATATATGAGATATCAAACTCTAAAAAAATTAATTTCAAACTTAGTTTAAACTAGTTTGAAGTATATTTTAAAAGTAGTTCAAACTGAAGTTCAACTTAACTTTTTTCGGAGTTTGATGTCTCAAATATTTTCTTTAGTGCGTATATGAAAGTATAAATATCAAACAACACGAATCTCAAAGCACATCTAGTGGTAACGAATCATAGAGCCTAGGCTCCATGGAGCCTTATGTATTATTCCTATATATATATATATATATCTGTGTGTGTGTATGTATATGTATATGTATATATATATGCTAGATGTACGGTACACTAAAATAAATATGAACTCTTTTCTGTTAACAGTACTCTTTCCGCTGGTGTTTAAAGAATTTCAATTCCCTATCCCTTTTTCTCTTTTTCCCCCTTTCAAGTGGCCTAACTCCAAAATTATCTTCTTGATTGATTCATTGAGCATTTCATTTTCTGCCTTTGACCTAGCTGAGGTGCTTGCATCATGCATGTATATATATCTCACCAGTTGGGCATTTCATTATCTTCCCTTTCGTCCCATGTCCCGAATATCTTTTCACATCTCCAAAGCTCAATCTCTGTGAAAAGGAGTCTGATTGACCCCTCATTCAAGAAGTAAGCTTGGCGGAGAATGAATCTCCTAATCACCAATAGCTAGCATCGTCTGTGGAGATCCAATTAGATTCTTATCAGAGAGTTCCTTGGCGATGCCAAATTCTCAAGACAACCAGGATCTCTATGTCTTCGATAACCTAGAGGATGATGACGTATACTACACCGATGGGGAGATGGCTAGGATCACCAACCTAGAGAGTCATATTGAGCTCGAGATCCTTCCCTAGTGGTCGTGGCACGCGAGCACCATTTTTGCTCTCGACCGGAGGGCATGGGTTCAGAGTACATTCTCAAGCCATTGCTAGACCAGTTCCAAGATGTTCCGAAACAAGATACCCCCATGTTGGATGGGGATGACGCCGATCTCTATGATGGTGTGGATATTCCCGATCGGGTAGAGTCTGAGCATGAAACAGCTTCCTGTGGCAACACGGATATGACATCGTCTTTTCCTTCGCAAGACCGGGACGTCCATATGGACAAGGGAAACGATGAAACCTAGGTGCCTAAGGACTTGGAGGCGGTTCAGCGTCGCCACTATGAAGTCGCTCGAAGCCATCTGGACGTGTCTCTCAACAAAACATTGGCTAGTCTTCGAAGAGAGGCAGGGGTGAAGCCCAACCGAGCCCACGGGCAAAAACACACACACGTGGAAATTTGTATGAGCCCGAGACTCCGAAGCACGTACGGGTATCGCAGCTCCCTCCTGACGCTCTTAGTAGGGATAGGGTCCAGGCATTGGCAGCAGTTGTACGTGAATTTTAGCGCAACCTAAGTCAACTGGATCCATGGGCTATGGGGCGTGTTGTTGGGGAGGATTTGGAGAAGCTCACCTCTGACCTCAGCCCTCGGGCACTACTGAGGTGAGGAATCAGAGTCCTCCCCGAGATGGTGGCAGATGAGTGGAAAAAGGATCTCGGCGTGCAGAATCTCGAAGTGTTACCTTGGACAATCGTGATTGCTAAGACCACAAGCGAGAGGGCTCCTAAAGCTATTCCCAGGGATGCTTGTGGGCAGCCGTGGCCAGCGCTCTCGAACATGGTACTCCTCCTCGGATAGATCGCCACCTAGCCAGCAGAGAGAGGTGTTCTCCCGGCTTGGTCCTAGAGTCGGGGAATGACGTCATGGTGGTCGTGATCGGCACCCGGACCGCAGGGGGCGACGAGAGAATGCCCTTTATGGGTGTCGAGCTTTTTCCTTGTCCTTGCACTATGTTCTATAACCGAACAAGTTTAAGTTCGGGCATATTGAACGGTACAATCGTACCCAAAACCCGGACGAGTTCTTGTCCATCTACACGACCGCCATCATAGCGGCCGGCGGAGATGAGGGAGTGCTCGCTAACTACCTGCCCAAAGTGCTTGACGATGCGGCCCAAACCTAGCTGTTCAACTAAGGGGACGGCTCAATCCGAAGCTAGGCACAGCTCAGTAACACTCTCTTGATTAACTTCTAGAGCTGCTACATCTGCCTGGCAGGGAGGTGGATCTCAAACACTTGATCCAAACTGAAGATGAGCCTCCACGACACTTCATCCAGCGATTCATTCGGGCCTGCAGCTCGATACCGAATGTTTCAGATGAGGCGGTAAGCAAGACGTTCAATTTCGAAGTGAAAGACATTTGTTTCACCCAAGATTTAGTGCTTCAAACATTCACAACGACTGGTGAGCTTTTCCGCATAGCCGACCGCTACGCCAACGCGGATGAAGCAGTTACCTTCAAGAAGATGCTAGACGAAGGCAAACTTCTGCCATAGCCGGGTTGGGAATCTTCTGGGAAGAAAAAAATAGCCTCGGTGGAGAAGAAGTTCAAAAATAAGAAGAAGAAAACATCTTCACCTAATGTGGTTGCGACTATGGAACAAGAGCTGCCGTTGTCGCTGCTTCCTCCTGCCCCTCCTCACTAGCAGTCGCAACCTCAATCCTAGTGCTTCGGGTAAAGGCACTGCGGGTGTAACGGAGAAGAAACAAAGGTCGGCCTTAGAAGTGTCACAACAACGATCAAGGTGCTCACGGGCAAGCTGGGCAGCTCAGCAACAGATTTTGCCTACTGCATCAAATTGACGAGCATGATCTTTGTAATTGTCGTGTCTGCACTATCCGCATGGAGCATTTCTATTATGGTAAGGATTCCATGCGACACCTCCCGAGTGGAGGGAACAGTAGCAAAGGAAAGGGACCTGCCAATGACAAAGAACATGAGGAGTTCCAAGAATCCCCCACATCGCGGTGATCTTTGGGGGCTCCTCCAGACCTCCACATACACATCCCACCGGGACCTTAGGGAGGCAGGATGGGAGGTGCACCACATTACCCAGGGCAAGCCCCGGTCAAGCAGCTTATCCGAGCTGCCCATCACTTTCTTCAAGGAAGATTGTCCTCTTGGAATGACTAAACCCCAGCGGCTTCCACAGGTGCTTAGCCTGACCATCGATAACATGACGGTTGGGAGGGTGCTAATTGACGGTGGGAGCTCCTTGGACTTGATTTCAGCAAAGGATCTAGATGAGATGCAAGTGCCTCGGTCCAAGATAAAGAATGTGGCAGTCCCATTCTATAGGATCATTCCGAGTAGGTTAATCAGGCCGATAGGTCAGGTCGTCTTAGCCCGTCACATTCAGTGGTCCGAGCAATTTCCGAACCGAGCTTATCACCTTTGAGGTGGTGAAGTTCGAGTCGGCCTACAACGCCATCCTGGGCAGGCTGGCTATAGCCAAATTCATGGCGGCCACACATCATGTATACTAGTGCCTGCAAATCCATGGGTCGCATGGGGTTATCACGATCAAGGAAAACCATGAGGTAGCTTTTAGCTATGATGAGAAGGTGCTAGACATGGTCGGACAGCTACCACAGAGAGGACCCAATCAAGAGCCAAAGTCTTCCCGGCCAAAAATTACCTCCAACCCGAAGTAGAAACCAAGATGGTAACTCTGTTCCCGAAGGACCCATCAAAGGTCATGCATTTTGGGGCCTCCTTAAACTCCAAATATGAACTTGAGCTCGTTACCTTCCTCCAGAAAAACACAGATGTGTTCGCGTAGGAGCGGTTCGACATGCCCGAGGTCCAAAGAGAAGTAATTGAGCACAGACTAGTGGTTCAATCTGAAAAGAAACTTGTGCGGAAAAAACTCAGGTGCTTCTCCCTAGAGAAACAAGCCATCATACGAGAACATCTGAAAAAGCTCCTCAAAGCTGGCTTCATCCGTAAAGTTGAGCATTCAAAATGGCTAGCAAACTCGGTCATCATCAAGAAGAAGGGTGAAAAATGGCGCACGTGTGTCGATCACACGGGCTTAAACGCCACATGTCCCAAGGACAATTTCCCGCTACCCAGAATAGACTAGATGGTCGATCCAACGGCGGAGTCTCAGTTGATGAGCTTGTTGGATGCTTACGCAGATTATCACCAGGTCAGCATATCATCTGAAGATGAAGAGAAGACTGTCTTCATAACCCCGTTTGGCACTTTCTGCTATACGACCATGTCATTCGGTCTTAGGAATGCTAGAGCTACATTTCAGCGTCTCATGCAAAAAACATTCCTCGATCAAATAGGCCATAATCTGGAGGTCTAGGTAGACAACATTGTAGTTAAGAGCAAGCTCGCCTTGAACCATGTATCCGACATTAAGAAAACTTTCGGTAACCTCAACAAGCATCGAATAAAATTGAATCTTGAAATATGCATTTTTTATGTATGGGGTACAGGCGGGCAAGGATCTCGGCTACATGATTGGCTCACAGGGAGTTAGTGCAAACCCAAAAAAAATTAAGGCCATTGAGAGGATGCATTCACCTTCAAACGTAAAAAAGGAGGTGCAAACTCTGACCGGATGAATAGCGGCACTGAGCCACTTCTTTTCTTGGCTTGGTGAGCGTGGGTTGCCCTTTTTCAAGACCCTGTGTAAGCATGACGGTTTCATTTAGACAGACGAGGTGGAACGCTTCTTTCAGGAGCTGAAGTGGTACCTCTCCAACCCACCGATCTTGACCATGCCTAAGGTCAAGGAGTATGTGTTCATATACTTAGCAGCTACTTTCTTGGCCGTTAGTGCCATCTTGACTGTAGAATGGGAGGGCGTGTAGCATTCGGTCTACTATGTAAGCGAGGTTCTTCACGGACCAAAAGAGTGTTACCCCGAGGTCCAAAAACTCCTTTATTTGTTGTTTGTGACCCTTAGAAAACTCTGGCACTACTTTCAAGCAACAAGGTCATGGTCCCGACAAATTTTTCACTTGGGGAGATCCTGAGAAATCAAGACGCCAATGATCGTATTGCAAAATGCGACATAGAGCTTGCTGAGTTCAATATCCATTTTGCTGCTCGCATAGTGATCAAGTCCCAGATTATGGCAAACTTTATAGCGGAATAGTATCCTCCGTCTCAAATTTTGATCGAACTGAAGAGAAGGGCTAGACCAAGTACTTTGATGGCTCGTGCACCTTTTAGCGCTTGGGGGCTACTGTTGTTCTTGTTTCCCCACAGGGTGAACGACTCCAATATGTAATTCAGTTACACTTTGCCACAATGAACAACGCGACAGAGTATGAAGCACAATTGGCCAGACTTCGGGCATGCAAAGCGCTCGGTGTCCAATGACTCACTATGAAAAGCGATTCATAATTAATCGTCAACCAGGTCAACAAGGAGTTTTGGTGCTCCGATAACTCAATGGCACTCTTTCTAGCTAAGGTGAGGAAAATGGAGAGGTATTTCAGAACTTTGAAGTACTTTACATTCCTAGGAAGGACAATATGCCTAGGCTGACCAACTCTCAAAGCTCGGTTCCTCGCAAATGTCCATACCTGCAGGAGTGCTCATAGATCACTTAAAAAAGCCTTCCATACCAGTAGATGCGAAGGCACCCGAGATGACCGGTAATGTCTCACTTCTTGAGAGGAGTGCGGATTAGACGACGCCATTCATCCAGTACGTTGCACACAGGACACTGTCCAAGGATGCGGTCAAACGTTCCCGGTTGGTAAGGAAATCCCTACCATACAAGCTGGCTGAGGGGTCCCTTAACGTTGGGAGGCACTAGGAGTCTTCTCCAAGTGCATTTCCATTTAATGAAGCAATGTACGAGGCTTATTCGTCCTTTCAGACCATTGTGGGTAGGCCTTTAGAATGATGTACTACTGGCCCACAGCCCTGGACAATGCAAGATCCCAAGAATGGTGGGCAAGGACTGCCAGTTCCATGCTCGCAAAAGCTATTAGCCCACCTATGCCCTGCAAACAATTCCTCTGTCATGGCCGTTCTCGACCTAAAGAGTCGCCATGCTGGGTCCTTCCCCTCGGGGATGGAAGGGTTGCACACATTTGCTCGTGGCCATAGACACTTTCACCAAATGGATAGAAGTCGAGCCCGTCTCCTCTATAACCGCCCAAGCGACCAAGAGGTTCGTCCACAATAATGTGGTTGCCCTGTTTGGTGTGCCAAACCGTTTGATCACACATAACGGGACTAAGTTCACCACTGAGTTGTTCCAAGAATATTGCGAAGAAGTGGGCACTAAGGTCTGCTTCATTTCTGTAGCACATCCACAGAGCAATGGAGCAGTCAAGCGAGTGAATGGATAGATAATGCAAGCTAGGCATCAAGAAGAACATATTCGCGCACTTGAACAAGTACCGGCATATTAGTGATATGCCCTAGAGGCAATCATATAAGATGATTGTATCACGTCTTTATTCATGTACTAATGATAATGTGTTATCAATTTTATAAATAAATGTCACTTACTTTGTTCATTAGGTACGACTTGATTGTGAGACACATTGTTTATATGATATTGTTCTAAATGATTCTTGGTCTTATATCATTATATGGGACTATAATGATTAGCACATGTATTGATTGATGGTAATGTTTCATATACCATAGATATAGAGATATCAAATCAATAATGTGAACATATGTTAGAGAACATGGTGTTGGTAGACATACTCCGAGACACTGCTGAAATTGTTATTTTACATGTGCCATCAACCTGTAGTCTCGAGTGGTATACCTATATGATCTTTAGACCTAGGATCATTATTGATTCTCAGGATGCGTAGTTGTATACTTTGGGGTTATCAACCGTTACACCATAACAGGATAGCTATAAAGATAGCTTTCGGGTATGCCATGAAACATGATGTGTGGTATGAGCGATCAAGATGGAATTTGCCCCTCCTTGATAACAGTAGAGATACCTCTGGGCCCCTCAATGTGGATGGATTGAAAAATGCATGGCCATACCAATATGATTAAAGAGTTAATCACGGTTTCAGTATCCATCACAAAGACGAGTGAAAGGTCGAGCTATCACAAGAATGACACGTATCTCGCCTTGAGCTAAACTGGTATCGTGCAGCAAATGGGTCAATATGTGAGTATATCAAGGTTCAGCCAATATAATCATTCTATGCATTTGGGGTCAATATATTCTACTAGGAACCGCTATTGACTTGTGGTTCAAAAAAGAGTTTTCAGGGCCACAGCCACTTGCTCATGAACCTAACGGGTCACCCACTTAACGGGTTAGAACATGTCTAATGGATTGGATTCATTAGTAAGTTTCACAAATACTGATCAGTGTATTCGCGGATACTGATCCGTATAGGATTAGAGTCCTAATGAGCCTCTAGCGTAGAAGCCTATTAGTGCGCTCTATATAAAGGGAGACGGTAGGGCTGTGCACACACACGAGTTCGCCACCATGTAACTCTAGCCGTCAAGCCCCTACTGACTCCCAAAAACCTTAGCTGACGTGCACGGTGCTAGCACATCAGCAATTGGCGTTCCACTCCTAGACATGTGGATATTGTAGAGGCGTTGTTGCGGTTGCTATGACGCTCATCAGCTAGTGACGACGGAGGAGGAGATCGGTTCGGCGAGAATGACTACTTCCTTTATAGCAATGCATGCGACGTCGCCGCGGTAGTGATCGGCTAAGGAGGCCATCGGCTTGGAACAATCGGCTACTTCCAGTACCTCAACGAGCACTAAGTTGGGATCGGCTTCTCCAACTCTCTTTCCGCTACAACTGCACGTCAAAGGTAATGATCTGTGTTCCGCTACTTGCATGATATCCTGGATGATCGCGGTAGAAATTTCTAAAATTACACTAGCGTAGCCTACCCATTCCCAGCACAGCAAACATGAGTGTGGAGCTACCTTCCATCCTATGGTCGGTACGCACCACATCATGCCGAGCAAGGGGGAAACTCTATTCTAGCTTATATACGGTGCAGATGTTGTTTTGCCTGTTGAGATCTTCCTTTGCTCTCCAAGAGTCAATATGATCGATGACACCAACCAAGAAGGTGAGAGACTCCTAGACCTCAACCTCATAGAAGCCCGACGTAAAGAGGCATCACTTCATTCCGCTGCCTACCTACAAACTCTTCGCAGGCACGCAGCCAAGTCCGTTCGACCAAGGGCTTTACAAGTTGGTGACCTTGTCCTACGATGAGTTCAAGACATATCTAAAGCTAACATGTTTACTCCCAGATGGGAGGACCTGTACAAGGTCGTTTCAGCGGCATGCATCGAGGATGTTCATTTAGCAATGGAAGATGGCCAAGAGCTCCAAAGCACATGGAATATTGCTCAACTCTGTAAGTTTTATGCTTAGTTTTTTTCTTTTTAGTCCTTTCTACATCTCCGTTCTTGTCAAATTCGGCAATTGTGCCCCCATGTTATCCCTTTCCTAAGAATTTATAAACGTGCAAGGGCTTTGCCTATCTGGTAAGCCAATCTTCCTTCGCTCAAGAGCACCCCATTCTCGTATTTTCTTGATGTCGGATTTTCTTCGAGTGGCCAATAGCCCTCGCTCTAAGGTTCGTAGTTTGCCAGCATGTGCCACTATGTCAGATCGCCGTGAAACGAGCAAGCACAACCGCCTACGCTCGCTGCCCTAAGGGTTTCATCAATATAAGCCGATTCTCATTGCATACAGACACCTAGGGCCGGTCTCTGAGCTCATGCGGCTTGTGTGAGTTCATTCTCATGTTGATCAGGCACATGCACACACGTGGTGTCCCCTCTGCGGCTAAGTATATGCTCACAAATTCAAGAGCATGGCCAAGGTCTAGGAGATATGGCCACATGTGTTCTTTTCCTAAGACCTTGCCCATGCTTACAACTTAGGTGCATCTAGTTTGAAATCAGGAGTTGCACATTCTAACTCCTGTCCTGTGCTAAAACTCACGTTCACAACTTAGGTCCGCGAGACTTTACCGCAGTGGGGGCTAGGATAGGTACGAGCTACCGTGTTTTCAAAAACGCGTTTATTTCGCTTGTGCTTCCTTTATTTTGTCTTGCTCGATTGTTGTCTTGCTCATTTGCTCGTGTTTTGTCTCGTAGGGAACGCGGCAGAGAAGGGTCAAGTGAATTTTTTAGGCAAAGACTCATATGTTGAGGGATGGAATTAGAAGAAAAATAACTTGTTCACATAACAAAGGAGCATGTACATAGTGCGCAAGAAGAGAGCCCCCCGGACTTAAAAGAGTTTCTCGATCTAGTTTCTTGAGCTCTAAGGACGAGAGTTTTTCCCTCGTCTTTTCAAGCTCGGTCTCTAGTTCTAGAACTCTAATTTTGGCAACTCAAGCCTTGTTTGCTTCCTCACGCAAACGGCCGATTTCCTCCTGCACCTTCTCAGAGTTCCAACCTTCTCCTCCAAGGTTTGCAGTTGCTAGCGCTACTGGTCAAGCTTGAGCTAGACCACCTCAGTCCTGTCAGCCTACTCTTTGTACTTAGCAAAGGTGGCCTTGACCTCATCCACGAGCCCGGCATCGGTCTCCCTGTAGTGGGCCTTGATATCATCCATCTTGTATTGGAGATCCTCAATCTGGGCGTCTTTTGTAGTCTCTTCCTTGAGGAAGTCGACTTTGAAGGAGATCATCTCGGTTACGTCCGTGATTGTCTTCTCGAGCATCTACACGGACAAAAGTTAAGACTTTGGTCTTAATCTGTTCAAGACATAAATGTGACAAACTTACCACGCTGTGCCGCTCCAACATCCGGGCTCGGAACTAGTCCAAGCCGTTCCTCTCCTAGAGTTCGTTGAACCTGTCTAGGAGGTGTTGCGCGCACCCGACTTACAGCTTGGTTCTGCAGTCCACAGCTGAAGGGGACATCTCCCTTCGATCTCGATGGGGCGTCTGCTAGGGCAAAAGGTGCACCTAGGGGTTGGCCCTACTCGCCGGGTGGCGTGGCGACATCTTAGGCGACCATGTCGACCGGGCCAGGTGGCGCTACCGGCGAACCATGGGAACCACTTTCTCTATGGCTGTCACCCTGGGGAGTATCTTCGCCCGAGACTTGTCCTCATCCATCTAGGCTCCGCCTGAGCAGGGGGACTATTGGGTTACCCCCAAGCTTGGGGGCTCCATGCCCGTCCTTGCCTTAGTCTCCTACGGCAACGGCTCCGAGCTTGGAGGGATGTTTTCTAGGGAAGGGGGGGTAATCTCATCCCTCAAGGCATCAAGCTCCTTTTCTGCGATGCTTTCATCAAGGAAGGGCTTGGGTGAGACCGAATCGACCATGATCTTATCGGCAATCTCGTTGAGCGTACGGTCCACTACAAAAACAAAATTTCATCAGCCATTCTGCGGAAGTCTATGGATCCTAAGGCCGAAACACGATCATCCTGCGCCTCGTGGGATATCCACGTGTCGTAGGGGTCAAAACTGGCGCTATCTGGCAGATGAGATTCCCGCACGAGGCGGTGTTGTGGCTGTTGTGTCCATAGGAGCTGTCAAGGCGAGGGGGCATCCGAGCTTTCACCAGGCGTCCTTAGCTCGTCGCTTACTAATGGCACCGAGCTGATCGCCATAGCTCGAGACCTTTCTTCCGCCTTTTCACTGGCAAGCGCCATGACGAGGTTGATATCTTCCATGTCCACCGACCTCAGATTCACAGGGGACTTGAAACGCCGAGCTGCACAACTCGTCGGCTTGTGGCGTCGTCGGTGGATCAGGGGCATAGGGTCCTCCTCATCTTCCTCCTCCTCATCCGTAGGCAAGTAGAGCTTTGGCCCGCAGTAAACCGGGCAAGCCTGGCCTTTAGCTTGACGTTTTCTTCCGCCATGGCCACCTCTCTCTTCAACCGGGCGTTGTCCTCCTCAAGCTTGATGTGCTTCGCCTTCTTGGCCAGTTGATGTAAGCGTCACATTGAGTCCGGTTTTTAGAAGTAAAATTTCTAAGCCAGTTACGCAACTGAGTTGCTTCCTTATGGTCGGCGTATTTCAAGTTTGCCCTAGAGAGCATTGCCTTGACAGCATAGCCTGAGCCAACCTTGACGTGGTATGCCCTGTGGACCACCGAGCTGGCTCGGACACAGGCACCAGTGCAGGCAGTGCCACCGGAGCCTAGCACTTGCATCAGCCCTTCTTGCTCAACTTAGCATCAGGTCAGACTTCATCATCGTCCTCATCACGCTCCAGTGGCAGGATCTGAGCAAGCGCCAAGGCCAAAGCTTTTATTTATAGCCATATACCCTTTTTTGTTTTGAACACGAATTTTTTTATTTATTGCTCTACATGCGAAGACATGAAATTATAGTGAAATTTATTTTTTCACATTTTATTTCAGCCAAAGGATAAAAAAAGATCAATAACTTTTTTAGAAACTTTTAGAAATTTTCAACTTTGATTTCTAATTTGGTAAATTTTGATCTATTGGTATGTTCGCCAAGCCGCTCGCCGTCGGTTACCGGTTAGCCGGCAGCTAACCGAGGCTAGCCGTCGGCTTTTGAAACCCTGCCTACAAGTAAACCGCAGATGGAGCGTGCAAGCATGGTCGATCGGTAAGTTAGACTAATTCTAGAACATGTATTGCCGTCAAGCTTTCGTCTAAGCACTGATGCAGAAGCGTCGCCGTCGTCTCCGCGTGAGCTCCAACAGACGGACGGCCGGGGTTGGACGTCGCAAAGGTTGACAAAAAAAAAAAACGTTACGTGCAGATCGAGCGATCGGCAGTGCTGAATTGACGAGATCTCGAGCCTGCGTTGGCAATCTCTTTGGTCTCCGCGTTTTTAACCACCTAGAGCCGAGACCTTTTTTTTTTTTTTGAGAAGTGCATCCGGTTGACCACAAGGCAATACCATGCATGCATATGTGCTTTCAGATAGAAGTGCTTAGAGCATTCCATGCCAGCAGGTTATATAAAACGCTGTTCATTTAATTTTTTAGGACAAAGAAGCTACCGGAAGAATAAATGTTTTGAAATATGTCTAAAGTGTGAGAACTTATAGAAGATGGAGAGAATCTTTTAAAAAATATGATAAATAGTGTTATAGTGGATGAGATTATAGAGAAGTTGTTGGGATGCTCTTAGAGAATAAAACCGAGTTTTTTGGCCTTGTAAGATAGCACATATGCTTAGGTAGATGTTTATAGAAGAGTACCACTAAACTTAGCATCTATGCTTAAAGATGTGCTTAGAGGAGGTTATACCATCTAATTAGCACACGTATAAGCTTCAATCCCTTTCGCGGATAGGATGATCATCGTTCTTTTATGCTCGACTTAGTCGTGCGCCTACCAAGGTTTTTAAAAGAAAATTTTTTGACGTTAAATTTGTTCGTTATTAGATTTTTTTAAAAATATCTAAATAATGTGGATAGGAGGAATAAATGGTCGGTTGGATGTTCGATCACTCTTCATAGTAGTAGGAGTAATCACGCCGAGATCTATAGTCGTAAGCATGCATGTGGAGCTAATTAAGCGGCAGGAGACTGCATGCAAATATAGCCATTAATAGCCAGGTCGTTGAGTGCGGTTACACGGCAAAAGCTGTCAGTTTTTTTGAAACTGTGTGCAGGACAAGCCAGAGCTGAAGTTAGAATCCGACAACGGAGGGAGCCAAAAGGGTGGACGTCATTCGGCTTCTAGAAGGTAGACCACAAGTCAACCCTTCTAGAAGGGGAAGAGCTAGCTGGCAGGCCGTCTGTACGCGCGTGTTTCACACTGCACTGCAGTGTTGGCTGCTGCTCCTGCTTGCCCATATATCTAGGAATTAATTACACTTTCACCCATCTAGAAATTTTACTCTAATCAGTGTTTAACTTCTCATCTTTTTACCAAAAACCGCAAAGTGCAGTTAGTTGCGTTTTTATAATAAAAACAAAAAAAAACCCACTTGAAGCCAACTGTTAGATGGATTTTGGTGGGTGGCAGTTCCCCACGGCTTTGTAACCCTGCTTTAGTGCATCCACAGCAGTGACCGTAAAATAGCGTTGAAATAGTGTTTTAGAGATAGAGTTTCTGGTGTAGGAAGGGATCTTTTAGAGTATAGTGTAAAGTGTGAATGAATTTTAGTATGAAAGAGAGAGAAAATAGAGATAGAGTAATTGGTGTGGATGCTCTCTAACGTAACTCGAACGGATAGGATCCGACTCTCGAGACCATCTCAGAAAGTAAATAAACAAACACGATAAGCTGAAAAGGACCTCACCTCACAAAGACGAGGCGAGAGCAAGACGATACATGTGTGTCTTAATTTAATTTAAAAAATCGAGCATTGGCACGATTATATTAACATTGGTTTCTTTTGTCCAATTAAATTAGCCATTGTTAATGGTACGTGAGAAATTTTCAAGTGAATTGATGAGGATTCCATCGGACAGGCACGTACCTATATGTTTGTCCGTTACCAGACAAGGTGGTGTTTCTAGAACAGGTTGAATAAATCATTTATAAACTGGTACTTTTTCTAGATGTTGCCGAGTTGGGTGGGTAACAGTTCCTTCGTGTGACTCGCGTTTGTTACCGTGATTTTTTCTACTATTATAATAGTATTGTTAGAACTACAAATTTTGAGATGATAAGTTATCCAACGATTATTTATATATATATATATATATATATATAAACCACTCTGTGGAACGGTGGCGTTGTTTGACTTACATACCATTTATATATATATATATATATATATATATATATATATATATATATATATATATATAAACCACTCTGGTGGAACGGTGGCGTTGTTTGACTTCGCCCACCATTTTTTGATAAGTGGTGTGTGTGTGCATGCGGCTTTTAGATGGAATTCTGACATGTGAATGTACACATGATGTGCATGCATAGTGGTGTATGCCTATGTACGTCTTTCTTATAATAAAAAAGTTGCTAAATACTGAATAGGTAGAATGTTGTGATTCAAGTCGAAGTGTTTGTTTCAATTAAGAGCTTTGAAAATGGATTAAAAAAATTAAACCGTTTGGCTCAGAAAACAAGTATAAGGCGTAAATCAACCATAAGCCATAAATCGAAAAGAATGGTTGAACAATGTTTGGCTGAACCTATGACCTACTATTTCACCCTTTCCTAAAACGTGGATCAGCTAAGGCCATCTTCAGCGGTTGCTCCATCTTACCTTATCACTATTCATCTATGGTATTGGAGACACTACTCTAACACTATTTATTGCTCTATCACTATTCATCTTCTAACAACAAACTATTCTATTACTATTCATCTCTACAGCGGTGTACATCAAATTATAGTAATAGAGCGTTTTCAGATAGGACAACCATCAGAGATACCTAATGAATGTTCTAGTTTCAGTTTGTCACCGATGGAGCAGTAGGTAGCTGTAACTCCCATTTTCAATTCTGCTTTGAAAGACGTGCATGCGCGGTATAAATATACCTACCGTTTCCACGGCCATCTCGCCTCCGCGGTCACACGCGCACGTCTCTCCCGGCCGCCTCCTATGGCCACCGTACACCCGCCGCCGCCACTCTCCCCGCCGCAGCTCGCGCTCCCGAGATCCCACACCGGCGCCGCTGCCCCCGCCGCCTACGACAGCGACAGCGAGAGCGTCGCGGAGTCGTGCCCGTACCAGTACCGGCCGACGGCGCCCGGCCTCGTCGGTGACGAGGACGACGACGGCTGCAGCAGCTGCGTCGAGGGAGACGAGTTCGGCCAGCAACTGCTAGAAGAAGACGGCGGCGGCGGCGCCGGGGTCAGCAAGGGGGGTGCTTGGTGGAGGCAGCTAGCGGCGGCTGGCGGCGTGCTCCCGCCGGCAGATCGCGAGCACGAGCTGCTGCTGCGGCGGCAGAAACAGGAGGAGGAAGAGGAGGATCCGAGCCTGGTGGCGGCGCGGCTCGAGGAGGACCGCAAGTTCTGGGAGGACTGCCTCGCCACAGGGTATCCATGAACGCGGCTCAGCAAGACGGCGGCGGCCGACGGCGAAGCCAAGAACTGAAGAACACCGGGTCGATGATCAGCAGTCAACACAAGCTCGTGCCTTCTTTGAGTTTCTAATCTGTGCAGCCATTTGACAAATTTTTCTGGTTGGTGCGTTTTGACCGCTGGAATTGGGTGTCGAATTCGAATCACTTCATTTATTTTGGAAATTTTCGTACTAATGAAATTAAATTCAAAGAAGAAGAAGATGAGGAGGAGGATGTGGTGGTGGTCAGTTAACCTTGGAGCAGTAGTTGGATGCCATTGTTGGCATTTGGCAACACCAACCAATTGAAACTTTGGGACACATTGGGGTGGCAGGCAAGGACGACTCACTTTCCTTGTCCAGCTCCACAGTCCAATTACACTGTCTCCAATGAATTGATTCAAACCCAAAATTTCGATCATATCTGAGCGAAATGGGTATTCTCATCCCTTCTAAGAGATGACCGGCCTATTACAATACCTATTTTAAGTTTCTCATCATAGGATATCTATATTTAGATATTATTTCTCCTCTGCCTATATATTTTTATGGTTTAGTTATTCCGTTGCAGAGGATAGAAATATAAATATAGAATCTTTAAGTAAATGAAGATATAGGTATCTGATTTTAAGTATTGTTATTGGGATAGTCTTAGTGGTAGGCATCATGAGATGTGTAGAGACCAGGTTTTATTTATTATCTAAAAAGGGTTTATTTATTATCTAAAAAAACCCCAAGTCTAATTCCAAAGTCCAAACTCAACGGCTGCTTGCATCATAATGCCCAAGCGAGCATCCCAATCTGTCCGTGCTCGTCGATCGTCAGGTTCCGTGATCTGCGCCTAACACGACTATGTACCAATACAACACACCCGGTGGAGCTCTGCGAAATTTCACCAAATTTAGCGGTGCGGTCAAATAAAAAATATAACGTTCAATTTTTAAAAGAAAATAGACCCATATTTTTGTGTTACTGAAAATTCCTGACGATGAAATAATTTTGAAATTCATGTTTTGATTTTTTAATATTGATCTGAAAATCTGGTAACCACCGTTTTTTCCACTGTCTGGTAAAAAAAAAAATTTATCGGAACCAACTTATAAAATTTTGGAAAAGGACATTCCCCCTTTTTTAGTCGTTAAGATGTTTGGTTGACTGGAAGTCTCTGAGGTCCAAGATCTTCGATTAATGCTGTAACTGTGAAGTTACTCGCAGGTTAAACCAAAAGAAAGCGACGCTGTAACCCTGACTAGTGATTACACAGTGGGTTTGCTCTGTAAAGCGACCTAAAGGTGGTGAAGTTAATTGGTTGCTTGTCCACAAGCGCGAAAGTTTATAGCAAAATCCGCAGCTTACATCTGTTCATGTGTTTTTCCCCCTCAATCCCTCATCAATTAGTGGCCACCGGTTGGCAGCAGAGGTTGCTGTTGAGGTTCTCTGAACTCTCGAAGCTTTTCAGAATTAAAGCAACCATATCATAAGACGCATGCATGCATGTGAGCGTCGTCAGAGCATGTGTTACAGAGCAACCGGTAGATTGTACCATGAGGCTTCACAGCACCTAGAAATAATTGCCAAGGTACCCTCTTGGTGCCAGGGTTCACAACGCATCAAAACAGCTCAGTTTTCAGTGGACCATCTCCTAGGAGTCTCATCTCCATTTCGGTTCCCGTCATAAGGAAAAACTGTTTCCTTCAATATTTCAACAAATTTTCTTTACCGTTTTCTTTCAAAAGGTATTCTTTTTTTCGTTTCCTTCATAAATGGATTCTCTCTACTTTCTCTGTATCATTTTCTTTTAAGGAATACGGTTGGTGATGGTGAAAAATGAAATAAAAGAATATGGAGGAAAAATATGAAAGGGGAGTAAATGAAGGAAAAATGGCTGGATATGGTTTAACCGTCGTGGTCGAGTTTAACAAACTAGCTGGTAAAACTGAATCTTGTTCAAAGATTTTAAATTTAAACTCAGCGTAAACCGAGCAGTTTGGCATAAACTAAAATCGGCCATCAAAACCGTTGGTTTTCCGTCCAAACCTATAATTTTGCTATAAAAAAGGCACTTTAATCCTCCAATCCAAAATTTTGGGGGGAAAAAATGTGGTTTTTGGCGAATACCACTACCGTACAAGCTCTGGTTTTCGAGCACAAAAAGAAAATCTGCTTTCATTGCGTTCCGAACGTGGCCAGAGCTATCGCAGGTCGCGCTTCTCGAGAGTTGAGATAAGCGTGTGCTGACTGCTGAGTCGGAGGGCAGGACATCACGTGCAGTTTTGAAAGTTTTCACCATCCTGTTCATTGCTAATCCTGTTCATTGCTAGTGCGAAGGGGAGCAGTAAAGCTGGCAGAGGCAGACGATCCATCTCTTCAGATGAAAGTGTTGTGCGAGACTCAGAGCAGGGCATGATAGGCTGAGCCATGCTTGTTGCAGGGGCCAAAGTGAGTACCCCCAGCCTGCCCTCTCCAATTAAAATGACTAAGAGCATTCGTAGCAGAAATTCTATAATATTGTAGTGTTGATTTATTGAGAATAGAGTTTGTGATGGAGTAAAGAAATCTTTTAGGATATAGTGTAAAGTGCAAAGGAATTTTAGGGGATGAATAGAGTAGTGGTGAATAATGTTTTAAAGTAGTGGAGATAAAGTTTCTGGTGGAGATGCTCTAACCGATCGGATATTAAACAAGAAGAGACCTTCACATCCAGGACCACGTCAAGTAATTAAGATGCAGCAGCCACTAATGATTATGTGAATTGACCTTTGGTACAACCGAAACTCCAAAAGTTAAGACACTTTTATTTTTTTGGAACAAAAAAAAGAAAAGAAAATGTTGTAGACTTGTAGAGCAACAGAGGAGAAGCATCAATAGGTTTTTTTTCTTTTCCTCTACACCAAAAGAAAAAAAATCGCATCTTGTAAGAGGATCCAGAAGAGAGGGGGGCAGTTCAGCAAGATTATTAAGTAAGTTTTCACAAAGAGATAAATTAAAGAATTAAAGCCTATACATGCATATCAAGCAATGATGCCGATTTGTTTGATGTACCTAGCTCTTGGCTTGTATGCCCGTTCCCTGGCCAACTTTAATCCCATGACAAGAACTCACAGGCCTTTTTGGTTGGTAGCTAACCTTGCCAGTACTAACTTTAGGAGTGAGCCACACCTGTGGCTTGACTAATTTCGTCGCAGTAAACTGCACATGAACTCCATTTCGGTTCCTCAAAACGGTTCAATCGGACAAGAAGAAATATGCAGCAACAAACAAGTGAAAGTAATTCATGCAAGACTATTTTACCAACGAAAAAGAAAGACGGATAATTTATTTTTCACATGATAGCTCGATAAATGATACTTATTATTTCGAGCGTTAAAAGGAATTAGCAGGTGTAAAAAAATTCTAGCTGAAACAACATCAGCTGAACTGACATGGCATTACATCGCCTTATTCTATTTACTTGTAATCGTTATTCCGTTCGTCGACCGTCCTTGTGATCTTTTTTCTAAGGTTTACCATTCAACTGGACCTTAGATAGCTTCTCTCCACTTTCTTCAGCATCCTCCACCACCTTGCCAGGAAATGACCTCCCACTACTTATGACAAGGTCCTTGATGGCTGTTTGGATGTCTTTGTCATCCAATAGTGTCTCCAATGGCACATGTACACCTGAAAATATTGGAGAGAAGTTAGATTCAAGGAAAAAGAAACTCCTTTTTGAAGGGATAAGTTTACAATGGGAAATCAAATTGCTTGTGGGACTTGAAAGATGCCGCTTTAGCTTAGAAAGCTATGCGCTAATGCGAATGAACCATATGAAAATGATGTCATAGGAGTTTGCTCTCCAAGGTATTATTTATTAATTATTCATCTGAAGTTGACGAGATAGCATTTTTATGATGCCATGTTCCCAGACTATTAAATTGGTTTGCTACGACAGCTCTAATGATGTGTATAGCTCCACATCAAATGACAAATGGTTAAGTTGGCAGTAGCATGAACACATGCTGAACTGCAAAAAAAAATTTGTGCAGTTACATCATGCACTTTATCCAACATTGCCACTACTCAAACCAGACAACAAAGAAACAGATCTATTGTTTTAAGTAAATAATTGTATGGGATTTTTCTTTTAAAAGTCATTCTGCCAAGAATAGCTTTTTTTCTGCAATACCCAATGTTGAGAGGGGGAATGGGGATAGTGAAATTTGACTTACGGAATCTCCAATAGTGCTTTGGATTAGTGGGGTCATTGATTGTTTCCTCTGGCGCTGGTCTTGTTGTGTATTTGTCTTTCAGTGCGAGCAGGTCCTGATAAAGAAGAAACCCTAAGTATATTCATCTTGTTACTTCTGTTGAGAGGTCATCGATCTATGATACAAGTTAAAGCCTTAAAGGTGTGTACCTGTAGTGGAAAGATTGCCCACATTGATGGAGCATCAAAATGCTGCTGGACAATGAAGTGCACCACTTCTGGGGTGCAGCGAGATGGGGACTCGTCGTCGCTACCAATTACAGTCTTGTAAAAACGACTCCTCCTTCCTTCATCCTCTTCCCACCAAGCACGTAATGTGGAGCAATCATGACACGAGGGAGCACAAACCTGAAAATATCCCAACATAATTGACCATCTGATGTAGCCTCTGCAAACCATTTTCAGCTTAGCATATGCATTCTATTATGTTTCCAACTGTATCAACGAACACGATGCTGTAAAAAGAGTGAAACACACCGTCATATAGCTATACTGAGATGGAATGCCAAATTCCAAGTTTGGTTCACTAGGCATTCTCTGGATACGCAATCCAATCAACCCGAGTTCTTGCATAACCTGGATAAAAACATCGTCGTTATTTAAGCACATAGTCAGCAGAAATCAATATTTATTCATTAGCATGTGCAGGATCGTTTCAGGTGTCATACAGGGTGAACACAGGCAGGGATAAGGCCAAGATCTTCCCCGCATGCCAACATATCCGATGAGTTCAACAGGACAGGCAGAGTCTTCAGTGCATTTTGACGCCAGAGATTTTCTTGACGAACAAAATAATAGTCATAGTACAATCTTCTGAGGACATTTTTGCTGTAAAACAATTCTTGGTGAGAACATGAAATAATCCATAAACACAGATTTGGTTAGGACACAATGAATAAACCAAGAGAATACTACTATCAAGACCTAAAGGTTCCCGTTCAAAAAAGACCTAAAGGTTGCCTTCATGTTAATTCCATTTGTTTGAGAACAAACTGCCTGCTACAGATGCTTTTTTCCTTGAGAACAAACACCATACTATAGATGCATAGTACGAAACATTAACTATGCAGTCATGTAGCAGAACAATGAAATCAATTTTTGAATGGAAATGAGTAGCAAGTAACAGAATACATCATCACAATGCTCTTATGCTGTTAGCCTGTTATACTAGATACTTGATTAACATTAACTAGCCTGAAGCAAATTTACAAAGTAAATCAGCTAGATCAAGATCAAGGTTCCCTTAGACGGTTAGATCTAAACATGCAAAAGGAAAGAACTATGATTTAGAAGAGAGAAAATATAGCATTACCTATGCTCATCTAAATTCCTAAAACTTGAAGTATCTTCCAGATTAAAACGGGGATAAAATTTTGCGGAGTCCTCTGGATCTCTGATAAGGACTATATTCTGCAGAACAAAAGATAGAAATTTATTTTAGTATGCTTACAAAAAACATTATTTTTATATGGATTGAGAAGTATAGGTTGTAACATGGAGATAAAGTGTGTGCACAACAGAAAGCCCAAATTACCTGTATTAGATCAAACAGACCACGCCGAATGCTGTCTTCTTTCTCCAGCCAGAGTGTTTTTTCAGGACTTGTTTTAAGCTTTGTGATAATCTTTTTCTCTGTGTCACATTCTTCTTTGAACTATACACATGAATCAGACAACAGAAGACAAGGAAATTAAAGGAAGGAATATTATGAAAACAAAATTGAATAAAAAGTAAACATAGCTGAAATTGAAAAATAGAGAACTTTTTTATTAATGCCGAATTAATAACTAGAAACTATTAATAAAGATTTGTCATGCAGTTCTGAGTAGCCAATAAGTTCAATTAACATGACAGGAGAGTAAGGTGGTTGCATGACCTCGTAGCATTGCTTCTGATACTCGTTTAGAAAGTTGGCTGCAATAACAGTCCAAAAAGATCCAAACTTCTCCTGAAACAGAATAGAAATGTCATTCTGGTGCCCTCATCTTTTACTGAAAAAATGGCCTGGAACGTCGTTTTAAACAGCGAAACCTCCAGCATTTCCTGACGAATATATGGGCGGCTCATTCGATCAAAATCCCATAGGCCTTCACTCAGAAGCTCCTCCTAAAAGTCAACGTAGAAACATGTCAGATAAAATACTCTAGTGGTTTTCTCTGGCCCCTTTTGGTTTGTTTAATAGGTACAGAAGCAAACCTGACTAAGAGCAATTGAAGGTCTAAATTTCCCAACTAAACCTGTGGCGGCGTGATCTGGAAGCTCCCATATCCTAAAGAAACCCAAAATGTGGTCTATCCTATACGCCGTGAAGTATTTTGCCATCTGAAATTTGTTAATGGATATAAGTAATAAGAAGCAAAGATGAGCTGCCAGACAGACAAAAAACTGTGCCATTAAATAACCTGAGTCAGACGAGCTCGCCACCACCCATAATTATCCTTTGACATCTCCTCCCAGTTATACGTAGGAAAACCCCAATTTTGTCCATTTTTGTCAAAATAATCTGGAGGTGCACCAGTAGCAGTATTCATGCGAAATAAAGTAGGATATACCCAAGTATCCACACTATTCCTATCAACACCAATAGGTAAATCTCCTTTCAGAACAACGTTTTTCTTCCTTGCATATGCAGCTGCTTCTGATAACTAATGAGATGGGAATAAGAATAAATGTCCACAGAAATATACACAAGTATAATTCTATAAGAAGCAGAATGACGACGGCCAATACTTACTTGCATATGTAGATGGTATTGGATATAATAATGAAAGCGTATGATATCATGATGCAAAGTACCTTCCAAGACAAGCTTATCAAGCTGAAAGAAATTACATAAAGAGCATTCTCTTAGTACTTGTATATGTTCCCACATGTGCTCCCACAAAGGATTACAGTAAATGACAGAAATTACTAAAAGAAGTTCTTAGCAAGCAATACTTATTAGAAAGGCCCAATTATTAATGTAGCATATCATTTCCAATACCTTCTCCTTGGAAAATTGAGAAAACCGGCCCCATTGACTATGGTCTGAAGTCTCAAAGAAATCCCGAAGAAAGCAAAATGCCGCATATGGTTTCAACCATTCCTATTGGAACATGGTACAGAGGCTATCACATGCATTTTTAAATAAGGAATCAATTACCTTGACTAAATATAATATACAAAATGTCAGAAAATATACCTCATTTTCAGATAAAAACTGCTTGAACGAAGTGGAATTTAATACTTTATCTTTTTCTAAATTGAATATTTTTCTTGCAATCGACAGTTTTGTTGACATGGCTGCCTCATAGTCGACATCCTGTTTTACAAATATTTTCAAGTTAGATAAAACTGCTCCAAGAATGATAGTTGCATTTTAAAAACAGTAAATGATCTGATTTAAAAAGTAAACATAGGAAAGAGTAGAAGGGACATGATGTTCATCTAGCCCAAAGGCAAATGCATTCGGGCTTTTACCTTTGCAGTGACAACAGATAAATAAGTGATACTCCACACTTAAAAATGCATTTACCTTTTTGTCCAACTTCGTCTTCGCCTGCAAAATCTCTTCCTGTGAAGATATGCAAAATTGGGTACTGTATCAGGTAGGAAAAACTCATTCAAGACTCAAGAAACAAGTGAAACAAGAAATCAGCGCAGAGAAGAAGTACAAAGAGTTAATGTGAAAGGTGTAACAAAGGTATACCTTAATATCCCCTGGAATGGCATCTGAAAGTGCTTGTACTCTCAGGTACAAGGGATGTAATGCAAATACAGAGAGAGAGCTGTGAATAAACACAAGGGATTATTTCTTTTAGATATCGTGTTTCCATACTTCAAGCAAATGCACAGGGAAATATATGCAGCAGGGGATATTGGTGGTACCTGTATGGATATGAATCCCACCACATCCCATGAACTGAGGTATCGTTGATAGGAAGGAGCTGCACAAGATGAAAACCTGAATTGACTGCCCAGTCAACAAGAAGTTTAAGGTCTAGGAATTCTCCAACACCAAGATCCTCATTTGACCTGATTGAAAACATAGGTACAGCAACACCTGCACCCCTCCATGGTGATCCCTGACAAAACCAAATGATGACTTATTTCTACTTGTTGGTTGTCAATGATGCATACTGCATCCTAAGATTTCTTGCCAACGAATGTGAAGTATGTTACCATAAACTGGATATAATTAAAATTCTAATGCATCATAGAATAATTGGTAGAACAAATAGTTAAGAAGTTCCAGAAAACACTCTGGCAAGAAACCTATCCAACACATTCTTAGCGGATGACTCATTATCAATGCATATATTACCCGGAGGGCACCATCAGATAATAGGATGTATCTGGATGGCTTCGGTGATGATAAATCCAAATCAACCTCCCTGTTCGGACCGAACTCCAATGAAGAGGTTCCCGCTTCACTAATTTGACAATATTTATATGTGGGAATATTATTAAGGACAAGACACTATTCAATAGCTGAAAACATGAAACTCAGGAAATAATCATTTGCACACAAGGATATTTTACTGGGAACTCAGATTTTCGCAACACACAATTTGCCTTCCATATGGAATCTCCAACATAGTTCAGCTCAAGGCCATCTTGAGCTCGCCAATTTCCTAATTGAGGGTTGCTTCCTGTGACGACAACCTAAAATTTTGTCATTAGTAATAATTAGGGACACCAGCAAGCAAATATAACTCATTTAGGGAAACAACTGTATGAACAATACTTACAACAGAGCCAGCTCCTAGTCGAGGACAGCTAATGATAAATTGGACAACAATATCTGTTCAGGAAAATAATAGAAAAAATAAAAATGGTATTGTCATGTCTAATACTTAAAATTAGATTTATTCATTTCTTCATTCAGTTTCAAATGTCCTAAGAGCCCAAAGGGTAAACAACTAAACATTAATTAGCAAATTTCTTTAGAAATACTTAGTAATAAGCAAAATATATCATTGGAGAGATTTCTATAAATCCAAATAAGTATGAACAAAATAATCAGTATGATTTACTTGATATGATATGTATTTGATATAAAAGGGATGATTCTGTATTCATTCTTTTGCAGTAAATATATTCAAAACAAAATTATTGGATATACATAGATTGACTGCTCCAATGCCAGTTTGCCCATGAAGCCATGGGCTTTACCCTTTAATTTAAATTGTTACCTTCAGTATCCAAGCTTTTGTTAAGAGAAGCTAACTGCAACTCTCTTTTAGCATTTTCAGCTACACTGAAAATGACACTCTTGAAGGCACTTCGAAGGAAAAGAGCTTCGGAAGCATCCTGAAATTCAAACCACGACTACAGTTATTGCCATTACAACTACTGTTAGTACAGCACATCGACATACACTGACCAGCAAAAGGAAAGTTCTATAAATTCATGAAAATTGTAATTAGTACCTGCCACCAGTCACGAATCTCTACTACGTCTCCCTCCTGAATACCATCTGGCAGTACTAGTTTCCTTTTCTCCCCAGCCTCCCATCTCAAAACATTCTTGTTATCATCCACAACATGATAATTGTACTCACATGTGAAGCCAGCAGCAACCGATACTCGCCCACTCCAAATTAGCTCATTTCCTTGATGAACTGGACTCAAAGACAACCCTTGCTTGACATTCCAAGATCCAAGTGTCGGCTTCGAGCCGGTGATGAGAAGACTTTGCCCCCATTGTGTATAATACGGTAGTTTGAAAACCAAAGTTACCGTATTTAGGGATTTCTTTCCAGAAGCTGACCCCGAATTCACCATGCCTTTCGAACAACAACAAAGAAGAGCAGCAAAGTTACGAACTTTGAATGCGCAGATGGAAAAAAACATATGCAAGATTTGCTAGCATAATGTGAATGAATCCCAAATGCTCAACTCCTATTATGTAGATGGGCTCAAAACATTTCTCCCTCAAAAAAAATGGATTGATGGATCCACAAAATGAGTGGCTCCAGGACGATAATACGAGGTGCGCAAGAGATTCGAGAATCGGTATATCTTCTCCATTTTGGCACAAAAAAATGGGGCAGATTCGAAGAAGAATCAGGAAATTCCCCCACATTCCCATGTCTCCCCATCCTACCACCACCGCCATGATAAAGGCTACCAAGAACCAGCACCCAGCAGCTCATTGCAACACACGGCAACAAATCAAACGCGGGAACAAAACAAACAATACAGAACCGAGAGGGGAGACATGGCATGACGTCACCTTCCCCCGGCAAGAACGGCGGCAATGGCAACAAACAAGCAGGGAATCAGCACCGAGCGAGGAGGAGGAGGGGAGAGGCGTGGTAGGGAGAGAGAGAAGGCGCCAAAGACAAGACGGCGGCACGGGGCGCGGAGGCGAGCGAAGGCGACGTCTACGACGGAGAGCGAAGGTGTGGCCGGCCCAGCCTTGGGAAAGCATAAAAAAGATTGGTTTTTTTCTGTCTTTGCCTCCTCCCATCGTGGGATCCGGGCGGAACGCTTCCTAATTTTGAGAGCCTTCTGTGGCTGGGAGAAGGCTCCCGGCGAGGCGGCGACACGTGAAGACGAGACGCAGTCGCGCAGCTAGCTGCAAGCGAACACAGTGAGGAGAGATTTTTTCTCCTCGTTTCTCGTGGGGTGTCAGATTTTTTTTTTCGCGGTGCACAACAAATCTGGGCTGTACTGGATCTGAAATTTATAATTTTGCAGTCTGTTTTTTAGGTTTGTCATCCTCGGTGCCGCTCTGAGGGTCGCCGAGATCCCAAGAGATCGGAACCTCGCTGTCGTGCCACAGACACGCGGTCGTGCCACACAATTCTTTACAAATTTATTTAAAATTCATATGATATCCGAATTCAGTGAATCAAAAACCAAAAATATTATAAAATTGAGATCTAGCTACCGATAAAATTTTATAATTTTTGAGTTTGTGAAATTTTTGTTATTTTATTAATTTATTTTTCGAGCGTTAATTCTAAACGGGAACGTAGGTCAAGTTTGAATTTTTATAATGTTATGAATTTATTTATTTATTCTGTTTTTATTTATTTTGTTTGTTGATACCTCCAACGTTTGACGATACCTCTAAAGCACCATGAAACACTTTAGTATATTTTAAAACACTATGACATACAATGAATGGATATACTTGCACACCATGGTACACTCTGAAACTCCATGACTCACCCTGCCACCAGGGTTCACAAAACCGGTGAAAACCGGTAAAAACCGGCGGTTTCTCGCCAAACCGCTAGGGGCGGTTTGAGAAACCGCTGGTTTTTACCCGGCCGGTTTTGAAATTTTAAATTTGAATTTAATATTTTAAAAAAATCAAAAAAAAATCTTATGAAAAACTAGAAAGTTTTTAGAACATTCTGTACAAAGAAAAATTTTAAATTGAGATTATTATCATGGTATTTTATGCGAAGAAAGTTGTGCAAAAGTGAAAACCCGTTTTTTGAAAAATTGGATTGTTTCTAGAAGGCCTGGTCTATACATTTGCTAATTGATTGCTCTGCTCATTTTTTATTTTGTCACCACCACCATACCGAACTCACTGATTGATGCACGTTTTGCTACCGTGAATCACGGGTTTCGGATCACCAAACAGTTTTCAAAACCTTGATATGTCTATCATCATATGCAATGCAATATATGTATGTATGCAATTCACTTGATATTGATATGTTCCAAATGTCATATATTTATCAAAAGTTCTTCCAAATTTTTTCCATGATTAAACAAATTACCAACACATATATTCCACCCATTTATGATTTTTTCAATTTTTTTAAAATTTTTTCAGACCTCTTTTCATTTTTTATCCTAGTTCAAATATATGTTTTTGTTGGAAAGAACCATGCATATCACATTATTAACTTCATATTATTGACTTCATATTGATATGTTCAAATTGACTTTATATTGATATTTTTGTTGGAAACTATCTTGTTCAAATTATTAACTTCATATTGATATATTCAAGATGTCATATATTTATCAAAAGTTCTTTCAAATTTTTTCCATAATTAAACAAAATTACCAACACATATATCTCACCCATCTATGATTTTTCCAATTTTTTAAAAATTTTTAGACCTTTTTCATTTTTTTTCCATTTTCCACGTTTCCCTTGTTTTAGACCGCCAAAAACCGCTAAAAACCGCCGGTTTCTCGGCAAAAACCGCTGTAAAAACCGGTGGACTCGCCCGATGCTGTCTGACCGTTTGAATTTGAATTTGAGTGGTTTTCAGTGGTTTTTGCCGAAAAACCGGCCCGCCCATATGGCGGTTTCGGGTCCCGAAACGGGTTTTTAAACCCCTGCCTGCCACACCATAGTTTTACTCTGATGAAACACCATAAAGCACTCTGGTATACTCTAAAACTCTATAACACACCCATGTCACACTATGATAAATTCAAAACTTCATGACACATTACAAAACAATTTGGTATACACTCGGGTACACCATGACACACTCTGTATAACATCCCAAAATTTTTGGTATAAAATTTTTTTCCCGAATTAAAGCATAAGTTGAATGCATTAAATATGATAAGTCTTCTGGAGGTCATTAGGACATTTTATTTATTTTGGAAAGCTTTCTATGAATTTTTATGCAATAAGTGATACTTGTTTCATAAACTAAAAATCTTAGCTACTATAAACATCTAAAATTATATTGTTAAATTAGTAGGAGTTCTAGATATAACTTTTTGAGGTGAATTCCATGGGCATCTCTCTCGAGGCCTTTTCCTCCATGATGGGACAACCTATACCTTGTATTTCAGTTAAGGCTATCTTTGATACCACACTCCAATGTATGAAGTTTATTTGATCTAAAGCGTGTATCGAATACTCGCATACACATTCATATACAATTATATTTGCCTCTAACCATAGTTGTCTCACTAGAAGGGTAACCCCCATCAAATGCACGCTATTTCGATTACCTTTGAATATCCGAGAACTTAGATGTTCCAGCCAACACATCTTTTCCATACCTCAGTTATATATGGGTCTTAACCCAGTTTATGTCGATTAGCTAGTCCTTCTAACATCGCCATTGTTTATCACTCTTTTGTCATCCTCATATTACCCTAAATTGTTCTTTTGTCCTATCTGGACGAAGTCAGATCAATAGGGTCATAGCCATTTCCACCCACTTTCATCGCCAATACCATTCCTGAGGTACCTCAACTGTTTTAAGCCTCTATCATTCACACCTACAGATAACTTTAAACCTCATATTACTCGAGGTGTTACCAATCGCTAGTTGATCCAGTCTTAGTCTTTGATCTAAAACTAGACAAGGCTAGGTGTATACCTACATATATGCATATATATATACATCCCTAAGTTTCTAGGTTTCCAGAACTCATAAAATCAAATGGTAATAAACCTCGTACCTATATTATTTAGTCAAAGGAAAATAGAACTAGGAAGAATAACCTTTCCCTATTTCAATTTCCCTTAGAATTATATAAAGAGTTAATATGTAAATTATATATATAAAGGACTTAGAAGAAACATTATAAAATATAAGGTAAAAGCAAAATTTAACCATATAAATAAGACCTATGCATGTTTTTATGCACATAGAGGTTTTTCCCATATTTTTTCCAAAAGATATAACAAATTAGAATATAAATATTTAGGGTATTTAAAGAATAATTGATAATTTACAGGAAATTAAATATTGTCAAAATATTAATTAAATTACATAAATGGAATATTCATATGTTTCTGAGATCAAGTATCTTTTTATTGCATTTTTTCTGAATTGTCAAAAACCCCTTAATATTTTTTGCAAGATTTCATAAAACCTTAGGGGCCAAAATGCAAAATTACCAAAAAAAATCCCCATCCTTATCACCTCTCTGGTTTCTTCTGGAGAGAGTACGCACATAAAAAGGGAGAGAGGTCGGGTGAGAGAGAGAGAGAGGAAAGAGAGAAGAGAGGGGAAGAAAGAAGGGAGGTTAAGAGAGAATGAGAGGGATAGTGTGTGAGGCAGAGGAGGCGGTGGCGTCTTGCTCTGGCGGCGGCGGCAACGGCTGCTTGGCAGAAGGCGACTAACGGCGTCGGAGGCGGCGAGCTAGCGGCAATCCTCCGGTAGCGCGTCAACCTAAGGCTGCGGGGATGCGAGGAGGAGGATCGGCAAAGGCATCCGCCCGGCAGCAGCGCTAGGGCTGCTACCGAGGGTGGTAGATGTCGGCGGGGCAGCGTGCGCGACGATGGGAGCCAAGGGCGTGCACGCGGCTAGCCACAGGTGACGGCAGTACCTGTCCAGTGGCGACAGCAGATGCTACAGTAGCAACGACAAATCGGCAGGGCGGCCATAGAGTGGCAAGCTATAAAAGAGCATCTGGTGGTGGTGGCAGCTGCACGGCTACATGGAGCCGAGCCAGCAACCGTAGCAGCAGCAAAGGCAGTCAAGAGCAGCGGCTCTACTAGGAAACACGACAGATGGTGATGTCTGGTCAGAACGACGCGTAGCAAGGCATCGCATGCAACATGAGGAGGGGCAACTCCAAGCTTCAGAGCCAAAAGCTCCAACATGTCATCCGCGGTGAGTGTACTATGAATTATGCATATACGAAATAGAGAGAATGATAGAAGAGAAGAGACTGATTAGAGAGGTGCAGCGGAAACGAAACCATTTGAAATCATGATCTGCATAAATGCAAACTATTTAAACCAATTAAATTGTAAGGTAAGTTTTCCTAAAAAGAAGCAGCATCAGTCTTATATTTAAAGGTAAGATAAGATTATTTTATATAACTACACATTTCTCAAATATCTTTTGAAGTACCTTTTTCAACAAAATTCCATACCCGTATGCATTGTAAATATTTGGTGCATATCATCATAGTTTAGATATTCATGCAAACGTAAAAATTGATATTTCTTGCATTATAAAACATTACAAAGTCTTTGAGAATATTTTAAAATATACTATTTCAAAATATAAACCTTAAAGTTCTATGCATGTCATTCAGGTGTTAATTTGGTTGTTATAAATACATTTCGTAGAACGCGGAGTCAGGTAAACGTATACCAAGTCACAGAGAGAAGATAAAAGAAGGTTTGATAACGTTGGATAAGAAAGGACATGACTGATGCTAAAGAAGATATTCCCAACGACAACAACTCGTAGAAGGCCTTGATCTTGAAAGGCAAGTCATATGTTTCTTGATCATTTGTCAACTCCAGTGCTATGAAATTCTATAAAATTTGTCTCACATAGATACTTTAAACATAGGAAAAACCTGTTAGACAATTTAGGTATAATTTGACTAGCGATAGTTATGTTTTGTTCATGGAGGTAGGATGCCCTTGTTAATTGTAGACCATATTCATCTTGACAATGACCAAATCAAAAGGAATAAAATTTGCTCGACGATAGACAAACCTCATTCAGGACGATGAAGGGCCTTGTCAGCTTAGGCCATTTTCACCTTGACAAGGATATAATCATAAACTGAACGTCATTTAAGATCAAAAGGATGAGTTAAGTAAAATAGTTAGATAACATTGGGATTAATGCCATTACATGCTGAGGGCAGAGGAAGATGATGAATCTAGTATGAAACTAAAGATAATTGAATGATTGATAGTCCCCATGGGGTGGACTATATGTCATGTATATTCCTACCCAAAGCGTCTAAGGATACTACTCTTTGCCAAGATGGCATAACACAATTTTCACCCTTCCATGCAACCGAGAAATCAGACATAGAAATGTTTTGGACTGTTGGATAAGGTACTCCGCGGTTGCAATAAGTCACTGACAGCTGGGTATGGTGGCCTCAGTCCTCCTGTCAGGTCTCGATAACAGCTGAGAACCACTCTTCTATGGGGTGACAAAACCTATCAGCCTATAGGTTCCTATGGTCGGAGGGTGGACGAGGTCTCGCTGGGCGGAAACTAGTCCAATAGAACAACACAGGTCTTTGTTGCTTCGACCCTAGCTAAGTCATTGCATTGTATGGGTAAAGCTGGCAGGTTCTGCAGAACTGAAATCCCTAAATCATCGATATACCATGCTTCCGGTATATGAAGCTGTGTTAATGGGTGATTCCGGTGATCTGGACATAAGTAGATTTAATTTTCTGTTATAAATGCTCTCCTGTTATAGGAACCCATTTTTACGCTAGATTCATGTAGCGTACTTTTAGTGCTATAGGTAGAAACAGGGTAAGCCTCTCGCGACTGCGGGGGAGAAAAAAAGGGCGAAGCGAAGTGAAAGCGTAAGCCAAGCCTAGATCCGCCGCTCCTCGCCGCATGCCGATGGTCTTGCCACCGCCGGTCATGAGCGGCGGATCTAGGTCGGGGCTTGTATAGCAGTAGGTTTTGGTGTAGGAAAGGGCTAGCTTGTAGGTATTTTTGGCCGGAGGTGGGAGCGGATGCGGGCTGCGCGTGGGTCTTCGTCTCCGACGGCGATGGTCTCGGCGCCGCCGCCGATGCTCGTCTGCTCGTCATCGTCGTGCTGCGGGGCGGCTTCATCGGCATCAATAAGGGAGTCTTCGATGCAGGTGAGTTCATCGAAGCTATTTTGGGGATGCAGTCCAAGGAAGACCTCTCTGATCCGGGGACGGATCGGGTGAGGAAGAGGAAGAGCCTCGGCGAGGGATTCTCTCTGGACGATCTCCAAATCGTTCGGCGTCGTGTTCTTCACGGGTGGGCAAGCTTGGAGTGTGTATTTTGGATCTTTTGTGTGGAGGGGTGCTGGGGATGTGGTGGTTCGCCGGTGATGAGGTCCATTCCGATGAGTGGTGGCGTCGTCTTCTTGGTCTTTCCTTCTTTTCCTTCGGCCGTGTTGGAGCTAAGGTCCTCGATGATTATGATCGTCTCTCATGATCTACTTGTTGTGTTTATCTCCATATTCCGCCCTTTGTGGCTCGGCCAGGAGATGGTGAGCTTCGTTGCGTCGTCGCCGTGGGAGGAGATGGAGATCATCGCCGGCGAGGGGATTTAGGGAAGAAACGCGAGTTGCCTTGCAGATAGGTCCTTCGAGGGCGTGATTGTAATTTCTTTTTTAAGAAAGGACTTGTTTGTAATAAGCTTAAGGATATGGGAATGAAATGAGTGGTACTCTGGTACCCTTCTCAAAAAAAAAGGTAGAAACAGGGTAAGATGTGGGTAACTAAAAGGTTAAAAATATGACTTTGGTAAATTAATCATTTAACAACTTTAGCTCATGATAATTGAGAGATGACCAACCATGTGATTTGCTGAGTACTCGTGTACTCACCCGCCTTTCATGCGGACCGTCTATTCCAACGGGCAGCCTTAGGTCAAAGCTATGCAACAGAAGACCCTGCAGGAGACGGAAGGAAAGGAACATTGGTCCGGAAGAGTGATGCGGAACCTAGATCACTCCTACGCTCAGGCATTGCCTGTGGGTGTAGAGTGGTCTTTCTGGTTGTAAATTAATAACGTAAGTATTACGGTGGTAGTTTAAATCAGCTTACAGATTATTTCAATTATCAAATAACTCATATTGTGCTAACTAACGATGCATGTTGGTATCTTCTTTGAGCACAACTGAATTCTGGGCAGTTATGCTACGTGGAATGTCTATGTTTTGGGCATCCGCGACACTCTGGAACACCCTGTCCTGTTTTTTGGGTAGGGGACGGTATACCGTTCCCTAGTAGCTCTCTTGACAAAAAAGTGCTAGGTGACCTACATAATGGCAATTTTCCAATTTCACTAGTTTTATAATAGTAGTTCTATAAATATAAACTTAGTAGTGGCAATTCTCTTATTTCCCAACTCTAGAGTGGCATCTATCTAATTATCTCTAAAAAATACTTTTGGAGGCTTTGAAAAGAACCATTAAAAATCTTTTAAAAAATGGTTACAAAATGTTACAACGTTTGGCTTATAAAAAATGACAAATTTCTAGTTATACTTTTTAAATTTTATTTTAAGTTGAAAAGAACAAGGCCTAGAGACCATTAAAAATACACACAAATTCAAAAAAAATGATTAAAAATAGAGAAGTATACACAGCAGAACACTGTAGCTTGTTTGACAATTTATGATTGCTGACTAGCTAACGAGGTGCTTCCAGATCCAGGAACAGTTCGGACAAACGTGGACGTGTCTTCACTCGTCACTGTGGCTATGATGATTGCTGACTAGCTAATATACAACACGCTACATATGCACGCTTGAGTAGTGAGTTGAATTCGATCTTGCTTCTTCCTAGACTGAACGGCGCGGCAGCTGCCAACTGCCGTGTGCCCGGCTACCCACGCGGCGGCGGCGCATGAGCTCACCGAGCGGCGAAACGCCGGGTTGCCAATGCCTGCCACCGACTCTCGTGGGCTGGCACGGTGGTGCGAGCGGGAGCTCAGCGGCGGCGTGACGTGGGCAACCACGCATTGTCTTTTTCCTGAGGAAACGACTTTGCGCCAGCAAGAGGAAGAAAATTGAGGGTCTGTTCCTTTTAGCGAGAGTAAAATTTTTTAGAATTATTTAAAATTTTTCTAAAGATTTATAAATTTGTTACAGTAAAACCGCCAACCGCCAGAAACCGCCGAAAGAAACAGAGTCTGAATATATGCCATCTTATTGGGTTGGACCCACATATTTGTCATCCTATAGATGACAATTTAAATTGGGTGTTTGGTTGCCCTATTCAATCCCAGCACGGCTCGCGGGAGCACAACGCTGCCTGTTTAGATACTCGCATACGCCATGGAGCCTGGCGGGGAAAGCCGAGGCCGACGACGATGGAGCACTCACGTAGACCGAGGCTAGCCTTGCCGTGTTACGCGTGAAGGAAGGCGGTGTCGATAGGGTTATGATTCTCTCAATCTACTACCAACAACCAACCCCATATTTGGGCTTTACATGGGCCACACAACACCTACATGGGCTTTACACAAAGCCCAGCCAACCCGATGCGACGGGTCTTTATCCTTTGACTCGACTGTTCATTTTTCCTGTCTCCGAGCCTTCAACCAGAACTGAAAATCTTGAACCACCTCATGTCCATCTTCATGACGTTCACGTGAGCCTGGTTTAAGTCCAACCGTCCCACCGACGTCCTCGACCGTTCTGAACCTCGATTCTCTCAACCTAGTCCCGATACCCGCTGACGACCACAGCCGCTTCCAAACCTGCACTCAAATGATCAACACAATTTCCACTAGTATATCACTTACCTCCTTGCAAGTTAGAACATGAGCATCCATAATCGTGCAATAGTCCTAATTAATCCGAAATTAGCACTAATCACAACTAGTCAAAACTGCATCTCAAATACACAGCAGATTGTAAAAATTATATCATTTAATCGGTGCATCAAATCACTTCAGCTCAAACGAAAAATTTTTGTCTCGAAGTTCTCTACAAAATTTATGTAGACCAAAAAATCATCTGAGCAAAATAGCATCACGAAATAGTCCAAACTGTAAAAACTATACGTGCTGAAACGATAATTCATCTGACTTCAAACAAATTTTAAAACAAGCTTTTCTAAACAAATCAAATCAAGTCATGTATACTCATCATCATATGAAAATCTCCGTATGGTCTCACAAAGTGACAAGCTCCGCTTCCTTCCACACATGACCGATCCCCACACACACACTTGTTGGACTGCTACTGTGCCACAGCAACCCAACCGTGATCTGCTGCTACTCGGGTGAGAGAGCCTCAAAACTTTTCAGCCTGGACACACTGAGGCACATAAATGGCCAGCAACAGCTACAAGATAGCAGAAACTAAACATGCTCTCCTAGTACAAGTGTACAACTGCAGACAAAGAACAGGAAGTACGGCAATGGCATTAGCCCCTCTTCACTGCCACTCTATACTGAGCTCAGCCGTATCCATTTCATCACGTCCTGTCTCCACCAGATTACCAGTCCTCCGAAGAACAAGAGCGGAGAGGAGGAGCCTGCAAAGATGCCTCTGTTCCCAGTATGCGCAAAGGCAATCACCGGACTCACCGCAGCAGCTGCAGCGCCTATTCTCCAATCTCAACCAGGCAACCATGAAGCACGAGCCTGGTAACGCATGCTCAGATGCAGTCCGCAGCTTTGCAGAAATTCCTTGCGCAGAATTTTGCAGCTGAGTTGCACCTAATGAGATTATCTGTTTTTTTTTCACTTGGATGCTATCATGCCAGGGAGTATCACCAGTGCCATCTTCCTTGTGGCTGGCACAACAGTAATCAGTAATGCTCCTTCCTTTTTTATCCCCGTGCTGTAAGAGCTGCAATTTAGATGTAGGGTCGCTTTCTTTCTCTCTTTCTTTTCCTTTGGCGGAGTTGATGATGAATACCAGGCTGAAGGTAAGATCTATGTTCAAATGGAATTGCACTGAGAGTTATCAGAATGAGAAATCACAAAACAGCTTATCAGCGAAAGCTTTGACATAACACACACTGCTTCAAGGAACTACTATTGCAATCCGAAATTCATGAGAAATGGATCACACCTTGAAGCTCCAGCAACTATGACATCTATGGTTTTTTAATAGAGAGCCAGTAATGGAGCACGTGAGGCGCCTCATAGAGGTGGCCAAACGGGCTGGCCCAAGTGGGACGAACCGGGTTGGCCTGCACTGTTCACTGAACCGGGCCTGCCTGGTTCGTTCAACCGAACCGAATCTGGGCCCGGTTCGGTTCGTATAGTGGTGGCTCGGCCCGGTTTGGTTCTGGTATTGTAGCCCGCATATTTAATTAAATACTCCATCCGTCCCAAAATAGCTGCTATTTTAGGATTCAAAATTTGTCCCAAAATAACTGTTGTTTTAGCATTGGAAACAACCTTTTCAATTAAAGGGGACTCCTCCCACCGGACGCCACATATCTCCCCACAAAAATATTGTTCCCCTCCCCCACGCACTTCGCACTGTCCGCCCCAATTTTCTCCCCAGAGGGCAACCGGTCCCCTCCTCGTACTCTCCTCCCCACCTCTCCCCACCCTTCGGCGGAGCCTCCCCGTCGTCCAGCTTCCTTCCCCGAGCCCGTGAAGATGGGTGGCGGCGGTGAGGGCCTTGAGGGCGGCCGCCGTGGCATCCTCAAGCGCGGCAGCGGTGAGGACCTTGAGGGCAGCGGCCGTGGCATCCTCAAACGCGGCGGCGGTGAGGACCTTGAGGGCGGCGGCCGTGGCATCCTCAAGCACGGTAGCGGTGAGGACCTTGAGGGCGGCGGCTGTGGCATCCTCAAGCGCGGCAGCGGCGGTGGAAGACTCAAGCACGACGGCCGTGGCGTCCTCAGGAGTGGTAGCTGGCCGCAGATCTCTACTCGTACCGGCTGGATCCGCGTGCGCCGCCGGCAGATCAGACGAGGTGGGATCTTATCGGTCCACCCCGACTCGGAGGATGAAGATGAAGGCCTCCAAATCGTGCCGGATTCGGAGAATGAAGGCGGCGCGGTGTCTGCAAAGGGAGCTATGGCCGGTGTGTATGCGAAGGGTGCTGCGGGCGAGGTGGGAGGGGACGACGGCGACCTAATCGTCCAGGACTCGGAAGATGAAGGCGGCGCGGGCATGGAGGTCCGTGCGGATAGTGTTGCGGGCGAGGAGCTCCCGCAGCGGTGGTAGCGCGCTTGGAGGTGTCGCTCACAGGCGTGGATCAAGCGTACCACACCATCTTCGTCGACATGCTCAAGATTCTCGTGCCGGCGTACTTCAAACCCTAGAGTATGTTAAGTTAATTTTAACTTCTGCCTGTATTTTGGTTATATTTTGGATTAGAGGAACCTGTTCTTGTCGTTGAGTATTGTTGACAACTATCCGGTCCTATTTTCATCTAATGCTACTATGATCTGTTAATACTGGTCCACATTCTCGCATCAGTCTCTACCTATCTGTGTTTCATCTTGGTATACACCTGCATGTCAGTGTCCTTAGTTGGTTTATTTCTTCTTGTCATATCTGCCCAATCGGAGTAATCTAATATCATAATACCACTGCTCACTGATGTATCTGTATTACTCAAATCCCTATTGAAATCTGCGATACGAAAACTAAGTCAATCATTTTCTAATTTGCTCTTTACTGTTCTAGGCCATCGTTATTAGCATGATTTGACACATCTTTGCAGAAGTCCAAATAGATTACTGACCTCAATTTGTTTTTTGCATTGCTGTCCCATGGTTGTGATGGCTTCAGTTTTGTCATATATTGTGTTACTGAATCATGCTTGTCCTCTATAAATTCTTCTCGCCCAGAATAACTGCTTGTTCACACTTTTTTTTACAGGTCCGTCTCTATTGTTTATACCATGATTGGGGATGTCTGCCTGTACATTGTTGGCAAGGATGAATATGATGAGCTTGCTCGTGAGTATTGAGAGTTTGAGTATTGAAACTTCTGCCTGCATTTTGGTTATATTTTGGATTAGAGGAACCAATGCACTGAGTTTGCTTATATTTTGGATTAGAGGAACCTATGCACTGAGTTTGCTTATATTTTGGTTTAGATGAAGCTTTGCACTGAGTTTGCTTATATTTTGGATTAGAGGAACCTATGCACTGAGTTTGCTTATATTTTGGATTAAAGGAACCTATGCACTGAGTTTACTTTAAGAACTGATGAAGAAGTGTTAATGCAATCCACATAAAAAAAAACATCACTGAGTCTCATTACAAGGTTAATTAGTTGGCCAACTCATCTTAAACCCTCTCATACAGCTGACGATCACAACTAAGCCTCTTAGGCAGAATCCCTAGCGCCTCTAGCCTCTCCTTGTTCATGTGAGGCACCTTGTACCTATTGCCTCCATTATCTTTCATGACTTCAATCAAACATCCTTGTAATGTCAGAAACACCCTATTCAAAATTTGTGGATTATAGTCGCGGTATTCTTTCTCAACATTCTGTATCAGCTCTTCCATGTTTCTAGAGATCCTATTAGCGGTTAAGGACTGTAGTGAAGCAAAGAACCCTAGATATAGTGCATTCATGTCTGGTGAATTAGGAGGCCGGTTCATAATGCGTATGTCAAGCCATGTAGTGCCTACAGCAGCACTAAGTTGATCATCATTGGTTGGCACATGAGTTCTTGCGTTGTCTTGTTGTATCCATATTGTTTTCCCAACATCTTCTAGAGGCCATTTGTTAACAATAGCCGGCAGTAGCTTAGCAATCATAAATGACCTCACAGTATCTCGACCCACATTGATTGGCTTTGTAACTAGAGTCCCCCTTTCTCTGTTTTTACTTCTCCTTTGGGCTGGTTCCTACAAGTAAATGAAAGTAGTCATTCACAGCATTGAAGCATCGAAACAAATGGATTATGTAAAAAAAAGTAGTGGTACCTTTCTAATAAAAGCCCACACGCCTATCTTGCCATCAAAAGTGCAATTACCTTCACTATCAAACCTAGGCACGGCAACGGTGATAGAAACATAACTTTCTCAATGGAATTCTTGTTGTGCATCTTTCTCTGTATGGGTCCGGCTCATCTGGAAGCATATAAAAGTTCTTGGCTTTTTTTGTTGTGTTGAACCACTTCTCATCTAGGTGCACAATGTTATCCATTTCAATAAACTTGGGATCATTTGGCAATGTTCTTTGGTCTAACATTGAAACACACCACCTTAGCCTCTCCTTTTTGTTTGGTTCCTTCAACATTGGCTTTAGTGAGTTTGAGTGCCGTCGTATTAGCCCTTGCTTGAACCACCGATGAAGAGTGCTTTTCTTTACACCAATAGCTTCAGCTAGAGAGCGATTGTACTTCTTCGATGCAATGGCACATTAGCAACTTTGTCCAAGATCAACTGAATTCTTTTTGCCACAGTTCTTGGACTTTCTTGATCTTACATCAACGGAATCCTTCAAGACGACAATTGCTTCACTCTCTGCCAAACACGTTGTATTGTTGAAATATGTACATGAAACATCTCTGCAACAATCCTTGTACTGTTTTTTTAACCTTCCCCGAGTACTTCTCTCAAGCAAAGCTGCATATACCTCTTGCCTTTGTAATTCTGTTAGATTGTTGCACTGATTGATCTCATTTACATGTGCATGATGGTCGTCATCGTCACTTGAGTCATCCAACTCATCTTGTTCGAAGACAACGTCAACAGCATCGGCGTACACTCCATAGTCGTGTATATCTGCCTCAAGGTCTTGCATTCCATCAGCTATAACAAGAAAACAACAAAGGTCTACGTTTTCATTCCAGTTTTAACTATGGTTGTATGGTTCTATCTAAATTTTCATTCCAGTTATAACTATGGTTCTATCTAAATTTTTATTTTAGTTTTAACTATAGGTATAGAAACAAATTATTCTGGGATGATTCTATGTTTTCATTCCAGTTTTAACTATATCTAAAAACAAATGGATGTATGATGATTATATCTTTTTCATTCTAGTTTTAACCAAAAATACAAGGATATGCAAAAACCTGGATCCTGTTCTCCATCTTCAGCATCATCTGTAGGATATGCTTCTGCCACAGCTGAACCATTGAGATCAGGTAATACATCTTCTTCTTCCTCTGGTACATGCAAACCTGGATGTTAGTCTTACATGAGTTCAAACCTAGATTTTAGCTTTACACATAAATAAAGACATACCTGGATGATCCTCTTGCCTTCTTTCATCTTCTTCTTCGCAAGCAACTGCTACATTTAGATCAGGTATGTCATCTCCTTGTCCATCTGCTTGTGGAGACAAGTTCAGATCCAAGGGCATAACTTCAGTTTTCTTTGGTCAATGTAGGAGATGGAGTGGGGACGTGATGGGCATAATAGGCGCACTTGAGAATGCAGAGCCCTGACTTGATTTGGGGCACACTATATAGTGTAGTGGCGGCAATTTTTTGTATTGAATGTAAAAGACACCACTGTTTTGTTTGTTTCCCGCTAACAGTGAGTGCAGTGGCGCTAATGAAAAGTACTGGAGCGGCGCCACTGTTTTGATTTTTTTTGGCGCTAATGAAATATTGGATTGGCGCCACTGTTCTCTTTTTGATGCTACTGTTCTCTTTTTGGCGCACTGTTTTCTTTTTGGCGCTAATAATGGCGCCCTTGTTCGGCCAAAAAAATCTGGCGACTTCAAAAAGATGGTTTTGCATGCAAAAGGCAAGGGTACATGCGTCTTTACCCAACACCACTAATTTGGCTGAGAATCTCTAAAACAGCAGTTATTTTGGGACGGAGGGAGTATATGTTTATATGTTTATTTCCTTAGAATATATAATTTATTTCTTTATTTTATAACATATATTTATTAAATATAATTATTTTCTTATTTTTTATATACTAGTACAATGCTCGTACGTTGCAACGGAACTACAAAGGGAAGAAAGGAAAATATAAATCGGAGCAATATATGAAATTATACAGGGTGATTTATGAGGCAAGGTGTCCCAACATATGAAATTATCCCACCATCTTGTTTCGCCGGAGAGAGGCTTAACGGCGCAGCGTATCCCCGTATTCTTCATCTTCATCACTGGCGTGTTGAGAATGGGACTTAATTTCCATAGCGGTGCGGATAGACACTACGTGGATACATGTACAATTTTATTTTTAATCCGAGACTTTGGTGTAATTTATAAGGTATAGCTAAACGCATGTGCTTTACTACGAATAAATATCATGTTACTATCTATTGTGTCATATTTGATTTGTCTAGCCCACACTTTAGCTTCGCATTCAGCCTTTTCCACTTGATTACGTCTTGTTTTTACATTCTCAAACTCCGCTTCAATGCTCAAATGCATAGTTTTTTAGGATCCTTTAATTGGTATATATGTTAATAAGTTTCCTAAAATACAATATATTAAAATAAGGAAGCTAGATAAATATGATGAATTTTGATAGTTTGATTGAAAACTTTGAAGAATACAATGCACAGAAATAAGAAGAGCAAGTCTAAATAAATAGAAAGTAACCTGACTATATTTAAACCATTGGATAGATTGTATGGTGAAGATTAAAAGTCGGTAACACCACCACCACCACAAGACTCTTTTTAATAGTATAGAAAAGGAAATATTTATGGAACATAATTCATGTATCTCTCAAAATCCATCTTAATGTCTAACTTAGCCAATTTGTTCCTTTAACTCAATCCATCTCAATGAATAAAAGGAAAAATTTATGGGACAAATCGTGAGTGGCGGTAGAATAACTAAGATTATCAGTGCAGAGGCTGGGTGGTTACCGTCGCGGGGTGGGGCGGGACATGTAGGGAGACGCGACACTGGTAGGGGCAGGGCAACATCGATGAGGCCCCTCAAAGGAGCGCGGGACACCAGAGGGGAGCCATCTTTGGAGCTCTGCTAAATATGCCATAGAGGTCATCGACGTTCGAGTCACCTCTAGATTGAGACCACCACACCAGATTTGGGTGTTTGAGGAAAGAGACAGTTTGTGTAAATGGAAATTGCAATCATGTGCTACCTATAATTAATGTCTCTACTAATTTAGGGATCTAGTAATTAATTGCATGCTAATTAACATCTCCACTAATTTAGGGATCTAGTAATTATGGACATGCTAATTATATCCCCACTAATTTAGGGATCCAGTAATTAATGGCTCTTTTCGAGAGCCCTTAGTAATTAATGACTTACTTGATCTGAGCCGTTGGATAGATTGGAGGGTCTAGATCGAAAGTTGATAACACCACCACCACCACCATTACAAACTTTTTAATAGTATAGATTATTTTTAGGCTAAAATGAGTTGGCCCGCTTGTAACCGGGCTGGCCCGGTTTGGCCCGATTACTGTGCGAACCATGCTTGGACCGAGACCCCAGTCCATTGGCTCGTTAGGCCTGGTTTGTACAGTAAACTAGGCCAAGCGGGCCCGAACCAGGCTGACCTAGTTCATTTGTTGGCCACCTCTAAGCGCCTGGAGGTCCACACGCCGCCGCCAGCGTCCTGCCTTCGCGTAGGCTTGCTCATCATCCCCACCAGCCATTGCAGTGAGAGAAGCCTCTCGAAGATGCAGTCAGAGAATGTCATTTCCTGGATATATATAGTAATAGAATGTCATTGCCTGGTAAATTATCAAACCTGATCTGTTAGAGGTGGCATGCAGTCAGAGAAGCCTCTCCAAGGTAAATCCTTTTGCATTGTGCATTCTTGGATAAATTCTTATCATAAAGAAAGTGTTTCAAATATTTGTTTGTTGTGTCACCTTGATACAGGACGTCTGATAGTTTGACCCAATATTCTGTCTAATTTGCTAGTCTGTTTGCACTCTGACTCCTTATGTTTGGCATCACTTTTTTCAGGTAGTAACAGGTTTGTCAGTGGCCGGAGTAAATGCCAATACAATGTGTGAACTAGGATCTGGAGGTGTCTCCCTGGTAGCTAACGCATTCCTCCAGTACCAATTTCCTTTATAGAAATTTTTGTGGAGGCAAGCAAAATGAATCTTTTATGACAAAATTTCGATAAAGAGTGCCATATTACCCCAATAGTTTAGGGTTTAGGGTTTAGTTGATACACATGTTGATTAGTTTACCCATATGTAATGGATACACATGTTGATTAGTTGATATAACATCTCATCAGTTGCCATTAGCTTTAGCAGATGAGTGACCCAAGTGCTTGGACATATTTTAATTGAACATAAGGTCCAGCTATTAAGATCTGGCAAATGATCAACAATGGCACTCACTCCAAAATGTCACTACACAATGATTTGGAATATTACAATTACAGTGTCATGTGACATGTATATGGTGCATGTACGATATTGTCATGGATTTTCATACTGGTACATCTCTGAAGAGTCATTTTGTCCAGGTTTCAATGGCCATGCGCACTTTTGGGACATTTGGAGTAAGAACAGCTTGGTATGATAAAATTAATATGATTGAAGTTATTTTATGAATAATAAGGCCCGGCATACATATAAAATAATAGGGGTAAAAGAATATGGAGCTCCTGAATTGTGTTGACCGCTCAGAGTCAGGACTTCTATTTTTCTATGTAATCAACATTCAGATGCAGCATTTCGTATTTGAATTCGAGAAATTCTGACCTTGCTTTCTATATGACTGCAGCCTGTCATATTTATTTATACATTATGTACTTTTTGTTGCATATGTGGCACGCTCTTCAGAGATCATAACAAACTCGCTGGGCATTCCATTGTATGAACCTTTTTCTTAGTTTTCATTTTAAGTTAACTGTCTAGCAGTCTAGCTAAAACATTTATTTTCCCCAGATTTTGTTGTAAAAATGATGCATCCATAATAATATACTGCTTGTTATAAGATTTACCCTTGTGTGATAATCCTGGAAGGACAAAATATCACAGAATTGGCATTTGTAACAAATAAATGATATGGAATTTGCTGAAGTTATTACTTCAAGAGAGTATATTTTTTCCTGCATTTAAGCTGTAGTTTCTTAAGAATTACTAAAATGGCATAAAGTGCCATTACTCACTAGTCATCACAGTGTGTTTAAATCCACATTCAGTAATGTCTACTCTTCAGCCAATGATGATGTTACTATGGTTACAGATGGGAGAGTGCTACCATGTTTTCACTGGCTTTTGGGGGGATATGTTACTTTCGAAGGTAATTGCCAAATGTTAGTCTTCACCAAGAACTGTTAAAACAAATGTCTCTTTTCAAAATCACATAATCTTTTTGTTAGACTTATTTTTAAATCACAAGGGATATTCAAGCTCTGTATTATGGCATCTACTGACTACATTCAGTGTAGCTTCAAGTCTTTGTCATTTTCATTGTGACTGTTATCATTCATTTTCAATATTTTAAAAAAAACATACATGCAACTAAAGACTCCTAAAAGGTAGAAAGTTTGCTAATAAAAAAAGCTATCTTATCAATTCTGATGCTCAATAGCCTAGGTGATTTATCATCTTAATATGTTATACCATAGACTAGCGCTATCATTGAATACTTCTCCCAGAGATAATAAGAAATAAATATAATTGTATTGGTGACTGCAGTCAACGAGTCATTGGTGCAGTAAATGGTGTTTTGGTGTTCGGCATCCTAGCATCCTTCACCTCTCTTGTGGTACGTGCTACAGATATGCAGCAAGTTATTAAAATCAATTTCTAACCATTTTAGGATTTTTCATATAGTTTTACAGGCACATATCATAAATATTAGAAACATCAATGATCCTAGCAATCAATGACGAGAATGCAACATGACCAAATTAATTTTGTTTGAAGAACATTCTATGATATAGAGAGATAATTTTCAACATAGTCCAAGTTTACACATATGTAAGGAGCAACATTAGTGAAACAGTGTGCAGGCCCAGAGCCTCATGTTTATAGATAAACAGGTCCTATTTTACAAGAAAATATTGCCCCTTTTTTTAATAATTCTGTCATTCTCCTTTGTCGTATGATTTCAATAGAGGAAAAATATATATGTACTCTTGGTGGCAAAGCTAAGATGAGAAGACTACTGCAAATAAAAAACATAAAAAACCTACCACAGAGTATTGTTGGTGAACACACTGACTGGTGTGATCCTCACAGGTGGTGGCGAGTGGAAACCTACAGTGGACTTCTCTTATTGAAGCAAATTTTGCTGCTGCCCCACAAAGTATACCAATAATTGTTCTTTCATTTGTATACCAGGTAATGATGCTTACCATATTCACTTCAAATAAATTAATCTCCTCAGCACTAACTGAGTATTTTTCTTAACAGAACGTAGTTCCTGTTCTGTGTACAAACTTGGAGGGAGACATGTCAAAAGTAAGGTAAGGTTATGAAGATAAATCTCATAATACCTGAATGAATACAGAACTTGTGGCAGCAGAGAAATATAGGGAAAATTGCACTCATGTCATTATAAAGTCGATGTTTTGCAAAAATCCACTCCATGTGACAATGACATGTGAGCCCTGGATCCAAATGTTATAAACATATGAATGACATTTTCGCAAAGTGGAAACTTTATAATAGCATGATTGCAATTCACCCAGAAATATTATCTCTTGTTTTGAGAAAAACAAATGGATAACCACGGTTTCACATAAAAAAGGAAATAAACATCATAAGTTTTCTGTTAAACTGACAACGATAGTATATCCTAAGTTGGTGACCTCTAGAAGCATATGTGTATCCTTGTTGAATGTTGCAGGAAGGCCATTGAGTAGGTACTGCCATACCCCTTACTCTATTTCTCGTATGGGATGCTGTAATCCTGGGGACAATTCCAGGCCTCGCAGGGGGTGGCACTATAACTGATCTGTTAGAACAACTTAGATCAAGTAATAGAACAACTTAGATCAAGTAATGGGATAGGAGGGGTAAGTTTTTTTTTTTTTTTGAGCAAGTGGGGTAAGTATTTTTCAAGCTGAACATACAATGTTTTTTAAAAAAATGAGATTAATTTGAAAACGTCTTTTGGTTTGCAGCATATCATTCAGGCATTCTCATTTCTTGCAATACCTCCCATAGTCCCAGGAGGAAAAATTACCCTCGCATTTGTAATGGGGGGTGCCTTGCATGTAATATTTTCAGAGATTTTCATGGACATAATGCAGTTACACGGACTACATTGACAACTGGTGAAGTTGAAAAGACATACAGTTCCAGTGTTCCACAATAGATGCCTCTGCATATTTTCATGCATTATTGCCAATAGGTAGCATATGTGTAGTCAAAAGTGATCAAGCCAGTGTTTCTAGTTTTTCTTAACTAATCCCTTCACAGTTTTGTCAAGTTATTCTGTTGGATTGAGTTGACTTGCACATATTTCCCTTCTATTGTTTGTATAGTATATATTTATCAGTAGGGCCGTCCCCTGCTGTTCCTTTAAGATATTGCTACATGTAAGTTGTAAAAAAAACTTTTTTAGCCTAAGTATATTTTATTAAATGCAAACTGGGAAACAAAGACTTCCAAAGTTTCACAAAAACCCTGCAAAAATAGTAAATGCTAGATAAACAGTGTTGAAGATATTTCCTTGACCTCATGAATTGTGTGTGCGCGCGTGGGAAATTTATAACAGAACCATTTCACTAGTTCATTTTGCAATTCATGATGTTTCTGAACTTATTCGGGTCTACCATCAAGATGAACTTATGTCCACAGACACATTGGATCAGACAACTCTGCATGATCATATTCATTGGTAGAAGAAACAATTCCATACATCTAATAAAAATAGCAAGTAAACGAAGCATATGATGAGGAAAAACATACTTTATGTAATATACCAGAGTTTAGATTCTCTTCTACCAAAAATCATTGCACGAACAGTTTCCCCCTCTAAAATGATGAAACCTGGCTCTATCACGAACCACGATTTCCCGATTATAGATCTTGGACACTAACTTGGCAAACTTGTGGCAGTCCATACAAAAGCGAAGATTTTTCACTATTCTGATTGCAGCATCCGGAGGGCCTCCAATGATCCCAAACGCTATCGCAAGCTTCTCACTGTGATGTCCAAGTGCCTGCTCTTTCTCTTCCTCTTCAATGTCATAGAACACTTCTGCAGTCTCTGTTACATAACCTTGTTGTCTCATCCTTGCGCCAATCTCAGCCAGCTTTGCATCAATGCCATCATATGATGGATGTGATTTGTCACCTGAAATGAACTCATGGATGGAACCATCCATCTCAATCGAGCTGCAGCCAGGAACCTTCTCAATTCCCTTGCTTCTCATTGTCCTCCGAGCATCCTCAACACCATTCCACCTGCCCACTGCAGCATAGAGATTGGACAGGAGGACATGGTCGCCGCTACAAGTGTCTTTCATCTCAGACAAGACGACTTCGGCCATCTTGACATCCTTGTGGAGCCGGCACCCACCAAGTAATGCCCTCCAGATGACCACATCTGGGTTCATTGGCATTCCTGTAATGAGCTTGTGTGCTTCCTGTAGATGACCAGACCGAGCAAGGAGATCAACCATGCACGCATAATGCATAAGGATTAACCTTATCCCGTACTTCTTGGAAATATTGTTGAAGTGCTCCCTCCCTACATCCACAAATCCACCATGGCTACATGCCAATAGGACTCCTACAAAGGTCACTTCATCCGGTGTCACCATTCTATCAAGCTCCATTTGGAGAAACATATCCAGGGCTTTCACTGAGTAGCCATTGATGGCCAAGCCGTTGATCATGGCGTTAAAGGTGCAAGTGTTCCTCGCCGTCAAGCCGGTGAACACATCCAGCGCAAGCTCCACGGCGCCGCACTTGGTATACATGTCCACAAGCGCCGTACCAAGGAACACATCCCACCGGAGCTTCTTCTTCTCCACGTATGCGTGGATCCACTTCCCTGTCTCCAATGCGCCGGCACTCGCGCACGCAGACAACGCGCCGACGACCGTCCCACGGTTCGGGACGAAGCCTTCCTCCATCATCCGCCGGAAGAGACAGAGAGCCTCGGCGGGCTGCCTGTTCCCGACGTACCCAGATATCATGGCGTTCCAAGAAACCAGGTCCCTCTCCGGCATCTCCTCGAAGACGCGCCTCGCCGACGCGACGTCCCCGGCGCGGCACAACCCAGAAAGCATCGACGTCCACGTGACGGCAGTCGGCGCCGGGACCCGGTCGAACAGCCAGCGCGCCGAGACGACGTCGCCAGACACGACGTAGGCATGGATCATGGAGTTGAATGAGACGGTGTCCCGGCGCGGCATTTCGTCGAACACCATGCGTGCTTCGGCGACGCTGCCCGCAGCACCGTACCCATGGATGAAGGCATTGTTGATGCGCGTGTAGGGGTGGAGCCCGAGCTTGAAGAAGACGGCGTGGAGGTGGGAGACGCAGCGGTAGGTGTAGGTGGAGGTGGAAGCGGATTTGAGGAGGGAGAGGAAGGTGTACTGGTTCAGGCGGGATAGCTGCATGCTCATGCTCTTGCCTGTTAACCTGTGGTGTTTGAAGGTGCCGTTTCTGCGTTGCTTCAGTAATTTAGTAAGAATTCAGAGTTTAGTAAGAATTTCACGTTAATTTTATAACAGACAGTTGCAAAAGTCATGGATATTTTCCTGCATTCCAATATTGCACATTAACACTGACGTTTTACACAAGCAACAAGGCAGTGCAGTGCACTGCGTAATACAAATAAAATCAAACCAAAACAGGGTCGTATGACCAGACAATACCAACTGTCAGAATATATATCTCTGTTTTTGTTCCGAACTAGCGAATTGTACATCTGTTTCGGTACCACAGCAGGAACAATACAGCATTCGTAGTCACCACTCAGCAGAGACCAAATCACTCACCCGTCATCAGGTCACAGAAAATCTTCCTGAGCATGGCAGCAGTGTTCTGAAGACAGGAACCGAAGCTAACAAAAAAGAACAACCAAATCTACAAAAAACCAAGTACATGATGAAGAAAACACTGATCTTGTGCTACACCATTCAGTTTGCTATGCTCCAATCCATGCCAAGAAGTTGTAATCGATCATGACAAACCACCGAATACCTGCAGTGTGATGAAGCAGATTAATGCAAGCGTAAAGAGGGAGGGGGGCTACCAAATAAATTAACAGAGGGCTCCAAACTTACTCCAGCTAAAATATCATTTGAGAGCTTTGGCTTCGGTTTGGAGCTTGTCTCCTCGACCGGTTTCTTTTGTTGAGGGATTGGGCGAGCATTTTTTGTTTTAAGAACATCATTGGATTCTGTCCCTTCAGTCTTCTGCTTCTGTTTTAAGGATTTCAGCAAGTCATACAGAGATAACATATTGAAACTTTATACTCCCTCCGTTTACTTTTATAGGATGTATTTTGATTTGACAAAATCTTTGAAGGTATAATTTGACCGCTAATTTTTCTTATTATATATTGTCGATTTCTGCAAAATAATATTGTATCAAAAGCAATTTAGAATACAAATTTATTGATACATCTTTTGTAAACTAAAGATGCATATAATTTAACTAATTCTTGGTCAAAAGATTACGAAGTTTGACCTTTTCAAATCAAAATACGCCTTATAAAAAAACAGCGGGAGTACTAAATAACATAAAGAGGGAGGACTATCCAGTGTTCAAGATAACTTGCGACTGTATTTTTCCATATAAGAATCAGAGCATGTAGCATCCATTCATGACTGATATTTATGAATTGAGATGACATAAAATCAAATAGAAAATCCACCAACTGGACAAATTAAAAGCATGCTGGCATTTGCTCCTGGCTAAACAGAAATGCAAGAGAGGCCTGTTATACTATAAGTATGTGAAACATGAAGACAAACCTTTTTCCTGCGTTCTTGAATAAATTTATGTGTACGAGATTTTTCAACATTAGACAGATAGTAATCACGTTGTTTCTTTGCAGTTGTTATCTCCAAGGTTAGTTTCTGCTCCCGGATATGAGTCTTCTCAGCTGCATTATATTACAAGGATCAGACAACCTAAAAAATAGCTCCCATCTTAAAAGCACAACTTTATGTCTACTTTTAAGGTTTTTTCAGAAACTTTTAACATACCTGTTTCACCAACCAGATCATCCCATTTGAACTTCCTGAGGTACTTTATGTTCCAAATGTCATAATAAAAGGAAGACCTCTTCTTCCCACCTGATAAGATACAAAATTATAACTGATTAGTTTTTAACAACTGCCAGAAAAGAAATTAAGCTCTATTGCACAAATAATATGAATTTCATTCAGTGGCTACAAGAGCAGATGAAATCAACCCTTTGACGCAAAATAGAAAACAAAAGGAGAGGGTGGCAAGGATCAGGGGATCAAAGGGAAGGACGGTTCCTTCATAGTTTCATGTATTAAAACACCCTGAGGTACAACCAACAGGAACATGGAGAGAATAAACACATACAGACAAATAGAATTGAGAAGTTAGAACACACCTATTTGTTCACCATTAAGAAGATTGGCCACCCTCTTGGCAACACTTTTCTTTGCAAATTCAATCCACCTGGAAATATGCTAGATTCATCACGAATACATACAATCAACGAATAAAACAAAGGAAAATAATTTCAGAATTTAGTGAAATATAAAACATCATTGGCCCATCTCTTTTTTCCGTTTCTAGCATACCCTTCAGAGTAAGCCTTAGCTCGAACATTAGCATGCTTGCGATGACCTTCACCTGGAGGATGGAGATGACATTAGTATATGACGAGCCAGGTTATTAAACATCAAAAATCCAATACAGCGTTATGTAAGCATCAAGAAGAGCACTTCAACATGTAATGGCCCTTATTTTCAAGACCAACACTGAAAGATGCCTAACCAGAAGAGGCAAAAAAAAAAAAAGAATTGTGTGGTGTTAGCATGCAGAACAAAATTATCTGCATGAGACGAAATATCCTGTTCAGCCTTTTCCCTTTGCTGAGAACAAACTTAGAGGCATGGCTTTGGCTTGTCTGAACAGGCTGAAACCTAGAACACCATGAACAGAATAAAGGCAAATAGAACAAACAGAATATCTTCACAAACAAAAGCAACACAAACAAACCTAGAACAACATGAACAGATATTGGTTCATAGTTCCCACATATAACTATCTAATCAAGTAAGCAACAATGGTACCAAATCTTTAAGCGTATCAAAAGGCACCAGAATATACAACCATGTCTCTCAGAGGCATGGCTACATAGTGGTAAACTATAAGCAGAACTATAGCCTTAAAGAGTACCAAGTGGCGGTAGCACTACACCGCTATCGAGTGCATCTCACTTGATCAGCCAACAGAGACAACAACCTCACATATTAATTAACCTTTCTACCTAAAATCATTGCATTGTTCTCTGCATATTCACCCAGAAAACAAGCACAGCTTCCAGCATACCGTGCTCGTTAAACACACACTAAACAGAGCACTTCACAGTTACCAATTCTGAAAAACAAAAACTTACAGCAAGAAGAGGGCATCGCCCCAGTGTGCTGCACGATGGGAATTACCTTGGGGGACGAGGTAAATCCTCTGCACCTCGCCGTACCTGGAGAGCATTTGGCGAACGTGCGACGGGTTCATGTGGGGAGGGACGCGGCTGAGGTAGCAGACCCCGCGCTTGCCGAGGCCATCCAGGCTCTTCAGCGACCGCTTCCTATTCCTGCCCCCCGCTTCTCCCTCGCCTTCGCTTCCAAGACCCTCCTCCTCCTCCTCGAGCATGTCTTCCTCTTCCGTGTATTGGTCGCTCTCGGTGGTCTCCTCCATGGGTACGTTCGTACTTCGGGCGGCGGCGGCACGGGAAGGGGCGGCGGCGGCGGCGCGGAATGTCATAACCTAGGGAATAAAACTCGAAGACGACGACCCCGCGCGCGCGCGCCGGGGCGGCGGCGAGGGCGGGGCCTCCTGGCCTGCGTCGGGGCGGCGCGGGCGAGGGTTCTGGTGTGGCGGCGGCACCAGAGGGGACGGGAAGCAGTGGGGAAGGATGGACACGAGCGCGGCCACCCGGCGCAGGAGCGAGTGGAGCAGGTGGCGGCCCTGGTCCAATCAGATAACCAATTTAAAAGTGACACCTAATACACCTCAGTTTCATAAAATATCTAGCTATCCAATTTCTTCAAGATTTAATACTTTTGCTATTTTTCTAAATTTCTCACAATTTCCAGGTCAGATTTGTGGCAAAATCCCACATTTGCCCCCTGGGCCCATATGGCAGATTAGAGTGAGGGGGTTGTCTAGACCGAACCAGATTAGAGGGGATTGGCTCTCGGACCCGACGGCGCACTCCTCTCCCCCACGCTAGGGTTTAGCCCAGGCGCACCCTACCCAACGGTGACCTCCACGGCGACCCCAACCCTACCGGCGATCGGCCTCCTCAGCGAGTGCCATGGCGAGGTCGTCCCCGGCGCCCGCTCGCACGCCCATCTTCGCACAGTTCCAGCCGCCCCCCACCCTCTACAACCCCGACAGCGACCTCTACGGCAACCCCAACCTCACCGGCGACCGGCCTCCACGGCGATTGCCACAACAAGGTCGTCCCCGGTGCAAAGATGAGCAGAGCCCCCCCTCCCACGGACAGCAGTCTGCATCGGTAAGTGGCCACGTGAAACTAAAGCTTGCTGTTTTGCCATGTGTGCGTCCTCCTGTCACATTAATACAAGGATTTGTAGCGATTTATAGCGATGAGTAAATGGAATAGGCATGATTAGGCAGTGACCTAACACACATTTTCCTTTTTCTCTTTTAGTGTATACGTAACTAACATGGGAACAAGGGTCAGCGAGGTTGCACCAAGTACTCTGATCGAGGAGGCACATGATGAAGTTGGTGCCAGTAGTCCGATTGGCAGCCGGCAGTGTGGCACGATTACTCCATGCGCTGCTGATTAGGGGAAACTGGTTGGGATAGCCTGTGCATAACTGGTTTGCAGCTTCGGTGATGTAGGAGCTTTGGTGGGAGAAGATGAAATTTATCATTTGATTGGGTTGAGAGATGAGGATAGGAGAGCAGGCGCAACGGATAGACAGGATGATGGTACTGACATGGGTAGGGTTGATGACCAGGATGCTATGGATGAAGGGGATGATGATGGTTCTGACTGCGATAGAGAAGGAGATGGTTATCGAGTGTTTGATAATGTTCCCGGTGAGGCAAGTGTTCAGTACGATAGATAGAACCCTTTAATGGCAGTGGGGAGCTCCTATCCTAGCATGGCAGACTTCAGACTTGCTCTCAGGCAGCACATTATTATTGGTCAGTTTGAGGTGCGGACAGAGAAATCATCAACAGATGGCTTCAGGGGATCTTGCAAAGCAGAGGGTTGTCCTTCGGCTATAGTGGCAAGGATGATGCGTGATGCCAAGTCTGTCGGGGTATGTGTTGTTTTGTTTACTTTGTGTTGAGTCCATTGTCTTGTATTTTGTTATTGAATTGACCATTGAAGTGTTCATGTACAGGTAACTATCAATCAATCTGATCACACGTGTGCAGCTACCGGGACAGTGAGGACAACGATGGCATCTTACAAGTGGACTGCAAAGAAGTCTACACCATTGCTTAAGCAAAATCCAAATATAGGGGCAAAGGAGCTAAAAGATGAGTTAGAAAAGAGGTATGATGTTGTCATAGGGTATTCTTCAGTGTGGCTGGGAAGGCAAAAGGCAATATATCAGATTTTTGGGTCTTGGGAAGAGAGTTTTGAGATGTTGTACAGATTCAAGGTAGAGGTGGAGCTTAGAAGCCCTGGCAGTGTTGTAGAGATAGGCCTGAAGGGTGATGGTGATGAGGTATACTTTCACAGATTCTTTTGTTGCTTCAAACCTAGCATAGATGGTGTTCTGAATGCTTGTCGTCCATACTTGGCCTTTGATTCAACTGCTCTAAATGGTAGATGGAATGGCCATCTTGCTTTAGCCACATTTTTAGATGGACACAATTGAATGTATCCCGTTGCCTTTGGTTTCTTTGAGGCAGAAACAACCGACAATTGGACATGGTTTATACAGCAGCTGCAGAAAGCCATTGGGAATCCAATACACCTATCAATAAGCTCAGATGCCTGCAAGGGGTTGGAGATAGCAATTAAGGCAGTGTACCTCTGGGCAGAGCATAAAGAATGCTTTAGGCATTTGATGGACAATTTTGTCAAGAAGTTATAGGGCCCTGTGTATAGCAATATGTACCCTGCTGCTAGAGCATACAGGGAGGATAGATTTATCCATTACATTGAGAAGGTGTATGAGGCATGCCCTGCTGTCAAGCCATGGTTGGCTAAGCATCACTCTCTGCTTGGGATAAGAGGAAAATTTAGAGAAGAGATAAAGTGTGACTACATCACCAATAATCTTGCAGAGTCATGGAATAATTAGGTAAAGTACCTCAAAGACCTCCCAGTGACTGAGCTAGCTGATAGCATAAGAGCAAAGACAATGCAGCTATATAACAGGAGAAGATTGGTGAGAGATTGCAAGGTCTGATGCTTCCTGTGGTGGTCCAGGAGCTTAATGCAAAGACAAGAGCTTTGGGCCATTTTAGAGTCACACTTGGTGGTAGGCACAAGGTAGAAGTTACTCAGATCAGTGAAGACTTAGAGGTTCTCAGGCATGTGGCCCAGCTAGACAAACATGAGTGCACATGCAGGGAATGGCAAGTGTCTAGCAAACCCTGCCCACATGCCTTGGCTTTTATCACCAGCCAAAGAAACCACAAGATGGAGGACTATCTGCATCCTTACTTCTCAGTAAGATGCTTCTAGCTAGCATATGCAGGTTGTATAGAACCACTTACTGACAAATCACGGTGGCCTAAGGTTGATCTTGGCTTTAGAGTTCTGCCACCAATGAAGAAAAGAGCAGTTGAAAGGCAAAAGAACAGGATAGTTGGCTGTCTTCAGAAGGGTAAGGGGAAGGGAAAGGGTATGTGGCAAGTGAAGTGCAAGAGATGCAGTGAGCTGGGACATAGATAGACTTCAGCGAAGTGCCCCATGAACGACACTAAGAAAAGGTATGTGCATATCCAAAATGGTCAATTACTACTGCCATGTTGCATACCTATTGCTTTTTTGTATTTTGTAGGAAAAGATATGAAAAGCCAGGGAGGCCACAGAAGATATGTGAGAGTATTCCCAAGAGGAAGATAGGGGAAGTGACCGGCACTAGCCCAAGGCATGTCACAAGGAGTTATTTTTTCACTTCTTGCAAAAATAGAAAATTGGTTCACTTATACTATACAAATTAACACCATGCTGCAGAAGGTTGGCAATGGACATGGCTGCTAAAGAAGGCACAAGCCAGCAAGCTCCTACCTCTATACCTACCAGGTCAGCTGGAGCCAACAAGGGAAAACAGCTCGCTGCAAAAAAGGTAACCCCAAAGAAAAGTGCCAGGGAAAAAGCCCAGAAATGTGATGCCGGGAGGACTCCAAAGAAGGGCACCCCATGGACAGATTTGTTCGGTGCTAGGTGGTTGTAGCCCCAAGAAACCATGAAGAAACATTGTATTTTGTCATACTGGATGAGCTACATTGTATTTTGTCATGCTGGATGAGCTACATTGTATTTTGTCATGATGGGTAGTATGCACTGCCATCATTTTATTTTGTAATGTATTTTGTCATGATGGGTAGTATGCACTACCATGAAAACTGCAGTTCTTGAATGTATTGCCACTTTTAAGAATTATGCCATATTTTGCCAATCTGAGCTATGTGGTGCAATATTTTGCAATTCTGCCATATTATGCAATTCTGATATATGTGGTACAATTCTAAGCTATGTGGTGCCCATCAATTTTGCAAAATCTATGCCCATCACCATTGCAAAATCTAAGCTATATGGCATAATCTGAACCTTTGCAAAATTCTGAACCTTTTGCAAAAATCTGAACATTTGCAAAATTCTGAACCAAATTGCCCATTGTGCTATGTGGCATCATCACAATCAAGATTATGTCTATTGTGCAACAATTCCCAAAAATATACACACATCAACAATTCATATGTTGCATTAACAAAAATATACATAGCCAATCTGATAATTACATACGGGGGTACACTTAATTTGCACAACACATTCCGATTCATAACTACTTAATTATCATCACAAGAATGGCCAACATGTCCAACATCAGATTCATGCAAGCAGGGAAAAGCATCTTGGTCTTCATCTTCAACATCTTCATCTCCCTCCTCAGTGCTCCAATGCAGTCGCTTAGCCGCAGACCTCCAGCAACAATAGGCATTGCTCCGGTGCTTACTAAAAATTCTTCATATTGGGGTTGCCACAAAAAAACTTGCAACTTTTCGGTTCCTATACAACCCAAACCAAACCACATTACGCTCGATCACCGTATTGCTCTAGCTCAAGAAGTTGGGATGGCAAATTGAAGAACACACCGTAGGCTGGTTGCGCAGACACTTGAAGAACCGCTTGCCATAGTTTACCGATGTCCTCGTCGTGAGCTCAATCACCGGCGCCGCTTGCAGAGGGGGCACTCCACCAATGGCAACCCGCTCGGTTCACCGTGCGCCTGAACCGGTGACCAATTGGATGACTGCGACATTGTCGGAGCGTCGCCGTGGAGGTTGGTCGCCATGGAGGCCGGTCGCCGTGGAGGTTGTAAAGGGTGGGGGCGGCTGGAACCACGCCGTGGAGGTTGCAGAGGGTGGGTGTGAGACCATGTGGTGCTCTCATATTTTATGATGAATATATTTAATTTGATTTGGTTGATGAGTTTGTCATTGAGACTTGATTTAAGCTAGTTCGGGCTCCTATGACAAACTACAGTAGATTTTATTTTTGGAGATCTTCATGTGCTCAAAAAATTAAGTGTTGCATACGAAAGTTGTAGAGAATTTTATAATGCATCTTTTTCGTACTGACAACTTTTCATTTGAGCAACCAAAAACTTTACAAAAAATGGGGAAATATCTGTTGTATTTAATCTAGGGGTTTTCTTAATTTTCACTTATCCAATGTTGTGTGTGTGTGTTTTGAACTAACCTCGTACCAAGTATGTCAATGCTTGGGTCCTGTTCATGGAATGGAAATGTGTTTGTCTTTGTGGACGCAGGATTGGAGACAGCCGTGGTCGGCGACGGTACTGGGACTAGGTCAGGGGGATCGAGGTCCAGAACAGTGAGGATGTCGCGGGATGGTTAGGCTGAAGCTTGGGGCCCACGAAGACGACTTGGAGATGACTTGAGGCAGCTCGAAGGTTTTGGGTTCGGGTTAGAGGCTCGAAGGGGTGAAAACGGAACGGTCAAGTCGAAAAACCAGTGTTTGTGTTGGGTTTCGAGTTAGCCCATGTGTGGCCCATGTGGGGCTGTGTGAGTGGAACAATCTCAACCCTCCATGAGGTGTCTTGGCTGCTAAAGAACTCATCCAAGGATGGAGAGGGGTTTCTTTGAGAGCTACTCCACCGCATGGCCTATAAAAAGAGGGGAGGGGGTGTCTCCCCATGTGTGCTTGTTAGGAGGTCTTGGGTTGAGAGCTTGAGGGTTTGCATCTGCTCTTTGAGAGCTTTGCCCACTGAGGTGTGGCTATGTAAAACTCTCCCAAGCAATAGAAACAAGTTCCTCATATCTATGGCTTTGTTTTTATCTAGTTCTTAGTGTTCGAACTTGTTTCTTTGGTTGTTTTTGTTGCAACTAGTTTATTTACCTCACCTCCTCCTATTTGCTGCTAATCCATGATCCCTGGAGATTGCACATATGAGTTGAGACCCATTTTGCAACCTAGGAGAGGCTAGAGATCAAGTTTTTAAACTAGCTGCACTGCTGTCCAGAAAGTTTCCATCGCGCAGCTTGTAGTCTAGGAATTTCAGAAAAATCTTTTTTTTGATGATTCCAGAGCCAAAAGTTGCCTGACTTCCATATCCATCCATGAAAAAATTTTGAAGTCTCTTAGGCAAAGCATCTGGGAGCTATGAGGTGAATACCAAGCCCTAGAATCTCTGTGTGTGATTTTTGATAGTTCGTGGTTCAAGAATTTTCCTGATTTTTCTATGACGATTTTTGATCTGAAACTTGGCTACAGATTGCATGACTCATCAATGCATAGGAATAAATTTTTTTATAATTTTTAGAGCCCAAGAAAGCCAGCAACCACTCTTGTGATTAGAATCAATTTCCGTTGGAATATTCCTGCTTGCTTTTCAAAAGTGCTTTTGGCGGTTGGGTGTTTTGTCTTTTGCCTCAACAACCCTTGAACGAAATTGCTTTTGTTTGAACCCTCAACAACCAGCGCTATGACCTAAAATTCCCCACATACCTGCACGGTATTCACCTGTGTCACATAGGGTACATACAGCTGTTGAGTGTGTTTGAATTTTGAGTTGGGTGGTGAGTTCGAGGAGCACCGGTCTGACGAAATTCTTCAAGGCTCTCATTCACCCCCCCTTCTGGTCGCCGTAATCGGTCTTTTAGTGGGGGACGGCTAGAACCTAGTGGGGATGGGAGTGTGACCGGGCGCCAGGGACGACCTTACTGTGGCAGTCATCGTGGAGGCCGGTCGCCGGTGGGGTTGGGGTCGCCGTGGAGGTGGTCGTCGGGGTTGCAGATGGTGGGGGCGGCTGGAACCGCACGAGGATAGGAGTGCGACCGGGCGCTGGGGAAGACCTCGCCGTGGCAGTCGCCGTAAAGCCTAGTCGTCGGTAGGGTTGGGGTCACCGTGGAGGTTACCGTCGAGGTTGCAGAGGATGAGGGGCGGCTAGAACCACACGGGTATGGGAGTGTGACCTGGTGCCGGGGACAATCTTGCTGTGGCAGTCGCCGAGAAGGCCGGTCGCCGGTGGGGTTGGGGTCGTCGTGGAGGTCATCGTCAGGTGGGGTGCGCCTGGGCTAAACCCTAGCGTGAGGGAGAGGAGTGTGCCATCAGGTCCGAGGGCCAACCCCTTCTAATCTGGTCCGGTCCAGCCAACCCCCTCACTCTAATCTGCCATATGGGCCCGAGGGGCAAATGTGGGATTTTGCCATAAATCTGACCTGGAAATTGTGAGAAATCCAAGAAAATGGCAAAAGTGTCAAATCTTAAAGAAATTGGATAGAGATGGCATTTTATTGAACTAAGGTGAATTGGGTGTCATTTCTAGATTGGCTATCGAATTGGGTGTCAATACACGAAATTCCCTAGGGTTTAGGTTCTTTGGTGATGGAATGCAGCCAGACGGTAGGGATTCGCGTGGTGCTTGTGACAGGGGATCTTGAGGCGGGGTTGGGGCAAATCATGTGGGAGGAGGAGGCTGAAGGTGAGGAGGAGGTGGTCGGAGGCGGACTAGGACGGCGGTCTTGGAGAGTGGCGATCTGGCATGAGAAGAAGCGTCGCAGCAGCAGGAGGGCTGGGAAGGTTCCTCGTGGGGGATAATTGATGATTTGTCCCAAAGTCAGCTTTTGCTACTTTGCCCAAAGTTGATATTGATCTGATTATTTGCCCTTAAGAAGCTTTGTGCAAAATAAAATTTTCATTGTAGTCCTTTCACTTTATTAAGAAATATTAAGACGATATTGCCCCTCACTTCAATCTGAATCTTTTCATATTCTCCATCGCGATCGTCGCTGACGAGGGCTTGCGACGCGGCGGCGTCCTCCTCGTCGGCCATCTTGAGCACGGTGCAGCAACGTTGCTGCAGCGACTGTCGGAGATTAGGGGTAAATTAGTCTTTTAAGTGAGTTTAATTTTTTTAAAAAACCCTTAGGACAATTCATCAAGTGATATATGAACTTTAGGATATTTTAAATGGAGATTATCAACTTTGGACAAAATAGCAAAGCTTGATAAACTTCAGGGCAAATCATCTCGTGGTGGTGAACAAGGCCGGGAAGGAGTTCCACGAGTCTGGAGGAAAGGGTGTTTTCCCCGCGGATACGGGATGGAAAGGGAAGAAAAAATCCTGGCTCATGGGCTTCCAATCACGAACGTGGACTAGCCCAGGAAATCTCCCATAGGGATGCCTATCCCTCGGAATGGGCTGGAATCCCGAGAGAGATTAGGCTTCCCAAACAAGCCCTAAGGGGACGGAGGAGGGTCGGGGTGGAGCAACTAATTGAGCCGCTCGACTGCCCAATTTGCATCTCTAACTGGGCTTCATCACCCACTGCGATCGAGGCCCGTATCTTCTATAAGTTGGATGGATCGCATGTATCGAGCCTGCAAGCGAGCGGCAAATAGCCCATTGCGATCGAGGCCCATATCTTGTATAAGTGATGAATCGCACGAGGTTTTCGTTTAGCTATTCTGACGACGACGGTTTTGTTCGAATAAGGTCTCCTTTTCGTTCGTGCAACTCTTCTGCAAGGGTATTTCAGTACTAAGTAAAGAAAGGCAATGGGTTGTCAACACACATAAATATCATTTAGACACTGATTATAAACTGTTGAAACAACGGAATATCATGTAGAAACTGAATATAAACTATTGAAACAACGGAACACCATTTAGAAACTGATTATAAACTATTGAAACAACGGGAATCAGATAACATCTTGTTCATCCTCATCAACACTAGAGGAAAATGAGAACGGTATGCTTTGATATAACGGATGCTTCCACCATTACAAAGCCGCTGGGTAATTCAAAACCATTTAAAGACTACAGACATTCAAGACCAAGGCATCACTCAAACATAAACTCAAGACTGAATTTCTGTGAGGGCAACTAGATGGGGTGAAAATGCTTCCGGAATAACCAGTCCCAGTTCAAAGAACACGCTTTGAGCTTTTAGATTTTGTTGAAAGCGACAATATCACAGCTCTGGACGTATTCATTGATGGGCTCCACCGTGAGGTTTTCCTCTATCAGACCATCGACAGACACGAGGTCATCAACAATCGTCAGCATGATTTGCAGCTTCTTGATACCATAACCCACGGGCACAAATTTTGCTGCAATATGGTAATAGTGTATGTAAATTTTGTGTAACCGGCAGATAAATAGTTGGCTAAAATGCAGAAAGAGAGACACTTAGTGGAAAAACAAGCTCCTTACATGCTCCCCAAGTGAGGCCGTCCATCTTAACGCTGCGTACAGCTTCCTCCAACTTTTGGAGGTCAGTTTCATCATCCCATGGCTTGACATCCAACAGGACAGATGATTTTCCACCTAAAATGCTGTGGTTAGTGCATGAATTGTATGCATACAATTAAAACTTTGAAGAAACAAATTTTAATCATACCGCATACTAATACTTTGACGAAACAAGTAACTTTGAAGAAACAAAATTCTGATCATACTGCATACTATAACTTTAAAGAAATAAATTTTATCATACTTTCTTTCTTCTTGGAAGAGGCCTTGGCAGCAGCAGCCCGCTCCTCTGCTGCTTTCTTGTCCTCCTCGGTCTCATCCCCAAAAAGGTCCAGGTCATCATCATCGTCAGCATCCTGCAAGAAGATCAAAAGCATATTAATATTTAATCCAATATCAGAGAGGATTCATGATGAGCAATATAGATTTTACTGCTACTTTCTTCAGTGGTGAAAATTAACAGTTTACACTAACAGTAAACTAAGACAATATAAGTGCAAACAACCATTAATCTAACACATCTAGGCAAATAACCATCAATCTAAAACATCCAGCTTGATATGCCACACAGCTCAATTTACTAAAAAAGCATCAATATTGTTCCAATATAATGAAAGATTACTATATGACAGTCGCCTGCTAGTTAGCCAAAAACGCAGGCAACTTTGCACATTCGCTTTTGCTTTTGGGCATTTTTGGGTTGTTTGGCGAGTTTGTTTTTGTTTTTTTTCCTTTGCATGACACCCAAGACCCAATTTTCCCTCTTGTTTTCTTTCTTTTTTTTTTGCTTGTGTTTTTGGGCCTATTTTCACTTTTGTTTGTGGTAATCGAATTCAAAATTGTGGGTTGTTTGTTGAGTTTGAATTTTGATGTCCATGGCAGGCAACAAACCGGTAATGGTAGCTCATAGAAACAAACTAATAGGACTATCGCTACATAGCTATCACCAAAGACTACATCGCTTAACTCCATGAGTGATGGAAAGGAAAAGATGAGCCTCTTGGGGCTTCAGCTTCAGAGACAATAGGCGCACAATGCAAGGAATACAGATATCTAACTGGGCCAGACTCGAAAACTCAAAACCAAAACACAAAATCAAACACTCCAATGTCAGACACGCAGATCTCCAAGCAACAAATCGAACGGCCAAGAAATCGCCTGCGCACAAATACAAAATCCAGACGCCTGCTAAGCAGCAAAACCGCACACCTAACCGCTCAAGCATTCATTACTGACACTAAAGGGTTTCTCAGGTAAATCATAAAGCATTTGGGTCCAAATAAACCAGGAAATATCTCAATTTGATCAATCCAGCTGACATAACAAACATTGTGGTGGTAAGAGCAAACCTTAGCAGCAGGAGCAGCCGCTGCAGGAGCCGATGCCACACCTGCTCCAGGCAGATTCACTCCAGCAGCCCTGCCGGGGAACCTGCACTTCATCGAACACATTACGTAACCTCAACACAAATCCTACCACCTGCAATCTGTCAAGGCGCGCGACTAAACATACAGGACGAACAGCAACACTAAACAGTAAGCACCTACCTCGACGCGACGGCCACGGCAACGGCGTCGTACCAGCGAGAAGCATTCGGGAACTCGGCTCCCGGCTTCGACGGCACGGCCGCGAAGACCTTGATGTCATCCTTGCTGATCGCATCGCTGCACAAGCATCATCGCAAACACAAATTAAGTACAAACGCACACACCCGCGTCCCAAGATCACCAGATTTGATTAAAACGAAGTGAAGCAAGACAAGATCCCGTATAAATCATGGGCGTCATCACTGCAGCGCAACGCAGTGCGATTCTAAAATCACTACGAAGCAACAGATCTAGCGGCTTATGGCGAGCGCGAACAGTGCGTAATTGGGCCCACCCGGAGATGTGGCTCTTGCCGGCGAGGTGCGCCTCCAGGGCCCTGAGCCCGTCGGCGGTGTGAAGGTCGGCGAACGTCACGGCCATCGGATCCGACGAGGTCCGCGGGTGCGAGGAGCAGCGGCGGTGGGCGTTGGCGGCTAAAATCCCAAACCCTAGAGACCGGAGGACGCCAGGACGCGAGGCCCATGTTTTATACTGGCGGCGCGGGCCCCGGAGTCCGCTCGCCCGTGGGATGGGGCATCTACGGCGCGGATATTCCCGGGGCCAACGTGGAGAGCATCACGATCGTTGGATCAGGCCCGCCATCAATCGATGGCTCATATCACATCGTCTCCTTGGATAGACCCTTCTCCTTATGTTACTGCCCCCATCTCCCTCTTCCTCGTCTTCTCCGGCGCGGCGGCGCCGTTTCTCTGATGGTCGCGCTCACTGCTCCGACCATCTGCTCGCTGGGAAGCTTCGTACCTAGTGCCACGAGCACGAGGGCGTCCTCCCAATGCGCGTGTGTGCCCGGCCGCGGCCGCCATGGAGCGGAGCAGCCTCAGGGCGTGGAGATTGGGCGAGCTGCCGCAGTTGATGAGGCGCCAAGATTCAGGTGGGATGCGTTCGGGTCCGAATTCTCCGAATCCCAGAAGCAGGCGACTCGTGGGCTGTCTCCCAAGCTGCCCAACCGCTGCAAGGCCCTGATGACGCGCATCGTATGCGTCTCCCCTCGAGATGAGAATCTTCCCGCGCTTCTTGCGTTTTGGGTGAAGGCCATGAACCCCAAGAGGGCCGACTGGCTGCTGGTTTTGAAGCAGCTGAAGGCTATGGAGAGCCCACTTCTTGCTGAGGTCAGTGAGCATTTCCCTATCTTGTTGCTAAATATTTGACCAATGACTAATCAAATGGAAAAAATCAAATGGAAAATGCTCTATGCTGTCATGTAGTCAGGGCTCAATAATGCTTGCTGGATGCTAGCTTACTGAAACACCTAGGGAATAATGCTTTTTATGTTTGTGAAGTATTTATTTTAAGCACTCGAGATTTTTCTTGGTGCGTTTGGTTGAAATGATCTCTGCTTGTTGGTCATTGTTGGCATTACCACTGTCTAAAGCTTTTTTTTTTTAAAAAAAAAGGGAAATAAAAACATTTTATTTATTCATGCGTGCTTTGCTAAATGTTGAATTATAAATTTCTGAAGTTTTGATCTAAAATTTGCTAAATATTGTGTTAGAAATGTCTGAACTTCTGATCTTCATCAACTGTTTGCATTAAGCCTATCAGCGATGTAACATTACAAATAGCCTGCTTGTTTGGTAGGTATTGGAGTATGCATTGCTGGAAGATTCTTTTGAAGCAAATGTCCGCGACTACACCAAATTGATCCACATCTATGGCAAGCAAAAGTTGCTGCAGAGAGCTGAGAATGCATTCCATGCAATGAAACGCAGAGGTTTTCCCTGTGATCAGGTTATGTTAACTGCACTGATGGACATGTACAGTAAGGCCGGTGACCTCACTCGGGCAAAAGGAACATTTGAAGAAATTGTGTTGCTTGGCCTACCACTAGATAAGCGTGCGTATGGTTCAATGATCATGGCTTATATCAGGGTTAACATGTTAGACAAAGCAGAGGAAATAATCAAACATATGGAAGATCAGCAAATCTTCGCAGGAAAGGAAGTCTACAAAGCATTGCTGAGAGCCTACTCATACAAAGGCGATTCAGATGGGGCGCAACGAGTTTTTGATGCCATACAGTTTGCAGGGATAGTGCCTGACACAAAGTTGTGCGCGCTTCTGGTGAACGCTTATTGCCTTTCCAGTCGAATCGATAAAGCTGTATGTGTGATCCGAAATATGAGAAGTGCAGGGCTGAAACCATGTGACAAATGCATTGATTTGGTATTGGGTGCTTACGAGAAGGCGAACAGACTAGAAAGTGCACTGGCATTTCTGACAGAGCTTGAGGAGAACGGCATCGTAATTGGCCAGAAGCCTTCTCAGTTGCTGGCAGGATGGTTCAAAAGGCTCGGGGTAGTTCATGAAGTGGAACAGGCTCTGAAGGACCTCTCAGAAGACATGAAGAACAAATACAGTTTTGCAGTATCTCGTGGACAGAAATGATTTTCTACCTGCATGACAAACCTTTAACATTCTTGGACTAACAGACAGTATCACCCATGAATGTCGTTGCAGTGAGAATCATTTTAACATTTTAGGGTTTTCACATGTGACAAGATAATGAATTACTCACACGTCACTCATAAACTACCCCTGACAAGAACTGTATGAACTGTGAAGCAAATGAATTCACAGCTCTGCATTCTGCACCCATCTGGCAGCAACAGCGAAATAACAAGCTGATGAGTATATCTGTATCTTCAGTGAACAATTGGTCCATGGCCGCATCTAATCTTGTACTCGTGTAAAAAGAGCAGCAATGTTTTCCAGGACGTCTGGTAAACAGTCAACAATATATTCCTTCAAATTTAGTCACATCTGACAATGTTTTCCTCTATGAGAACGCATGCAAGCTATCCTCTTTAAGAGCCAATCAATCTTCTTTATATATGAAAAATGCCACATGGCTAATCTGTGTCCGAATCATCAACAGCAATACAGGAATACCGAATGAAAACAGCAATAGCTTCAGCATTTCAACCCATAACGCACTACACTATGAACCTCATTGAGGGCTCATAATCAACCCAGAAGTGAGGTACAGATTGGATCCATCGCTGAACATGTATTATATCATGCATAATTAACTTTGGTCTCCGTCTTAATTAGGCTCGACATCCTCTGATGCCTCACGGTTCCTCTTTCACCATTGGCTGCCATGGCCATCTCTTGATCAATTGATCCTTTTGCTCCTCTAGCTTGTGCTTAAATTGCACCGTAGGTCCTTAAAGTTGTTTTACGTTTTCGCTTAGATCTAAAATTTTCAAAACTGAATATTTAGGTACACGAAATTGTCTTACCGTTTCAACTAGGTTTAAAGTGGTATGGAGAAGGTGATTTGATGACATGGCTGCCTAGTCAGCATAATATGTGCCAAAAAATGACCTTTGTCATTCTAAATCAATAAAAAATGAATTCAAATTGAAATTTCATTAAAGAAATTCTAAAATTCTACAAAAACTCTAAAGAACCTCTAAAATGAATGCAAAAATCTTTTAAAAATCCATCAAAAATAATTTAAAATTTTGCAAATTTGTAAAAAAATCAATTAAATTCTAAAACTCGTTTAAAAAATTACAAAATCTTAAGAAAGCTTAAAATTTTATAATTTATAAAAAAATACAAAATCTAAATGAAATCCCAAATCTCCTCCATTGCTCTTCTCTCCCTATTTTATTTAGATTTTGTATTTTTTTACGAATTTTAGAAAGGTTTTAAGGTGTGTTAGGATTTTCTAAGTTTTTTTAAGGAGTCTTAGAATTTATCGATTTTCACTTTTTAAAAAAAATTTAAGTTTTTAACGGTTTTTTAATAATTTTAGAATTTCTTTTATGAATTTTCAATTTAAATTCTTTTTATTGATTTAGAGACAAGTGACCATTTTTTTGTCACATATTATGCTGACTAGGCAAACTAAGGACCCGTTTGGCACAGCTCCAACTCCCAGCTCCACCTCAGAGCTGGAGTTTGTAGGTTAAAATAAAGTGACTTAAGTTTATATTTTTAGTTTAAAATGTAAATAAGATGACTCACCTAAGCATCCTCAATTTATCCACAACTCCAGCTCCATGAATTTCTGTAGTTAGAAATAGGGTGCTCCACCAACTCCACCAATTTGGTGGAGCTGGAGCTGTGCCAAACAGGGCCTAAATCATCAAAACCACCTTCTTCGTAATACTTTAGACCTATTTGAAATGGTAAGGCAACTTCGTATGCCTAAATATTCGGTTTTAGAAATTTTAAAACTAAGCGAAAATATGGGACAACTTTAAAAACCTACGGTACAATTTACTTTTTTTATTTTCTTTTCCCAGTTTCAGGTTCAGCTTCTCCAGCAGCAGGCACAGCAGAATCAATTGCTTTTATCATCTGCCGTATCTTTATAACGTGTTTACCTATCTGGAAAAAAAAAGAGCTTATCTTCAAGGCATGTTGGTAAAAAGCAGCAATTCCAAAAGAATCTCGTAGAAAATCCATAGGAATCAAATCATTTCCCGTAGGAAGTTTGATGGTATTTTTTTTTCTAAGCCTGCCATGTTTTGGTGGTACAAAAATATAAAACCATTTTTTTCTCTCAAATGTAAAGTTGACATAATTAGCATTGATAGCTCTGTTGCAACTTGCAGTATCCAACAAATAGGATTCCAAACACCCCAATATTAAGTGAGGAGTCAAAGCAAATCGATGAAATGCATGAACAACCTCCTAAGAATTGTTCTAGCAAGAGAACAAAAACATTTGTTGAGATTTGAAATGTACTAAAAAAACCCCCTATTCCATGTTGTATTTTGGTAATGGCATCCAAAATTGAAAAGATCTTGAAGCACTTGCATAGACATCGTGGGCCTGTATAATTTATTTTGGGCCTCCAATCTTCGGCTTTAATGGTCTCCAGCCCATCCATCTACCCTTTCCTCCGATTGAGAAGGGAACCCTTCTCTGCCCTTCGACAGATTCGAAGCCTCCCTTCAGCTTCAGCCGTCGACTCCGTGGTCCGTGGGCACGAGGTGGGTGTCGGCGGCGAGCATGGCGGCGGGCGATGGCCGCGCAGCGGCGGCGCTGGATGGAGCCCTGAAGCCCCCCTACGAGAGAGCTTCCGATGCTGAGGTTTGCGCTTCCGTCTCCCGTGCCCCTGACCATCCGTGTGTCAGCAAGTGCTTAAAATCGGTGGTAATTGCTGCTCAGTTCCTAGGATTGGAGTGGTACGTCTGGTCTAGATGTAAATGGTTTGCTAAGCATGCTAATTTTGTTCTGGAACTAGGACATATAGTAGGTTTGGTCTGTGTGCTGAGCTTGATTTGGAGCAAATTCATATCTTTGTGGATTAGTGAGCAAAATACTACCTAATAGTAATATATTAGATGCCTTTTTTTTGGCAGAGTCTGATCCATGAGGCCACCAATTGAAATTTCAGTTACACGCGTCCAACCAAATCTTTGAAAAGTTTCAAGCTTTTACCTGTGTCATGGCAATATGGAATACATTTCAGTATCTAGACCCATTGTACTGCCTGCGATCTAACCTATTGGCTACAGGCTCAGGGGCGGCATAATATTACGAAGCATTGGGTTCTTAATTTCAATGTGATGTAAGAGAGATGGTTTAATTCCAGGAACTGAGAAAATATAATGTAGCACAAACTTACAAATTGTTGGTCCTTTCTACCCATACCACTATGGCTAGTGAAGTGCCCTGTGCCTACCACCAGCTATGGTCTTTGGGTAACTACTGGTCTCAGGGAGGCCACATGGACGGCAATGCCACAGGGAGGCCACCCGTTGTACTCTGAGGGAGGCTGCCCGCTATGTTTCTTTATTGACAGTCAACATGAATTGATATACCGACCGGCCACATGGACGGCAATGCCAATATTTGTTTACACGAATGCTTAACAGATACAGGTGTTCTTTCATTGTCATCTTTCCATATTTTATGGTTGTTTTCTTCATCTTGTAGACACGCATAGCAAAGCTGGAGGCCTTGCTGTTGAACAAAGGTAAATTGAAATATGGTTTTTGGTATTTCAGAGATGCTTGCTGGTAAGAGAACTTCCTCATCCCTTCTGTACATGATTTGTCAGATGGTCTGAACAGTGGGTCTGAGACAAATTCATCTGCCATGAAAGATCTTCAGTCAAAGCTTGACATAGTCAGCGCAGAATGTCTTGCTGAGAAGGAGAAGGTATTCACTTTGCTTAAAACTGTCATTATCATACAACTGTCTGATCCTAATACAACCACAACTTCTCTTATGGAACCTTGTAGAATAAGAAGCTAATCATAGAGAACGAGAAGCTCCAGTACCGAATCACCCATCTTATCCGTGCAATAAAAGAGGCAGAATCAAGATAGAAGCCTGATAAGGTGGATTTAGAGCTAAATTTATATACTTTGAGAGCTGTGGGACCCTGACCCTGTGCTCTTGTTGGGTGGCCTTTACTTCAATCTTGAAGTAAGCAGTTCATCTTGTCTAGAAAAAAATATTGAAGCTAGCTTAAGTATTGTTGTGGTCTTCATTGGTCTGCTTAAAACAATCTATTGATCAGAATATGGTAATGTGATCCTACGTTTTCACCTGACTCCATATTTAAACCGTCTGTATTTGTTGATGCAGCTAAAATGAGGTGGTTATTTGTAGCTAAATTGGTAATGAGTTCCATTTTGATGATCGATGTTCAATGCTGAACAGTAGAAATTTATGTTGTTATTTGTTAATACAATGGCTAGTTCATATAAAATCGTGATGCAGCACAAAATATGTGTAGCTGGAGTATATCTGCAGTTCCGCACAGCTTGGGCAAAATTACATGAACAATTGAATTTTTCTGCTTCTGTGTTTAATGTAGTCCACTCAGCTGCATCTACGGTGAGTGAGTAAACAAAAAAAGTCAAAAAGAAATAGAGTTCTGACCTATAGACATTGGACAACTTTCATGGTATAATGCAAAAGGTTGGCCCTTTACTTGAAACTCACACAACCTCACATACATGCGTAAATGCAAGCTTCATCACAAGCAAAAGATATCCTCGGACCATCCTTTTTTTGGTGTTCCAATCATTTCGGTCATGCATTCAGCAATCAATAAAAAGGGATTGATTCTAATCATGTTATACACTGATTGATACTACGCCATCGGTTGAGCCATGCAAATGCTTCGCATAATCTCATCGAAGTAGATTGAAATAAATGTGTCTCCATAATGCTGGCTTGATGACACATTTCATTTTTTAATATCATTTTTGATAATTCTTCATTTTTTCCACATCAAGTTTTCTACATACATGATACATCTGTAACACACAAGAATTTCACATAAAAAAAGGTTCGATTTTTATATGAGCATAAAAAGTTTTGCACTATCCAATTATTTGCTTAGATTATTTGATTATTTTTTTAACACTTTGACTTTTTGACCCATTTCTTAAAATTTCATTTCAGTCGCAAGGAGAACATTCTCAAAATCTAGTTTAATTATCAGTTTCAGTTTTAACTTTTTGACCCGTTTCCCAAAATTTCCCAGTCACGAGTAGAACATTAAATCTTTGGTTTTTCGAAGCCATTGAATAAAATGGTCAAAGTTTCATGCAATTATACGTGTACCTACACTGTATCACCCACTGTTCAACCGGATGGGTCAGTTCACGAACCAAAAACGGACATGCCCAGCGACTCAGCGAGCAAGCCGCACCTTCCAGAAACGTACGTGGCAACCTTCCCGGACCCCCTGCCTGTTCTAATCCCCACAACACCCAAGTCACCGACAGGTGGGCCTGAAAACGCCGCGCCCACCTGTCAGTGACCCTCAACGGTCACTGTGCTTCGCCCCTCCCTCCCTCGCACGCAAGGCACCCCGGAAAGCGAGAGGGCGTGAGCTTTAAATGATCTCGCCGCTAACCACCGTCGCCCGCGAGCTCGAGGCCTCGCCGTCACCGGAGCAGAATCCTGCGAGCTACTACACCGCGCCGTGCGGATCGAGAGGCTAGGTGTTTGGAGAGGTTTTGGCGGAGTGGCGAGTGCGGTTGAGGCTGTCGGCGCGGGGAGCAGAGGGGTTTGGGGATTTTGGATGGTCGCGGCGGTGCGGCTCTGTCGTTTGGAGTGTGCTGCTTCCGGCGTGCGTCCATGGGGAGGTCGTTCAGGGACTCGCTCAAGGTGCTCGAAGCCAACATCCAGCACGCCAACTCGCTGTGAGCTCACCCCCACCCCAGCCCATCCCTCGCCTCTGCTGTTGAATTCAGTGTCGGTCTCATGGTTGTGCTCCTGCTAAGAGATTAGTTAGCTGCTGATGTTTACCTGCTTGTGATTCCCAATATGTCAAACTGGGGGTGATTCCCAATATATCACTAAACCTTTGTGTTGATTTGAATATGGAGTGGAATAGGATAGAAATTAAATCACATGGGAGTCTGTTACCTATGCAAATGTACCCACACTTGTGGTGTTCTGGGTTGAGTACTGACTAGTCTTGCTTGATTCGTTCGACTATATAGGTGTGTGCTTTCGACACCTTGGATGAGATGTCCCTCGAGGTTTATTGCTGCAATTTTGATTCTGATATCCATATATGGGCTGTTTCACTCAATTTTAGTTATATTTAATTTTGTTTAAATGACTATGTCGGTGGCTTCTGTCATTGACACCTGTCAGCAAATCTACTACTTTGGGCCAAAGTCATCTTTTTGGGCCTTGAAGTATTGGCATATACTCCCTCCCTTCTTTTTTACAAGGCATATAGTTTGAATGGTCTTGTTTTGAAATATAAGGCGTGCATGCGAATTTATTGATGCTCTTTCTTGTCTACCCTTATTTATTACATAATTTTCTCTCGTGGATTTATAAACAATTCTCATGTAATGTTCTCTCTTATATTTTCAAGGTATTTATAACATAGTTAGCATGGTCATTTTCTCTTAGATTTCTCTTGATTTCACAACTTTTTTTTAATCTATGTGTCAGTTCAAAATACGCCTTATATAAATAAACAGAGGGAGTAACACTTTGGAGCTGCCATCATGAGATTCCTCTTGTCGGTGCACCATGCAGTTCTGTTTTGTGACAATGTGGTGGTTCTTCATCATTGTCATAATGGATTTTTTCTGGTAATCAACATGGAAATTGTTGTCCACAAACATACGCTACTCACTGAGAGCTGATATCATCTGGCCAACTAGTTAGGCATTATCAATTTAATTATATCTTACTCTTTGTTTACCACCATATTTATATACACGAGCATTGGTTGCTCCTGCAATTCTGTGATTACAGTAGTTTCATCCTTTTAGATTTGTTCACTGGCTGTTGTCTCTGAAGATAATGAAACATGATTAATTTTCTAGCATTTGTTGAATTAACTAAGTGACAGGTTTTGAATTCCTGCTGTGTATTTTTCCATTGGTGACCACAACTTTGTTGAGTTGTTTACTTATGTGAGATGAAATCTGAATGTCAGAACATAATTAACTAATTAAGATAAATGGGATTTCACTTGCGCTTCTCATTTATGTTTAGAATAAGGAATTGTTATCTGCATGTGTTACTTAAGAAACAGGGTATAGAGTTTTGCTCCCTGTTTCAAGGTTTTTACATTGCATCAAAGATGAAACGTTCTTGTCTTTGTAGTGGAGCACGTTTAACTCTTGCGTCATTTTAAACATGTGCATAGAGTGGCTGAGAGATGAAAATAAGTTGTGTAGTTTTGACAATTTTGTTGTAGAGACTGATGTCCAGTGGTTTGACTGACTATGGATTTTGCTAAGTGTATTTACATCATAAGTGCGCAATCATATTCTTGGGCAGTTTCTTTTAAATCTGACCACGTTTATAATACTTCATATAATGACACTAAAAGAAAATTCTATTTTTTTGTTCACTATTAAGATCAATCTGACAGATGGTTATGTGATACATTAATCACTAACTTATAAAACATTGAACTTTTGACTTGTTATTTTCTGATAGAAGTCGGATGATGAAGGTCTACAGTGGTCTAGCTGTACAGAAAACATTGTTTCACAGTAATAAGTCTATTAGACTTATCCTCAGTCCGTGCTATGGGCGATGATATTGACTAAAACATATAGCTATATTCAGTTGAGAAATGTTGTAGTTCTTTTATTCTCTCCTCCAGTCCTTCTTGAGAATTCAGTGCTTCTTGTTTTGTTTGTAAAATGCAGTGCTTCTGAATTCCGAAGGGAATATGATGGTGCCTGCCTTCAGATGAGGATGTCATACTGTCCAGCTGCACACCTTTTCCTTTTTCTTGTGCAGTGGACAGATTGCAGCCTTGCTGGTGCACTTGGGCTGTTGAGGATTCTAATTTATAAGGTTGAACATACTGCTGTCTCAGAACCAGGTTTCTCTCTAATATTCTTTTCGGTTGAATTGGACCTATGGTTATTAATATTATAATTTTAAGATCTGCAGGTCTATGCTGATGGGACAACCACAATGTCTACTCATGAAAGGAAAGCAAGCATTAGAGAATTCTATGGTATACTGCATATCCTTGCGAAATTTAGTTGTTGTACACATTTATTTTCTTTAACTGGTTTGTTCATTATGAATTTTTCATTTTGCAGCTGTCATATTTCCTTCGTTGATGCAGTTGCATGAAGGAATTAATGAAGTGGAAGACAAGAAACAAAAAGCAATTTGTATAGAGAGGTATAGAAGACAAGATGAGGATCAGAAAATGGTGATATCAGAGATTGATGATAATATAGAGGAGGAATGTGGCATATGTATGGAGATCAACAGCAAAGTTGTCCTTCCAACTTGTAGCCATGCCATGTGCATTAAATGCTACCGTGACTGGTACACATTTGCTCTATTGTCTCTGCAGTATCTGTACTCTCTACTGAGTATCAGACAGCATATGAGCATCTCTCTTCTGTTCTTGTGACAATTAAGCGCCTCTGCATCATCAAGATGAAACAATAGGCCTTCAGTTTAATGAAACACATGAAGTTATTTCTAGCCGTCATGCAATAATGATATCAGCTGGTTGCATTGTCAGATTAGAATTAATTAGAATCAAACTGAAAAGATGGATCAGTCTGTCCATATAAGAAATTGCTGTGTCCATTTTTTGCTTGCTTGAACGCCTTTCTTATTGCAATAAACCATTTATTCTCAGGAATTGTTGATCCTGAAGCATGATCCCAAGGAAAGGATTACTTTGCCTTGCTAGTTGCCGTGGCCTGCTTTATTATTGTGTTTTCATGCTCCTAGGTCATGTTCTCATTTTTTGCTGGTTCGTTGGCCTTCATAGGAAGGTGGGCAACAAAATGTAATGGGGCCTAATTTTGGATGTCCTTATTGTGTAGCTAGTTACTTTCAGCTGGCAGGCTTGCTCCTTCAAGCTTGCTAATTCTGCATGACATGATCGTTATCTTAGATCCTGGTATTTGAAGTACAAATATAGATTAACTCATTAAAGAAAATGAAATCTTCGAGATAATGCTCATCTATTCAAGCAGAACTTTGCCATCTCACACTGCAGTAGTATCAATTCAACCAGAACGCTGCCATCTCACACTGCAGTAGTAGTAGTGCCGCCATCTGTCTGTCTACATGATCTGAAAATTTTCTGATTATTCTATCTGTTGTTCTAAGCTTGGTGTTACTGCAGGAGATCAAGATCCCAGTCTTGTCCATTCTGCCGTGACAGCCTCAAGAGAGTGAACTCTGCCGACCTGTGGATATACACAGATAACAGGGATATAGTCGACATGGCAACGGTTCGAAGAGAGAACCTGAGGCGGCTCTACGTGTACATTGACAAGTTGCCCACCGTCATCCCAGAATCTGTCTTTGACGGCTACGATTCCCACGTAAAGTGACTTCATGCTCATGCTCCAATTGTCTATGGTTGTGCCGCTGCTAGTGTTGTAGACATTCTGGAGCCCCGGGCGTCTGGTGCTGCGTGCTTATAACGCTCCATGCAGCTCGCCGGGGAGGCTCTTTTTGTAAGGTATATATGTAAATTGTTCTCAGCTGTGTCATGCGTGCGTGACGACCCGTCTGCAAGTAATCAACCATTGGCTCTTATTTTTGATATTAAGCATTTCACCCATGCATGTTCAGGGGATATGCCATTCTGAAAGCGTCATTATGATTTCCTCTATGCTGTGCGGATGGAACGGAGCAGCTGCCACTTGAAGTACTAGAAAGGATAGCGCGCCTGCGCGCGCGTCCCGGTTGTTCAGTTGGGCGCAAATTGCATGGTTAAATATAACCTCAAAAATCATTGACATCAAAAGAACATCATGGAGTTTAAATAGGTCAAATAAAAGAAAAGAACTCATAGATAGTAATTTCATTAGAAAGAAATACAATAAGGATATCCAATACATATGATACCAAATTAGCTCTAGAAGGCCTTCCACTTGTAAATTAACTGACACCAAAACCTCTCTAATTCTCGCTCTGGCCTAAGCGGTTGCAGCTTCTGAATTAACATTTTCCTGATTGACCACAGCCAGTGTACTTTCCAAATCTTTTCTCTAAAATGAGAAATACACGTTTATGGGATAGATTTTGCTAGTAGAACCCAGATAATCAAATGGCAAGGAGATGCTTTCAAGCATAACAGATACAATGTGGGAAAAAGCAGAAGTTCAATCACAATATTATGTGCATATAGTTACTGGTTATCGATGATCTGAAGTAAATGCAAATGCAACGGTTTCATTGATGTCAGATCATGTATTAGTACCTTGCGTTCAGGATCTACATAGAGGCAAGGAGATGGTTCCAAGTATAACAGATACAATGTGGAAGAAAGCAGAAGTTCAATCGTAATATCATGTGCATATAGTTACTGTTTAGCAGATGATACTGAGAAATGCAAATCAAAGAAGTTCATTGATGTCGATCATGCGAATTAGTACCTTGCGTTCAGGATCTGCATAGAGGCAATCAAGTGGATAAGGCAACTGCAAATAAACAAATTTTAGACAAAGTTAGGGATAAAAATTTCTGGGAGAGTGGTACTAAACTATGTACAACATATAGGCAATCTTTTTTTTGGAAATCCAGCAAGTCACTGGAATGTTAGATTAAAATATAGGCATGACTGTGGAAATATGACAATGCTCTATTGCAATTATTGAATTGATAATCAAATAATGTTCCCCCTTATAGCTGAAAAGATGAGGCTTATATGGTAAAAAAATCGAGTCTAAAGCCAGATTAAAAACAGTTCACAGTGTGTGCATCAAGAGGGTAAGAGATAAGGTATAAACCGAAGCACACTACATACACGCTCCGCCTTGACATCTGAGCTTTATTTGGAGTGGCAATACCGACAGAAATTAGTTTGACGTCAGCTGAATCAAATCTATCATTCGTATTCGTCAACACAGAGGTTAGCTCCCAAGTACACAACACACAAGAAGAGTTGATGATTAGCATTGGAAAGGAAATTAAACCAACGGGCACAAACTCTTAGCAAGTAGTAGTACATAAGTTCTGAGATAAAACCATATCTGCAGAAGGAGAATGAGCTCTCTCTCTCACCAGCAAGGGCACCCGAAATGTCTAAGCAACACTACGCCGGCCATTTCCTGCACAAGCAGCAACGCACTCGAATAAACTATTTATGTCATGCATCAATTTCATAAAAAATTCTCATAGTTTCATTAAAAAAAATCAGAGTCCATTTAGTGTTTCTGTGTACAGAATGGGTATATGTATTTTTCAAGCAAGGCAACAATTTGCCGCATTAAGAAGAAGTAAATTTAATGCTATTGAAGCATCTTCGTCTAGCATAGAAGCCTAGATATTTTGTTCATGCATATTGGTTCTAGAAACAAACTACCTCTGGGCAACCTGACACATCGAAAAAAATTAATTAGAAGGCATGCACTGCTAGCTCTGATACAAAATTCTGAGTGATAATGTAAATGCAATGTTAATAAGGAGAAGGTGATCTGAGCGACTCACTTTTCGCAAACTACAAAGGCCACCAAATAGGACATGTTGCGTGTGAAGAAGTAGCGACCACCGGCTGCAGTCCCGATCATCGTTCTCATCGAAAGCGACTGAAGGCAAGCAAGCGATTGCCTCTTTGCCTCAGCTGGAAGCACAAAGTGGAAGAAAGAAGTTAGCACTTGGCAGTAACAATGCCTGAATGCCACAGTTTGAAACGTAAAGAAATAATTCAGGAATTGGCATCTCTCCCACGAAATGAAGCAGTAAGATGGAACATAGCCCTGTCTATGCATGGTTAGACAAAGACGTCGGTGAGGAATATGATCGAACAGGTTCACGGCGGTCCTAAAATCCAATCAAAATTAACGATCGAATTCTTTGATTAAGCTGCATAAAAACCACAGCATTCACCAAACCTACCGCTTGCATTCTCTCATCTTCCCAGTGAGATCTTCCAGCTGCTTGGACTACCTGTTGGAGTCAGATCATGCGAATTAGTACCTTGCGTTCAGGATCTGCATAGAGGCAATCAAGTGGATAAGGCAACTGCAAATAAACAAATTTTAGACAAAGTTAGGGATAAAAATTTCTGGGAGAGTGGTACTAAACTATGTACAACATATAGGCAATCTTTTTTGGAAATCCAACAAGTCCTTTGGAATGTTAGATTAAAATATAGGCATGATTGTGGAAATATGACAATGCTCTATTGCAATTATTGAATTGATAATCAAATAATGTTCCCCTTATAGCTGAAAAGATGAGGCTTATATGGTAAAAAATCGAGTCTAAAGCCGATTAAAAACAGTTCACGATGTGTGCATCAAGAGGGTAAGAGATAAGGTATAAACCGAAGCACACTACATACACGCTCCGCCAGCATACAGGCTTTATTTGGAGTGGCAATACCGACAGAAATTAGTTTGACGTCAGCTGAATCAAATCTATCATTCGTATTCGTCAACACAGAGGTTAGCTCCCAAGTACACAACACACAAGAAGAGTTGATGATTAGCATTGGAAAGGAAATTAAACCAACGGGCACAAACTCTTAGCAAGTAGTAGTACATAAGTTCTGAGATAAAAACCATATCTGCAGAAGGAGAATGAGCTCTCTCTCTCAAAGAAGGGCACCGAAATGTCTAAGCAACACTACGTAGGCCATTTCTCGCACAAGCAAACAACGCACTCGAATAAACTATTTATGTCATGCATCAATTTCATAAAAATTCTCATAGTTTCATTAAAAAAATCGAGTCCATTTAGTGTTTACGTATGCGAATGGGTATATGTATTTTTCAAGCAAGGCAACAATTTGCGCATTAAGAAGAAGTAAATTTAATGCTATTGAAGCATCTTCGTCTAGCATAGAAGCCTAGATATTTTGTTCATGCATATTGGTTCTAGAAACAAACTACCTCTGGGCAACTGACACATCGAAAAAAATTAATTAGAAGGCATGCAATCGCTAGCTCGATACAAAATTACGAGTGATAATGTAAATGCAATGTTAATAAGGAGAAGGTGATCTCGAGCGACTCACTTTTCGCAAACTACAAAGGCCACCAAATAGGACATGTTGCGTGTGAAGAAGTAGCGACCACCGGCTGCGAGTCCCGATCATCGTTCTCATCGAAAGCGACTGAAGGCAAGCAAGCGATTGCCTCTTTGCCTCATTGGAAGCACAAAGTGGAAGAAAGAAGTTAGCACTTGCAAGAATAACAATGCTGAATGCCACAGTTTGAAACGTAAAGAAATAATTCAGGAATTGGCATCTCTCCCACGAAATGAAGCAGTAAGATGGAACATAGCCCTGTCTATGCATGGTTAGACAAAGACGTCGGTGAGGAATATGATCGAACAGGTTCACGGCGGTCCTAAAATCCAATCAAAATTAACGATCGAATTCTTTGATTAAGCTGCATAAAAACCACAGCATTCACCAGACCTACCGCTTGCATTCTCTCATCTTCCCAGTGAGATCTTCCAGCTGCTTGGACTACCTGTTGGAGTCCTTGATGTTGTCCATCATCTGGAACCATTCCTGCAGCAAACAAATCGCTGTGAGGTTGAGCCAAGCTCAAACTTTGAGGAAAAAATTTGAGCCTTGTTTGGCAAAATCTGAGGCCAAGAAGCTCCTCAGGTTCAGCACGTTCAACAGGTCACCACACGGCCTGAAGGGCCGGACAAGATCGGGGCAGGAACAAAGGAAAAAAAAAGAACTTTGGAGCGGTAGTGGGGAGACCCGGCTCACTAGAGGGCGTGGAAGATGCCCTCGATCTCGTCGTCGAGCAGCTCTAGCTCGGGGCTCATGGGCACGTCGCTCGCCATGGCTTCCCTTCCTTCCCCTCGCTCCCAACCTCCCTCCTAGATCTCTGCCTCCGCCGCCGCCACCTCGCGTGATCCGGCCACCATGGACCCCATTTCCCCTGGACCTGGCCGCCATCGACCTAGTCACTTCCGGACCCAGCCTAGATCCGGCCGCCATCGTGGTCACCGGATCCGGTCGCCGCCGAGGCCTTGAAGCCCACACGACGACCGGCGACGGAGGAGGGACCGACGCGAGGGGCATGAGGCGAAGATGGGGAGAAGAGGCGGAGATGAGGAGGAAGCGAAGAAAGCGGAGATGGGGAGGACGGTGGAGAGGTGGAGGCGGGTCGAGGCGAGAGGATGAGGCGTGGGGATGGGCGGTGAAGCATGCGCCGTGGAAGCAAGAGCGAGGGGAAGAGGATGAGGCGTGGGGATGGGCGGTGTGGGCGGCGCCGGCGGCAAAGCAAGAGCGAGGGTGGCGGTGAACCCTAGTTCTCTGGGACGACGGGTCGAGGCGAAGGATGAGGCGTGGGGATGGGCGGGGAGGAAGGGCCTGGAGTGTGGATATGGTTGTGATGGTGGAAGGACGGCGGGTTGAGGAAAAGAGGGGGGGCGGGGCAAGAAAAACGGCTATAACACGAAAGGGTTCTCCGTAAGGTTATAGGGACCGCAACGTGAAACCGAGAAGCATAGGGCCTTTTGCATTGGCAATCCGACATTGCACGCCGGACGTTGGATCAAGAACAACGCGATCGGACGGTCCGTTTTTTTCGGCCGACGTGGAAGCACGGCTAAGCCGGGTTGGTTACCCCTATAGGTAATAGATAATGTCTGTATGAAGCTCAGTAGCTATGTTGCTCGTGTCGTGCGTTGTTCAACTGTTCTGAACGGTAATGTGGCTTTGCTCCTGGAAACCTGAAACGTGCGAGTAGCAAGCAGGTGGTACGCGCGCTTCTCGTTCGCGATGAACGGAAGCAGCCGCTCGTCATTTGCTTTGGGTTGTGGACTATGCATAAATCCGCGGGTGTGGCGCATTAGTAGCTTGATGATGATTATGACTGTGGTTGATAATGATGATACATTGAATATGTGCATGCTATTTAGTTGATTAGATCCGATTTAATTGAATCATCTTATTATGCTTTTAAGCTGCTGTTTACTGATGTTAATTTCAGTCAATTCAAGCTTTTGATTAATTGCCAATAACTTCTTGTTGCTGTTGATTCAGTAGCAAATATATATATGGCGAACAGGGTGCTACTTCTAGCATTGTTACAATGGTGATTGGTATTCTTTTATTGAGCTTTCTTGCTGAAATTATACGAGAGCACTAATATGTGACTTATAGTTCATTTAGATTGAAACATTTATCATCTGATTAGCAGATATCTATTCTTTGATATTGTCGTACTCCAATATGTAATCAAACAATCCTTGTTGCTGCTGTGGAAGGCTGTTTAATTCAGCAACCTGACGTTAAATTTGAGAGCACTAAATTAGTCATATAGTATTGAGTTATATTGCTGATTTTGTGTCTCATTATCTTGTCAGATTGCCATATTGATGTTCTTTGATCGCCGCCCCGCACGAGCACGGGTGAGAGGAGGGAAGGGAGATACCGAGAGGAGGCCGCCCATACATACTTCTTTGGCCGGACAATTACTACAAGAAAAGTTCTATTTTTCGATGGCTACAAATTTGTATCTAAACTGTGGAGAAAGTTTGTACCCACAAACGGCGACCTGGACACCATCCTATTTGTAGTTTTCTCTTGAGTCTTGGTGGCCCGACGAAATTCCCGTCGAGAGAAATCAATGCCAGCTAAGCATTCGTGTGATGGTTTTTGCTCCTTTCTCCATGGTTTTGACCGTTGGAAAATTTTATTTTTCCTGTATGCATGATCGATCTTTTATGTAAAACTAGCACGATCGATCAAGTCGGCAATTTTTCGAGGGGAAACAACGGGTGTTTCACGGACGTTCACCAAGTGGTGTCTTCGCAAAAGATAGAGATACACCATGATCCAATATTGATGCGTCGTTCGAAATGCTCAAAGCTAGCATTCAATGGCTTGAATTCATTGACACAAGATGAGATAACGCAAAATCTCTTCTGCATGGTTCTCTCTGGGTCACCAATTCTTCACCATTACTCACTAGTCATCACAATGTGTTTAAATCCACATTCAGTAATGTCTACTCTTCAGCCAATGATGATGTTACTATGGTTACAGATGGGAGTGCTATCGTGTTTTCACTGGCTTTTGGGGGGATTTGTTACTTTCGAAGGTGATTGCCAAATGTTACTCCTCACCAAGAACTGTTAAAAAAAATGTCTCTTTATTAATCACATAATCTGTTTGTTAGACTTATTTTTAAATCACAAGGGATGTTCAAGCTCTGTATTATGGCATCTACTGACAACATTCAGTGTAGCTTCAAGTCTCTGTCATTCTCATTGTGAATGTTAACTTTGTGTTAACTTTGTCATTCTCATTATGACTGTTAACTTTCATTTCCAATATTAAAAAAAAACATACATGCAACTAAAGACTCCTAAAAGGTAGAAAGTTTGCTAATAAAAAAAGCTATCTTATGAATTCCGGTGCTCCATAGCCTAGGTGATTTATCATCTTAATATGCTATACCATAGACTAGCGCTATCGTTGAATACTTCTCCCAGAGATAATAAGAAATAAATATAATTGTATTGGTGACTGCAGTCAACAAGCCATTGGTGCAGTAAATGGTGTTTTGGTGTTCAGCATCCTAGCAACCTTCACCTCTCTTGTGGTACGTGCTACAGATATACAGCAAGTTATTAAAATCAATTTCTAACCATTTTAGGATTTGTCATATAGTTTTACAGGCACATGTCATAAATATTAGACACATCAATGATCCTAGCAATCAATGACGAGAATGCAACATGACCAAATTAATTTTGTTTGCAGAACATTCTATTGTATAGAGAGATAATTTTCAACATAGTCCAAGTATACACATATGTAAGGAGCAATATTAGTGAAACAGTGGGCCGTGAGGCTGACAGGCAAGGCTTAGCGATCAGAGGCGCAGGAATTTAATTAAATTGAGGATTAATTCTGAAAATTGCGAAATTGATTTTAAATAGGATAAAACCTGTAAAATTCATATCTTTTGATCCAGAAGTCCAAAAATTCCCATTCATGTCTCTAAAAATTTTTAAAAATGAGATATATCTATTTATGAATTTTATTTATTTTTAAAAATATTTTATTGTACTATTTTATGTATTTGGTGTTTCTTTATTATTGTTTTATGAAGAAACGTGTACTTCGAAAGGTGTGACAATGAAAGACTTTGTTACAAATCTAGAGTGTGAGTGGCAGCAAGGCAAGACATACATAGTTTTTTATCATATTGAGCCTATTTGCAAATAAAATGAATTTGCTATATAAAGTGCATTGCTATATTTGTTATACTTTACTGTGTACCCTAATTATTCCAATTTAAATTTAAATTATTCCTTTCCATTGAATTGTTGTATTATCCCTGAATCATTTGTACCCTAGCTTATCATCATTTTAGTTGGACAATGATGATACCATGTAAGATGGTAGTCGTTATTAGTTTGCTTAGTCATGCATGTTACCTGGGATTGGTAAATTAATATTGACTGAAGAGAGATATTGAACTGAGGATAAAGGCATATGTTGCTTTTATATAAAGGAGACATGTGTTGCTCTATATGGATAAGCATGTGTTGCTCTTGTGTATTGGTTGCATGTGTTGCAAATTGATAATAAACTGGATGGTTGTTTTAGCTGAGGCAAGTAGCACTGTGTGTGGAAGCCTGTGTGGCTGGGCTATAATGCAAAATTTAGAATTGAAGTCTTGCCTTAACTACTCTAAGGATTTAACCTTGTAAGAGCATGCTAGGCAAAATACAGTACAAACCATGAGTTTGACTTCGGTTAAGTCTAGCAGTTAAGTTACTAAACGTAGGCTTGTGATATCTCATGGCAAGCTAGGTAAGAACTGTTTATGATGGTTCTTTAGAGGAAATGTGCTGCTTATAAGGGTCATCATCCATTTGATATTGTTTGTACCAACTGTGTGTGGCCCAGTAGTCCAGAAGTTTGGCTCCAGGTGGTGTAGTAGTCATTGAGAGGGCCACTTATTTAAATTTAGTCTCATGACTGTTAAGTTACAAATGACTCCTTCGTGGCCAGAGGTTGAGATATGAGTATCTTGTGGGCATAAAGGTGTACAACCTCTGCAGAGTGTTAACAACTATTCGAATAGTCGTGTTCTTAGTCATGAACAAATGCTTGGTTATATTTGAGCAAGGAATAGTGTTTCAAATGCAATGGCGGAATATCATTAGATACCGCTGAGTGCAGGGTATCAGGCTTTGTGCAATGTTTAGGCTTCGTGCTAATGCTTATGAAATCAAATGTTGTTTATTAAATATTTTACTTACGTGCTTTCAAATCTATTATATCATTACGTCTTTCTTAAATGTTGTTTATACAAAATAGTCATAAGACCTATTCTTTGTAATAAGCCTACATATAGTGGTAGATTTGCATAATTTCACTATGTGTGATTTGTTGAGAATTTTACTATTCTCATACTTGCAAACTCTGTTTGTGGGCTGCTTATCCCAATGAGCAGGACTTGAAGTTGAAGAATCATCCCCATTGTTCGAAGATGACCTACCTGGAGGCGATTAGCTGGATGTGCTGCCTAGTCAGAAGCCTGCGGCTTTTGATTGGACTTCTACTTTATTTATTTTGCTTACTAGCTACACTAATATTCTTTGATGACTCTATTATTTAGCCCTGCATGGTAGTTGGATCTTATTTGTAAGATTATATGAAGTTATGCTCAAGTACTTGTATTTCCATGTACTGTGATGATATCCACTGATGAAGTCACTTGTGCTTATTATAATTGATCATAGACTAGTGATGCATAAGGGCACTAAATTCTCAATTTGGGGTCCCACGTATCTCAAAAAGGCTCTTTTTGATAATATAATAACATAAAGAGCTCTAAGTTTACAAGTTGAAGGTTTGAAATCCAACAATGGGTTCTAAATATAAAATATTGATTCAAAACCTCATTTATCAAGATTTGGACTTGTATTTAGATCACATATCAAAGTTGGATTTTTAGAAGTTTGAAACTTGGTTTGAAATATAGTTAATGGCTTTCTTCCAAAATCCAATATTTCTTTTGGAAAAAGGGACACAAATTTTGAAATAGGAATTAATTTGACATTTGAACTCCTAACACTAATATATAAGTGAATCAAATTCTAAAACTTAAACTAGAAATTTTAAATGTGGAAAATGTCTTTTTGAATCCTTTTAAATAAGTCCCAAAAAAAGGTATTTGACCAAAAAGGTTTGACATAAATCCTTTAAAGGTCAACAACATATTGTCTAGCTTTATGAAATTTCATGCCAACAGAAGATTTATTTTGGTTTCTTTTAGTAGATAAACTAGATCATGGAAAGGGCAATGTTCTTATAAAAAGATTTTGGAGATATTATATCCCCCTAGAGATAGCACATAAAATAAGGGTTTTAAATCTTGAGCCTAGTATAAATGTACTCTTTTATACGTTTATTAAATTAGCTCAATGTTATTACTATGATTTTATATTTTTGGAAATAAGTTTTAAAATAGTTTCAAAACTTTAGGGAAGATAAGCAAATAAGTCTCTTAAGTTTTCGCTTTAGGTAATTTTATAGCACTAAAGTCTTTAAAGAATTAATTTATATTTGAGTTTTAAAATTTTTTGAAAATTTTACTAATCCCAAAACTGGGATGCTACGGCTTCACCTGAGTTGTATCCGTTCAGGCACTCTAGGAGTAGTGGAAGAACGAGCGGCACAACATGGCGAAGACAAGGCAACGGTGTCGTGCATGCAAAGCCAACGACAAGGCAACGGTATGGAGATGGAGATCAGGAAGTCCCCACATTTGTTGAGCTTGCGACCACCAACTGTAGCTCCTTTCGGCTTGTGCCATGGCAGGTCATCGGAGGGCTCGTCGAAGAAGGCGAGGGAGGAAGGAGGAGTCATCGGAGCTGCTATAGGAGTGGAGGGTTGCTTGCTAGGGACGCAGATCACATGCAGTTGCTATTGTGACTGCTTGACACGACCCTCCTAATTACCACATGCTAATAGCACTACCTTGCTATAGCATGAAGTAATTATGGGGGTGTAGGCCTATACACTTAGCAACTCATCCTCCTCTGGATGCACATGCTAAAATGCAATGCCCAAATCAGAGATTGCAGCAGAACATTATTACAAGAACATTCAGGACTTTAATATATACATGCCATCATGTTTTGCCACGCCGGCCAAATTATTACAAGCCCACTTAGTTCGATACATATAAAATGCACTTCATAACCATAAGATGCTAACTAGAGTTCCTTATTTATTATTATTCCGTCGCCTGAGAACTCTTTTAGAGATAATCCTCTATGGTACCATATTCTTCTGGGGCCTCCGTCACATCGGGGCACTCCACGTGCTCCTCCACCAGAATATACTCAACTGTCTCATTTTCCGTCCCTGTGTCTAAAAAGAGTGATGATAGCAAGGGTGAGTACAACGTACTCAGCAAGCCTCCATATAATAAGACAATAAAAAGGGACAGAGTATTACTTCCTCCTTTTCCTCCTATCTTTTCCCTCTCATACCTCTTTTCACCGGCGCCCAAAAGAATATAATCTTTCCCAAGAGAGAGTCAATTTTTAATATAAAAATCCTACTGACACTCGTATATGATACGGACTTAGCCTCCGTAATCCCCATTCCAGGAGATTGGCATGAATTCATGATTTAACCCTGCGCAGGTGTGTACCACTTTACCGAAATCGTTCGGAACGTATTCCGAAACTCAGAGCGTGCATCTAATAGGTGAATTACATCTCCAACCCGGTTGATGAGCAAATTGTGGTGCTCTACGGACCTCGCTCTCACTACCTTGTCCCCACCAATTTGCCCTCGCAACCGTTATACTCATTCCTCGACGCCATGAGTATCCTCTGGCGTAACTATAATCGCCTGGTCGGGGAAACCATGGGTATAGCTAACAGTAGATATACCCTGGGCACGCTCACCCACCCCTCCTAGTTATCTACAAACCCAATGTGGAGATGGTAATACCCTTCTTAGATCACCTTCTCTGATCGACCATGAAATTCCGGTTGATACTAGATTTTTACGGATCAATGCCGAGTGATAGAAATATTATCCTTATATAATACCTATATGAAGAGTCCACCTTCCCTTTTATCCTTTTCATGGCACTCTTCACCTACCAATTACTTCAACAGCTCGGTCGCTCCCTCGACCAAAACTGTCCCTTCCATCCTTACGGATCCAATTAATCATTTGAAAGAGAGATAAATATAAATATAATTTACATGCTGCAGTTTCAACATATATTTTATCCAGAAATAAAATCCTCCAGAAGTCAAGGGAAGCTTGCCTGATTTCGGAAACTCGATCGGATGGTCCGGGCAATCCAAGAGTTCACACTCCTTGTCGTCTAGATGAATGCCTGAAATAATTTTCCCGGATTTCGGTTTACTAAGTCTACGGAAAATACCATATTGCGCAACTATACTTTCCCGCGAATATATCGATTTTTAGCTTATTTACAAGAATAGAAGCTTAATAAGGCTATTTTCTGAGAAGAATCTAAAGGTACTAATACTACTGTTATTAGGGGCAGTTTGTTGATATAATAGTTACTCGTTACTTGCTTTTTTTTGATTAAGTTCCTTTTTATATAAAAATTCCTAGCATCTACCCTATCCCGAGCCGGCTAGGATCGGCTTCAAGCCGAGCTCGGCGTGGCTTAGCCCGGCCGGCAATATGGCTGGACGAAGGCAGAGCAGCGACCTATTGCGCTGGAAGAGAGGAAAGAGAACAGAGAAAAGAGAAATACGAACCCAAATGTTGTACTCTACTAGCAGTAGTATCTTGTAAACTCAATTTGTAAGTGTATATACATAAATTTTGTAACTCAGATTTGTAATACAATCATGTATTAGATTCGATTGTTGATCAACAAAGAAATGGATTTTTGGTGAACTTTTATCCGTTGTCCAGTTATCCTTGGTACCGAGTAATAGCATCTATGTTTAATTTGTAAAATGATACCTTGTTTAATCCTACTGCACTTTCAACGGTTTACCGCATTGCTAATCTATAGATAAGCATGAATTTTGATGTATAGGTTGTTTCACTGCTAAACAATAGCAACTGCATCTGTCATCCAACAGTCAAGCAATGCTCAAGATTACAGCTCTACCCCTTACAGTTCATTCATCTTGTTCATCATCTTCCTCCCTTCCTCTTGCTTCTAATCACTTCAAAAGATTACCACTGCACTTGATATTGTAAATTACAAAAAGAATAAAAATGGGAAAGATAAATGAAGAATAGAAGTTCTGATCAAGAATAGAGGAGAGAATTTGATTATTATCCGTATTCGTTCATATTAAATGAATATCCGATCCAACTCTGAATCCAAAAATTATCCAATCTTGCTCTGAATCCAAAAAAGTTAGACGAATCCAGGTACAGGATTGTTCTCTTTAACTTATCTTATTTGCTTATCTTCTTATTTACTTATAAGCTAAATTTAAGAGCTTCTTTGTCGGGACCCGGTCAAAGGAGACCAAATCCCTCTATTCATTCCATACTAGTCCCAAGGATCAACAACTAGTACGCACAGTCCAAACAGAGTGATATATTACCAACTGAAATAAATCATTATATAACAGGGGCATAACACCCAGTCCCGTACAAACATGGCGACATGTAGGTCGCGAATTAGAATTTAGCGGAATATAACATAGAGCCCACATACACTAACACACGTGTGCCACTAGACAGCTATTACTATTCCTCCACAGGCAGACAGGCAGTAAGAAGTGGCCCTAGTCTTCCGGGAAGTCCTAGTAGTCATCCGCCTCGTAGTCAGCATCGGCGTCACCGTATTGCGGGTCTTCTGCGAACTATCCCTCGACTGAAGTTTAGAAAGATAAATGAGGAAATAGCAAGGGTGAGTACAATTGTACTCCGCAAGTCAGGGAAATAAGTACAGAATGGGGTTCAGTACAAGGGTAGGTTTGGGATAATTTGTAGAAAGCCAATTTTTCAAATTTTTATGCTAAGAGAGAGAAAATCAGTTTTTGAAACTGTTGCAGTAGACCAAATCGTTTGAAAGAGCCTTTTCCTTTGCCAATCCAGTTTTGCAATTCCGTCTGCAAAATTCTTTACTCACACAAAAACCTGTTTTTTAAAAAAGGATATACCATATGATATGATCAGTCTCTTTGCATGCTCTTAATCGTAAGCACGACTATTATGATAATTTTAACTTTGCAGAGTGGGTACACTTTACCCTCAGGAGGTATCACACCAACGGTGCGAACCACAAAGTCGTTTGGGCTGAAAGCCCTAATAGCACTTGTCATTCCTAGGCACCCTGTGGTGGACCGACCCATGGCCCAAGTCTTCACGTTGTACAAGAAGGCCGAGGAAACGAGGTCCAAGGCGCCGACGAACGGGGATACATCCTCCCTGTCCGTACAACCTAGATGTCTACAAGGGACATCACCACCAGCAAGTAACTACTAGAAATTTAAGCTTAATAAGCCAGATCTGTCCCATAACGAAACCTGAGGCTGTACTGTAAGGCTCAGTTTGTAGGATCATAGGAAGAACAATCCTTAGACTAGGGGAGGGGTACTAGCACCAACCCGAAACCGTGCATAATCTGCACCATACCGACACCGGGTCCTCCTTAGCTAGTAAGAGTATTTTAAGGGAAGAGTAAAAACACATCCCAATCCCTGGCATCTCTCCCGATGCCGTATTTTACCAAACCACACAGTTGCAATCATGTGAAATCATGGTGAAATCCTACAATCATGTACAACATTTTCATCCTATTGTAAGGAAGTTTTGTACACAATGTATTTATAGATACCCCTATGGTTCATAATTTATAAAGGGACATAACACATTTTATTTTGTGGTGATAACTAAGCTCTACTGATTAGTTGTTTTATAATTAGCATGCAGTTTTCTGAATACTAACAAAACTTTTAAGTAAGACAATGGGTTATTCAATATGCATCAAGGAACTTGCCTTGGTCGAACTCCTGGTGCGGGTAAGCATCTTCGGAGGGGGTCTCCACAAACTCCTCAGGATCTATCCTCGCACAAGCATCACACCAAAACTCAAATTTTTGGAAAGTTTTTCTGAAAAGGAATTTTTGTAATCTTTATAGACATATAATGTGAAGGTTTCTATTTTTGCAATTTCTAAAAAGGGCTTATTTGATTTTTAGACACTAACAATCTTAATGAAGTACTGGATTTTTAAATACATTTATTTTTACTGATTAATAAGTGCAATATTTTTTCCTACGTCTTAAGTACTTTTGGAAAGCTACACAAAAAAGTTTCATAATTTTTAGACTTGATTTGCTATGTTTACCAACTTGGTATAAGCTTCCTAGTGTTATTAAATAGGAAACGAAGTTAACTCTTAATTAGCTTTGGGTTGGACGGCTACTGCATATCTGCATGGCCCAACAGTCATATCTGCATGGCCCAACAGTCGTGACTTGGCCCGAGAGCGAGCTGGCTGCAAAAGGACTGGGTGCTCCCCATAATCAAAAGTGTATTCCTAGGATTTACGTCTCCACTTATTGACAGGTGGGTCCACGGATCCACGTGTTAGAGACTTAGCCAAAAAGTTGAGGATTTAAACACATGTTATGAATTCTAGGCCCACTTGACATTGGATTGCTCTCTAATTAAATTATAGCTAGGAACTAGTTAACTATTCCACGTATCACTGCTAGCTACAGGTTGTCTTCAACCTCTGGCTATACGTAGAGAGCAGTCATGGATGGCTCAGGTTGAGCTTAGCGCTGGATCGGAAGGTCGCGGTTGCATAAATCAACCACTAGAATGGGTTCTCCACGACCATGCGCACCCAATAGCTCAGACGGCGTGGCCAACAGTGACCTACAGTGGTGGCACAATGAGCAACGGGTGGCCACGTAGCTTTGCATGGTACTAGTGAGCTGGGGTTTTGAAGCTCAAGACAGTAGCCTAGGAGCATGGAAGGGATGTGTGGAGCTTACCTAGGGTATCGTTGTGGGTGGAGAAGGCACAGAGAAACCTGGCGACGAGCAAGCTTGCGGCGCTTTGCGAGCTCTTCAGCGAGCGTGGGTGACAGTAGTGTGCAGTGGCGCTCGGTAGTGAAGGCTAAAGGAAGTGACGAGGAAAAAGAGCTTGGTTCTTGAAGACGGCAGAGGACAAGGGAGGAGCCATTAGCCCTTTCAATGAGCGTGGCGCTAAGTAGGTTAGTGGCCTTGCAAGTAAGGCTAACACCGAGCGAGCGCACCGAGGAGGGAGTAATGGCGCGGTAGAACGCATCGTCGCCGTGCGGTTGGTGCTCAAGTCACGTCACATCGCATGCTGTAGGGGAAGGGATGGATTGCCATGGAGAAGACGACTAAGTGGGATGTCAAGCGAGAAGAGAGCAGCGAGTAATGGTAGGTCTCATCGCCGTGCGGTGCATGAGCGCGCGTGTCTTGCCTCGGCATCGAGCGCGCACAACGCTAGATAGAGCGAGAGAGGAAGAATTAAATTGCTTTTAGCAATAGATTTAAATAGGAAACCGAGTTTAATTAATTTGTGGAGTTTAGAAAATATTTAAGGGTTGAGTTATACATTATTTATTCTTTCCTTGGCATTTGTAATAATTTTATTTTTGAACAATCAAAATTCTTTGGTTATAGTTCTTACTTGAACTTAAATAATTCTTTTATTTATCCCATTTAGAAATAGGTTCTAGGGGTAGAAACTATTTTATAAACTCTAGAATAATGCCCAAATTAGAGAGTTCAAGTTTTAACCAAAATTTTTCTGGCCATTTTGCATTTTGGAAAATTAAATTTCTTATGCTTTGTATTTTTAATAACCTGTTTCTTTTATTTTCAAAATTGAAACGGTCCAAGTTTTATTTTCTTAATAAAAATTGGAATGTTACATTCTTAAGGTAGTTTAGAAAGCTCGGCACACTTTGTTTGACTTGTTTTTAAAAGCGAATCTTTGGTCACAAGGCGTCCGATCTTGCCGGACGCCATGCATGGGTCTCTACCAAATATAAGCGAGGCGATACTGCGTCGAGACACGCAGACGTTGGTGGCTGGCCCACCATAGTGCAGCCCCACCCCCCATGACCTCTGAAATTAATTCACGCCCACGTTGTGTTTAGTAGCACAGGACACGTGAACAAGGCCTACATATGTGATCATTGCTGGTATCAAAGGGGTAAATGGGCCGTATCCCACACGGACCGCATACTTTCTCCAACATGTTTATTTTCTATGTTTTCGTTATTGAAACATGTGTTTTGTCCTTCTGAAACATTAGGTTGTGTTTGGTGAAACATTCTTTAATAACTAATTGTTGCAGTAGCACAATTGTTTCAGCAGCTAGACAGATTGTTCCAAATAGGCTAAACTAATTGTTGCACTTGACTATAGATACTGTTCCAATAGGCTAAACCAATTGTTTCAGCAGGCTAGACATATTGTTACAATAGGCTAAACTAATTGTTGCACTAGGACTAAACAAATTGTTGCACTAGGCAGACAAAAAATGTTGCAGTACCACAAAATTTTGTTGCATGTGGTGTCAAAAAATGTTGCAGTAGCACAATGTTTTTATTAGACAGATTGTTCCAATATCCTAAACTAATTGTTTCAGCAGGCCAAACATATTGTTACAATAGGTTACACAAATTGTTTCGTCAGGCTAGACAGATTGTTCCAAATAGGGTAAACTAATTGTTGTACTTGGCTATATATATTGTTCCAAAAGGTTAAACTAATTGTTTCAGCCGGCTAGACATATTGTTGCAATATGCTAAACTAATTGTTGCACTAGCTAGGCTGAACAAATTGTTGCACTAGGTAAACAAAAAATGTTGCAGTACCACAAAATTTTTGTTGCACGTGGTGTTGAAAATTGTTGCAGTAGTACAATTTTTTTGTTGCGGTAAAATTTATATGGCAACATTGGTCTTGTTTTGTTCGTAAAAATGAGAGGATCGCGTTGGTGCAAATGGGTGGTGTATTAGAGCACCCAATCAAAAGTTATGGCCATTATTAAAAAAACAAAAAAGAAATATATGCTGACGTCAGCATTGCATCATCACATGCAAAATATGTTGACCGAGCCAGGGCGGGCGTCCGATGGGAGCGTTCTGTCGGACGTCCGACGCGTAGTCGCAAAGCTATGGACGTACCTTCCAGAAAAAGAACTTCAGAAGAGAAAAAAAAGAACTTCAAAAGTTATATATTTGACTTTTTGATTTGGAGATAAGTAGATAAGATAAAAAAAATAAACTGAAGAGAATAAAATTTAGGGTTTATCCGATCTAGTTACACCCCCTAACCCCCTTGTTCCCGCAACCCGTGTGGATCTGTAGCAAATGTCGCAGCCAATGTCTAGACTCCCGAGCGCGCCATCGACAAGGGCGGCCTTGGAGCAGGGCCGTGATGGTCATGGAGCAGGGTTTTAAAACCCGAAACCGGACCCAAAACCGCTGACCCACCGGGCCGATTTTTCGAAAAAAACCGCTAAAAACCGCTAGAAACCGGCCGAAACCGCTTAAATTAAATTCAAACGAAGCGCGCGAGCCACCGGTTTCCAGGCGGTTTTACCGATTTCTCGGCGGTTTTTAGCGAAAAACCGCTACAAAAACCAAAAAACATGGAAAATAGGAAAAATAAAAAGAGATCTGAAAAAATATTAAAAAAATTGGAAAAAATCAAAATTTTGTTTCGTACAAATTGTTCTACTCAGCATCTAGTTTTTTATAAGATTTTTTTAAATTTTTTTTAAAAATCAAATTCAAATTCAAAATTTTAAATTGGACCGGAAAAAACCGGCGGTTTCTCAAACCGCAGCACAGCGGTTCGACGAGAAACTGCCGGTTTTACCGGTTTTTCGTCGGTTTTTAAAACCCTATCATGGAGACGACCTTCTCATGCTCTCCGATGATCCTGGAGGACTTGGCGCAATTGCCGAGGACAAGATTTGCTGCTAGACCTGCACGCGGAATAATTGAGGCCAGATTGACTATTGAATCACATTATACAATCTGATCCGGCCTTTTCAATCTGGCAAGCAGCATGGATTGATACCCCTTTTTGGAATTTTTTCGAGGAAATCGTTTGCATCTCGGACATGTATTTTGAATCTTGATATTTATTTGAAAAACAAAAACAGTAATGTATATAGTTTCGTTCGGTTGTAGAACCAAGCAAAATTTGGTATTTGTCCGCCCCATGCTAATTGTTACGTAATCTCCGATCAGTTATGTTTAGGTTTACATCTAATAACTTATCGATGTCAGTTCAATCCTTCTAATCCTGCGTGGATGATCATGAAACTTGCCCTCCAAAGCAAGCTCGAATTAAAATAATAGCCAACAAATCTTGCCGCCGCTAGCAAACTAACCTAAGAGCATCTGGAGCAGTCTTTATAATCATCAGAAATGGGATAGAGTAATTTGATGCAGGGGAAGAATCTTTTAGAGTGTAGTGTGAAGGAAATTTAGAGTGTTGGATAGAGGGAGTAATGAATAGTATTATAGAGTGAGAGGATAGAGTATCTGGTGGAGATGCTCTAACAAGGTATCCATAGAAAGACCAGCTAAGCAAGTAGTATGATCTTGCCAGGCTAAGCAAGACTATAACACAACTAGCTAAGAGTATCCATAGCAAACACTTTATAACACTGTTCATCTGACTTTTTAGGGATAGAGTAGTTGTTGGAGGGAAGTACTCCATCTTTTAGAGTATAGTGTAAATTAAATGTGAAAGAATTTTAGAGGGATAAATAGAGTAGATAGGAAATAGCGTTATACGGAGTAGAGTATAAACTTAAAGTAGCTGAGGCGATGCTCTAATGAGGAACTAAGGCTGTGTTTGGTTAGAGAGCAAGGTGGGATGGGATGGCTCCGTCTCAGTTTTCAAGGATGGGATGGCTCTGTTCCAGTTTTTAAGAATGGAATGGCTCCGTCCCAGTTTTCAAGGATGGACCCACTGTCATCCTCACGTCCCAAGTGGAATGGCTGCGTTCCATCATTTTTGTGGGATGAACTCGTGCAGCATCTTGAGAAATATTCTTCTATAAGAGCCATTCCATCCCTCCTTTTGCACCAACCAAACACATAGAAAAATAGGATGTGATGGCTCCATCTTTACATATCCCACCAACCAAACACACGCTAAACACACCCTCAATTATGCGATGATGAGAAGGCCGCGAGCCGCTCCAGCCTCCACCCTCTACTGCTTTTGAATCCGCAACGGCTACTACGCTCGCTACACGGCCCCTGCCCGGTAACATACCCTCAGCTTTGCCCACATACGGTTGTTCTCCGTACTCCGTAGCTTGGGCTTCAAATACGTCCTGGTTCCTTCCTATACCGAAGATGGTGTACACATTAGTCACTTGAAGTAATTAAGCATCCATTTTGGAACTGGCCTACCAAAAATAAGCTGTTGTTTGATATATATATATATATAGAGGATGGCTAGTGTACTCTCCAGAGTACGGATTCCTCCGTACTCTCGACGGGTCTACGAAATTCGATATATTTAACGATCGATCCGAACCATTGATCTTGTTCATCTCATTGAAATGTAGCTACCGACCAACTTTCGTATTTTTTTGAATTTGTTTACTATTTGTTTCGCATTTTCTAAAATCAGTTTTTTTGACGCTCCACGACTAATTAGAAGGCTGATTTTTAAAAATACGAAACAAATAGTAAATAAATTCAAAAAAATACGAAACTTGGTCGGTAGCTACATTTCAATGAGATAAACAAGATCAACGGTTTGGATCGGTCGTTAAAAATCTCAAATTCCATAAACCCGTCGAGAGTACGGAAGAATCCGTACTCTGAAGAGTACACTAGCCATCCTATATATATATATATATTACAATAGGCACACATAGCTACAAGTATTTATTCTGATCTACTCTCCTTCTTTATCCATAGGTAGAAACTTACCACTAAAATCCACTGGATAAACTTGATGGTCATTCTATAAGAGCATTAAAAAGGTATATACTTTCCACTGAACACAAAGTCTCCATGTATATCTATTGCTAGAAAGTTACCAATAAAATCCACGAGATAAACTTGACGGTAATTATAGGCCCCGTTTGGCACAGTTCCAGCTCCACCAAATTGGTGGAGTTGGTGGAGCACCCTATTCCTAACTCCAGAAATTCATGGAGCTGTAGTCGTAGGTACATTGAGAATGTTTAGGTGAGTCATCTTATTTACATTTTAAATTAAAATAAAAATGTAAGTCAATTTATTTTAATCTATAAACTCCATATTTGAGGTGGAGCTGAGAGCTGGAGCTGTGCCAAACAGACCTATAGAAGAGCCATTAAAAAGATATCTACTATCCACCGAACTCAAACGGGCATGAGGTCACAAGAAAAGTATCGATATTTCCTTTGGAGGTACTCACAGAGTCAGAATAGTGATCAAATATTTCATATATAAACTCAAATTAATCGCAATAAATGTGTTATCTTTTGGATATCGGTTGTGACAAATAGAATGACCATCTTGCAATGCCCAATTTCTTACCTTTTTAATAAATAGAACTGTCTGGCCACTAGTAAATTAATAAATTTCTTCAATAAACTAAATAAATTTTGGATGGCCAGTTTCTTGCCTATTTAATGAATGGAATGCTCCAGGCATGGTGTAAATTCTTTAATGTTTTTAACAAATTAAATAAGTTTTAGACGCATCGATTTTTCTCTTGAGATTTGTGCAACCACCAAACCCTAATATATAACCCTCCTCCTTGTTCGCTCCTCCCCTCCCTCTCGTGTTCCCCCTTCGCTGCCATATGCATTTCCTTCCAAGCCTACTTCGTGCGGTCATTGAGATCACCGGCGCGCCAACACTACCTTGCAACGACCGCTGTCTTTGAGGATCACCGTCCTCTTTAGTTGCTCATATCACCGCCATCATCGTTGGCACAACACACCATCTCACCCTTCAACAATCACTTCATCCTCCTCCTTGACCATCGTATGCCACTGAGGCGACATCGCCTATTGTTGAGCTTATCATTGATGGGGCTTCTACATATTGCTTCACCATACTACCATGGGGAACTGCCTCCCATCAAGTTGTGTTGTTCAGCAACAATCAGTTCATATGGATCTCAGAGTAGATCTAAGAGGTACAAAGAAGCGTCTCGCATATGGGAGTAAAAAAGGTACAATTGATGGGCTCCTACTATTGCGAAGCACCATTAATCACCACTGATTTGTGTTTTTAAGCAAAATTATGTCATAATGGCATATGGATCTTGAAGTCGTATGGATCTCAAAGCAAATCAAGAGGTCCAAAGAATTGTATCACATATGATAAATTGGTACAACCGATGGGGATCTAACTACCATGTTGCACCACCTCTAACCTTTATGGACCAAAGATTTGTGTTTTTCAGCAAAATCAGTGCACATAGATCTTGTATTTGTTTGGATCTCGAAGCAGATCGAGAGGTCCAAAAGGCATCTCATGCGTGGGGTAAACAATTACAACCAACGGGGCTTCTATAGCCTGGTCATACTTCCATCAGCCATTGCCTACCGCTGAATTTTGTTATTCAAGAAAACTAGTGCTTACGAGCTAAAAGTCGTATGGATCTGGGAGCAAATCAAGTGCCCAAAGAAGTGTCTCATGTATGGGGATAAACAAGTACAAATGATAGGGCTCCCTGTTGCACCATCGCCGGACACTGTCTACCATGGATTTGTGTGTTTTTCTAGCATGCATATGGATCTTGGAGGAATCAAGAGGTTCAAAGAAGCATCTCCTTTACAGGGGCAAATAAGTACAACATATGAGCCTCCTACTGTCCTGTCGACCTATCGCTGGCCCGACTTGTGTCGTTCAATAAAATCAGTTCATATGGATCTCGAAGTCGTACGTATCTCAGAGAATATCAAGAAGTCCAAAGAAGCTTCTCACGCAAATGGGTAAACAGGTACATATGTTAAAAGTCCCTTTCCTTGCTATACTTTGAATTGTTTTGAATCAAATTTGGAGGAAAATATTACTAAAATGTCAAACAAATCCCCCCAAAAAAATTGTTGCTGTCACAATAACTATGTATTTATGTACTATTTTTCAAGAATATCTGTGCCTCCTTGATCCTTAAGCTATATTTCATAGATATGTAACGTATAGCTTAATCTGACAACCAAACCATGCTGTCTACAAATCATATGCCAAAAAAGGATTGTGGTAACGATCTTGAATATAATGTTTTGTTTCGATCTAACTTAATGACATACAAACCCATTAAGCTAAAACCTATCCTATCCTAAAATGCATGGACTCACTGAAGCAAGGGAAATACATCCCATGTCTTGTGCTCACAGCTCCTCTAGCACTGCCACTGCCATTGCACTATGGCAGGCTCTTCTTTCGCACCCCATTTCATTTCAAATCGAAGGAGGGCAACCTCCGGGTTGCCTTGAGCCAATTTTGTTTTCCCTCCCAAAAAAAACGCCGTACCAAACCCCCCAACCCCATCGCGTCCCTTCGCACTTGCCGATACTACTCTCCACAGCAACCCATACCCAAGGCTCCGAAACCAACGCATTAACCACGCCTCCTCCATTCCTTCCCCACGAACGCAAAGCCAAATTTTCCCAGCACCACCCCACGACCTCCCGAACCCCCCAAATCCCCCGGCCGGATCGCGCCTCGAGCCCCCCCAATTCCGCCTGATCCGCCGCGGCCCCGGCGCCTCCGCCCCCCCAAACCCTAGGAATTCGCCGCCGCGGCGGCCCCGCGGCGGCGGGCGGCGGGATGGAGGAGCTGGTGGGGAGGGCGGTGAGGAAGGCGTTCCCGGGCTTCGGGGTGTACGGCGGCGTCGTGGAGTCGTACGACGCCGAGGCCGGGTACTTCCGCGTGCTGTATGACGATGGGGACTCGGAGGAGGTCGACCTGGGCGAGATGGCGGCCATCCTTGTTGGCCCCCCCTTGCCGGCGCTGCCGCAGCCGCCGTGGGCCGCGGAGGACGGGCGGCGGCCGAAGAAGCGGCGGCGCGGGGACGAGGAGTCCCCGGGGTCGGACGGTGTGGCGGCCACGGGAGATGGGTTGTCGAGCGGCGCTGTGCCCGCGACGCCGGCGGAGTGGAGCCGGGGTGAAGCGAATGGGGAGGTGATGGCGGAGACGGTGGAGAAGAAGCGGAGGGTCGATCCCCTGCCCGAGTCTGCCAGGCCGCTTCGTAGGAGCGCGCGGCAAGCGAAGGCCGCCGCACTGGCGGCGGAGATGGAGGCTGCTGTTGCTGCTGCGGCCGCTGCTGAGGCCGCTGAGGCTGCAGCGGCTGAGGCTGAGGCTGAGGCTGCCGCTTCTGCTACGCCGCAGCAGTCTGGGAGGAAACGTCGGCGTGCTAATGGGAGCGTTCGATATCGTTCGGTCGCGAGGGATTTAGAGGATGCTGCTATGAATAGGCTGCCGCCCAAGCCAAGTCTGCCACCTTCATCACAGGGTTTGGATTTGGAAGGCCTCCCTGTTCTCGATGTCTTTCAAGTCTACTCCTTCCTGAGGTCATTTAGTAGGCAGCTGTTCCTGAGTCCATTTCTGTTGGAGACATTTGTGGTTGCGCTGCGGTGCACGCATGTTAACCCTTTGATTGATTGGCTGCATTTCACGTTGCTCCGATCTCTGAAGGGCCATTTGGAAGATCTTGCCAACGAAGGAGACCCTTCGGCAATACACTGCATTAGGTAAGAGTCCTTTACTCCTGTTGTAACTTGTAAGATAAGCTTTCAGAGTTTTAGGTTACAAAAGGCTTCTTTTAATCATCTACTGTTAACTCTATAGGAATCTTAACTGGGAGCTTTTAGATCTAGCAACTTGGCCAGTCTATCTTGCTGAGTACTTATTAACTCGGGGTTCAGAACTGAGGTTTGGTATGAAGCTTACAGACCTAAAGCTGTTGGATTCAGAGTACTATAGGCAGCCAGCAAGGGTGAAACTCGAGCTGCTGCGCTCACTGTGTGATGATGTTCTGGAGATTGAGGCTATACGTTCTGAACTTGGTTCAAGGATGTCTGAGTCAGATGGAAACGATGAGGGCTTTAGAAGCACTGGTTTAAGAAGAAAAAAGAGAGGATCTTCTGTCAAGGGCCAAGCAGATTCTTCTCTGCCTCTAGAGGGCTCTGATGATGTGGATGATGGTAACAGTGATGAGTGTTATCTTTGTGGTATGGAAGGTAATTTGTTATGCTGTGATGGCTGTCCGGCTGCTTTTCATTCAAAATGTGTGGGGGTGGTAGAGGATCTATTGCCTGAAGGACATTGGTATTGTCCTGAGTGTTTGATACAGAAAAATCAAAATGATGGATCTAAAAATAAGGCAAAGCCTGTTAGAGGAGCAGAGGTTCTTGGAACTGATCCACACGACCGGCTATACTTTGGTACATGTGGCTATCTTTTGGTGTAAGTCATTATAGACTTCTTCCTATTGTTTTACATACTTACATGTAAATCTTTCTGAGTTTTTAGCTCTGGTATGATTATAAATGTTCCTCTGCTATATTGCTCTTCTGTACGCTGGTTACTAATTACTTTCATGACTTGTCTTATTTAAAATCTTAGTCTAATTCAGAATCAATTCATAGCACTACTGTTCACATAATCGAGTTGCCTTACGATTTAAGAACAACAATATAGCACTTTAATCTTGTCTATAAGCTTCACTGAGGATGCCCTGTTTGTCTTTTTATTCTGGATGCCACCTGTCCATAGGACACATAAGCTACTAGAGTTTAGGTGTAGTATGTAGCCATCAATTAGTTTAGTTTCAACATGCAAGCTAGAGGTTAAATATTTCTTATTTTCTTACCTAGTGGTTGTAGAGAAATGAGCTTACCAATTTTAAAGACTGATAGTATGACATTAAACTTAACCTAGCATAACTTGCCTTTTAAATAGGGTAAGAGCTTACATTTTACAATATTCTACTCTGCCCAGTTATCTGTTGCAACTGGCAGATAATGTAAATAGCAAAATAAAAGAGGCCATTATTTATTCTTCTTAGTGACTAGCCAATATATCTGTCTTAGAGTATGCTTTTCAGTTCCATCCTGCGTGACTGCAGCATGACATTACTATCCATCAATTCTTGAACTTCTGTGTTATATCCCAAGTTTCACATATAAGATTTGTGTCATTTATGCATTCAGATGAAATTTGTGCTCTTGTAGTATTTCTCACTGTAATATCTAGTTCTCATTCCCTGGCAGTATTTCTTACCGTGTCATCTAATTCTCATTTCCTTGCACTTTATTTTTTTTAACTATGCCATTTGCTTCTCTACAAAGATCTATACATAAATTTCATATGTTGGTAGCAGATTTCTTTGCTCCCATGTGCCAATGAATTTCTGATCTGCTTGTTAAACTTCTTTTGTAGTCTGTAGTCTGTATAGTGTGCTTTCCTGAGTATACAGACATATCTTCTTGTTCTGTCAGACCATAGTGAAAACATTTATGTTGTAATGGATAATATATTTTTTTGATACATAGAAAAATTAAGATTATGATTTCCAGAAATAAAATAAGAAAATACCTGCAATACCCTGCTTTATTAGGATCCAATTTGTGTGGTTTTTATTCTCATTGATCGAGGCTTTGCAGAAATGTGAACTGTATGCAGTGCAGAAATGATATGATTTGTCTACCTTAGGAGGAAACTGATCCTATTTATGCACTACACTTGAATAGTTGAATGGTTACGTCTTGTTGCATTAATAAACAAAGCATCTTCTGTACTTGCAGGGTTGAGCCATGTGATGTGGACTCACCATGTCATTATTATGGTCAGGCCAATCTTCATTCACTTGTTACAGTGTTAATTTCCAGTCATCATTCGTACAAACCAATTGTTAATGCAATATCTTTGTTTTGGGGAATTTCAATTGATCCATCTAATTTTAATGTTCGGTATGAGATTAGCAAGGAATGTAGTACCTCTGATCATGGGACAGACTCCAAGCAATCACCATTGAAGCAGCATAATGAATATGAGCAGTATAAGATAGAAAAGGACAGTTCCTGTGAAAAAATGGATTCAGGGAAGGCTTGGGCCTCAAATCCAAAGCAGTTGGATCAGGATGCCTCACACCAGAAGTTTACCTTGAGTTCTGCACTTACCACTGACAATGGCAATGAAACTATTGCTGATGAGAAGTTGAATCAATCATCTCAACGTAGCACCTCTAGTGTCAAGAATGATAGCCGCAATTTTCAGCAAGATGATGCTTGTTTATACGGTAATGGTTCATCTGCAGAGATTCAGAAAGATCCATCGCCTCGGAAAAAAACAAGTGGCCATTATCTCTATTCTGATCCTGCTAGGTATATAAACTGTTACAGTTTTGGTCAAATAGCAGCATCAGCTGCTGAAGATATAAAACATAAGCTGTCTGAAAATAAGGAAGGAAAGAAGCCTGGTCAGGATGCGGCTTCATTCCATATGATATGTAAGAAATATGCTAGTATTTTTGCGTTGACTGATCAAAAGCTATCTGTAGAGCTGCTAAAAGAAAAATGTGGCTGGTGTAACTGCTGCCAAATCAGTGGTGGTGGTGATTGCATTTTCAGAGTCATCGATGGTAAGTGTATGGAAAGTCCTAAGCCACATGCCGGTGGTCTTCAGTCAGAAAAGAATATGGAAAGCCATCTTGTTCTTGCGATGCATAGCATTTTGTCAATTGAAGAACGGCTGAATGGTTTGCTGTCTGGTCCCTGGCAAAATCAACAATATAGCATTTATTGGCGTAAGGCAGTTTTAAAGGCTTCAGATGCATCATCATTGAAGCAACCTCTTCTTATGGTACAAGTTGCTGAATGCTTTGTTCTTATTAAAGGCTTTTTTTATTCTGCATGTACTAACATTATGATATGATTATCTGCAAATACCCTGCAGTTGGAGTCCAATCTGCGACGCATTGCCTTTTCAGTAGAATGGCAAAAACCAGCAGACTCTGTTGAAGTTGTTGGGTCAGCAGCTCATATCTTGGTTCGTTCATCTAATAAATCTTCAAATTATGGAAGTGTTAAAAAGCCAGGGAGGAAGCCATCTAATGGCGAACTCAAAGTTGACTCTAGGGATGTCGGTGTTTATTGGTGGAGGGGCGGAACACTGTCTCGTCAAGTGTTCCATTGGAAGAGGCTACCTCAGTCATTAGCCCATAATGCTGCTCGGCAAGGTTGTATTTCCAAATTTCTGTTTTCAGATATGCTTTTCTAATATTTGTACTGAACCTTTGTTATCTTCTGTCTCAGCGGGACGCAAGAAAATTCCCACCATATTATATTCCGATGGTTCCGAATTTGCCAGGAGGTTCAAATACATAGCTTGGCGAGCTGCTGTTGAAATGGCAGAAAACGTGGCCCAGCTCATTTTGCAGGTAATATATTCCCTTTGTTTTGGAAAGCCTATCAGTAAAATTTGGTCACTCAATTGTCTCATTCATGCACCTTCAGATTAAAGAGCTTGAACTGAATATCAAGTGGGTTGAGATACTGAGCACTCTCCCTTCTGCCCTTGCAACAAAGGAATCCCAGAGAATTGCTAGACTTTTCAAGAAAGTTATAATTCGCAGAAAACGCGTGGACAGAACGAATGTGGAATATCTGCTTGATTTTGGAAAGAGGGAGAATATTCCCCCTGTTGTTGTTAAGCATGGAATAAAACTTGAAGAGCCTTCTAGTGAGAGGAACAGGTACTGGTTAAGTGAAAGCCATGTCCCCCTGAGTCTTTTGAAGGCATATGAGGCCAAGGCGTTAACTCGTGCTCTGAAAAGGAAAGATACTGATCAGCTTCTGCAGAAAATGAGTGACTCCTCCCCAAAAAAGAAGACGAGTGACTCCTCTCAAAAAAAGAAGGCAACTGACTCCAAACCCAAACAGTTGAAAAAAGCGGTGTTTGATTACCTTCTAGAAAGAGCAAAAAAGCTAGCCACCAGGCTTTGTGGTCATTGTAAAAAAGAAGTAAACTCCAGGTATGTTAAACAAGTCATTTGGAGTTGTATTCTTGTCACTGCAAGCCTTCATCAGTAATCGGTATTTTCTCTCGCAATGTTCTCATTGAATCAATTATTGGTAGCAACTAACAAAAGCTTATGTATTTCTATCAAGTCCTTGCATGAACGTAATAGGGTTAGAGTGCCTAGGTGTTCACTTCATATTTGGATTATTTATTGTGGCAGTGTCTTACTTCTTGCTTTGATGAACAAGAATATATTAATGTGCTCTTATTGCTAACAGACTGCAGTATGTCAGTCTTATAGTTCGATAACTGTGTTTTGGTGAGGTGGCTATTTTTTTTTATCATCTCTAGAGAGCAAGTATAGGCATGCATATGACCTTCCAACAATCAAGTAATTTAACTTTGTTTTCACCATTTCTGGATTGACCTTACTAAAGTAGTTGGCTAGAAACGAGCGGCAGTTCCCTTTATGCTTTGTGTAATGTGTTGTATATTTGGCCATGCTGCATGTTCTTCGTATGGCATGCTGATTACCTGATTAGGTCCTTGGGTAAAAGTGAGTTAGTGACATTTTTACTGACTGTTTCTGTCCGGTGAGGAAATGAGCTCCAGTCACGTACTGACCTTTTCAGCCTATAGCCTTTGGATATGATCATTTATCTGTAGCAGTGTTTATTCAGTCAGTATCTAAACAAACTTCTTACATGATTGGATTGTGCTAGGTTAGATATTGATATTTGTTTTCTAAACCATCTAGTTGATCGTTTTCTGTCTTATCTTTACTATTTTTGTATATTCCAATTTTGGTGGTACATGCCACAAATGCCAATTTAACTGATTCTTCTAATTCTGCAAAAGTCACAGTTGAAATAGTTAATTACAGAATTTTGGTTAATATTTTAGAAAAGGTTGTTAATGGTGTTATAGGAGCCAGGTTTCAGCATTTGAACCCTTGCAGCTATCAGTTAGACCAATATACTTTGTTTGCAAATACAGTTTAGTTATTTCTGCTACTTGTTCTCAATTGTCATTTTTGTAGCATGATATATTCCTTTTGGCAAGTTTTCTGACACTTCTTTTTTCTAAACAGTGAAGCTGTCAACTGCCAATATTGTGCAGGTACGTACAATTGTAATAGACATCCTTTTTCTCTTTGCATATACATCAATACAGCCCTCCAATTCTTGTGCTTATTATCTATGCATTATTTATTTCTGTGTTGTCTTATATGTCATAGGAATTGTTAGCAATTTCTTAGGTAATCATTACTAATCATCAAGCTGTTTATATTGGGACTCAATACAGTTTTTGACACTCAACTAATAGTCTCTTTAATCTTTGCAGCACTTTTCCATAAAAAGCATTTCAAGGTTCCTAGAGGTGCTGCTGATACTGTTTATGTTTGCAACAAGTGCCTAGATGAAAAGGTGTTACCGGTGAAATCTCCACAGAAAAAGGCTGTATCAAAGAAGAACTCTCCGAAAAAGAAGCAAAAGAAGCTATCACGTAAGATTATAACAAGAAGAAATCAGAGAGTTGTCAAATTCAGGAAGAAAACTAGCATGAAGAAGGGTAAGCGTGGTCGGCCTAGAAAGAATCCATTGAGTGTGTCGAAGAATTACTCACTAAAGATGCATGAGAACGAACCATTAAATGAGCCCAAGAATGAACCGGCGAAACGTTTATCCAAACGATTATATGATAAGTACATGAAAGGCAACTCAGATATATCTGAGCATTCAGCGAGCTGTCGTAAGAGGAAGAGGACTGCTTATCATTATCCATACTGGTTAGATGGCCTTCGATGGATACAAAACCCAGATGATGAAAGGGCAAGAAGTTTTAGGAAAGAAAGAGTTCTCTTTCCATCTGAAGATGTTGAAATTTCTGAAGCCAGTCCAGTATGCTGTCTGTGTGAGAAATGCTTCAGTGGAGAGGCTATATATATTGCTTGTGAGACATGTGATGGTAAGCTAGGTTTGCTTGCATATATCTTTGTAATCTTTAGAACAAACTTATAGAGCTTCACTTAGACAATTGCATGTGCTAAGAACTTCTTCATTGTCATTTTTTTGGCCCTTAGAAGTGAGGGCAGTTAACACCTTTAAATTTTGTTGTTAATTTTGTGGAAACACTGATTACTATCTTTGGATAATGTCCTATGCTACTTAGCATAATTCTGTTTGGTTTTGTCTTACCTTTGCAATGGTGCTTTCCTAAGCTAAAGATGCTTTACGTCTCAGCAAGACAAACAATCATTTTTTGTACTTTTATATGTTGGCTGTGTAATACGTAAGCAATCATCTCTGTATCTACATGATGTCTGTGTAGTGACTTTCCCTTGCATTGCTCTTCATATGATTTTAGGCTTTCATATTTTGCATGCTGAAATTCTAACTATGCTGCTCTTCCTTGCAGATTGGTTCCATGGGGATATATATTCTGTTACCCTTGAGAATGTTGATAATCTCATAGATTTCAAGTGCCATAGATGTCGTCTGAGAGGTGTGCCTGTTTGTCTTTATGCACAAACTAATACGATTCTTAAGGATCAATCAGATAAGGAAGACAACAGCAACAAGTCTGCAGAGGGTAAAGACAACAACTGTCCAAAAGATCTGGGTGCTCATGATGATCTGAAAGAGCTTCACGATCATAACACCGAGAAAGAGCTCGACTGTCATAGCAATGCGAAACATATTGATGATCATAATTGTCTGGAAGTGCTGGAAGATCATGACAAGCTGAAAGAGTCCAATAGTTTTAGCACCGAGAAAGAGCTTAATGATTGTAATTATTTAAAAGAGCTGGACAATCGTAGCAGAATCAATGAATTCGACAGTCATAGCACTAAAGAAGGGCTTCATGATCATAATTATCTGAAAGAGCTGGATGATCATAGCAATCTGAACGAGCTTGACAGTCATAGGAGTGAGGAAGAGTTTGCTGCTCACAATTGTCTGAAGGAACTGGACAGTCATAACAATGTGAAAGAGCTTGACAATCAGGACAGTCGTGAGGAGCTTGATGGTATTGACAATAGCAAGTTTGCTGGTGGAGAAACACAATGTCTGAAAGAGCTAGGCAATCTTAACAGTCTGAAAGATCTTGGTGATCACAACAGTCTGGATGATCGTATCAGTTTGATGGAGCCTGATAAACATAGCAATCTGGAAAAGCTTGATAACCATAACTGTCCAAAAGAGCTTGATAGTCATGACAGTTCAAAAGATCTTGACTATCATAAAAGTCCAAAAGAGTTTGGTACTAGTATTGAAGATATTGAATTTGCTGTAGTAACACATACAAATGACTTTTTAGATGAGCAGTTTAACATTAGGATATCTGCCAAAGAAGCACCGATCATGAACTCAGAAAGTGATCCAGTGAAGGAATCAATTGCCTTGCAATCCAAAGATCGTTCCGAGGAGAATTCTGTACTTGCTGAGCCTGAAGTTGATCTTCAGGTAGTGGTGACTTTATAGTGCACTGTGGGCAATTAAAAGTAGCAGCTCCAGCATGGGTTTTTCTTAGCTCCACTGTTCACTATCTTGCCGCTGTTCTGGTAGAAAATTTTGCTGACTAGTGAGTTGTCAAACTACCACCCAACTTCATAATATTCATGCTATAGGAAATTACATCAGTGCTGCAACCAATAATCTACAAAAAGGAGAAAAGCTATTCTTTTTTGTGCAATCACCAATTTTTTGTGGTTTTCTGTGGAAATATTCTGATCAGGCAAGTCAAGTGTTGAGATTATTGACTATGACATGCATTTAGCGTAATATCTGGTACAACTTTAGTGTGGTAAAGTTGTGACATTCTCGGTAGGGCTGACATAGAGATAATCTGGGTACCATTTCCTTCCCATGGTCCACTCTTCCAGACAGATTGTGATTTTGCGTTCTTCTGAGTTTATTGATTAGGATATCTTCGGGTACAAGCAGCTGGTTTTCGGTTGCACTGCACTAGTACATGATGTGTAAGGTGGGTTTCCCTTTTGCTTGATGCATTCCTTTGTGCTATTGACTATGTTTTCATTTTTTTTATTGTGACAATATATGGTTCAAATAACAGCCTTCCGGTGCCTTTTCTTTTTCTGTTGATTTTCTGTTCTAGCTAATGTTCACATTAAACTCTTTCTGCTGGGTTTGTCATTTTCTCTATGATAGGTTTAAAGTAATCAAAATACTATTATAGGGTTGTTATATTCCATAAATGGGTCTGTTACCATTATGGGTTCTGTCAGGTCTATTAGATACGAAGTTGCAAAATAATGGGTCTGTTACCGTTATGGGTTCTTTAAGGTCTACTAGATACGAAGTTGCAAAATAGTGAGGTATGGAATATGTAAGGTTAGTGCTGTTTCTTGTTTTACACAAGAAGTAATGAATTATAAGCATTGCAAACATGAATTTTACACAGAACAATGTATTATAAGTGTTGCAAATGTGAAGTGTGCCTATGCTTTTCGTACTTTTACTCTCCCTATATACATTAGAAAAGCTATATTCTGTCCAGTTGGTACTCAGCTATGTATCTCAGATTGTCGTTTGTCCATTGTGAACAGGAAGATGGAGATGAAACAGTCAGCACAGAAGCATGAGGCGTCGTTCCCTCTCTCCATGGTTCCCCTGTGCATCCTTAGATATTGTACCAGATTGAGTAGGCATCCTGATGATTCAATTTTCCGAATTGCTTCTAACAGTCCATTGCAAACATTATTTGTATATGCTGCAAAGGAAATTTGTCTCGACTCTGTTAGGTTTTGTATAGGGTTCCCGTCAGGCTTCAAGTTATAGGGAAAGCTCATGCAGTCATGCGCTGTGTCAGGTGTGTACAATTCCGTTACTGTACCTGCTGGTTACATTCTGCTTTAGCGATGTCTCATACAAGTTAACAGTATTGCTAGATGTAAAGTCAATTGTATGATAAAGTTCGGCTCCTTGCCCAGCGATTGCACATTGCAATATTCAAGTGCCGCTCTGGTGTTTTACCCTGTCCAGTCATTAGCCTAGGCTAGTGTGGTACCAATAGGCAGCATAAGATTATCTTCAAACATTTTTCCTTCATTTTCTTCCCTTTCTCATTTCCTTTTTTATATTCGTTTCCTTCATTTTCCATCATCTTCAACAGCATTTTTTTTTTGAAGGGAATGATATAAGAAAGGAGAGATAATCCCTTCGTGAAGGAAATGAAAAAACGAATCTCTTTCTGAAGAGAACGGTGAAGGGTTGGAGATAGTCTAAGACCGTCCCTAACCGATACTCGTCCCGGACAAAATCTCTTCACGGCGTCGGACTGCCCGGGACAAGACTTGCGCGGCTGCTCCAATGGCATCCCATCGGGGAGGGGATTCACGTGGGATTGGGATACGATCCCGGGCGAGCGGGATCGCAGGGGCATTCTCCTCCCGTTGCCTTTTCCACGCGCGGAGCTTCGAAGGCGGACAAAGCTCGGGCGAGGCGAGCGCAAGCGGCGTCGCCCGAAAGAAGCTTCGGCGCGACTTGGTAGGGGGAGCAGAGGCAGCGTCGCCGCCAGGCTTTTTTGGCCGGAGGGAAGGGATGCTGTTGGAGTGCATAGATGGGAAGGGAGTGAAATCTAGGAAGAGATTCCTATCAGGGGTTGAAAAGGGAATAGAAGTGTAGAACACGGTTAGAGATAGTCAAGGGAGAAAAGCGTGTCTCAATTCTCAACTGAGCTGCTGCATAGGTAGCCATATTCCAGACAGGTGGACTCATTTGCGAGGGAAATAGCTGCGGCTCGATATGCGCTATGCACAGAGAGCAACGCTGGATTCATTAATCTGCGGACGCCCCTGTGGTGTTTTTGCTGCCCTTTCTATCGTGTATGTGTGTTTTTCAGCTTCTTACCATATAATATTACAATCCACAGTTTATAATTGATAGCCGTTTGTAAAAACCAAACATTTTGGCTGTATTTCGAAAATCTGACAATGGTCATACTAGGAATTTGGTGTATCTTCTTCTTTCGCATCCTTCAACTAGTAGAAGGGTCGAGCTGGAGGAGAACGTCGACTCGCCCGAGTCAACCTCAAGAAGCACCCGTAAAGAAGCTCAGTAGTTTATCTTGTATGCTTATCTTCTTATCTAAACTTTGAGAGTTCTTCAAGACGGTTAGAAAAGTCTGGTCCACTTCATTTGATTTGTTGTTTTAGAAATTCTTGGTGTGATCTCATGATAGAAAAAAGACTTTAAAAGTCAAAGTGTTTACCTTTTCAATTTAAGATAAATACATAGGATAAGTAAATAAGATAAAAAAACGTTCAATTTAAAATAAGTAGATAAGGTAAGTAAATAAAGACGAAGAAAACGTCCAAGGGAGACACCACTGTCGTGAGCGCTCCCTGCTTTTTAGCTACTGTCGATTGCCCTGGATGACACGCCTGGATCCATCATCACGCGTCGATGTTATGATTGATTTAAAAATCAATCACATAGCCGGCACCTTCATGGTCTATATTCCCACTGGTCAATCCTCTATTCCGATAGGTGAAAGCGAGAGTGCCAATTTCTTTTGTTTGCGACGCCCTTATCAGTGACGATGACCCACCACTGACGTACTTGCACAAACAGAGGAGCTCTTTGGCAAAGCTGGCGAAAAAAGAAGGCCAGCTTCTAGCATGCGACAATACTGCATAGGCGTTGATGTTGCAACAAGCTTGGCGGACTCTTCAGTCATCAGAGGTGGTAATGATTGACTTGAAGCTTGCTTCTTTGAAGTGAAATGATTGTGGCTGGAAGTTGCTTATTTGCTTCCCTCATTTACTTATTTGATTTATCGGAATTTTTTTAAAATTTTTGGATTTCTTTTTTTTTTATCTCGAAGACGTGTATAAAAACTCTCTAACACAAGTCGAACGAAACGGATCCGACTCTCGAGGCTACGTAGAAAAGTAAATAAACAAACAAAATAAGCAAATGAGATAAGCTGAAAAGAACCCACTTAAGCTTCCGGAAGCTAGAACATTTTGGTTTGGAGAAACGACATTTTACTATGCAAAAGTCTTAGATAACTGAATAGGTAGTACCAAACAAGACTATCAATGATAAACAAATCGAGAATTGCGGCGATCTCAGTCCGTAGTAAATAGGTTGATTGGCATTGAGACGTGTAAATTTAACGGGCAAGGATTTACGGTTTCTCGTAGCCAATTTTCCATTTAAAAAATTGGTACCCCATTCTCTCCGTGTTCAATGTAAGGTCTTCTCCAAGAGATTCCCGTCCCTTTTCTTGTTCCCCCCCCCCCCCAATCCACACTAGGAGGTACGTGGCAGCGCACACTGGTAGTACGTACCGCCCGGTCCAGAGCTACCTATGTCCGTGCTCAACGGGGACGAAATAAACAGTCGTCGCGGACTCCACTCAGCCACGCCTTGCTGTACGACCAGGCTAGCTAAGCTAGCATGTGTCGAGTCCAGGTTTTATGGTGTGTACAAGAGCATCACACAGCTCCTTTAAATTTTCTCTCCCAAAACACTATTAGCGCCATCTCTATCCATCCCTCTAAAAATTCTTCATATTTTACGCTATACTCTAAAAGATTCATTATCTCCATCAGCTAAATCAGAGCTACAGTGTTATAGGGTCAGCTACAGATGCTCTAAGTTGTCTCGAGTCCTTTGGAGTTTTTCAGACCTATAATTTTTATGTATTTTTTCAACTTTATTTTAGGTTGTATTATCTCATATGTAGTGGTCGAAAATATATTTTATTATATAAAAAGATGGCAAGTCCAGCGATCTACCTCCATGATACCGCAGAAACGTTGGATGATGAGAGCAATGGCTCTGCCTCTAGCCTTGTCGGCTAGTACCACACAGTGGTCAAGCTCAAGCAATGATGCGCCCTCACTTGTGTTTGCCTCCTAGGCTACACTCCTGTTAGCTAACAACTTGAGATATAGGGGTGCTATTATGTATCATCGTCTCATGTTATGCAGCATCTCATGAATCTCATACGGTGGTTGCATGCATCAATATCCAAAATCCGATACCCATATCTCCATTTAAATGGCTACTTAAAAAGATGACCTACCTATATTTCTATTCTCTCCAACGGAGGTTTCCCCACTAGTGCCTCTCCTGCCATTGTTATCACCAATGCGTCGACGGCGGCGGGCCTCTGAGCTAGTACTCTCCCTTTTCCTTTCTTTTTCCCTTCCCCTCCCTGTTCCTGTGCCTTGCGATGGGCGCAGCTGGCGGTGGCGATCGGGACTCGGGGGAAGGCCGGAGGTGCCTCAAGGAGGCTAGATCCGTTGGCATGGAAGCTCGTGGTGACCAGATCTAGTGCGTCCGGCCAGATCCAGTGTTGAGGCGGCGAGCCGGCGACGTCTAGTGACCTCCCTCCCTCTCTGCTGCTTACAAGGGGGCACAACCTGCCAAGGCGCCTAGAAGGTCGTGGCTGGTGAGTCCGGGCCTAGGAGCAGGGATGCCGAGCAGGGAGGTTAGAGCTTGGTGGTGGTGGTGCTAGCTTCACGTGGAGGAAGAACAACGGTGGAGAATGGTGGTGCATGGGAGACTCAGGTTTGGTGGGATGAAGTTGAGATGAACGGTGGCTCACCGCCGAGAAAGTGACGGGTGATGAAGATGCCCGGCCTCAAGAGGCGCATAGAAATTGTGGGGTGGTGTCACATGTGTCAGTGATACGTAGAAGACCAACACAAGAGAGGCCATGCAGGTAACGACCGAAGGTGTTGCGTTGAAGACTACCTCAAGCCGACGAGGGGGCCAGGCGATTGTCAGAGGTGGAGGTGCTGTAGACTAAGGGCAGTGGTGAGGTCGAATCTGGCAGAGTGTGTGAGGCCAAACGGTGCGCCTCATGTGGGCGTTGGCTGGAACAGTGCAGGTCTAGCTAGATCCATTGCAGGAAAAACCGGTGGTGATCGATTCTAAAGCGGCAGTGGTGGATGCAGAGAGGGTGATGACTGGAGTTGTGCATGGTGGCCAGATGACCGGTAGTGACCGGGTCCGACGCGTCGGATTGCCAGCAACCTGGTTTGTTTCCTCTAGGCTGAGTTGGTGGCGTTGCGTCACGTTGTGTTTGGTGTGTTGTGCCATTTTTTTTTCTTTTTTCTTGTATTTACCCTTTTTTTTTTTTGAATGGAATGACACGCTTCCCGCTCTATTGTAAAAAAATACCAAGAAATATTTTTTTAAAGAACGTACTCTTTTGAAAATCGGCACCAGGACTCGGTAGCAGGAGAGGACGGTACGTAGTAGTACTACACTATTATTACTGAAAAAGGCCATCAGCTGTGCCCTGGGGACCAGCTGGGAATGAAGGAACCTGGACTCCCTGGGATCCAGCGCAAGCAACTAGCTGGGTGCCACGGCATGCGATCACACAGTGGCAGCAGCGGGTGTGAGAGAAACTGGGACCATGGGCAGGGGCTATAGCCTCGCAGAGCAATCATGCAGCAGCAGGAGCGAGTGATTGAGCTAGTTAATCCTACTGGCGAAATTCGAAATCCCGTGAAATTCCACAGAATTTCAGTCAATATTCGAAATCCAAATTTTTAGAACTCGGGATGTTGAAAACGAAATTTTGCTAAACTCCACTCGAAAACTTCGAAACTCAGGAGCGAAATCCCTGAAATTCCTAAGTGCCACCTCAAAATCCCAAGAAATCTTTGAAAGCCTGCTCGAAATCCAGAACCTTTTTTTTCAGATCTAAATTTTAAAATTTGAGTTTTGATCGGTTTCTACCATAATCGGAGTATCCCGCTCCGCCCCGAAATCTGAAATCCCACAGGATTTCGTAGGATTTCGATGAAATCCAACAGGATTTGAAACCCTGGGTAGGACCATGACGCGTACTGATGGTCTCTCGGTGGCAAGCTGCCACGCTTTGATCTCCTCAATTTAAATTTAAATTAAAATATAGAACTAAGAAATATTATTTTTATATAAATCAAATGCTTTAACGTTTCGCATTTGTTTTTCTTAAGATTCTAGTCTTTCTTCTCAAACCACTAAAACATTAACATTTTCCCTCTCCAAGTGATGTAACGAACTCTGTAATCTTACAAATTTTCAGACCAAAATAACCTTTGAAACGAAAAGATGGAACCACGACCATGGCCATGGGCACCGCGTTCCACATGGGTCACAAAAGGAACGCCGAATTCGGCGCTTTTGGACGTGTCGGCGATCATCCATCCTATTTTCATGTGCGCGTAGCTTCCGGCATTGCGTGGCGCCTTTGGGTTTGGGGAGACACTCGCGATGCGATGTGAGAGCAGGTCTAATGTATGTGCGTCTATTTTCTAATCTTATTTTACTATTTACATCTTAGTCTTATTTTCTGACAAGTAACGCCGGTCTTATTTTCTCACTCTCTATATTTTTCTCTCTTATATTTTACTTCTAATCCTATTTTTACAGTAATAATATCAGATAAAATAAAAAATAGACCTACCATAAGATATGCCCTGACCCACCCTAAATGTTGCCTCCATTCGCTTTTGAGTTTTTTTTTCGCATTCCTGTTCTTTTGGTTTTAATTTGTTTTTTCTTTCCAAGGGCATACTTGCCTTCGTGATCGATTTGCAGCTTTCGAAACGTTTAAAACATGTGGAGACACACGGAAACATAGACTTGTGCAGTGTACTTGAAAATTGAAACAAGTTTCATTTTTTAGTTTGTGGACTCAAATGTTTATGGTGGCACCTGCATGCCTGATATGTTGCAATGCTTGTGCAGTTTTCCGGTGATCAAGTTGACAACTCTTATACGGTACAAAACAGATAATAATTGAGCGATAGTGTATTTGAAACTTTTTTTAGATACATATTTGAGACCTAATTGCTCAGTTAGAAGACATCTCTCACAAGAATATATTATCATAAACTCTATTGAGAGTATTAAAAAAATCAAAATCAATTTAAGCCATTAGATAAAGAAGAATGAACGGGTCATATTTATTTTAGTGTACTGTAAAATTATCTAAATAAACATATGATATCAATGCCCATTTTCAAAGTTCGTAGACCTACTTAACCCACTTCTCTACCAAACTACAAGTTTTTTCCATATAAAAAATGGCATGGCATTTCTACAGACCAGCTCCAATGAACGGAGAAATCGCGGCTAGTTTGCAGCATTTTCTCAGAAGCAAACAAAAATCAGAGGTGATACAATGTTCTTTGAGGGGAAGTACAAACAAATATAATAAGGCCACTCTAATAAACGACTGATAATCAATGGTTCATAGAAAAGGAGGTACCCACCCACTAGCTTCATTTTCATATGCAGTGATGTCGGCTACCATCTCCCGCAAATATTTCGTACGCACTCTAGCTATTTATCCTCTAAAATTTATTATCACTTTATACTACACTATAATAATTTTTTTCTTTAGCGGACATTCTATCATAAAAAATCAGATAAACACTGTTTTATGGCTGGTGCCAAAGATGCTCAGAAAAAAAAACATGGATCGCTCTTTATGCTGCTAGATTCCGCGATATGTTAAACATTTCTTCATCATTGCTCCGCCGATCGCGACGGCGAAACCAATCAATCAGGCAATGCATCATGTATTCCCTTCCATGCCTATTGATTGCTCCCTCTCTCTCTCCCCCCCAAACCTGCGTTGCAGCCCAGATCATTAGTGCCAGATGATCGCAGTGTACCAGCTAGGTGCACTCCGAAATGAAGGATTAGCACGCAGCTTGCTCGTCAGCCACAGTGTGGGGGGCGTCACTTCAGGTGTCGTCTCAACATTAGTCGAGAAATTACTGGTTATCTTGGGGGTGTCATCTTTCGGGCTGCGCAGCAGATCATTTAAAACCCTGTTTGTCAGAGAATTTAGAGATCTGAAGTTTAGAGCATCTAGCAGGCACTCTATAATACTGATCATCTGACTTTTCAGGATAGAGTAGCTGCTGTAGGGAAGTAATCTTTTAGAGTGTAGTGTAAAGTGTGAAGGAATTTTAGAAGATAGATAGAGTGTGTAGAGAATAGTGTTATAGAGTAGAAATTTGAAGTGGCTGCTGGAGATGCTCAACATAGATGAAAGAATCTTTTAGATATGGTAATATTTGGGTGGATAGAGGTCCAAATTTATAGTCTTGGATGGAGATGTCTATTGCTATATTTATATTCAAAAGCCACACACATTGGTTTTTTCATCATTTTGTTTAATATGGAAGTAACAATCTACAACTTCAACAATTCAATCCAGCCCACAGAGACAGAAACAAGCTTACCTTTAAATAAGCAATGTAACAAATATCCTTTGCCTTATGGCATGTTTGGTAAGAGAAGGGAACGAGCAAAGGAATGGAAGTGAGGGAAGACAACTCCTTGTCTCACCCTAAGGAAGTAAATTAGCCCATCCCATTTTACAGAGATGATGTTCTTAAGAGCATGTTTAATGGGCCAGTCGAAATAGGGTTGTGAATAGTAAAACGACACGAGCGCGGACGACCGCCATGCAGCACCTGAGCCTGCAACTGCTGCCTCTACTCCGCCTACTTCTTGTGCCAACTTCGCTAGCCTTACAGCAAAAACAATGATACTAGTGAAATCGGAATGCCCTGCTAGAAGTTATATTCGGCGATGCCCCTTTCAGGAGGCAGCAGCAAATGCTGTTGATTGTAGGGATTTCAGCAAAGTGGGTCAGGTGTATGGATCCTTTTAGATCTATGGGCCCGCAGGAAAAAGATTCCAATGAATCCGAAAAAAAAGTTCCACCCATGCAATAGGGAACGAGTGGGAAAAGAGGGCAATAATGTCTCAAGGACGCTTCAATCGGCTTTATATGGGCCTGAGAGAGGGGGAACATGTCAAGTATCCGCCTAGGATCATGTTTTTTTAGATCTACTCTTAGGGTTGTGAGTAAAATATAAGAGAGATATGTAAGGATCAGAAAAATAGAGCTAATGTTGCAGAGATGAATAGTAAAATGGGATTATGAATAGAAAGTGGGTAGTGAGTGAATAGTGAAATAGGGTTAGCTTTGCACATAGCCTAAGATCTTGACTATCTTCGGATGAAAATATGATGATGATCAAGATTAAGATAGGCGAGATACTATTGATGCGTATACCATTAAATCAAACATACACGGTTCAAATATACTCATTGTCTAACCCCTCGGGGTAAAAGATCAACAGGCCATTGGGTCAATCAAAATGAGTAATCCGCATAGTCTATGTACGTCTTTAAAAAAAAACCATAGAGTTGCGGTGATACCTAAAATTTTCGTGTGCTTTAATTTTAACCGTTTCGTCTCAACCCAATAGACCAAAGTAGGTGTTGTTTTGTGTCTTTATTAAACAAATAAAGAAGATGCAGTGTGTTCTCTGGGGCTTAGGTTATTTCATTATCTGCTAAAACTGAACTTCAAATCTTGGATAGCTTTGAAATTTGGCTTAAAAAAACTAAAATTGATAATCAAAATCAGATTTGAGAATATTAATTCACGGCTTCCAGATTTATAAAAAAGGCATCCAAAAGACAAAACATTTAAATAATAATCATATAGTTTTAAGAAACAACGGTCAAGAATATGCTCGTACTACTCTTCTCACTTGTCCAATTCTGAGAAGCACCTTTTTGATTCGTGTTTATCGCTACTCTTCTCACTTGTCCAGTTCTGATAAGTACTTTTTTGGTTCGTGTTTATCGTGGAGACTGAAGAGGTAGCTTATCCAATGATTGCTCTGCATGGCACTGCCCAAGAGTTTCAGCTTATAGCTTATAAGCTGTATTTACTTATAAACTGAAAATTTATTATTTTCATACAAATCAAACGCTTTGACGTTTGGTAACCAATTTTTATACGTCTTACTATTTTTTCTCAAAGCTCTCAAATCCATTTTTTTTTATAATTTTTGATCCCTCGGATGTCCTTATCGAGGAGCTACAAATTTTCAGCTTATAAGCAAACGCAGCTTATAAGCTGAAAAGAACGCTGCCATAATCTCATCCATTGCCTAGATTCAAACAAATTTACACTATGTAGGAGCATCCGTAGCAGACACTATATAACATTGTTTATCTGACTTTTTAGGATAGAGTTGTTACTGGAGGGAAAAAATATTTTAGAATAGTGTAAATTGTAAAGAAACTTTAGAGTGATGAATAGAGTGTGTAGGGAATAGTATTATAAAGTAAAAATTTAAAGTAGCTGATGTGGATGCTCTAAACGAGTAGCAGAGGGCAAACGACTCAGTGACGTTTAAGACTCGCCGGCCCGGACGTACGGGCCACGCAGGGGTGGATTTACAGTAATAATGTTGTGACCCAAACGCCTTTCGAGTCATTCCACACTGATCTTTTAGTATACAAGCATATATATCTATTATTACAAGCTAAATTCTAATGTTTCGAGTCTATAGCGACCCAACGACCCCGATAACCTTATTTCATGGATCCGCCCTTGGGGCCACGACCGGATCACCGAATGTGCTCACCGTGTTCTGTAAATGCGTTTATTAACGCGATGGTCGCCAGCGCCATCGGCCGACCTTCACGGCCGGTGAGCAAGATCGCCACACCGAAGCGGGGCGGTCAACCCAAATCAGCTAAAGTTGAGTCATGCTTCCACACTGCATTGCTTGACTCTTCGCTTCAGTCCCTTAATTGCCCGTGGTCTTTTTCTTCTCCACGCTCATTTGTTTGAGACTTTGTCCACTGTCTTTTTATGTCCTGCGGCAAATTCTGCGCGGTTCATTAGAGAATCCAAAGGTCCGGATTTTAGCGTATTAGAAGTGGTAGAGTGCACCGAGGGGAGAGGTTTAGATGTTGTAGAAACTCTTTTAGAGGGGGTAGTCAGTGGCGGAGGACAGAAAAATTTTTTTGGTGTGGCGAAGTTTATAGGTACCAGGTACTAGGTAGATTGAATAATGTTATAAATATTAAAGCAAAGCAATCCATAAGAAAATATGATACTAAAAGAGAATAAATTTCATAAATATTTAAGTAGCAGCTGCATCCCTAAATAAATAGCAATTGTTTATGATTCAATTAGCTTTAATTTTACAGCCCGACTTGCCATGCCATATTGGGCCCTCCACCCCTGGCGGTAGTATTTAGGGTATGTCTGTGCACTGACAGTGGTCTCGAAAAGTCAAAACAGATAATCAAAACCGAATTTGAGAATGTTTTACTTGTGACTTTAGTATTTTTAAGAAACGCTAATAAGGATAATTTAAGTAAATAATCTGCCACGAATATGCGGCAGGATTAAGGTTAGCTGGCCATGTTAACCTAACCGCGAAACCCTAAGCTACCTAGCTAGCGTGTCTCCGGCGGTCATCACCTGGTAGTAGGGCAAGACCTTGTGTAGAACGACTTAATTTAAGATGTTTTTTTTACGCTATAAAAATGGCTGAGAGCGACAGCGCCTAAGGTGGTGATGATGTACCACAGGGCCACATGATCCCGACACGGCGAATTCCGTGGAAAACGAAGAGGCATTGCGCCGTTCCCGCCTTCTCGTTGGATAGTACGTCTCCCATTTCTTTTACCTTTCTCTTGATGTCACCGCCCAACTGGCGCTAAAACAACGGCTCACCAAATCCAATCGCAATTAAGTACGCTCGAGACTCGCCGGCTCTGGATCGCGGCGTCGTCTTTGTTTTCTAGCTGAAAAACAATTCTCGTTTTGTTCTGGATCTGGTGGTAGGTATCAGTTTGTGGTTTAGTTCCTGATGCCGCATGCCACAGCCTTGATCATTAATTTAGCGGATGGAGATCACCCGTTGATCCTATGCAACTGGTTAGCCACTTTTCCATGCAGTTGCTCGGTAGGTGCTACCATATATTATTCTATAAAATTATACTTTACCACCGCTTAAATTATCCACCTTGTGTCATCCCGCAGTATAGATCCTTGTTTTAATGATATTTCTGTCCACCTAGTTTTCTGAATCAATGCCTGGAAACCACCCCAGAGGGTTTTCTTTCATTTTTATCTTAGGTTTCTTGATTTCGTGAAGAGGTGTTTGGATTTTACAGATCTTCCTCGTCACGGAGCACGACACCGGACTAGTTTTCATCTAAAACATAGCTTGATTTATCATATACATATCATCAAATTTCTAGGCTACGCTGGAATCAAATCGTTCGTTGATGCCTTACTAGTCGAACATCGCTTGGAACTACCCCCTTCTGCTTGAATGGGTGAAGTGTGAGCACTCTACGGTCCACCCTCTTATCTAACTTCTTCTCAAGGGAATGCTACATCTTCTATAAAATTAGAAAAGGGACTAACCACATATCAGTTGCCCAAATAAACTTGCCGCTCGATTTCTCACAGCCGCCCGATTCCTATCTAACACCCCTCATTCTCCTATACTTATCTCCTTCAACCCTCTTATTTTTTCTCCTCCCACATTTGGTCATCATTGCACTATCCTCTCGGTTCCTCCGATGATTGACCCATGCTCCTCTATCGCCGGTGTTGTTCCGCCACCACCGCACATTTCTTGTTTCTTCATAGTGTTCTCTCTGCTCTCCACCTCTTCATCATCCGCTCTATCATCTCACCCCTGTCAACGCCCTCTGTAGATCCTACAGTTAAGATGTTTCCATCGATCCCATAGCCAAGTCAGCGATGCTGCTACTCGCTGCCTCGATGGACCACCACCGCCCCGGCCTCCCTCTAAGACCAGGGAGGGTGGCAGGAGCGTGACCGAGCTAGGCCCCCGCCGCCTGTTGTCACTGGAACGCGCCTCACCGTCACGAAACCACCATCAATTCAATCGACTGAACGTACGATAGAAAAAATCCGCATGATTAACACGCCATGTATACTGCCCCTCGTCCTCTCGTCTGTTCCCTCGTTGGCATGCAGCGAGGAAGCTTCCACCGAATTGATTTATCCCTCCACCTCCACCGTCGGTCGCGCGTCGCGCCCACAGAGAATCCCGTGCAAGCAGTTGCACACCCCCCGCTTCTTTACTTTACCTCACGTCTTCACCCCATTGGCCAGCCGTGTCCGCGTGTCAGGAAAAAACCAAGCCGACCAGTCGCCGTCCGCCTCTGCCCCCACTCCCGTGTCCCGTCCCGTCCACCCACCTCACACGGCTCGCCTCCTCCGCCTCGTCTCTCCCCTATAAACAACCGCTCCCCCCAACCCGCGGCACCGCACGGCACGGGCGCAAAAACCACCCCAAATCACCCCGTTTCCACCCAAAAACGCCGCGTCGGCACGAGATATTTCCCCCGGAGCGACGCCAAGAGGCGGGCAGGAGCACGGGAAGGTAAAGGTGGTTGCTTTGCTTGCGTGCGTGGAGTGGAGCGGGAGGATGAGCACCATGGCCGTGGCGTCGTCGTCGCTGAACCCGAACGCGCCGCTCTTCATCCCGGCGGCGTTCCGGCGGGTGGAGGACTTCTCGCCCGAGTGGTGGGAGCTCGTCAAGACCACCGCCTGGTTCCGCGACCACTGGTTCCACCAGCACCAGCTGCACGAGGAGCTCGCCGCCTTCGCCGACGACGTCGACGTCGCCGCCCTCCTCCCGGACGACTCCGTCGACCTCCTCGACATGGTCGACACCGACGACCTCTTCTACACCCCCGATCAGCCAGACCTCCTGCACAAGCCGACCGGATTCGGCGGCGACGTGGACGCGGTGCTCAAGACGCTGACCTTCAACTCGCCTCAGCCCGCCGGCGCCGCGGCGCGGTCGCCGAGGGATCAGCTAAGGCACGGCGACAAGCCGGCGCAGTACGTCGGCGCCAAGGCCGGAGCCCGCCGCGTCATCCACCAGCCTCGCTAGAGCCCACCCTACCTACCACAACCACCTCCATGGTAACTGGTGAGTGAGCCTGCCATGGTGATGATGCAGAGCTAAAGGAGCTGCCTTTGTGTGTCGTCGTTTGCTGCTGCTGCTGCACCAGCTGTGTAGTGTAAGTGTAACCACTGGAGATGAGTTTAGCTTCTCTGTGTATACAGCTAAAAAAAGAAGGGAAAAAATGCAGTCATCTGGTGCTTTCCCTTGTAGCTAAGCTTCTCATGTGTACTTCCAAATGTGTTAGAAAATGCAAAAATAGAGTGATGTAGAATCTTGTATACTTCTCTCCCCTCTTGTTAATGTTGGATATAAGATGGCAGGCAGTTTAATGCTAGAACTTTTTAATTCTTCTTCTTCCTTTGCTTTCTTCCGAGTTTGAAAGAAGACGTTTTTTTTTTCCTCTGTTAGAACTTTTCATTTGACCTTCTTTGCTTTCCTCTGAATTTGAAAGAACATAGTTGTTCTCCTCTGATTTCTGTCCTCTGCTCTGATGGAGCTTGAAAGTTGGAAGCATGATTCTTCACTTAATAGTCTTCACCATGTGTGATGATTGATGATTAATAGTCTTATGATGCAACATGGATAATATGATACAACAAGCTCTGCTTTCCTATGGTTTGAAAGAGAAATTTGGTTCATACAGCAGTCAATCTTCAGCTTCCAGGTATCAATGTCAAGCCATGAAGGTTGAAGCCACCATGTTTGAAGCTGTCAAGGTGGAGTGGGTACCACTCGTACCAGCATGTTTCAATGCTCGGTGGTCTGTGTGCATGACGAAGGAAAACGAAACAAGGAGGAATTGTTCAAACAATTCTGCACATATAGTCAATCAGTCAATACATAATACCGATAACGATTAATATATTGAGTTTTGACCGCTTGACAATACCACGAGTCATTGCATATCGATGTACCCGCCCTCATTTCTTCAGTGCAAATGACAGAGAAGCTGTTCTGCTCATGCTCTTAATACCATCAGCTCGTGCCCACGGTGTGTACGGGACATTGAAGTGTGCCTGATGTTAAGCCACTAGACTAAACTAAATCAATTTTAGGGATAATTAACAAAGTAACAATTCGTGTTAGTTCTTGCCGTTACACATGACTAATGGAGCACCATTTGTTTCAGCGGCCTAATAAAGCGATACAAATCTCTGTGGGCACCAGAAGTGGTCAGAAGTAAAGGAAGCTATGCTTGCAAACAAAACAAGAGGTCATGTCAGATAACATCAGCAGGCTAGCTACTTTCTGAATATGTTTTTGCACCTCATGCGGTCATGCCATCAAGTAGGACCTCGTGATAGGCATACGACAACATGACAGGGAAATTGCTTTGAAGCTTTCCAAACTGATTGATGCTTGCAAGGCAATGGCACTTAACCATGCATGCCCCCTGCAAACGTTTGGTGCTCTCAGAACGGAGACATGGCACATGGCCAAGCTGAATCGTCATACTCACCCAGCCCAGAGATATCTTCTTATCTACGATTTGACACCATCACTTAAATAAGATTCCATTCATCATCTAGTCAAAACCAAAAAAAAATGTACAGCACATCGCCATAACATACTGAAGCTGAGAAACAGGGGGCCGTCATCGGGGTAAGATGGGATTAACATCTCATGATTTTACTTTGCTGATCATGCCAAGATGAGCAGTTGCATTTTACAAAACCTCAAAATGGGCTGAACAAAAAAATCCCCCTCACTATGTCAATCAAGCATACTATGAATAAACATAGGCAACCAGGGTATTTAACACAAGATTCTGCAGTTACACGGCAGCTACATTAGCTGGATGATAGTTAGAGAGTATATATCTGGCTGTTCAAGCAAGAAGTGGAAGTGCTAATCAACCGCGTAGCAATATGATACTTATAGTTGCTTGTAGAACAGGACATATGCTTGGTCATGCAAGACCTTGTTCACGCTGACAGGCGTGACGATGTTATCATCGAAATGAAGCCACTGCCCACCAGCATACTTCGCATCAGCAGTGTAATGCCCCCTGAACGGGTCACTCCCGTGGTGGGTGATGGTTGCAACAAGCTCATATCTTCTACCCTGCATGATATGAACGATAAGCTGTTAGATCGAGTGATTCAAGTATAACCGACAAACAAATGATTTGTCCTTTTCTATCTGTGTTGAGTACACAAATTTGCCTACAATGTGTTCGAACATATTGGTGCCCTAAGAAATGCTCTAGTTCTATAAACTTGCATGCTTAAAGATACTAATCCTAGATGCCCGACGAATTAGATAAACAAGACAAGGCTGCTTCCATGAAATGAAAATAGTGCAATAAAAGCATGCCTGCAAATCAAGGCTGCTTCCATGAAATGAAAATAGTGCAATAAAAGCATGCCTGCAAATCATTGCCTAAATAGAAGACAACAAATACATTGGGAAGAAATCTATAAAAGCATATCCAGTAAAATCACCTCTGATGATGGCAAGATCAGCAGCTCACGACTAAGAACCAGTTCAAGTGGGAAGTGGAGTGGTTTGGGGAGTTTGGAACACCTATGATTTCCATAACTAAACCTCTTCAAATGTAGTACCATTATCTTCGAAAGTGTGTGTATCTTGACTAATTTTCTAGCCGTCACCACACCAGCCTGCAAGATCCAAGTTTGATCCATTATAATTGAAGCCGATTGCAATAACATAACAACTGCATCTATTTTATCAAAGAACCAATTATGGAACTAAAGGGATAAAAAAAAGGGCACACAATCACTTGACAATAAAGCTTCAACAAAAGAATTATCATTCAAACACAACGGTAAACTGACAAGGCTTACATAGTTATATCCATCTTGGTGGAAGGAATATGCAAATATGCACATCTTCAATAGAAAAAGGTTGTCAACGAACAACAAAGTTCTAAGGCAGTCTAGAAATGCATCACAAACAGATGATTTTATTGCAAAATGGATGATGTCGCTTGTATGTAAACTAATCATCATAAGACTTTAACCAATTCACGAATGATTTTAGTTGCTATGAAATTCAAGCCACATTACTGAAAATAAATTTCAACACGCTACCTTTCCAGCAGCCGTTCTGTATCCTTCCAATGACTCAGGAGCAGAAAACAGACGAAGTGCATCATCAAGCGTTTGAACGGCATCTGGGAGTATATCAAGATGGAGTAGCAGGAAAGGCTGAACGGTAGCTGATGCTTTGTTACCTGACAGATGCAAGAATAGTTAATCAGTATACAACAGGAGAAAGGAGGATAGAGAACTGCACAGCTGGACCTACTCAGGTATTGGTTTACCCTATGGCTAAATGCTAGTTATAAACCCAATGATGCGAATCATAGATTCATATTCCAATGTGAGGATGTATAAGTATTTGCATAAGCTCTGCGAACAGGATTCATATGCATAAACTAACTGATATATGATCCTGTTGAAACAATTAATTATGAGTGACAATATTAACGTACATTATTTTTAGAACTTCAATAAAATATTTAAATCAGTTGGTCAAGTAGCGACAATGACAATAATGGAAAATTCTGACAGCAATCATAAGCAACTTCTTAGGATCTTAGGATAAATGAATAGTGTTACGTTCAAACATAAGAATATATTTTCCTTGATATGCCTGCTTAAAAAGAATACCATTTACGGTACAAGCTAATGATCTTGATGGTGGGTAGGGTAAAGATAAATAAGGTATAACAACATTGACACAAAGGGCCAAAATATAACAATGACGTGATCACCAGCTCTAGTTGTGTTGTTCAACAAATACTAAATAAACCAGGTAAAGATATATTATTCCTCAGCACAGAAAAATATACCTGTAGCTTTCACGAGGCTTTGTAGCTGACCTCCAAAAATAACACTTAGCTCCGAGGGAACAAAACTCTGAGTTCTCATGATTGCAGATTTGTTCTTCTTACCAACAGTCTCCCAAGCATCGTCATCAGCAGAAGAAACAACCATTCCCTCCTTTGAGTTTGAACCATTTCCATTAAGCTTCAACAGTTCATCATGCATCCTATCCATAGCAAAACTTAAAAACTCCTGAGCATCCTCCTGCCTGCAGAAATGCATAGCACCTGAGCATCATAAGCTAAAACAAGAAGCTTCAAGCTAGAAGAATAAACACTCAATATTGAACATTTACACACAAGTCAATAGATAACAGCATACATGATGTGATCAAGCAAACAATTTTATTTGAGTAAACTCCATAACAAAGATGAAACCGCTCAATTTCCTGGTCCACAAGTACACTCTTATCCAGTGAATTCAAAAATAGGTTATTGCTGGGTACCTCTAAAGTATTGTGTGATGATGCTCATAAGCATTGCGCCTAACATTTAACAGGCTAATTTTTTTTCCTGTAAAGAATGAACTACATATGTGATAGCACTAATGGGATTGGCTAACAACAGACAATATGCACTGACGTCAATGCCTTCCTAGACTAGATGATGCTAAAGCCTAAAAAATGGTTGCTGTCCTCAATTAGCATAACATCAGCATTGGCAACCTCATGAATTTTACTCCTTGAAAAGAAAAATTAATAGCCAAAAACAGCAGCAGCAAACACTTACCGTGGCCGAGCAGATGTTCCAGCAGGCACATCTGGAGTAAAATTTCTCAGAACAGGGTCAAACATAGCAGGGTTAAGTGCTTTTGCAGCTACCATAGCAACCTTCTCATTTTTCTTCATATTTGGCTCGTCAAGCACATCAAATTGAGATATGAACTCAACAAATGCACTCAATGTTGGGTAGTGAGGCTAACATGAGAAAACTAGTCAGATAAAAGTCACGAAATAAGCACAAACAGAACATCAAACTGATTTGTTTAGGGAGCAGTACCTTAGGTATACTTCGATTCCTTAGGTCCTGTAAGAGCTGAACAAAAGGCACGCATGCAAGCAATGCCTGCAAGGTTGCATTCAGGAAGCATATGTTTCCTGTATTCCTCAAACCATGAGGAAGCAATGGCATGTTCTGAAAGGCTTTCTTATTTGAGCTTGTGATAGCCTCATCTACTGGAGCAGCAATAATAGGTATATCAACAACTGCGTTTCCATTTTCAGTTATTTTTATAACTGGACTGCTACTTTGAGTGCATTTGATCCCATCATCGTGGACCTCTGGCCTTGCGAGTGGTGCTGAACTGCTGACATTCTTGACAGGCACACCTGAAGGAGCCACAGCACCAGTCTTCTTTACATTCTCAAGGACACCATTCTGAGGAGAAACATTGGCAGTGGGAAGTCCATTGAACAGCACCGGCCCACCATTCGCGACACTAGATGTTAAAAATTCCTTTTTATTACTGCACGCATTATCCTTCGTATTGACTTTGTTCTTGCCATCAGTTGATTTTGCAGGATGAAGAACACCTTTGGTGATAGGATTTGGGGCTTTTTGTAAATTTAGCACTGAAAAATTCAGTGACCCAAACTGGATCTCAGGTAGGTCCCATGTTTTTTCCACACTTTTACTAGTACTAATACCAGGATGCCCCTGGAATAACTTAGTCTCGTCCTCCGTAAAGGACCCAAATAGGACGACCTGCGTTAGAGAAGCAAATAGGTTATAACAAAATCAGAAACACTTGAACAACTTTCAAAATTAAAACAACTTATGGGCTGTGGCACACCCAAAATATGTCAAAATATTTGAATTGGTAACCCTTTCTGTATAATGACACTTTCAAGTGGAGCTATATGGGTTAAAAAAGTACTACCTCCGTTTCACAATGGTTGTAGTTTTAGCTAAATGCACACAAAATAAGGAGACATGAAAAATGACTTGTCTACCCTCATTTAATGAAGGGTAGTTGAACAGATTAGTTTAAATAGATGACTGCATTAATGAAGGGTACAAAGGTCATATTGGTTCTAAAGTTGTATTGGAATGTGAGAACTACAACCATTTTGATAAAAATTTTAAATGCTAAAACTACAACCATTGTGAAACGGAGGAAGTAAATCTTTAGTTTCAACTTTGAATTCTAATCGAACTAATGTCCTTCTCTTGTACTCCACACACCTTCAAAGCAATAACAGTTCAAGCCCTGACCATCTACTCAACCCATAATCGTAGTCAATACCATATGCGTTATGCTGCCTAATGCCACAAGTATGCTTCACAGACACACGCAGTAGCATCGCATCGCCAGCACAAGTACATCCAAAGACCAAAGCCGCATCAATTCGCTCACAACCAAACCAGCAACCGCCCCGGCCGCTTTAATGCACCACGGCACAGCAGCGGCAGCCGGAACCGAGAGTTTAATCGCGCAATTACGCCGTAATCAATGTCAATGCGCGCGCCAGGCCAGACGGACGGAGATACCTTGTCGTCGCCGCCGCTCATCTCGGCTGCGGTGAGGACACCAGGGGCTGCTGGGCGCCGGCAGGGCGGGAGCTGACCGGTAGGGTACCCTCCTGGGGACTCTGCGACCGGGGCCAGAGGAAGCCGAGGTCGCAGGGGGGAGACATCAAAGGCTGCGGCGGCGGCGGGCCGGCGCCGAGGGCTGGCCGCGCGACCGGCAGCGCGCCAACGGCGCGGCGCGCAGGCAGCGGGGTAACCGCGATGCGCGAGCCCGGCGACGGCGGCGGGGTGGCGGGGACGGCGGGGGCGGCGGCGTAGGGTTTGGGTTCGGCGTGGTTTTGGCGTGGGGTTGGGAGCTGAGCCTGAGAGGGAGGAGGCGGCGGGTGCCCTGCCTCCGTGGGCTGGGCTGCTGCGGCGTTTATGGCCTCCCGGCCTGCGCCGCGCGGTCTCATTTGGGTGCGTGCACACGAGAGCGAGACGGTCGGCGAACTGACCCGGTCGGCTCGGGTCGGCTCGCCTCGCCTCGGCTTCTTTTTGGTGGAATGTACTCGTCCGACAAGAAGCTTCCAAAAATTCGTACTCCGAAAACGGGTTTGTCCAACAGAACTACTCGTAGTAGAACACTCGTGTCCGCATGTCTCGAAAAAAAAAGAACTCATGTTTGCATTATTAGCAATTTAGCATTGTTAGAATATGTTTTTAGTTTTACAAGTGTGTAGAGACGTGCTTAAGTAAAAAAAAAAATCCATTTTTTTCAAAGGATGGCACGGATGTACTTAATTGTTAGATTATGTTTTTAGTTCTACAAATGTGTGTAATGTAGAGACGCGCTTAAGTAAAAAAAAATGATTTCTTTTTCACAAAGGATGTAGAGAGGTATTTGCAAAAGAATAATACTAAAATTGCCATCGGTGTTTATATGGATGCTACAAGTAAAAAGCTAGTTACATGTCTTAGCATCTATAGAAGTTTTTTATTGAACGAGAGATTTTTTGTGCATGTAATTAGTGATATGGTAATAAACTCTGGTTAGGCATCTATGTATAACCATTTTGCTTAATGCCTTCGTGTTCATGGCCTGTCCTAAATTTGACATAAAGAAAGTTAGAACTTCGGGTTTGCAACAATTGATTGCATTTTCTGATGGCACTGCCCGTCAATCAATTACCATTCGGGACGGTTCCATCTCATGTAGAATTACATGGCCCGTGGATCCTAATCTTTTAGGCTCATGGCTAATAATCTGTTTTTTTTTCTGAGCCAAATACCTGGACTTTTTAAAACCTTTTAAATATCCAAGCCTCAAAACTCTCGAAGTCAAAGTCAAATCAAAATGCGGTAGCTTTTCAAAACTTTTGAAGTCCTTTCTTATCTTATCAGTGGTTCATCAATTCAGCTGCAGTTGAACCAAATAGGGATATCGCAACTTACAGGTCGTCCCCACGGGACAGGGAGATGATCCCATTGAAACGCACTGTAGCAGACGTGCCACGTCACTGAAAAGCATGGCATGCGGAGTTCAATGCCACGCAAGATTCCCTCCGGTGCTCGCCGAACACGTGACTAGAGCCAATCGGAGCCCTCCACGTCTCCCCACGACCGCGGGTATAAAGCGCCGCCCCCTCCGAACTGGCCGACCCATCGCCGGCGGCGACCATACCACCACACGGCACCACTGCGCGGCTGCGCCCACACACCTCGAGGTCGCGAGCCACTTCACGAACCCCGAAGCCCTCCTCTCATGGACGTCCGCCGCAGGCCCGCGGCGGCCGCTGCCGAGGGGCAGCCGCTGCCGCGGCCGAGGCCGGCTGCTGCGGCGGTGGCGGCGAACGCGCCGGGGGACCTAGTCCTCCGGCCTCCGAACCTGCGCGTAGTCGCTGCGCTGATGGCGGTTTTCCTCGCGCCTTTCTCGTACCTAGCCTTCGTGCACTACCCCCTGGACGCCGATCTGCGTCGATCCATCCTCATCTGCGGAGCCATGAGCCTTGGCGGCTTCTTCGTCGCGCTCCGCCTCATCCCCGTCGCCGCCCGCTACCTCCTCCGCAGGGGAATGTTTGGGAAAGACATCAACAAGAGAGGTTTGCCCATGGGCGAGATCACAGTGTGAGTCACAAGTATAATTTGGTGAAGTTGCTGTGTAGCAAATGCCATTACTTCAGGTGTAGAATTGAGTCGATTTTAGCTTCTGGCGTTAGGATTTAAGTGTCATTGACTCATAGCTGCGGGTCTACTGCTGCAAACCATGCAGCTTCAGGGACGGGGAATTTAACTTTGAGAATTGGGAAATTGTTGCATCTGCAGCTGTTTTGAACTTTTGATTCATGGGGGTAACTGTGTAGCTCAATTGAAGTCAATGCATTGGGAATTAGACACCATAGTCGTACAGGCTAAATTAGTAAGGGTAAATTAGTTCTAGTAAAAGTAGACTTACCTTAATTGAAGAGTTTCAATTTTGCACATGTGTTTTAATCAAATTTCCTCACTTGCGATGATTGTTGACTTGATGTGTTACCAAGGGATGCCATGCACATTCTCTTAAATCTTAATCTGCCATGCATACATCTAGATGATGTATGATGTATCATTTCATCTACTTATGTTCAGTGTGAACCAAATGATGCATTAGGTGATATGAATCACTCATATGCATATGTCAGAACAATAAATGCTTGCCCTCTGTTGTTGACTAATGTTCTTGGTTCTCTAAAAAACATTTCCTTCAAAGTAAGGAAAAACAAAGGTGTTTTAAGAATGTTGATGAATTGTGAATGCCTTTGTTGGGCCATGATGCTAATGCTGGTGCATGCTAGTATGTATATATGGCTTAAGATTCTTATAAACGCACAGGAGAAACTCCTAACCTGCTCTTGAAGTATAGCAAGGATTTTAGAAAACTACGTACAAACTCTCACACACATATGAACATTGAAGAGTCAATTTTGAAAGTTTGAAAATACCCACTGTATGCCATTTACGTGAAATCGTTAAAGCGATTTGACTGGAGATTTAAAGCTGTGGATTGCATTCTTGCTTAAACACTGTCCTTGCTTTGCAGGCCTGAGGCACTGGGCATTGTTGTTGGGATTGTCTACTTGGTCGTTGCTATTCTATTTCAACATTTCAACTTCACAGCAGACTCCATCGTATGTTTATAACTAGCAACTATTGTTTATGGCATTGGCCAACTATGTGTTATGTCCTGAAACATGTGTTACAGTTACTTTTGTTGACTTTTCTTTTTGTTGTTGCAGTGGCTTGTTGAATATAACGCAGCATTAGCATCAGTCTGCTTTATGATTCTTCTTGGATTTATTGATGATGTTCTTGATATTCCATGGAGAGTGTATGTTGTTTTTCGTAATGTCTTTCAGTTAACTTGAATAGTTCTGTGTTATCAATTTCTCATTTCTGATTTAGAATGGCCTATTTTGAACAGGAAGCTTCTGCTGCCAACAATTGCAGCACTTCCTCTGCTGATGGCATATGCTGGTGGTACTTCCATCAGCATTCCAAAGCCTCTAACATCCTATGTTGGAGTAGCGGTTCTGGAGTTAGGTATGTTCATGTATCCACAATAAGTGAATTTTTACAAGGTAAATACTAAGTAGACGCACAATATTGAGGAAGGGTTGCAGCACTCATGATGTTTTTCATTGTAACAACAGTCAAGTCCTTTTTTGCATTCCTTACTTCAAAATAATTGGAGAAATCTCAGTAGATCTCACTATAAACTTTTTATCATGCAGTTATCAGACATTATCTGTTAATCATTACTCATAAGATAGAGAATATGATTTATCAATTATTATGTGTATCAGTACCCCATTGTATCAAGTGAAGCATGTACCAATTATTGGTTTTAATCTTAGTCCAAATAAATATCTCCATGCCAGTGAAACTAAGTTTTATAACTTTTTTTTTAAAAAAAGGTTTTTGTTGGACAGTATTTCGAGTCTGTTGGGAACTCATGAGAAGTTGAGGGCTTAAAAGGGACCCTGTCCTTGTGCAATTTAGGATTATGTTTGGCTTTATTTATGTCATAGGTGTTATGTCCTTCTTGTTAACAATATTTTGTGCTTGCTGTGTGGATGCTGACCGCTAGATATACTAGATGATAATCTGTTTTTAGTATTCCTTCCAGTGAACTGGTTTAAAATGTTTATTGTAAGGTAACTAATCTATAAACTGTCAAAAGTAAGGAAAGAACGAGGAAATTTATGAGCCAACACTCCTGAGATATGTTTGCTGCATGTAAATTCTCTGTAGGCAAACCCTATTTCATGTTCTATCATCACTAGTTATCCTATACACTGATCTCTCGTTTTTTTTGGTATGCAGGTTGGATGTACAAGCTCTTCATGCTCTTGTTAGCGGTTTTTTGTACAAATTCAATCAATATACATGCTGGCCTGAATGGTCTTGAAGTAGGACAGACTGTTGTTATATCTGCTGCGGTATGAACAAAATATATTCCTTATGAGAAGTGCATGACCTTTAACTACCATTTGTCTACTGATGCCATATAGCATTTTCCAGGTTTTGATACATAACATAATGCGTGTGGGGTCTTCTACAGACCTTGAATCTCAGCAAGCTCATGCATTCTCTATCTATCTTGTCCTGCCTTTCCTGACCACTTCATTAGCTTTGCTAGCCTTTAATTGGTAAGGACCTTGAGAAGCATGCTACCTCTTTATAAGCAAAACAAAAATAGCCCTTTCTTTTATAGAAAGCATGACTTTGTATGTGTATGCATCAGGTATCCTTCATCTGTTTTTGTTGGTGATACCTACACCTATTTCGCTGGAATGGCTTTGGCTGTGGTGGGAATTTTGGGGCATTTCAGGTAATCATCCTCAGATATCTCCAGTAAGTTTCACTATTCTATTAGTTATCAATCAAGAACACCGAGCGAGTTTAGTCAACATTTGACTGTTTTGCAGTATGGAATAATATGCAGTTAGCAGCCTATTTTTTGTAGTCAATTATGTCCCATCACCCTTGTTCTTGGTGCATGTGCATAGAAGTTTTCCCCCTTCCTTTGTTTTTCACTTTCTTCCATTGCACATAAATTAATGGAATGAAAAAATTCACGGAAAATAAGTTTTTTTGGGTGGGGGAGGGGAGTTGTGCTTGAATTTGGCAGTGACTTGAGTGGCATAACCACATAAGGCCAGCAGAGTTTTGGTTGGATTTGGCATCTAGTTTCTAACCATTTAGTATGTTGCTTGTTGAACTTGAACCTCTGATGACTGTTGTTCATGTCTTTGACTATATATCTTGGGAAGTCCTGTAGGGTGGAAGGACTATAGCTGTGAACCCAAACTTTTCTTGTGCCATCAATACTTTTTATGTGCATCCATGGTATTATAGTACATGCTAGTTATACATACAATTTGCTTTACCCATTATTGACTATAACTGGTTTTCTGTTTGCAGTGAGACATTATTGCTCTTCTTTTTACCTCAGGTTCTTAATTTCTTGTGCTCAGTTCCACAGGTTCGGGGAAACTCATTTAATTTCTTTATTTACCGCTTCATTTATACATTTTCTTAATTAATCTATTTGGCCTTCTTATGCTTTAAAATTTTCTCTCTATTTTCTACAGCTATTTCACTTTGTTCCTTGCCCAAGACATAGATTGCCAAGGTACTGATGCATTTTGTTCTGAAACTAATGGCAATATGGTTTTGAACTAACAATAAAAAAACTAATATGTGTTTGCATCTACAGGTTTGATCCTCAAACAGGACTGTTGACTGGTACCAAAGACGGTAACCTGGTTAACATATTCCTTAGGTTATTTGGAAGTTGCTCAGAAAAGTCACTTTGCATAAGGCTCCTCATTTTTCAGGTAAAGTCGAAATGCACAGTTGCTACTGGCTAATTTCATTCTGTGACTTTGAAAGCAGCCGTCACACTGAAAACTTTTGCCTAAGAAATATCCATGCACAAGTATCTATTTGATGGATGGTCATTGGTCACACCGAAAAATTTCGCCTATGAAAGTTAGCACTGTTTGACCTGAGGTATTAACTCCGTGTGCCTTCATGCCTCGCAGGCTCTGTCATGCCTATTCTGCTTTTGGCTAAGATACATGCTTACTGGATGGTACAAATGATCACCTGGAAGAGACTCCTCATCTCACCTGTCGGCATGAAACAATCAAATCTGTTGCATCTGATGGCTGTTTTTCTGTTGGTATATTTGTAGACTAACAACATACCAAAGCTTTCCAAATTCCAGGAGTAAATGATGTGATAACACGATTACTATTCATAGTGCCTCTTGCATTGTAGCTTGCGCTTGCATCTAGCTTATCACCAGTCTTCGAATTTGTCGTTCTTTTTCTGTACTAACTACACAATATCTGCGTATGAGGCTTTGGTACGGCAGAGTTCTGTAAGTTAGTGGTCTGGAAAAGAGGTGCATCTTTGTAACCATTATACGATGACTTCAAGGAAGCTGCTCGCGCTAATTGAGTTTATATTTGTGCATTGTGTGGTATTGATAAATGATGACCGTGCATATATATATTGCACAGAATTTTGTGTTGGTAAGTCTAAGTCATAACACGTATAAAATATAACATTCTGAATCACAGTGAGAGGTAGCCAACATGTATAGTTTATTGACTGCTCTCGATTACAAGAGACGTGGATGCCTTGGCTGACCAGGAGGCTTATGGCTTTGTATTTATGAAAGATGAAAGATGAAAGAACGGTAGTTTTATGCTGGAGAGATGTACCTTTGTAGAAGTTAATTTCTTATTTAGAACCATGCGCACAAGACCAGCAATTTACAGCACCTCGTTTATAGCAAGCTCTTGAAGCTCGGTCAAACAAAAAGTCCCGACTTTTCAAAGCCTAGATAGTCCAGACAGGGCCATGTGCGTGCATTTGCAGGTTTGTACCAATCTTATAGAGCCAGTTTGGAACAGTGCGGTTGAACAATTGAGCCTCAGAAAAGCTATGATAAAAAGGGCTTCGAAAAATGAAACACTTGATTTGGCTTTGCAGTTTTTTTAGTGCGTAGAAGCCGATAGAGACTGAAATTAAGCTGTTCAAAACTATTACATCGTGCGTAATATTGTTCATATATTTATGTTAGCTCTAAAGGATGGCGTATAGCGACACGACAAGATAACATAGAATCACTAATCACCTCATAGATAGATAGATAGGCAGATATATGGATGGGCGAAGCCTCTATGTCAAAGGCCTAGTAACAAGCCATCCAAAGCCAACGCCTTTTGGATGGCACCCAAAATCTTAATCAGCAGCCAATAAATGGCACCCAAAATCTAAATAAATTAACAAAAAAAATGAAATGACACCCAAAATCCAAATAAATGATCAAATATATAAATTAAATATTTGGCTCCATGTATTTGTTGTGTGGCAGCAGCAAATCAATTTATATACATAGCCATAGCAACTAACGTAGCATATCCCTGTAATCCTGTATATAAGCAAGCCCGAATAAGCACTGCAGCCACGCAGCACGACGACGAAGAGATAAAGTGAAGAAAAAGTTCCTCATGACGTATCTCAAGAAGCACAGTGCTGGGGTCCTATTCTTGGTTGCTCAGGTGGCCATTGTCCTCGTCTTCTCAACCTGTCAAACATCCAACGAAAACCAAAATCGATGTAGCTCTTGAATAAAACATCGAATCGATTTCAAATTTAAAATGTAACCTCCTTAGGAAGTCTAAGGACTAATCCAACCAAAAATCGAAGCAACAGTACACAAATTCTAGACCTTTTGATGTTATACTTAAACTAGGTCATAAAGAACAAAAGTGAAATCTTCAATTCATTGCCAAATCTCGTGGAAAACTTGAATATGATGAACCTAGATAGGTTTCTATATGTTTTGTGATGCCAAATCACATAAATAAATGGCACCCATAAAATCTACGATCCAATAAATAAATTGTTTGACTTCATTTACTTAAAGAGTAGCCAATATTTTTTGGAATAATTCAGAATTTGCCAATCTAAAGAATGACAATTTAGGATTTGTCACTCTGCGTGACAACGATATGTGGGTCATAAGGCCTCATGTTAGTGACAGTGAGTGGCAAATCTTAAATTGCCAATGTTTAGGAGAGATATATGATAAAATCCCTCTATTTTTTTGTAATGAAAAATATTATGGCCTCTACATCCGAAGATGTTAATAGCCAAAGTACATAATTTAGGTTGACAACACAAATATGACACATTAAAAGAATCACATGAAAAGGGACAAGAAAATTATGATCAACTACAAACCCTACGACTAAATTTCTATCCATGTCTGGAAAAGATTGCAATGGTAACCACCTCCATAAGAGCTATTCTAGTATTTTAAGGTCCTTCAACAAGTACCATCAGGTATATAACCCTTGATTGTTCAATAGCAGGACTGGAAAGCTATTCATGTAGGCTTCTTTTTCTTCCTTCTCCTTCTTCTCTATCCTCTCTCTCAGGGACTAGCTGGTGGCTACGATGACCGCTAGCGGTGCACAGTTGGGGCAGCAACACGTGCATAGGCATCAGTGGAATTAGACATTTGGACCGGCGGTGACGAGTAGTGTAGTGGCTAAGCGTGACGGAGGTGCCCTCTGGCGGTGCGGCAGGGGAGCAAGGTAGTAGCGAAGCGGCGATGAGCGAGGCGGAGGCGGCTTTCAACGAAGCAACAGCGTGACTAGGGGAGCAGTAGTTGAGCGTAACAGGACAAAAGTGAGTGGGAAGGAGGTGGCCTCCGGTGGCGAGAAGCGGTGCGACTAGGGGAGCAGCAACATGGCTTGGGGAGTGTGGCAGTGGTTGAGTATGGCGAAGTGGCGGCAAGCGAGGCAGAGGTGGCCTCTAGCAGAGTGGCGACATGAGGGGAGCAGGACAGAGTGGCAATGAGAGGGGAGGAGATGGCCTCTCGTGGTGAGTGGCGGTGAGTAGGGGGAGCAAGGTTGTGAGTGGCGTCAGACGGCTGGCAGAGGAGATATAGAGAGAGAAGCACGACAGTGGGCAGTAGTGGCGAACGGTCAGCCGATAGCGGGATAGGCGATGGTGGCGGTGGCCAGCCACTGGCAATGTGTTGCATGTGAGAGACAAAGCCAGTTAAGGAGAGAGAAGGGGCTGGAAAAAGAAAAAAAATCTCAAAAAGTCCTTTTAGCTTTGGTACATCAAATGATGGAGGGGGTGGTACCAAAAGGTACCACATTATGAGAGCCGTTGGATCTAGTCTGATCAACGGTTCAGATTTAAGGTGCAATGAGGTACTAGAGATATGATGGAATGTAAAGAAGTTCTTTTAAAAAGAACAATATTAACTAATAAATGACACCCAAAATGCCAATATATGATCCAATAAATGAAATGTTTGGTTTTATGCGTTTATTGGGACAAGAAGCGAAGATACGATTTTATAGAAAGAATCATTTAGGCCTTTTTGACATCAAAATTTAGAGGAAACTCTGTTTTAGTATACAGAGTTTAACCATATGTGCATACAAAACCATGGTTTCAACCAACATCATCTTAACCTTTTTTTTATTGGAACTACAAACTGTTTGTTTGCATGGTTTGTGAATGCAAAACTTTGACCAAATATAATGGAGAAGTATAACTACAACACTAGGTCCAAGTTAGGAAAAAGGAGGTGTGAAGTGGAGTTATGAAAACTAAAAAAATCATGGTTTCAACCAAAACAGTTATGAAATCGTGACAAAGTTTTGTATGCAAACACCTCTAAGTTCTATAAACTATGGTATTTTCACATACCAGAGTTTTGTGTTCCAACTATGAAAAAACTATATTATCAAAAAGGCCCTTACTTGTCCAACTCCCTCTATATAAGCAAAAATTGAAGAAGAACAAGAAATTTAGGGTCTATTCTCTTTAGCTTATTTTTTTATCTCCAAATTGAAAAGTCAGATGATTTGGTTTTTGCAGTCTGGTTTTTTCTATCTTAAAATCATATCTCAGAGTTCTCGGAAACAAATCAAATAAAGCTCAACTAGACTTTTCAAGCTACCTCAGAGCTTTTTAAAGTTTAACTTATAAGTAAATGAGAAGAAAAAGAAATAAAAAAATTGAAGAGAACAATTCTAAAGACTAAGAATTCCTATGTAGTTTCGCCTCCTCATGGCGCTTGTCAAGAAGAACAGTACTAGGGTCTGTTCTTGGTGGCTCATGTGGGCGCTGCTGCTATGGTCTTGGCATCCTGTCATGTAGGTGATTAAGCACGCAGATTTCTCAATCGTCTCTTGCATCGCTCGTGTTAATTACCCTTTACATATTTGCTCGTTTCCTTCAGCTTATCTTATTTATTTATCTTCTTATTGGCTTATAAGATAATGAGACAATCGTGTCATAAAGAAAGCGGGTCTTTCTTTGACCAAAGGGTGATTCGAACTTGAAAAGAGCACAAAAAGATTAACCAGACTTCTTTCTCTTTGAGTTTTTCTGGTGGACCGATCGCGTAAGATCTTTGGTCTTTTCCGGGAACCGATGAAAAAAAGCGGGTCACTTCATATGGACTCGCTCAAAACGATTCTTCTCTATCTATAGTTCATGGCCTATTAGGACACTCTTAGTGCATCGTTTCTAAATATGTCATGTCATATAGAAACAACTATAAATAAAAACCCTTCCAATGCATTGTATCTAGTAATTAATTTGCTCATATTCTTTTCTTTCTATTTATAAGCCCTATAGAAACGACCTGATGTTCCCAATGGAGATTTATTGTCGTTTCATTTACTTATTTTTGGGATAGATACCGTCTCTCATGTAAGAAACGACTTTGCTCTCTCTCCTCATTAACTATATTCCATCTTAGCAATCCATCCTAGATAATAGCTATAGAAATGATTGACGTCATTGCATTGCGAGTGTCTCTAGAAGTAGAAGATGCTCTGTTGCAATCATCATTGACATAAAAAGATTGCAGCCAGATTGAGCTTCTCGGGGTAGCTTAGAAAGTCTGGTGATCTTCATTCGACTTGTTTCTAAGACCTAGTTATGGTTTAGAGATAAAAACCTTTAAATATAAAGCGTTTAACTTTTTTATTGGTAGATAAGTAGATAAGATTACCCTAAATCTAAACGGCCGGGTTTGCATTGTGCGCACACAGCTAACCCGATGAAAGAAGCTTGCTTCGCGTTCGCACACTGCTCGAATGCGATCGTGGAATGCCGGGGAGAATGCGAAAGAACGCTCTTCCTGCCGGAGTTGGCCTACTGCAAAGAGGCATATCTGTGCTGCTGCCGATACATTCATCGTCCAAGCGGCAGCGACGGCGACGATCGCTCTGGAATGTAGCGTCGAAGATTGTACGAATATATTTATTTATGCATACTTGCTCGTGCATGTGTTTTTTTTTTGTTAAAAAATATGAATAAACAAGGAGTGCATTGGTGTAGATGGATGTGTGGCAACTTCAGTCTCTCGTGCGATTTCGGCAGTCAAGAACGCTCTTCGCTTGCAATTGCAGCCATGCAGGCGACCATAGTTCAGTATCTGTACACCTATTCATGAAAATTGGTCGATAATCGATACCGATATCCAGTAAAATCTAGCTCCAAAATGGGTAAAAAAATGATCAAATTTTGATCCCAATACCAAAACTTGTTTAAAATCGCTTGACCAAAAATTGGGCTTTCATTCTTTTTTTTCCCTATTTTAAATTTCAAATACATTTTAGAAACAAATTTGACCGCTTTTTCATGGTGATTTACCGTATCAAGCCACTCAGATAGGTGCGATTAATCGAGAGTCAGGATTTCGCATGCTGAAGAAAAACTGCAACTTGATGACAAAACTTCAATGCATCCTGAAATCAAAATTACGAGCCTGTGTGCATTATTTGATCTGACAGGGGCACATCCATCCACAGAGATTTCTATTCACTTGTACCAAAGCACATGTCTGCATTGAGCCTACATCGTGAGCCTCTTCTCCGCGCTCTTGAACACCTCTCCCAGAGACTTCTTCACCCCGTCACCGGCGAACACAAACTCCACTGCGTCCTGAGCTAGCTGGAACAGTTCAGCCTTGCTAAGGCCTAACAAAGTATGTAATCAACGTAAGTATTCAGAGTCAGCACACGAAATATTATAAGAACCAGATATAAACCCCTGTCCTCGAAATATTACTTTTGCAAAACAAAAAAAAGAGCCTACCAAAGGTTGATGCAACGAGGTAGTACTCGTTTGATAGGCTTGTTGAAAAGAGGCCAGAATCATCTGTGCACACGGATAGAGGGTGCTTCGCATTGTAGAGATCAGCTGAACAAGCAAAACCGTTAATGTTCTGTGCTGCTAATTCTTGGCAAGAATCATGAGTTTTGTACTGTAAGGGCTGACCAAAGTGATGGAGTTCTAGAGAAGGAGCACCTCCTGTCATAACGTTGGAAGTTAAGCATATCTCAACCTGCAGAATTTCATCTTGGAGGTAAGCATGCTTGACATAGAAATGACTGGAGATAATGAAAAGGGAGGGACAGAAACAAGGTCACCGGAATCTTTAATGACTTAAGCTTCTCCCATTCTTCACCCTCCAGGCAACAAACATGACCCACCCTTTGAGGGCAGAAATCCAGCACTGCCTGGATTTCCTTCCTGTTTGCTACCTATTGCCACTAAGATTTTACATCATTGGTCAAATAATATATGGCAACGCTTGCAAATGGTTTTGAAATTTCGAATCTACTTATGGTAAACAAGGCAACAATGGTTCAGAACATGCTCATGCTCAAGTAAGTTTTCGTACCTCTCCACAGTGAATTGTAATTGGGATTCCTAGCTCTTTAGCACGTTCTAAGGCAGGCAAATAAGTCTCCCTTCATAAATATTGCAGACACCAGGAAAATATGAGCACACATCTATACCTAGCATGTTTTCACTTAGTTCAAGCCAGATACAAAATATTTTTACCATTCCCCCACAACTGGATTGCCAGAAAGATCAATGCCAACTACACCCTGGTCCTTCATTTCCTTGGCTAAATTAACCTGTCAAAAGGAAGGATATTACTTACTGTGTTCCTAATTTTGTTCTGATAAAAAAACAGATCAGATTTGTTAGCAGTATACAAGTTAAAGTGGAAAATCTTGACATACAGTATCCAATGCTGCCGAAGTTGCCTCCCGACGGTCAATACTCAGCAGGAGCCTAACAAATATCTTCTTTTTCTTTGTGTCACCACCCAGCTCACTCATAGGAATACAAGTTAATGGTTTATCTGTTCTTGAGTTGGAATCAACTAAAATAACATCAACAGCTTCAACAGCTTTAAGACCTTTAATAACAGCATTCATGTAAGACTGCTTGGTCATCCCTTTGGCTTCATTATTCTAGAAGAGAGCAACAGAACACAGAAATAGTCACATAATCACATTATTTCACAGACTCATCAAATGAAGGAACATGCAACAAAGCAATCAAAATTAGAACCTTTGGTGTTGTTCTTATTTCCAAATATACAACATTCTCCGCAGCGAAATCTTCTACAACCTGTTCATTTTGTCTGTAAATGTAGTGTACAACAGTATGTAACAACACAAAATTATAACGAGCCATATACCTCCTTAGCGATCCTTGTTACTGTTTCATGGTCAGTCGTAAGTATATGATACAAATCAAAAAGCTGGAAGCACTCTGGGAGAGTTCTACCATCTGTTTAAGAAGTTCAAAATCCAGAGTAAATAAGCACCCACACAATTCAAGCCTCACAAGACTTGCAGCATAGAAACATAAGTATCAAGTATCCATCAGATAAATTTTTCAAAAGTGACATCATTGGTTAACATTTCAGAGATGCGTATTATTTTTTTGTTTGTACTTTATAGCATCATTGATATGACTAAGTAGCAAACTGCAACAGAAAACTGAATCTGAATCAGAACCTTCACTTACTCTTCATGATTACATCCTTAACATGTTCGAAGACAATGAGTCCTTTGTCGTCTAGTTCTTTTGCAAGTTCTCTATTTAAAAAATGACAACAAATTATAATAATTTGTAAAGACAGAAAAATCAAGAATTTTCATATACAATTGCCTCCATTAAACATGCCAATTTTCTATCTGCGTAGAGATAATGTCAAGACACTAAGACAGCATGGTTACAACACGAACATAAGATACATGGCTCCAATAAATGGTACAGAATAACCACAGATGCTTTTGCGTAATATTACCATAACACTGAAGACAAAGCAGATACTGCTCCTAAATTCATGGCAGTAAAATTGGTATGCTGAGTGATACCACTACAAACCTACTATTGTGTCCATGATTCACATGTGGTTTAAATAGCTAGGAAGCATCTATCATGGTTGTGACAGTATGCACATGTGCACTACAGCGCAGTTGGTTTCAATAACCATTTGTTCAAAGTGCAATATGTGATACGTGGATAGGAGCATAAAGACTGTGATTGGATTGGCAGATGCAGCCAGTTTTAGAACAAATAATTGAAAATCTGGAGCTCAAACTAAAAAGGCAAACATGTGGCCTATAGCCTGAGGTTACCCTATGATAAATTGCTTTCGAGTGTCCAGCCAGTAAATAGGATCTCCTGAAAACATTGTTACGGAAAATTGGAAAAGGGAAATATCACATCTTTGATTCTTTTTTTAGCAAACGGACAGGAACATTGTCATTCCATTAAGAAGGAAGCAGTTGCACATAACTACAGAGGAAGGAGGGAAAGAAGAGTGAGAGAGAGAGGGGGAGGTGGCCTACAGACAGACATCGCTACGTGTCTATGATGATCACGATGACATCCTCCCAAATCTTGGACGTCCAAGCTTGGTCATGGCAACACATCTTTGAATTAAGCATAATTTTTTAGCAATATGAACTAAGCATATAATATCTCAATTGAGCTAGGTAGCAAATGATACATTTCCTTGATGCAAATAATAGGCTTAAATTTCAGGCATATCTCTCAGTAGCTCCAAACTCCTTAGTCATTTGTGATGTTGTGAGCCGAAAGCTCCATTAGAAAAATGTAAAAGCAAGCAAAGATTCTTTCTAACATGAACACTTGCAAGCTACAATAATGCATAGTTGTTGATACCCAATTTTGGACATAGCCGAATTTTCTAGAAGCTGCCAGGACACTTGGTCAAGAGGCCGATATTTTAGAAGAATTTGGATCATGCACGACTGGCTAAGAGCATAATTGGAAGGACTACCAAGGCCAATAAGGAAGAAGATCATGGAGTCAGAGTCCTAATCGGCTACAACAAGTTAGAATAGGATTCCTTATCCAACAAGCTGATTTAGGAAAGTTATAAAAGGTAATGTTGTCCAAGATCGGCTACGTAGTATATCTTAGGCAAGTTTGAAGATAAGTTTCTATTTAGAGAGAGTCTTAGTTATATATTAAGTCGATTAGATTATATATAGTAAGTTAAGAGTTTGAGTTGTATTGTATCGAGTCTATGTATCGGGTATAAATACACAACCTATATATTAAGAAAAGGGTCCCCGGCCAATCAAGCTACTTGGGTATATATAAGTCCATGTGTGCGAGCCTGTCACTCCAATCCCCCCTTCTCCCCTCATTACAAAAAACGTTGGGTACACATAAGCCCTAGGAAAGTTAATGTACGAGACTATTAACCGCCTAATTAATCATCATTAGTTACAATAAACGTAGCCCTTAATGCACATGCCGACTACCACCACGTTTGGATCGTGGGTAACGGCTCCAAAGAAGTAGGGATCGTGGCCACGTGGCACCTCGCCGAGCATCCATCCAGCCTCCAAGTGTAAGGACCTCGACCACATTGGAGCCCTGTGGTACCAGCCCCGGGCATGAGGTCCCGGGCAGTTGTCGTGCCGGGCACTCGGGCAGAGATCCTGCCTGGTCAAGAAGAACGAACGGGCAGAGATCTTGCTAGGACAAGAAGAACAACCAGACAGGCCCTTTGGGAACGACATCCAAGGGCACGTCTCAAGACTTCAAGCTGCCAGGGGCACACCCAGCCCATAGGCGTTATTCAATCCCCGAAACTACTATTTCAATGCAATCGTCTTTTCCATTTCTAGGAGTAGCAGTAAGTTAGTTTTGCCGTATTTTGCTTTCAATCGACTTGTTTCACATCGCCTTCTCGATCGATTTCAAGGTACAACCCTAGGTGAGTACTGTCTCGGTTAAGTCCGATCTTCTCGCTAAGTTTATCAGAATACTATCTTTGTCGATATTGCTGCACATCGCCATTTCGTGAAAAGGGTTAGGTTCTACCCTCATTCTATCGGGTTATAGCTTGCTATTTAACCGATAGTCTGTTTACCCTCGTTCTATTGGTTTGATTAACCTGTTAATCTAGCTGATAGTCTGTTTATCCTTTGTTCTATCAGCTAAACGATCTAATCGGCTAGTTGATGGTCTATTTATCCTTTTTCTGCTACTTTGTTGATTTTATCGGCTTAGTAGTAGTTTGTTTACCCCTCGCTTTACTACGTCGTTGATTACATCGGCTTAGTAGTAGATTGTTTACCATTTGAAGTTCAGACCAATAGATTCAAAGGCTAAACAATCTACTACTAAGCCGATGTAATCAACCACGTAGTTTTTTTTTGAACCAAAAGGCAGGAGCGCTGCCATTTCATTCAAGAGAGAAGAAGAACTGTACAAGGGGTACACGCGTACATGCGCTAATTGCTAGGGGGGGAGGGCAAGGCCCCGCCAACAACAATCCTCCTTGATCCGATCAACTACGACCTCCGGGGGGAGGCTAACAGACTGGAAGATGCGCCTATTGCGCTCCTTCCAGATATTCCAAGCCACATAGATAACAAAGCCGTTGAAGAGCCGTCTCACACTACAGGAGAGCTGCAGCGAAGATTGCAGCCACTACGAAGAGAAGGGGCCACTAGTACAACGGGGTAGGAACCCGTGGAGGGACTCGTCCCAGACCTCTGCTGAAGGGCAAAGGGCACCTGGTGATCGAGTTTTGGTGGTGACCTGAGCGCAGGCGGGGCGGGGTGCGGCTAACCTTTCCGCTCCAGAAGGTCAGCGGTGCTAATGCGCTTGTGAGCTAGGGTCCAAGCGAAGAATTTGCACTTGTTCTCCGTGACAGAGACGGGCACGGGGTCGGCGACGGCGAAGTTGACTTCTTAGTGAAATTGGATCCGACAGTAGAGCTAGCACGAGAGATACTAGACGCGACGAGTCAATGGTTGTCATCATCCAACGCCGGGTTGAGGTTGATGGACTGCACCCGCTGCTAGAGGTGGAGGCACTCTTGAAGCTGTTGGAGGGTGGTCATCTGTCTCGGAGATCTAGTCCAGCTATTGCCCAGGAGCTGAGACGCCACCGAGCGATGCTTCCTCTTAGCCAGAACGAACAAATTAAGGGCTAGCACCTTGGGGGCCTCGCCCTGTAGCCAGCGGTCATGCCAGAAGTCCGCGTGAAGACCATTGCCAATGGTGACAACAGTGGCCGCCCGGAAAAGGGATCTATCCAAGCCATTGCAAGGAAGGATAGCCCACCCAGGGCTTGGCTGGAGACTTCCACTCATGCCAAAGCCATCTTAGCCGGAGAGCTCTCCCGAAGCGCGCCAGATCGGCAAGCTCGAGCCCGCCCAGCTGCTTAGGGCGGCAAACAGTGCTCCAGTTGACAAGAGAGTGGCCACCATGAGCGTTCTCCTCTTCCTTCCAGAGGAAGGAGAGGCGGATTTTGTCCATTTGCTTCTAGGCCCACTTTGGGAGTGGGAAGGCCGACAGGAAGTAAGTGGGCAGGGCGGTGAGGACCGCAATGACCAGTGTGAGGCGACCTCCCTTGGACAACAATTTGCCTTTCCAATAGGCCAGCCGGCCTTGCAGCTTGTTGATTAGAAGCAAATAGAGAGCCTTGTTTAGCCGACGAAAGTGCAGGGGCAGTCCAAGATAGCGACAAGGGAAGGTCGAGCTAGGCCTCGGGAACGTAGGTTAATGTTCTGGCAATTGAGCGGGAAGGCCACGCTCTTCTCCAAGTTAGTGGTGAGGCCCGAAGCCCGCCCAAAGCAGGCAAGGATTTGCACAAGCGCCGTGACCTCGGAGCAGACGGGGTTGACAAACACTGCAGCGTCGTCCGCGTAAAGAGAGGTACGAAAGGAGGCCACACTGGAGCGAATAGGGGAGAGCAGCGCCTCATTCGCAGCCAGTTGGATGAGTCGTTGAATTGGGTCCATGGCGAGAATGAAAAGCATGGGGGAGATGAGGTCCCCTTGCCTGACTCCTCGTTGATGATGAATCTTGGGGCCGGGAGATCCATTGAGGACGACTGAGGAAGTGGCGGTACCAAGCAGGATGGCAATCCAACTGTGCCATTTCGCCCCAAACCCAAGGCGCGCCATGAGTTCCAGCAGGTATCCCCAGTGTACAGAGTCAAAAGCCCTGGCGAAGTCCCGCTTCAGGAGCAATGCGGGCTCTTTACACCGGTGGAGGTCTTGCACCACATTTTGCACATAAAGAAAATTGTCCTGAATGCTCCTAGTTTTGATGAAGGCACTCTGGCTGGAGGAGACTAGGCTCTGCAGATAAGAGGCCAGACGATTCTCTAGGAGCTTCGACAGGAGCTTACTGAAGCTGTGGATGAGGCTGATAGGCCGGTAGTCATGCAGGCCAGCACAAGCATCCTTTTTTGGGAGGAGGATGATGTTGGCTGAGTTGAGCAGGTCCAGTGTGGGACGACTCTCTCCAAAGAAATGCAGGACTGCTCCCATCAAATCCGCCTTGATGATGTCCCAGCAACTGCGGTAGAAAAGACCTGTAAAGCCATCCGGGCCAGGAGCTTTCTCCTGGGGAGGGAAAGGATCGTCTGCTTAACCTCATCCTCGTCGAAAGGGAGTTCGAGGGAGGATAGGTGTGAAGAAGTGTAGTCGAGCTTGTCCCAGTCCAAGGAGATCGTTCGGTTGAAGCTACGCCCCAAAAGATTGCTGAAGAAGCGGAAACATTCATCCGCCATTTCCGACGAAGTGGAGGTCGGGCCTGTAGGCGTGGCCAGGGAGTGAATGGTGATCTTCCGGCGTCTACTGGAGGCCCGGATGTGGAAGAATTTGGTGTTCACGTCCCCCTCCTTTACCCAGTGGAGGCGTGCCCTCTGCTTGATGTGGAGTCTCTCAGCAACAGCGAGGTCAAGACTACGCGTCTTAAGGTCGACCCTCAGCTCACGCTCGAGCGGGGTAAGGGAGCGTGACTCTTGGGCAAGATCAAGGAGGCGAATGATGTCGAGGACGATGCAAGGAGGATTTTGGTGTTCCCCACCTTTGTCCTTGCCCAGCTAGAAAGGGCCTTCGCAGTGCGAGCTAGCTTGACATGGAGGCGTTTGTAGGGGTTGGTGCTGGACAATGGCTTGTTCTAGGCCTCCTGCACCACCTGATGGAAACCCGCAAGCGACGGCCAGATGTTTTCAAAATGGAAGCGCCTCATGGTGACGGCACGCGCTGAGGAAAGCAGCAGGGGCGCATGATCGGACATCGCCATAGGGAGGGCTTGAAGGTCGCAAGTGGGTAGAGGATGTCCCAGTCCGGCATACAGAACGCCCGGTCGATCCTCGTGTGGGTGGGGTTGGGTCGTTCGTTGCACCAGGTGAACTTGCATCCCAAGAGCTCGATCTCCTTGAAGCCAAGTTGATTGATCGTGGAACGGAACGCATTCATGAGTTGGGGGTTGACATTGCTGTTACTCTTGTCTGAGAGGCGGTAGATAAGGTTGAAGTCGCCCACAACCAACCAAGGGCACCCCAACTGAGGCGGGGTGCACTGAGTGAGCTCGGCGAGGAAGGCTAGCTTGTCCTGGGCAATTTGCGGTCCATAGACCACAGTGATAGCCCAGCATAGGTTCGGAGCTACCGAGGAGCGGAGGCAAGCAGAGACACAGTGGGGGAGCAGCTAGGCCCCCTCCAAGGTGAACACCCCCTGCCGGACCGCAAGGAGAATGCCCCCCCTAGTACCCTCAACAGGGAGCTTGGCGAAAGTGTCCGCAAAGGGTAGCCCAATGCACTCGGCAACAAGCTGGGGCGTAAAGCTGGCCAACTTGGTCTCCTGAAGGCAAACCACATCGTAGCGGCCGTTCTCCACAACTTCACACAGGGCGTGACGTCTGGCACCCGCGTTAAGCCCACGCACATTCCAGCAGAGGGTTTTGAACTTCTGTTTAGATCAATAGTTTCTATTACATCCTGGATCTATCGGTTTGAGCCTCTATTTTAGCCGATAGTTCTTGTTGTCTCTAGATTTGTTGAGCTTGTGATCTCGTCTTTAAGTTTGACAAATTCTTCTAATTATCCTTAGTTTAATCAACTAATGAAAAGTTGATTAATTTCTTTACCTTACCAATTAACGGTCAAATTGGCTAGCACGCTCCGAACCCTAAACTTGGTGGTGACGGGGTTCCAAAACCCTAAGCACACTGCATGTTTAAGCCATTTGTCAAATTTTGGTGCGGACAACAGTGTTATATGCCCCGCATGTTTGCAAAATACTGTCTCACCATGTTCCTGTTCTTGACCATACTTCCTAGAAACCCAATTCTTCATAGTTACAAAACTTACACTCCTGATAAAATTCCAATTTTGCGAGCGTGATAGGTTTGAACTGCCAAAATCTCAACATTTCCCTCCCCTAAAATTGCTCAACTAAACGATCTTGGAGCTGAGGACCAGAAGTTGCCCACGGGTACTCGCAGATTCGAATTGCGCCGCCCGAGCACCGGATCAAGAAACCATGGCTACCAAAATGAAGAGATCAAAGAACCGAGGGGCCGGAGAAGGTGAGGAGAGGGGAGGGGAGCGGGGGCGGTAGTGATAGTACTGACAGGAGGGTGGAGTCGCGCACGGAGCCATTGAGATGGGCATGGAGCTCCACCTTGGGGAGCGCGACGCACCACTCCCTTGTCTCCTTCTCCTTCTCCTTCTCTGCCTCCGCCTCCGCCTCCGCCTTCCTCTCCGGCTCCATCTCCTTGTTTGGTTTGTCCGTTTGCTTGTGAAGGTCTGAGCTCTCGGGGACTTTGCGCGATGAGCGGCTATATATACCCGTCTCCAGGTTCAGGAAAAAAAAAAATTTAACCTTTTTAAAATAATTATTTTAATATTAACTCTGGACAGAAACTAATTTCAATCTGCTTGCTTTTGGCGCGCCATCCCGCTGCATGTGGCAAATAGCCTTCGCCGCCAGTCAGTGGTGTGGCGAGGTGCCACGCCGCCTCATTGCCGGGCGGCCGTGGCGTGGGCTGCTGCGAATCACACTGTCGCTGTCGGCCGTAGCGTGGGCGCTGGCACGATGGCCGTGGGACCCCGGCGATGCGGTCGGTTCTGGTCGTGCGGACGGCTAGGCCCCACTTGCTTGCGCGCCATCTTGGATTCGGCAGCAAGCAAGTGTGCCTGCAACGATGGGAGAACTGCCGCGCCGCCCCGCCTGGCGGCGCGCAAGGCAAACATAAATCCCCATTGTGCACGCCGACCACGCCGGGGACTACGGCACGCTCCACCGGTCTATGAGGATTCCTTAGGCTAATTTGTGATTTAACGTGGCCATCGGTGACACCAACAATGACAGCGACATCACCGATGAGTACGATCGCCTCGCAAGGAGGTGTGCAGCGAGAGAGAGCCCGTTTGACATTATATGGTGCGTGTACATATCAACGGCTTCACACGCGTCTAGTATGTGATTCCTCGTGTTCAATGCACTATATTAAAAATCACTTCATCAATACTGAGGTACACGACTTGCACGCCTCTCTAGGCAGGGTCGCTCTCGCCGATCCGGTGGGCGGGAGAGTGGTGCCCTACGCCACCTTGCCGAGGTGCGACCATGTGCCATTCTCGAAAGATGTATTACCTTGCACGCTAATACTCTTTTTCATCGCCGCTTGGCCCCTTTGCGCATCGTGACTAGGGTTTGCCGCCGCTTAGCGCACAAGACGATTGCATGAACATCGAGGATATGGGTCTTCTTGTGGCCAAGATCCTCCGCAGCGATCGGCGAGCAGCGTACCCGTTTGGGAGGGGGCACGAGGCTCGAGCGCCCTGGTCGGCCACTCAGGGGACTACTCGCCGAGACTCTACCGAGAGGGCGTGGGAAGAGCCCTTTCTCTGATGGATGACGACGAGGACACCGCCGGGACCCCGACTCAGACTCCTCCGACGACGACCCGGCTTAGTAGCACCTTACGGTTGAGCCACCACGGATGCCCCTCCGTTGAGTCGAGACTGACCCACTCCAGAGCGGTAAGTAGTCTATACCCCCATCCCCGTGAGTGCCGTAGTTATCGGCACTAACTATGAATTATGCTCGCAATATAGGGCCCCAGCGGATCCACCCTCCCACCGGAGACCCGTGTCTACACCGAGCAAGACCGTGGCGTCCCGTGACCGAGACCGACGTTGGAATCCTAACGTCGTGCAAACAAACCCGGGAGGGTTAAATCGGCGACGGCGCGTTACACGGGGTCCCCGAGTAGTAGAGGCGTATTTTGTGATGTCTTGGACTTAGTGTTGTCCGTTGTGTATCTTGTAGGGTTTGCAAACTATTTTCTTATGTACTTGACTTGGTTGTGGCCTTTGGGTTAATCCTGTGAAATCATCAAATGCAAACATGTGCCTGCTCAATGATGTGGTCATTTTGGATTTGGATGTATCAATGGCAGTCGAATTCCAGGAGCTGGAAATCCAGTTCATGTTGGCACCTTAAGACCTCCCCTAACAGCATTCTTCATTGTTGCTTGATACGAGTGAGCTACTGTACTACACTTGAAACAAAAAAGAGAAGAATACACAAAAATTCTGAGAACCCACCATATCTATTGTTTAGACATTTAGATTCCAAAACAATTGTCTGATTATCCCAGCTTTGACTTTGCCTTTGCCGGAAGAATCATAGCAAGTTACGAGCAAGAAAGGCCAATACGAAAATCCTAGTTGTTCTCTCTGAAGTTAAAAATAGGAAGTTTACTAAGTATTGAATTGTAAAGCGCTTCTTCTTTTCGAGAATTGGTTTTTGCTTTTTAAGGCAAGCTTTGGGAACAAGCAATGGCCTCGCTCGAACTACCTTAATCACTGTTCCGTCTGACCCTCCCTCACTACCTTGGCTTTCGTAAATTTGATTGGCAAGTCTTTGAGGAAAGAACGAAGTGAGCTCTTGTATTGGGTTTATCTTTGTCTGCTCCTCCCATACTTTACTTCTAAATAGATTTATTAACTAGTACTTTTTTCATTTTTGCTGGTTCGTATAGAATGTAAGAGCACGCAATGTCGTTTTTTCTTGCCGGATCGACGCGGGTGCAAAGGTCGGGTTTGACAGGAAACGAAGGGGAGGGAGATGGTGAGTAGACCTTTTTTGTAATGGTTGAAATGAGATCCGGTGACAGGCTTGTGGAGGAGCAAGAGAAATTGGTGCAAGAGATTTTGGAGTTGTGCTTGAACTGGATCACAACACGGCTGAACACATTGATTTTCGTTTGTAATGGTGTGTGATGGACTACTGCGCCATAACAAGTGGCGCGGCAAATCAATCTTCACTCGCCAGTCCCACTAGCGCGGCAGCTACAGGTACTAGTGCGCCAGGAACTCTGGAGGAGTATCAGCCCTTGCCGCGCCAGGAGGCATGGCGCGGCAGGGTGGGCCCAGATCTCTCGCGCCCGCGGGACTGTGAAGATGCACCGGGCCCACTTGTCAGTACTACCGCACCGGAAGGACTGGCACGGCAAAGGTAGGGCCCGCACCTGCCAAGTCACCGGCAGCCCCGCCGTGGGCGCCAGCGTGACAACCCTTGCCGCGCCATAAATACTGGCGCGGCAGTGGCTATTAGCCGCGCCGTCTCTAGTGGTGCGGCCAAAAGGGTTAGAAATAAAAATATTTTTTCGCGAGGGTTAATATTAAAATATTGATTAAAAAAGGTTAAAAAAAAATTCCAGGTTTAGGCTAGGCACCAGTGATTAGCCATGTGTGCAATGCATTTTCTCGTTAGCCTGTAGCTTAATTGAGATTATAAATCTTAGAGAGTATCCACGTAGACTACTTCAAATTTTTACTTTATAATACTATTCACTATACACTTTATCTATCCCTCTAAAATTCCTTCACACTTTATACTACACTTTAAAAAGATTCATTCCCTCCAATAGCTGCTCTATCCAAATAAACAGTATTAAGCGTCCACTACGAATGCTCTTAAAAGCTTTCGAACCCTTTTCTTTAAATCTTGAAACTGCTAACAAAAGCTCTAAAAGACAAAGACAGGTTGAAGCAGCCTGTTTTTCCAAACTTTCAAAATATAGATTTTAAGCAAATAAACAAATAATTCGGCTGACGAGGACAACTGTGCCACGCAACTTTATTAATTTCGGTCCGAAGCATGTAGTTTAGAATTTGTCTAAAGGAAAAAGGTAAGAGTAAGTACTGTAAAAATACATCTGTAGTTTAGAATTTAGATATATGAAAAAAAGTAAGAATAAATTTATTTTAAGAACTTTATAACATGCACTGTTGTAACTTTCCCGAAGATACGAAGATAAAGATTTAATGGACCAATTAACGTTGCGTTGGAGTCTTTTTTTTTCAGAAGTTTTTTTTTTCCAAAAGCTTTCACTAGAACGAGTGTGTGTGTATATATGTAGGGCATGCCCAATAGAGACACAAAAATGGGGTAACTCATCGTTGTAGTGCATGGAATTTGGGTATTGGTGTTAGGGACGTGATAGTGATAGTGATAGGGTGAGGAATAGTGAATATACGGAGTGGGTGGTTAAGAAATAGGGAGTGAATAGTAAATATAGAGAGCGAGATTTGTGGAGTAAAGAATAGGGTTGTTGTTGGTGAGGTGAACAGTGATAGATAGATGAATAGTGATAGAGATGGAAATAGGGAGATAAATAATATTGAGAAAGTGGATGGTGAATAGTAATATATAGTATGGGGGTGAAAATATGTATATGGTTGGGAATACCTTGCTCGAGCCATATTTAACTGAGTTAGGAATGCAGGGAATAAAAGAAAAACGGAGTGACATAGCGTCTAGCATGACAAGTTGTGGATCTTTAGAGGGTTTGAAGAAACCAAAAAATTGTTAAAATTAATTTTAAGAGCTTTGGCAAAAAAACCACTAACATCTTTTAAAAAGGTTATAAAGCGTCTCGTTTGTATAAAATAACAAATATTTCGTTGTAGGTTATAATCTAATTTCAAGCTTAAAAGAAAAGGTGGCAGGAAGAAATATCGTGTTGTCGGAATGGAGCACAGGTTTTGATCACCTATGTGGGTAACTCATCCTATTGATCACGTTACGAACATAAACGGCCTTAAATTAAATAACAGTCAAGCCAGAAACGAGTGAAAGTTTTCGGGCATGTTTGGTTCTTGACTAACAATGCCACACCTAATCTTAGACGCGCCACGGTGGCTTAGGCATGCATTTGGTTTACGCACTAAGTTTAGGCGTGCCACACATGTTAGGCAGGTTTGACACCTGTCGCCGCACTAATTTTCGCCGCACAGTGTGGCGGCCGATTTGGCCGCCACACTTCTTGCCGCGACGCGCATCGTTGTTTGAGTCAGCCGCCGGACAAAGGATAAAACTAGTTCAGTGCCAGACCATTCAACACGTCGATTTGGCCTCCTGGCTAGGACAGTTAGGTTTCATTCCAAAGGTCCTGAGTTCAACTGAGTTTTTTTTCTCCTTCCATGGCTGCATGAGGAATGTCCATAAAAAGTTTGAATGTTTTTAAAAAAATTTTGAAATTTGAAAAATTCTCAACTTTAAAAAATTGTCTTTCTTTTTTCCTCTCCTATTCTCTTTTTTGTAGCTCGTTTGAAGTTGAAAAATTTTCAACCTTCAAATTTATCTTTCTCATATATAGACATAGTTCTGCCTAATGTTAGGATGGATATAATCCAAACAGCCACCACAAAATTCTTGGATGTTCCTAATCTTAGGCGTGTAGCAGCGAACCAAACATGAACTAACTTTAGCTAGCTTAGGCTTGCCACACCTGTGGCAAGCTGCTAAACTTAGCCTAGACAAAGTTAGTTAACAACCAAACTGCCAGTCCTCTGTCGTAACTGGGAAAGGGCATAAAACGGAAAATTTTACTGTTTCATCTTCTTTCACAAAAGCGGCGTCTTTTCAGGCGACAAAAGGTGCAGCTGAAAAGGAGATGCCAACTCGCCTCACAGCATGCATCTCCCCTGCTTTTGCCGTCGCGTGTGCGATCTTCCAACGCTAAAACAGATTGCAACGCATCATGCACGAGTGCAGGAGCACTCGTCCCGGCGCCGCCGCTGCTCGCCCCAGCGTCGCCTCCGCCGCAGCTCGGCCGTTGTGAGCCCTCGTCTATGAGGACCACGTAGTTTTCTGCACTAGTCCCTATATCAGTAGGTTAGTATATAATTAACGGTATATTGTATACAGATGTTATAGAGTTGTCTTAGATAATTAACTGAAATAGCGTCTTTCGGTGATTAGTTTATATGTCTTAGATAATTAACTGAAATAGCGTCTTTCGGTGATTAGTTTATAACAAGACTGACCAGGCTAAATGTTATAATACATTACAAAAGAGAGACTTCAGAGTTCAGCGACAATGCGAAAAGTTTGAAGATAACAAAAGATCATCCAATTATTATGCAATCTTGCAAACGACTGAAGGGTCATCCTAAACTTCATCCTGACCGTCGTAGACCAAGTCTTCATCTTCGTGACACTTGTAAGGATCCTCAGGTTGATCTCCATCTAAAAGTGAGTGAGTGCAAGGGTAAGTGCGCAATCAAACCACACTTGTGAGGTAACACTCTCTTAATGCAAGTAATAATAAAGGTTCCAAAGAAAGGCTGATGGTTTGTTTATTTGTATAAAACCAGTTGAAAATACTCGTAATACAAACTTATGACTTAGCCAATTTAAATCCTTTTTAAGTAGTTGTGTATTTGTTGAATAAGTTATGGTTTCTAAGTAACCTTCTACCCAACTCTTTCCACCCTTGTACCAATCATTGGTATAACCAGACCTACTATAACTTAGCCGCTTCCACTGATCCAGTCTTCCTTCTTTCTCCCGTCATCATATTCCAGGATTTAGACACTTCCGCTATGGATCACCACTCTACTAGAATGCTAGTCCAGCAAGTGTATGATCTAGATCACTCTTGGTGACAGCGCCCTTTCACCATCGCCTCTGGCTGGAGTTTGTTCTGGGGTCTCCTTAGAGCACGCAACTAGACTTCACACCCGCACTGCCACGTGATGGCCACGCGTTGTGTTAGACTACATCCAACATTGTTCAAGTTCGAGGGTCCACATCTGGTCCTACTTCTCATGGCCGGAGATCCCACACTCTGCTCCTTAATCTCAAACAGGTCCTCGACCTCCAAGTCTAGACCCCACTCTAGACAGTCATCCCATTTACCAGGTCTCAACCCATGACGGCACCTTAGCCTAAACCAGACTCAATATCCCAAAACGACCCAATTACCGACCTCTATTCCATACTAACTTAGACATATACCATTTCATGTTATGATGTGAGCAGATATAGTGGTGAATTATCATTCAGCATTATCGGGCAATTACACCTCGTAAAAATCATTGATTAAACCTGAGAATAACTAAGCAAGTTTTACGTAAGGACTATGAGTCCAAAATGGCTAGTAATTCTCCTAAGGCTCCATGTGACATGATAATTAATCAAGCCAATCATGAATGGTAATCAAGCATAGTAATGAACAAGACATGTGTACAACATGATTAAGGAATAGGAATAACTACTCTTAACAGTTCAAGTTATTGCAACATAGAATAGAGCATGCAATTTCTTAGTTGAATCAAAATAACTTATGTAAAACTAGTTAAATTATGAACTAAGAATGTTAACTCGCCTTGTCCTAAAGAATCATACTCTTCCTCGGCGTTTTCAAACCCTTTTTCCGGGTCCTCAACGTCTAATCAAGAAAATTAAGACAATGCATAAATATATACAAAAGGGATGATGTATGGATGCACAATTTAAATACTATTATCTATACTTAGCATACCATTTCTTTATTAAGGTAGCAAAGTTCCTACGTGTCATCGTATGGTATGTATGAAAATGTCTTAATTACCCTTAAGTAAAGATACTTATGCTGAAAATTAATTTTTGAAATTATTAAAGTGTTATAGATGTTAATTCTATATAGCTCTTATGGCTTTCTTTAATTTTTTTCTATTTATTACAAGGTTAAAACTAGACTAAATATTTTTCTTAAGTTGTTCTAAGTTAGAATAGTTTCTAGAAAAATTTGGGGATTTTTAGCGTTCTCTAACTATTTTTAATAAAGCTAAATGGATTTCTAGCAATAAATTACTAAGGAAAAAGGTTTAAATAGCTTCTATCACTTTTCCAGAGTACCAAATTTAACTTATTCCAAATTATAATATTTTTCCTAAGTCCAATACTACATCTAGTATTTTCTGCATTTTTCTACAATTTTTGGATAACAAACTTTTTAATAAATCACTTTATATTTTTGGATTTACTGGAAATAAAAAATCTTTAGAAAATCCAATAAACAGTAATGGGCTCAACCTATTACTATTTATACTGGGCCTGCTATTGTGTGGCCCAACACGCGCGCGTGGCCTATAGATAGCACGTCCGCAGCGGCTCTGACTAGTGGCTCCAGGACCTACCGGGCAGTAGGCGCAAGTGACCGACAGGTGGGCCTCAGGGCCCACTTGTCAGGGTGCTCCCACGCCGGATACAAATTACACCACTGGCTTAGGAAGATGTATTCTGAATGAATATGTTTCCACTAAATCTGACATGTGGGACCATGGCCAACATGTCAGTGACTCCGTCTTGCTGGTTGTAAGTTCAAGTAGTACTTATGTGGTTTTGGTGATTAATAACAAACACATTTAATAACAATACATTATTTAGTGCTTGATTTTATAATATCATCTAATATGCTTATTGCATTGAGACTAATGTGTTTATTGTGAAGATTTGTTTAGTCTCACCCTATTTAGAGGAAAACCCTATATAGGTCAAATGGACAAGCTATCCATCCTAACAAGGTATGCGTCATACTAATCATGTTGTTGAGACTAACACACTTGCTTGTTGATCTTATTTAGTCTTATAAGTACAAGAGGATGGATTGCTAATTGAGGTATGTCTTAGTTAGAGTTAAACTTCACGTTGCTATGAATTGGTTTGTTCATGTGTACCTTGTCTATATATCTTCTCATGCACATCACTTAGTGAAGTTTAATCTAGATTGTTCCACAACTTCACTCTTGCTTAAATATGATTTGCACATATGTAGTTTTTCTATATTCTATCATGTGCATCATTAAGTGAAGATTGTGGTACTTGCCATAATTTAGTTGATTCATCTTTCTGGCAATCATCTCTTTAGTGCATATAGATTAATTGTATATTCATCGTGGTGCACTTAGTAGAGATCCTTTTTATGTCAAGTGTTTCCATTTAATATTGTGCTTATTTATATGAAACACTTGACACATCTTAATTGCTCACAAACACCAACTTATTCATATCCATTGAGCTTTTGGGACTAATACCTTTCATGAGTGGTTTGGAAAGATTTAGGTCACATGAGTATGTGTGATGACCAAGGTATGTTAAAGGATGATGGTTAAGCCGAGGTCAACAAGACGATGGTGTCACCAAGAGTTGAGGACTAAGTCAAGATCGACTTGGCGTGGAGATCGTCGGGGAAGATGATCAAGTCAAGGTCGATGGGACAAAAGTCTCATGAGGTGAACCGAGTCAAGGTTGACAAGGCGAAGGCGTCATTAATCATTTGTTAAAGGTCATCATGCATAATACATCCAAGGAGAAGACGGCATGCGGATTAAAGGTAAGACTTAGTTTTCTTGTTTGAATTTGAGTCTAAGGATTGTCGTACTATTAAGAGGGATGTAACGTCGAATGACTTAGATATATCTCAAGTGCTCAAGTGATCTATCTTTGTGAAAGATTGAGAGACACAAATCACATCTTGTACACCTAGGTGTAGGTGGTTTGGTGTAAGGGGAGAAGTGTTGGTGGTGTCGGGAAGTGAGTATTTTGGATCTCTCTTGGCTTCTTTGTCGTTTCTGCTCTTATCCTTTGGGATTTGGGCAGTGAGACCTTATTGGTTGTGTAGCCCTTGTTCTTAGCTTTCCGTAGAGCCTAAGATCACCCAAAACGGAGTCCTGAGTCAAAAGTTATGTCCGTTTTCGTCGGGCTGCGCTGTGGGTTGAATTAATATCGGGCTATCCGATGTCACATCGGACTATCCGATATTCTGAAGTTCCGATCCTCTATCCGATTGACCCCTCTCTGTCATAAAATATCGGATACTCCAATATGGACATCGGATACTCCGATATATCACAGAATGGTCTCAACGGCTAGATTTTGGGGTTCTCTATTTAAAGCCTCTCCTTCCCCACTTCGTGCAGACTTTTGGAGAGGGTATTTCTGGGTGGAATGAGAGCTAAACCCTTGTGTTCTTGAGCCCCAAACACCTCTCCACTCTTAGATCTTAGTGATCCCCTTTGAGAGAAGGGTTGGGAAGAGTTGGAGGAGGGAAGTGTTAGGGTTATGAGAGATTTGATCTAGTGAGAACTTGAGTTCATCTCTAAGCTTTTTCATGAGCATTTGTTACTCTTGGAGGTTGAGGACTCCTAAACGGCTAGGAGGTCGCCTACGAGCCACCGGTGCTTTGTGTGGTTGGCAGTGGAAAGGTTGTGAAGGCCCGGTCTCCGCCTCCGCAAGGAAAGGAGCCAAGCGAGTGAAACCAAAGGAGCTTAGTGCGGATCTTGGTGAGGGAAAGGGTTGAAAGAGACCCAGGCTCAAGTGTGACCGAGCCTACCTCAATGGAGACGTAGGATCCCCTTAAGCATCCGAACTTCGGGAAACAAATCGACGCGTCTCCTCTTCACTTTGGTTTTACCTCCTTTACTCTCTTTACTTGATTCTCTTTATGATTGAGCTATTATTTGATTAAGTAGCCTTGCTAGCTCCTACCGCATATTTACATCCTTGAGAATATTTGGTTGAGGGGGTAAACTTGATTGTGAGCAGATTTGAGCATTTCTACTCTGAGCATATCGGAGTATCCGATATAGACATCGGATAGTCCGATCCACATCGGAGTATCCGATATCCATATCAGATAGTCCGATATTTATATTCCGCCGCTTAATTGTTTTAAATTTGTAGTCGCCTATTCACCCCCCTCTAGACGACATCCCGGTCCTTTCACTGGTCGATGTTGGGGGTGACGTCAGTGAGGTGACGGTTCTCCCATGGCTCCGCCCGAACTCCGGCAAACCCTCGGCGACGAACTAGCGACGCTACGATTCACCATTCTACTAGTTCAAGGTCAGAACGGATTCGGCTAGTGATGGCCTAGGACGTGATCGACGAGCATCGCCAGCTGTGAGATAGAACAGCGGCGCCATAGGCGCGACCGACAGAAAGCTACGAGAACAAGGTTCTAGAGCAAAGGGTGAGGACGCCAGTTAGTTTATTGAGGAGGAGAGTAATTAGGGACTACCAGGAAGCTACCTGAGGTGGTGCCGAGCTTAGGGAAGGATGGAGACAAGCTGTCACCGTGGGCGAGGCAGCAGCCAACGCAGGGGTCATGTCGCCCAGGAGCTCCAGTGTACCCTGGGCAAAATTGAAGGCATGGTCATGAGGAGCAACTCCTAGAGAAGCTAGGGGCATGAGGAATTGGTCGGCGACTCACCGAGGCACGAGGGATAGAGAAGGGGTGATTCGGGCGGGTGGTGGAAACGGCGAAAGGGGGCAAATTGGGCTAAGACGTGGCTTAAATAGGACGAAGGAGGGTCGCGGGGAGGGAGAGGATCATCCTCGTGTCGAGGGGCTCGAGAGGGAACGGCTGCGCAAGACCGGCGCGCGATGCAGTCTGAGGAGAGAGAGCAGCGTGTCGGCCTAGTCTGGTGGCCTGGCACGAAGCAAGAAGAGAAGCTGATGCTGGCCTTGCAAGAGTGCATCCGTCGCGCGTCTTGCGACGCAGAGAGGAGAGAGAAAGAGAGAGGGAAGGTGGGCCAGGATGGGCCCAAATGGGCTAAGCATGGGCCAGGCCTATTCCAAATCCACTATTTGATTTTTGGGTGAAATTTTAGTGAATTGGTTTGAATTGAATTCAAATTTGATAAATTTTGGATAGTGAATAGTAATTACATTTGAATTAGATCCAAATTTGAGAATTTTCAAAAATTGCCCAAAATAGGTTGTTACAGCTGTCCTCTAGTGGGGGAGCGACGACTCCCAAGGGGGAGGAAGGAGGCCGACATAGGGAGGGGAAGAAGGGGGGAGCCGGCCAAGGAGGAGATGGGAAAGGGGGCCGGCCAAGAAGCAGAGGAGGAGGCCAACCAAGGTAGAAGAAGAGGAGGATAAAGCTAGGATTTCTTCGGGTGGGCTTCGATCTACTTTTGGGTAACGAATCAGATGCCAAATCCTATGCTATTCATGTATGGATTAGGTGGCTTGGTCGATTAGAGGCTAGGGGGGATGGATTTGGGGATTAATTAGAGCTATGTGTAGTGGTTGGCTTTTGGGATGTGTATGCAATGAGCTCGGAAATGGTTCTGCACTGGTGCCGTCAAGATTCAGAGCTCGGTCCTATAAGAAAGAACGTGGATTATTCTCTTAGCTTTCCGTTGAGTCCAAAAGCGTTGGATTTGATGAAGCGGTTTGGGAGCTATAGCCTTCACCGTGCTGCTGTTCGACTTTGGTTTATGGCGAGCGATTGGATTTGTTAATGGTAATAGGATCTTAGTATCAATCGGCTTAAGTCTGATTGGTTTTGGGAAGATAAGTATATGCTGTTAAGGGTTAAAATTAGCATTTGCTTAGTAGCGCTTGTTGCATAATTATTGAATTGATGTTTGCCTATAGGTGGAGTTGTTTCGGGGTCAGCGCCACCGCTGCATCACCTCGCTTTGCTTGGTTAAGAAGACAACTACATGATGCGATGATGGTTATATGTGCTCTATGTATGGATTGCATTTGTTGTATTGTTGCTCTGTTGCTGTATGAATGATATGTGGAAACTCATGTGCACATTGCATTGATGAGCATGACATGAAGACCTACTTCCGTAGGCACCCCCCGCGGGATGGCGGGGAAGTCCTGCTTCGGTGAGCAGCTCCACGAGATGGAGTGTAGAGTGGTACATCAACGAGTGTACACTCAGTGATACCGGTATATGATGAGAAATGAGCATGTATGCTGCATTGCATGATTGAGTATGACATGAATAAGCAGAAATGATGATATACTGAGATTTATTATGAATATGTTATTGTCATCGCTATTATGTACTTATTGCGTGTTTGACTCACGTTTGTTTCTTTATGTTTTTCGGTGAAATCTGGAGTGACATGCATGGGAGGGGAGTAGATCACACTTTTGCTCACAACACTGAAGCTCTAAACACCTTAATAATATAAAGAACCAGATAACTAGTCTTATTTATGAATTTAGCTCTCTGGAACTAGATGAATAGGTTGTATGTTTGTGTTGCTTGTATGGTACCTCTATGTGAAAAAACTGTGTTGGTTGCGCCTCACCAACGTCATGGTAAGATCGAACTTGGACATGTGGTTCCAAGTTCCATTTTGGGTGATCGTGCATCATATGTATGTCAAGAGGTGGCATTAGTTATATATATTGTGATATTGTGTTTCCTCCGTTGAATTGATGTGTGTGTGGATATACGATATTTAAGCGAAATGCTGCCGAAATTTAGAGAAAATGTTATACTGAAGTTTCTATTTCCTCTGATCATGAGATCACGGCAGCTCCCGGAAAGATCATTGAGCAAAGCTCCCGGAAAGATCTGAAGAATTTAAGGTGAAAGCCCACAAAATACTGACCGAGAACATGCAGTTGGTGTCGACATTGTCTGAGAAATGTGTACGATGGGTCTGCCATAAAGGTAACCTACCTCTCAACAGACTGGATTGCAATATGTTTCGATTTGATAATGAATAGACCCAATCACGTTGTGCGATACAATTTACAGCATGGAGTGTCGGAAGATCTGAGAGGTACATGCAGATTAATCAACTGGGGGGCAATATATGTTGAGCAGTCATGGCAATAACACTATAACAGTATCTGACTATTTAGAAGCTCTGCATCTGCATGTGAAAAGGCTTAAACAAATCATAAGTAATTAATCTGTCAAAGTTGATAGTAGCAGGCAGCATGCTTAGGACATCTCTAGCAGAAGCTCTAAAATCGGGTCTCTATACACCATCTCTAAACCACTATTCACTCTCTATATTTTTATCCTCTCCAGCAGAAGTCTCTATCCAGAAAAACTATAGAGTCTGATATAAAGAGCCTTTAAATTTAGAGGCTAGGAGAGAGAAACTCTAAATTTAAAGGCTGAGATAGAGGCTTTGTTGGAGGACGAGAGACTCTAAATATAAAGAAAGTATGTTTTAGAGGCTTTGCTGAAGATGCTTTTAGAGTGCCTCCTTGGACAGGTGCCAGCGACAAAACAAAATAATGCAGAATTGCAGACAATTCTATTACTGACGAAGTGTCAAGTGTTGATCAAACATGGGTTGCATGATTGCTGATAGCACTTTGATCTACCAAACAACACAAAAAGTATCTTGGCAGGTTTGGCACGGCTGTCGTTTGTCATCTTAACAATAGTCTAACCGCTCTGCCTGATCACAAGCCCCATACTTTTCCATTAAAGATCAAACCTTGGCAGAACAAAGTATCTTCCTGTCCATCCTCTCCCTCCAATCATAGTCGGGTTTAGTAAACTTATGCCAAGGGCACAACTCATAAAGCTCGCCTTCTGACCTTGTTATTCATGAAAGAATCTCATAAATGTATCCCACAATTCATGGCCTGAAAGATCTTCGAGGCTTTTAAAGTCGACGCAGAATAACGGCATCTGCAGTACAGATAAGTAAGCCGTCGCTGGTTTCCTGTCCGTTGAGAGTGATTATGTAGGAGCAGACAGACCCACGAGCGAATTAGCACTTGCTTTTGTTGCCACCATCACATCGTGCAAGCCAAAAATGCAGTGTTAAAATGCCCTTTGGAGCTGTACTATGGCTAGCTACTGATCCATCGTGAGTTCATTGGTAACCCTTTTCTTTTTGGGTACCTTTTGATGGAACAGGATCCTGAGCTCAACCACCGAATCAGCGAATTCTATGTCCTTCATGACAAATCATAGCTTGTGGCCAACTCCCATCTCCATACGGCTTAGCTCTGTCACTGTCTCAAGAGTCTTCGCCTGTACGTTTCCCTGTACTCTTGATGTTGATCTCACCATCGATTCTCGACTTTAGGAGCCATTTTTATGGAGCTGGACCATTGCTTAACGTGGTGTGTGCAAATGACTAAAGCAAAAGGCTGAAAAGAACGCAACATTTTCTTGTCGGTTTTGCGCTAGTTTGGCAGTGATGATGTTCTACACTAGTGATGCATGCACTACTCCACATGCCCAATAATTGGCCTGGTTACAGATTTTACTTACCAGCAGATAAGAGACAAACCTTCAATTTGGGTCCAGCAGAGATCATCCTATTCAGTGCCTAGCTCTCTGCAGCTCGCAGTCACTAAATTCAGATTCACCGACATCTCTAGCTGCGTTTTTGAAGTTCAGAACAGAACTGTAACACTCAGCATAGCTGTATCCCTGACCAAAAGAACAGTATGGTATTGAGTTATTGGCGGTATGAATATGTGCCCTCACTAAAGGATTTAAGACATGTTACATGCTTAAGGGAGGCTTCATGTATGGACACCTCTCAGTTGACAGGTTGCAAGTTTGCCAAACCGTATGCAGTATTTCTTGAAAATATTTTTTAGATAATGGAAGAATGTTTCTTCAAAATATATCAATCCCTTTAACTATAACAGTCTTCAGAATCCTTTCACTAGTGCTGACTAATTGACTACAGAAGTAAAGAGTTCATCCAATGAATTCAGCACTATCAGCTCCATGTTCTTCCGGATCCTGGCACTGTAAGTCAAGTCAGCGCACTCTTGTTAGATCGCATACTGAAGGCTGCCATGCAGTTTTCAGTTCTGTCAGAAACCTCGAGTTGCAGCTATCATACTCAGAGGTTCAGAGTACAGGCTTTTCTTTTCAGTAAAGGTAAGGTAGTGCCTTTATCTTAAAACACGTTAGCACACAAAAACAATCCCAAACAGCACAAATGCCATAGATTAATTGTGTTCTGATTACAAGAGTGCAGAGAAACTATTAATTGTATCGTTATTGACACCAATGCGCCTACTCCAAAGCAAGTTCTGAACTAGCTTCGTAAGCCACAATTTCTCTATTATCTTCCAGTAGTTAATTTTGTGAACACATCCTGCAGTAACTGATGGATGCATCACCCCGAAAGAGGGGGAGAGGCTAATAGAAGATACCCAAACTAAGCTCCCGCTGGATGGTAGCAAAGTATAAAATAACCTGCTTGAAATATCCAAAAGAACAACAATGCGAGCACTGAACACTTTTCCACCACATCCAGACATTCAGCTGCATGCCAATATGCCATGTACCAATAACTGACAAAAGAATGAGCTACCAGGAACCACATATGACCAGATTTTCTTGCGACGCAATGTACCTGACCTGAACTGAATACTATGTAGAGCTGAAAACACATTTGGCAGAATTTCTTCCAAATGAAACTGAATCGGCACCGAAAACGAGCTCATTCTATTCTTTTGGATATTTCAGGTTGTGTTAAAATCCGAAGTAGTGGAGCAAGATTTCCAATATTTCAGGCTGAAATTCAGCTTCCATTTCATCTCAATAAGGAACACATCTTGAATGCCAAGCTGTCACTAGAGTCTTTTGGTTTTGGAATGGTCCCTCAACTATGACCAGCTAACCAATTTGGTCTCTGATGTGGAATATTGGACGAGTGGTCCTCCAACTAACAAAACCGGACCGAAATGGTAATTTGACCCAATTGGGCGGTTTTGGGGATTTCACTAATGTGGCTTGTTTCGCTGACGTGGTTGCCATGTCCTCCCTCCATCTCTCCTCTTTGACTCTCCTCTCCTTGGCTTGCACCGAGAGGGGCGGCGCTCTCAGCCTCGCCAATAGACCAGGGAGGGGCCAACGCCCTCGGCCATACCGGCGTCAGCCGTCGGCGTCGGTGCTCCATCACGGGCCTCCTCCTTCCTCCGTTTCTCAGTCCCAACCTCTCTTTCTCTTCTCTCAATCTCTCCATCTCTGAGGCGACTAGGCCCCTAGCACGCTGGCTTACCGGTGGAGGAGATGCGCTGGCTCTCCGGTGTGGGCTAGCTGAGGCGGAAGGTGATGTAGGGGAGCAAGGGGAAGTTATGGTGGATCAAAGAGGAAGGAGGCACTGCAGGCCTAGCTAAATCCCCAATCGTCGCCCTCCCTAAATCCGTCGTCACTCTCATTCGACTTCGGCCTCCTCCATCACCGATGGCTGACCTCCTCCTCTAACCCTAGCACCACCCTTCTCTCGCGTCATGGCCTGCGCCACCCTCTCCAGCACTGTCGTGCGTGTGGGCCACTCTGTGGCCTGCTTCGACGGCATGGTGTCGGCCTCCCTCATCGGTGCCACGTCGTGGCCTACTCCCTCACCAGTGCCGCCTCCTCCCTCATCAGTGCCGTGGTGGCTCGTGCTGCCGCCTCAGCGCCGTCGTGGCCGTGGCCCACGTCGATGGCACGGTGGTGCCCGCCAGATATTAGAGAGGGGGGAGATAGAGAGAAGAGAGAGGGGGGAGGCAATGACAGGAGGATCAAGAGAATTGGCAGCAGACACTCTATAACACTGTTCGTCATAAAAGAGTAGCAGTCGGAAGAAAGAAATCTTTTAAAATATAGTGTAAAGTGTGAAGTAATTTTTCTTTTGTTTTTCGGAGTGCCGGTTATCGGCCTTTCTTTTTTTTTCTTTTTCCCAAGAGTCAACGAGAACTAGTAAAGAGAAAACCTTGCCCTCGATCTCAAGCCACCGCAATGGAATCTCCCGTCGCCGTCGTGACTGTGCCGTTCCCGGCGCAGGGCCACCTGAACCAGCTCCTGCACCTGTCCCTGCTGCTCGCATCGCGGGGGCTCCCCGTGCACTTCGCCGCGCCGGAGCCGCACCTCCGGGAGGCACGCGCGCGCGTGCACGGCTGGGGCGAGAAGGAGCTCGTCGCCCTCCACTTCCGGGCCCTCGACATCCCCGCGTATGAGTCCCCTGCCCCCGACCCCTCGTCGCCGTTCCCGGCGCATATGCAGCCGCTCTTCGAGGCCTTCTGCGCCGGCGCGCGGGCCTCGCTCGCCGCGCTCCTTGAAGAGCTCTCCGCGTTCTGCCGCCGTGTTGTCGTCCTGCACGACCGCATGGCGGCGTTCGCCGCGGGCGAGGCCGCGCGGCTGCGCAACGGCGAGGCGTTCGGGGTGCACTGCCTCGCCGTCTCGTACAACGTCGGGTGGATGGATCCCGGGCACCGCCTTCTGCAGGAGCACGGCCTGGTGTTCCACCCGCCCGACGCCTGCGCGACCAAGGAGTTCGTGGCGCTCGCCAAGCGGATGGGTCAGGAGCGTAGGCGCGCGCCCGGCGCCGGCATGTTGGTGAACACCTGCCGCGCGCTCGAGGGCGAGTTCCTCGACGTGCTCGCGCAGAGCCCTTCCTCCGATGGCCACAAGCTGTTCGCCGTCGGGCCTCTGAACCCAGTGCTCCCCGAAGCCGCACCAACCCCGGCGAAGAAACACCAGTGTCTGGATTGGCTCGACAAGCAGCCGCCATCGTCGGTGCTGTACATATCGTTCGGCACGACGTCGTCGTTCCGGCTAGAGCAGGTGCGCGAGCTGGCCGCGGCGCTGCGCGGCAGCAACCAGCGGTTCATCTGGGTGCTGCGCGACGCCGACCGCGCAGACATGCGCTCGGCCGCGCTCGGCACGCGTCTCACGGTGGCAACTTCCGAGCTCGGCGATGCCATAGCACGAGGGGTGGGCGCCGTGGTCACCGGGTGGGCGCCGCAACTGGAGATCCTAGCGCACGGCGCGACGGCGGCGTTCATCAGCCACTGCGGGTGGAACTCAACCATGGAGAGCCTGAGCCACGGGAAGCCCATCCTGGCGTGGCCGATGCACAGCGACCAGCCGTGGGACGCCGAGCTCTTGTGCAAGTACCTCAGAGCAGGCGTCCTCGTGCGGCCGTGGGAGGAGCGCAACGACGTCACGCCAGCGGCCGCCATCCGCGAGGCGATCGAGAGGGCGATGCTCTCGGAGGAAGGGGCCGCGATGCGGAGGAGGGCGAGGGCGCTAGGGGAGGCCGCCCGCGCCGCCGTGGCCGATGGGGGGCCGTCGCGCCTGGACCTGGACAACTTCGTCGCTTACGTGACGAGGTGAACACGACGGTGCGGCGATCGTGCCGCGAGGCATGGCGCTGTTGGTGTCAAAAGATTCGTGCTTTTTCTTTCGGCGAAAGATTCATGGTTAAGAGCATCTCCGCTGCTGGAAACTCTATCCCACTACTCTAAAACACTATTTACCACTACTTTATACATTTCTTAAAATTTTTTTACACTTTACACTTTACCCTAAAAATTTCTTCACTCTATCATAAACTTTATAATAAAAAAGGTGGCACTACAGTGCTCTCTCTTGATTTGAATCTCATAATTTGTTCATTACCGGTGGACGCTTGAGACTGTAGCGTGACCAATTGTCGATCGGACTCGGACGTCATTTGCTTTTGCTCTATATAGAACGAACGCAGGCAGTGCTGACTGTAGTGTTGCTGGCTCGAAGCAAGCAGCATGCTCTGAGCTATCAGGATGTACAGCTGAAATGCTAAGATTCGATAGTTTTAAGTCTGACTTTTTAAGGCCATGTTCTCTTTATTTCTGACTTATCTAGCTTATCTTTTAACTTTGAGAGTTTTCAAGATAGCTCAGATTTGCTCCTTTTAACTTATGTTTTGGAGCTTTTAGACTAGTCTTCAACATAGAAAAAAGATTAAAAATCAAGTTATTTTTAATTTAAATGAGGATAAGTAAATAGACAGATAAGTCTAATAAAACGACAACAACATAGCGTTAAGTCAATGTCATGACTTTGAGTCACAAAAACTAGGACAAAATGTCGGTTCAGGTTGGACATGCGTAGGTTTCGTCCGAATCTGTTTGAGCTTCATCGAGTATATTCAAACTTTTCCCCTAATAAAGACATATTTTATGAAGTCTACTCGAGCCTGATCTCAAGCTTTGTTTAAGCCTACTCGAGTTTTACTCTTTTTGTTAAGTTATTTGTTACCGAGCCTAGATGAGTTCAACTGGGATCCTCTGTCGTAGCTGCCGGCCACTCTTATTTAGATCTAGGCCCACACGCTAGTAGTTGTAACTGCACATGCAGCTATGGCAGAGGATCCGTGCTTAGATGAGTCGAGCTGAAGCTTACTTGAGCTTTGTTTGAGTCGAGCTCAAGCCTTTCATGAGCTCACCTCGTTTGCAGCCCTTACGCTCCAAGCATGCGAGCCCAACCTTTAATTCCAAATGTTCGATATCATGTTCAGGGAAAATTCAATCCACAACACTCAATTGGAATGCCTTAAGTAAAATGACACTCAAATGTTTTGTTTTTCAACATATAACTTTGCGCACACCAAACTTTTCAATTCATGACATTCCCATTGTTTCCCCCCACTTTTCCTTTCCTTTCCCTCCCTTTTCACTTGGGTTGACCAAAATGCCCTTCTTCCTCCTCCCTCGCCCTCTTCCTCCAGTCCAGCCGGTGCGCCGACCTCGTAGAGCCCGGAGTTGCGCCACTGCCTCCTTTTCCTCTCTCTCGTACCTCCCCATCTCTCTCTCATCGTCGCCGCTTGGAGCTCCTTCACCGCCACCTCCATAACTCTTTGTCTCTCTTTGCGAATCCGTTCGTAGTCCGAAGCTCCTCCGGCACCACCACCTCCCCATCTCTCTTTGTCAGCCTTGCCTCCGACTGCCAAAGCTCACCTCGATCCTCTCCCTCACTGGAGCGCCGCCACGCCGCCCTCTTTGTCATCGAGTCGTAGTCGTTGTTGTTGAGCTTGCCACCGTTTGCCAAGCTGAGTCCACCAGCGAGTTGCCTACGTCGTGTTGCACCCGCCACCATCATTGTCTCCGGTTGTCGTGGCGTCTATTGCTGGTGAGCTGCACCGCCCAAGCCTCCTCTCCTGCTTTGGGTCATCGTCACACAAACCCTACTTTCGACCAACATCTCCCCAACTCTAGGCCACTGCCATGCAGGCCGTGCCTATTAGCCAGTGCCTCCCCAACTATGGGTCACTGCCACGTAGGCCCCGCCTGTCAGCTAGCGCCAACACAAAAGGCAAATTGGTAAGCCCAGCAGTAAAATGAGGAAAAAGAAAATGGAAAATGAGAAAATTATGCAAATGTCATGAATCAAAAAAATTGACGTGCAGATTATATTTTGAAATATTTTGTGCTAGGTTTCCCATCTCAAAGTTATAAAGGGGTTGTTTGGTTGCCTAAATTTACCTCGGCAAGGCTCATGAGATGCAACAATCCTATGTTTGGTTGGCTGAACATACTTTGGAGCCTGTCCCACTGGATGGAGAAAAAAAAAACACTATTCCGACCAGGCTTATTGGATTCACAGATTCTGGTCGTTTCATTTGGGGGCGGGCTCGCTTGAGCCACCCTCTACTCGTCTCGCTTGGAGAAGCACGGGGACACCGCAAGGGAGCAAGGGGCATCGTGCCGCCGGAGCACAACGACGGCTTAGGGGAGGATATCATAGCCATGGCAACGCGTGACGGTGCTTGGAGCATCCACGGCGAGACGAGCTCTTGCAGCCACGGTGTGGACGAGCTCAAGGCTATCACGACTCGGCAAGGACGAGCTTGAGCCGGCCACGACATAACGAGGACGAGCTCTAGGCAACCATGGTGCAGGGATGACAAGCTCGGGACGGCCACGACGTGGCGAGGGTGTGACGAGACGAGCTCTGGGCAGCCTTGGTGTGGCGACGACGAGCTCGGGCCGTTGTTCAGACGCATCCATAACGCTTTAGGAGGACACTGGCTTGGTCGCTCATGCTGTGCGTTGCCATGGCCGGCTTTACTTCCTCTATTTCCCCAATTTCTCCTCAAGTTAGCCCTGGATATGGGATTTGGGGTTTTTTTTTTTCCCCCTTATCCATAGAGCTTGGGGCGGCGAGCATGGATCTCGGGGCAGCCGTTGCGAGCTCGAGACGACGAGGAGTAGGGGTAAAAACGGGTCGAATCAGATAGGATAATGACTGAACCATATCCATGTTCATATTATCTTTCGGATCCAGATACGGATAACACGGATACGAATACGGATCGAATATGGAACGGATCAACTACGGTTGCAAATACCAATCGGAACATTTAAACCGTATAAATTGTACGCTCCAAAACCTATTACAACATATAAATGACTCAATTAATTAAAACATTATTATAGTTTACACTTGCATATAGACTATGGGCCTAAATGACTAGGCTGGTAGGTTATGGGCTTGTTGGCTATGGGTCTAAATAGCTAAATATCCCCATTTATAATTCATATTTGCCTGTTGGTCCTTTGTATTGGGCTGGTGGGCTGAGATCAGAATAAGGATCCGAATATGAACTGTACCAGATCTCTGGATCCGTATTCAGATCCATCGGGATCCGCCGTCCCGTATCCGGTTCCGTATCCGTATAAAAATATCTAGATCCGAAGCCAGATCCAAAAATATCTGACTCGAAGATATCAGGATCCGGATCCGATTGGTCCGGATTGGAAAATATCCGACCCATTTTCACCCCAAGCGAGGAGGAAGCTTGAGAAAGGCCGTGACACACGGCGAGGACATAGCTTGGGGAATGCCATGGCAACGCCGCACTAAGGGAGCTCCATGGATTTAGGGATTTTTTTCTCCTTAGCTACGCGTTGAAGAACTGCCGATGGATCTGGACTTGAGAATTTTTTTATTAAACAAATTTTACATCTTGGCCCCTCTAGTTTGAATAATTGCGAGAATGCACTAGAAATTGCTATGTAGCCCTTGTAATTTCAATAAAATCGCAAAACAATGCTTATTGACTATGCCTACTCGATGGTCCACAAAATACCTAGCACATGAAATCATCGGAGCTAGAAAATATATGCAAGTAACCAGATATCTTCTCTTCATAAACTAGCTCATCTCATACAAGATAACCAAAGAATATTCCTTTTCTGCACTCAAGATAGCTCCCCTCAACCTACATGCCTCTTGTGAGCCATAGATGAACCAACCAAGCAAGTACCAAGTACCAACCAAGGATTTAAAAATTGACGAAAATCGCGATTTATCGCGAAATCGCTAGGGAGCGGTTTCGGTAAATCGTTGGTTAAATTCAAAATTTGATTTGAATTTTAAAAATTCAGAAAAATTTCTAAAAAATGGTAGAAATGTGAACGAAACAAAATGGCTGAAACGAAATTTCAAAATCATGTCAGATTTGTGAGATATTTTGAATTTATTTTGAGCAAAATTCAGAAATTCACTGTTCAAACTAGCCCATCTAGGCCCATGACATGTATAGCTCCTTTCATTGACCTACCAAAAAAATTGACCTGCCAAAAGCTATTTCTCATTTGTTTCCATCGATTTGTACAGTAATTAGGTCGGTTTAGCTTCTCACGCCGTCGGTCTTTTGGATTTGAAGCTCAGAATCGAATCAATGTTTGTGGCTAACAATAACCGGCTAATAGCACTGCCCGCTAATATACCCTAAAATAAAACATCGATACTACACTTGAGTACTTAATATGTGTATGTGTACTTAACCAATTAATATACTTAATATGTGTATGTGTACTCAACCAATGAATATACCACGGAACATTTTATTTCGGAATCAAAAATCAGTTTACCAGCTAATAGCAACAAGAATGTACTTAATATGTGTATGTATTTACATTTAACCAAGAAGCTACACATTGCCCACTAGTTCTTCAACGTTTTATTTTGGGAAGTTATATATGGACGTAAAAAGATGTCTTATTTTGTGCCTTCAATTATGTTGTCTAAATGTTAAATAATTATCAAAAGTCATGCCTAACATTTACATAATTTTAAATAACTTTTTACCTTTTTCCCAACTATTTACTTCCAAAATAATTTTTGCAACAAAAATCTCGATTTTTTGGTATCGGTAATATCAACCGATTTATCGAAAAACGGGTGATTTTGGGTTTCCTCCGACCTCCGGTTGATTCAAAATTTAAATCACAAAATTTGACTGATTTTTCTCGATTTTTCTATGCCATATCGATTGGAAAAACCCTGGTACCAACACGTCCAAAGTGAAATTTCCCTCCTATTCGAGGCTCCGAGCCCACCAGCCAAAACGGTATGCCGGCAAAATCCCCACCCCCAACCCGCAGAAAAACGCCAGCTCCTCCCGCCGCCGCTGCGGCCCGTCGGAATGCCGAAGCCATCGCCGTCGTTCGCCTCCCTCCTCCCACAACTATGGCACCGTCCCTTCCCGCCACCCGCCCTCCTTCCACGCGCCATCTCCCCCTCCTCCTCCTCCCATCCCCTCCTCACCACTCACCCTACCACACGCCGCCGTTCCCTCCACCTCGCCGCACCCCTTGCCGCCGCCTTCACCGCCGTCGAAGCTTCAACAACCACTGCGTAAGCTCCCCCTCAACCCTGCCCTTCCGCTCTCCACACAGCTGCTATCCTCAAAGCTACACGCTGTTGGTATCTGCAGCACTAGGTATCCGGTGTACGATAGGCTTCTTCCTTGCCCTTTGCAAGACGATCCTCCGAGAATCGAGCACCTCGTCGCGCGGGAAGACGAGGTTGCCGTCGATTTCATCTCCAGGTCCCTCAGCCTCCCCCCTCTGTAAGTTCTCAGAACTCTCTCTTGCTCACTTGCTTAGTAGAGTGAAATGAGTATGCTGGCATAAGAGGTAGTGAGTAACAATGTGGATATGAAGGTATGTTGCAGACCTCATCAAGTTTGGGGCTGTATATTACGCACTTGTCGCGCCGCAGCCGCCTCCTTATGCCGCTCCCGAGCATGTAAGAATATTTAGGGAGGTGACCGAGCCTTCCGTCCTGCGCCGGAGGGCATCCATCAAAGGGAAGACGGTGAGGGAGGCGCAGAAGACGTTCAGGGTGATGGACCCCAACCAGTACCTTGAAGCCGGCACATATCTGCGGGTCCATGTGCATCCCAAACGCTTCCCAAGGTATGATGATCGTCGCTGTTAGAATGGTTAACATTTGGTGTTTTCTATGAATTTCCTGCTGCAAACATTAATGACGTTGAATGAATGAATGAATCAGCTTGAATTCTTATGAGCCCGAGTTCTTTATCCAATCTTGTCAGGTGTTATGAAATTGACTGGAAATCCAGGGTAATAGCAGTCACTGATAACTATGTTGTCCTTGATAAACCAGCTGCAACATCGGTATGTTTCTCTTTCTTTCCTTCTCCCAAGCTATTGGCATCTATGGCTAAAACTTCTACAAGTCCAAAGGGCAAACTAATATCCTTTGATGAATTCTCAATGTGTAGGTGGGAGGAGCAACTGATAACATTGAGGAATCATGTGTGAATTTTACTTCACATGCATTAGGATTAGAAACACCTTTAATGACAACTCATCAAATTGACAACTGTTCTGAAGGATGGTTTGTCTTTTACCATCCTACTTGTATATACTATGTATGTGTATGCCTGACTGTAGAATGTGTCTGACTAATCTCATTTTTTTCACTTAATTTAAAACTTTGCAGTGTGGTATTGTCTAAAACCAAGGAGTTTTGCTCAGTTTTCCATGGATTGATAAGGGTATGCTACTTCATTCCTGACAATAACTTAATATGATGTTGCACTGTGAACCTCTATTGATGATTTTTGTTTTTTTTTCATTGTGTAACAGGAAAAACTGGTTAAGAAATTGTATCTCGCACTTACTGCAGCACCTGTAATTCCAGGAATAATTACACATTACATGCGTCCTCTTAATCGTGCCCCTAGATTAGTTTCAGAAGGTAATCCTTGACTTGAAGTTTGTTGCTTCTATGAGTTTTGGCAGTAGGCCTTTCATGGTTGGGTGTTAAAGTTGTTTGCTTGACTGCTTGAGTTATAGATGCATGTATTTAGGTTGATATGTTAGAGCTTTGTTGAACTATTTGAGTTTCTTTTTTATTTAAATGTATATGCAGTTACACACCTTTATCAAGTTGTCACCATTCTGTATACATATAAGACTCGCCTATTGTACATAAGTTCTATTGCACATTGCTTCATTAGTCATTACTAATTTGGCTGTGTGATTGCTAATTGGGTGTTAAACAATTAAGAATATAGAAGTCCTTAACCTGACTAAACAAGTGTGCTGCATAAACTTATATAAAGTTTTGAAGTAGTATGTGATTGGTTTGTTGTTGTCTTAGCATTGGATGTTATACCATGTGCCCATAGATCAGAGATATGTTATCTTTATATTAGTGCGTATGATAAAGATCCTTATTTGCCATTTAAAGTTGCTTGTTTCCCTATCTGCCATACTAAAAACTTATCTTCCTGCGGTACCGCTCTTTTAAAATCCTGCCCTTTTTTTTTGCCACTGTTAGATATATGTATATGGGCTTTAGGTCTTTTCTGTTGTATTTGGGCTTTCCTCTTTTGCCCCTTGTATTATGTATATATACTGGTCCTTTGGTTCCAGATCAATACATGTGCTCTTCACAACATGCTATCAGAGCAGAAAACTAGGGTTAGGGTTCTCTCTCCTCTAGCCGCTGATTCTGGCCTATCCTGCCGCCGCCGGCTCCTCGTCGCTGGCTATTCCCGCCGTCGCCGGCTCGTCATTGCTAGCTGTTCCCCCGCCGCCGAGGTCGCTGCTTATCGTTTGCAGCGCTGCCGCTCGTCATTCTCGCCGTCAGCTACTAGATCTGCTGCCATCCACCAGATCCGCCTTCGCCAACTCATCGCGCCGCCAAGGAGAGGGCTTGCCGCTCGCCGCCGGCTCCTCTGACCGACGACACGAGGCCGTCTCTGGAGGGTCACTGCAGCCGCCACCGCCATTGTCATTGTCGCCGCCGCCTAGTCATCGGCCGCCACCGCTGCTTTGTCCTCGGCGCCGCCGCCTAGTCGCCGGAGCTTCGCCTAGTTGTCGCTGCCGCTGCCGCTGCCGCCGCCCTAGTCGCCGGAGCTCGCCGCCTTGGTAGCTCTCTCGTGCTTTGTCGCGTGTTAGCGATACTAGTAGTACAAATCTTGATAGTATAAAAAAGAAAAAAATGGCGTTGAGCCTTTGTTTGATTCCTCGTTGCCCAGTGCTTTTCTCTGTTCTCAACTATCAGGGTTGGACTCTCCACATGCGTCTTCACATGCGTTGTCAGCGCCTTTGGGATTTTCTCACCGGCGAGCTTTTTTGTCCGCCGCATCCTAATCCTCCTGCGCTGCCTGCTCCGAAGCCCGATGATGATGATGATGCTAAGAAGGCCTTTGATGTTCATAAGGAGCCTATGGAGTCTTATCAGTCTCAATTGCTGCCTACTAGTTCTGGTGTGATGAGGATGCTCGTGCCTTTGCTATTTTGGTTGCTAGCATGGATGTGCATCTCACTGGTGAGGTGGTTTCTTTGGCGACTGCACAGTTGATGTGAGAACATCTTTGTGTTTGCTACGAGCCTACTGGTGACTCGTAGTATCTTGCTACTGTGCGATAGGAGCAGTCACTTCAGCAGGGTGACTCTACAGTGGATGAGGCTTATGCTCAGTTTTCTTCGGTGTGGCGTTAGCTTGACTTGCTTGCTATTTGTTCACACCTCGTCTCGTGGTCGCACTCTTCTTCTGCTCTATGTCGATGACATGATCATTACAGGTGATGATTCATCTTACATTGACTTTGTCAAGACTCGTTTCAATAAGCGGTTTCGTATGTCTGATTTGGGTCCTATTCGTTATTTTCTTGGGATTGAGGTTACCTCCACACCAGAGGGTATCTTTTTGTCCCAAGAGAAGTATATTGAGGATCTTCTTGATCGGGCTTCTCTTACTGATCGCTGGATGGCTGAGACTTCCATGGAGCTTTTAATCTTCAGCTTCGACCCATCGATAGGGAACCTCTTTCGGATCCTACTCGGTATCGTCACCTCGTTGGTAGTCTTGTCTACCTTGGTGTCACTCGTCCTGATATCTCCTATGCTATTCATATCTTGAGTCAGTTTGTATCTGCTCCTACTCAGCTCCACTATAGTCATCTTCTTCGTGTTTTGCGCTATTTGCGTGGCATTATCTCCTGTCGTCTTTTCTTTCCTCGCTCCAACTCTTTACAGCTTCATGCTTGCTCTGATGCTACCTAGGTTAGGGATCCTTCTAATCGCCGGTCTCTTTCTGCCTATTATGTTTTTCTTGGTGATTCTCTCATTGCTTGGAAGACTACGAAGCAGAAGACGGTTCTCGTTCGAGTGCAGAGGCTAAGTTGCGTGCTATGGCTCTTTTGACGGCAGAGATTACTTGGCTGCGTTGGTTACTTGAGGACTTTGATGTTTCTGTTACTACACCGACTTTTCTTTTGTCTGACAGCACAGGAGCTATTGTTATTGCCCGTGATCCAGTGAAGCATGAGCACACCAAGCATATTGGTGTTGATGCTTCCTACGTGAGGTTTCAGGTTTAGGGGTAGGCTGTGGCTCTTCAACATGTGCCTTTAGAGATTCAGCTAGCAGATTTCTTCACGAAGGCACAGACTCGACAGCGGCATAGTTTTTGTCTCTCTAAATTCAGTGTTGTTGACCCACCATGAGTTTGAGGGGGGTGTTAGATATATATGTATATGGGCTTTAGGTCTTTTCTGTTGTGTTTGGGCTTTCCTCTTTTGCTCTTTGTACTTTGCATATATACTGGCCCTTTGGCCCCTAGATCGATACATATGCTATTCACAACAGCCACTACCGTGCGTCCATCTCCCATCCATCTGTTGTTAAGCGTGCCATTAGAATACCATATCACCCTTGCCCTTGCCCTTGCTCTTGCTTGAGTTGCTGAGTCCATACCAAAAAAAAGGAAGAACAAGGGGTCAGGAGCTGCAACCGCTTTAGTTCAGCCATGCTCCATGGACATGGCACGAGTACCTCCCATCGACGCAAGACCTTCAAGCAAAGTGTTAAAGCAAAATCCGCCAAGTAACTCCACAAATCAGAAAAACAACTTCAAAGAATCCAAATCAGCAGATGAAATCCAAGCCTAACAGGAGGCATTGATCCATTGCTAAGCTCCACTGCAACCCACCTTTCTGATCTCCCTATCTGGATTGTCTCTCTAACATCCACTTGCATCAAACTTTTTCCACATCCTCCTCATTCAATTCCTCGAGTTAATTGGCCTATAGTGCTTATAGCATGCCGAACTTGGCCTTCTACTTTGCAGTCCCTATCAAGCTCCTTCATGGTCATTTGTTGGCAATAGATATCCACCAGATTGATTCACATATGAGCTTCTAGTCAATGCCACTTATGTTGTGACATGCTTGGCTTGAATTCTCATCCACTATATTGTTAAACACATCCTTGCCCGTGGCCACACACTTCATAAGCCCCATGTGCCTTGCGAGCACAGCGAGGGGACGTGTTGCACACTCAGAGTGTCTGATTCGGCTGAGCCAGTCGCGACAATACTCTCGGCTGTGACAAGGAATATCACCCCTACCTCCTTGTGCATGTGCTCTGACTCGAGGTGCATGGGTCCCGCATGTGCCACACCTTACAGGTCTTACCCCATGAACCTGAGTAGAGCAACCTGGAGCCCTCATCGAGGCTGAGGCAGGATATGGTGTCAAAGACTCAAAAGTGCTTCCGCCACACGGCATGCGTGCAGCATCCCCAGGGTATTCTCAAAAAATCTGACTAGGCAGGAGACAAGTGCAAATGAGAAGAAGAGGGGCAATATGGGTTTAAAAAAACTGACAACTTTTTAGTTGCTAATTGCTAACAGCCAATTGCCCTAATAGAAGTGGCATGAAAGGGACGAGAAAGTTTTTCAGTGGCATTGAAGGAACCCAAAATTTCTAAGTGGCGGATCAGGGAAGTGGCAAACTTTCGGAGTCATATAAGGTATTTTTATCTATATTAGTAGATTAATGTTTGTGTTTAACTTAATCAGATCATATTGGAGGATGGCATCTCTGTCAAATGGAGATATTAGACTGTAAGAAGGTTCCATGGCCAAGCTCTTTGATAAGAAAAGTTCACAATGTGGACAGCTGCGGGTGGCCCCAACAGGAAGCTGCCTATGAATGTAAAATTAATCTGTTGACAGGGAAAACTCATCAGGTATCATAGCCTTCTTTTTTTTTTACAATGCCAGTACTAATCGTTTCCATATGTAAGGTTCATCATCTGTGATGTTTACCAGTTTTGTTTTATGAAAAGGAGTCAAGGACACCGTTAAAGGCTTGATTTTTTTTCTCTTCTATAATCTAAAAGATTCAAAACTAACAGGCTCTTGGTTAGTAATAGGATTTTCTGATGTTAACTCTAAATCACTTTTTTCTCATTTCTTCCTTTCATATTTAATTTAATCAGAACATTAACACGGATCATGTGGGATAGGTGTTTCGTGGATCAGCTAGACAATTTTCATGAATGCTTCATACAATCTTAACAACATGCCATGCACGTAGGTCTGATACTTTTCATGTTCCAAACTGGTATTAGATGCTCTCTGCCTTTCCTTGGTGTATGAAAAAATAAAACTTGGTGTCTGAAAAAAGAAAAAAGAAATAGTACCAATGTGATTGCTGAAGCTAAGTCCTTAGTTGTCTCCTTGTGTTGAACCAAAGTGTGTTTTGAAATTTAATGAGTTATCAATATCCAGTTGCTCAATCAGTGGTATAACCATGTTAGAGTTTAATTTGTAATGCAGATCAGAGCGCAGCTTGCTGCTATAGGCAAACCAATCATAGGTGATTCTGCATACATGACTGCAGCAATCGCAGCAATGGCTAATCCAACCATAAACCCATTTGGTAGGGATAGCTTGAATTACAGCAGCAAAGAGGAAAAAACAGCTGCTGTTGAAGCCTGGATTGCTTGCCATGGCAAAGAACCGAAATCCGTAATTGGCCTGCAAGCATCTGAGATCTCGTGGGATTATGAAGGTGAGCGCCACTCTTACAAGGCAGGGGTCCCTTGGTGGCGGCAGGATGCAGTGGACTCCGACTTGGTCTGAATAAGAACAGCAGCACATGAGAAATTTCAGCCTTGGAACACTATCCCCTGATGAAGCCGACTGGTCGTGCGTATCCTTTGGTGGAGAAACGATTTGGAAGCATATATGGTTGCCGAGAAAAGCAGTAATCCAAAGATGCCATATTTAACCCAAAATGACTGGGGTATCAGCAGCAAAAATCAAACACAGAAAAAAAAAAAATCTTTAGACAGATTGTTTCACACCTCTGATAAGACGACTGATGCCGAAACTGTAAGCTATTGTAATCGGGCCATAATTGCACTGCCACTGATGCTGCCCTTCCAATTTATGTGCAAATCTACCATTCTACCGGAGTTTGGCTAGGTGACGATGTGAATCTTTCAAACTTTTACTGGCCTGTACATTGTACTGACTGACTCTGCTGTACACTTGTATTCCTGTCTCTACATTGAAAGAGCTTTTTTTTGAAGCAGTATATTGAAAGAGCCTGGTTGGTTGACGTGCAGAGCTCAAAAGAAGCCAAGCTGGGTATGGGCTTTGCAAAGGAGGCCCAAAGCTGATAGTCGGCAGCGGTTGCAATTACCCTCGCCTCGTGTGATTGGACGAAATTTTTTATATTTATATTTTTTTAATTCCGTATTAAAATAATATTTTGTTTAATATAATTAAAAAATAGACGTTCGTCGCCTGTTGGTTGGATGGGACTGAAATCCTGCCCATCCAACTGGCGGGCTTTGAGTTATTCGCCCAACTAGCGGGCGGATAGAGCATATTTCCACGAGGCTGGGCTGGTGGGGTAAATCCCACCTGCTGTTTGGACGAGATTGAAATCTCGTCTGACCAACAGGCGGGATTTTTGTCTAGTCTAACCGACAGGCGGGTAATGTGCACTATAGACTATTTTATGTTTTTATCTTTCATCGCCAGACTTATAGCGCTGTGAAGTCCATGAGCTTTGGATGCTTCGCAGTGGGTTTAGCACGCCAAGCGCAGACATGGTTTATTTCTATCCATGGGTTGCGGTTTGTCAAAAAGGGCGAAGCGATGCATTATACATATAGCTTGTGATATATTGAAATGTTGGCAACCATTTTGGATATGGGTGACACGCAGAGTTAGAGAACCATACAATTGGCACATGACTATGAACGTCACGTCTTGAGGAAATTTGACAAACATAAGTAGTACGTGTATATCAGAAATCACGCATGATATAGGTGGTGCGATAACAGTCATGGTCGTTCACCATGATTGCGTGAAGGGGTTGTGGCACTGGCATAAACACCAAGTGGTAGAATACCGAACACCAATCGCATGTAACATCTGGTATTTGGAGGTAGAAGAATGTATAAATAAATAATATTTACGATAATGTAACATACATGGGTAGAAACTTACGTGGTAATCAGGACATCAGTAGAACCTACGACCAGTGAACTCCTCATGTATGTGGTCAAATCACTGGACAACCGAGGGGTTTCCACAGTTGCATCTCGGTCAGTCGAAAACTGATTGAAAATAATGATCTCGCAGCAAAGAGAATCCATCTCTCTATACCCCATAATCTATGACCCATATGTTGTCGACAGGAGGACGAGCATGGTCTCCTGCCTCAAAAGACTCTCACTAACTATCAAGCACATATGGTTGTGAAGAGGCTTCCTAGCTAGCCATGAAAGTGGTGTGTGGTAATCCGATGGTGCTTTACCTATCCTTTTATACACGAACATAGGAGCAGACTTGTTGTTCTTTCGAGTCTAGGACGCATTGGATGCCCCGTGTGACAGAGCAAGTTGTAGTCCTATTCGAATTGATGGCTCCTGTAGCAGTACAGTTGAGCTTTGGATGCCCTATGTTACTGAGCAGGTTGCAGTCGTACTCGAAATGATGTGTGATGTAGCTGTACAATTGATTCAATGTGGCTTTAGAGTTTTGCATAGAGCGGTCATTCAGTCGCGCAGAATAGATGCAATGAGACGGACGTGACAGTGCTGCGACATGGAATGATAAGTGGCAGTAATGTGGGAATATAGAACGAGAAGTGCAATATGACATAATAACTACTAGACGAGGTTTTGAAATGGTACAAAAGTAGTAGTATACGGTGCATCTACTGATGTCCCCTTATGGGGGCGATCCCTCAAACCTATCCCTCCACTGGACGCTTATAGCGTCCGCATCTGATCTGTGTATTAGGGAACGTATAGCGATCAAGTGGGTGCACGTCCTTGCGAGGTCGTCCCTCCGGAGAAGGTGTCACGATGTTAGACTAGGATGACTACGTTGGTGGAGGGGGTGTCCCTGGCAGTTGTGAGGACCACAACTCGTTATGGCTAGTGAAGAAAGTATTGATGTCTTAGCCAACGAGGTACTGGTCCAGATATACGACGATCTCTAGATTGTCCCGTTGCACGGGGCAGCTGCGCCTGCTTATATTGAATTTCATGCTGCCTGTCGCGGCGCAAATCCTGCTCGATCATCGAACGGGATTTGATATGCCCAACGGTCAGGCGGGATTAAAGTCAGGCCTGATCGTTGGGTCGACAAATTAAAGCCCACCCGTTGGTTGGGTGCGATTTCAGTCCCACCCAACCAACGAGCAATGGGTGTCTATCTGCGATAGATTATAATATAAAAAGTTGAGGATCCTCGAAAATAGGCTTGAAGATTGAAAATATATTAAAATATATTTTTAGAATTTTTAAAAAGAACTACTAAAAGCTCTAAAAAATTACTACAAAATGTTATATTGTACTAATAAAAATGATAAATTTCAAGTTGTACATTTTAATATGATTTTAAATTGTAAAGAAGAGGGCTGCAGCTAGCTACAACGTACAGGCTACGTGGTCATTGCAACCCAAACGTCACGTAGGAGCTGCGAGCCTGCAACTGACGTATCTAAGAAGGTCGGTAGGCGGTATCGGTGAAGGATTGTATGGTGTGTTTGGTTCCCTGGTGTTGGGGACCAAACACACTATACAAATAATTTAAATAAATTTCTTATGTCATTTTGAATTTTTGAAAATTTTGGCAGAATTTTGGGAAGTATTTTGCTATTTATGTAAAATCAAGAAGCTTCTCTTGGAAAAAGAAAAAGAAAAGAGATGAATAGTGCTAGGCCAGTAATGGGCTGGGGTTGGCCTGGTCCAATTGAGCGCGGGGCGGCCTGATAGGCAAGGCCCGACGCACAGTGAGAGAGGGGTATGTGTGAGTGGCTGGCGAGTGGGGCTGACTGGTCAGTGAGAGAGGGAGGGGAAAAATAGGGAAGGTGGCGGGGAGCGACGGTGGCGAGCGACGACGCCGGTGATTGGCTACGGACGGCGAGCAATTGGGGGTGGAAGAGTGCAATTAAGGACTTGTGGGTACCTAGGGAGGCTTCAGCGGAGCTTAGGGTGGCTCAGGGTGGCCGGACGGTGAGGTCGGGGCGGCGCGTCACTACGGGCTCCGGCTAGGGGTGGCTTCGGCAGGTTATGGGAGAGGGGAAGGGGTGGAGGAGGTGGGTTGAGTTGCGTTGAGGCCAGGGATGGCCTTTTATAGGCACATAGTGGCTTGACGGCCATGAATTTGCTACGGTGGCAGCGGCGGCGCTGGGGTAACGCGGCAGCAAACAATTGGCTTGTCGTCGGGAGGGGATAAGAAGGAGGAGCTGGCGGGTGAGTGTCGCGGTGTCAAGAGGAATCTAGAGAAGGTGAAAACAGGGGCAAATGGTGGAAGGGAGTGGCGGTGGTGCAGATTTCCGGCGGGCGGTGGTGGTGCCGGTGGGCTGGGCGAAGGCGGCGCATCGAGGAAGAAGTAAAACGACGGCAGCCATTGGATTTTTGGCTAAACTGTGGGCGCCGTTAGATTTTGCTTTGGGGTTGACACCCAGGGCCCACTGGTCATTGAGGGGAGGTGGGAAGCAGATTTAAGTGGATATGTATTCCTATATAGGAAAGCGTATTTATATTTTTCCAAAAACGGAAAGTTTATATTTGAATGGAAAATAGTTTATATAATTGGGTAGGATTTTTAGAAATTCATAGAAAATGGTAGGAGGCTCAGAAAAATATGAAATAAATTTCTAAATTTTTAGAAAAATGAGGGGAATCTAATTATGGAATAATATTGGTTATTAATAGAATAAATATTTTTAAAAATAAAGAAAGGTGACTTTTTTAGTAATAAATAAGTATTGGATTTGGAAATCCTTCAAAAATTAGAGGAGATTAAAAGGGTTTTAAATATGACTTTTTGTGGAAAAATTTTTATGATGAAAATATGGGTATGTCACACCTGGCTCTGGCTTGGCCACACCCGCGTGAACAGGTCCACAACTGTTTGGTTGCCTAGTTGCAAATCAACCCCTTTAGCCAGGCCATGTGGAAATGGGAAGTTTGGCCATTTATAGCGAGTCTGGCTCACATGGGCGCATGTGTTTTAGTGGGTTCCTCTTGTTAGCCTGTATTTATTGTGTCCCATCCATTTTCATGCAAGCAACCAAACAACATTTGTCAAGAACTTGACTAATCTCATGCAGTCAACCAAACATCATCCTATGTAACCACTCAACCTGTCTCACAGTAGCCTGGATACTACGCACGAGCCAGGCTAGAGGGAGCCAAGTAACCAAACAGGCCAGTATTGAACTGTTTGGTTGGGAGGTAAAGGGAACACAAAACTACGCTATAAATTATCTAGACATAAGCTCATTTCAGTATGCTATAGCGCGTAAAGAAGAGGTCTTTTTGCTCTGTTTGGTGGTGGTTCGATGCTAAGAGTATCCACACCAGCTCCTCTAAATTTTCTCCTCCAAAACACTATCCCTCTATCCATCCCTCTAAAATTCCTTCACATTTTACACTACACTCTGAAAGATTTCTTTCCTCCATCAGCTACTCTATCATAAAAAAATCAGAGCTACAGTGTTATAGAGTGCCTGCTACGGATGCTCTAAACGCAAGGACGACTAGTCCTCCGGTAGAACACTGTACTCTACCTGCCCACCCCTTTTTAGCAGACCCGTATTAAAAAGTGGGGCCCGTATCACCCGCAATGCATAAATGGACTGTGGGTAGAGATGGACCAAAAGCTCGAGCTCCACGAGTTACTCGAGATCAAATCAGCTCGGACCAAGCTCGAAAGCTAAACGAGTTGAGCTCGAGCTCGAGTCCAAACCCTCGTTAAGCCCAACCAAACGCAAATAAGCATCATTAAACTAGATATCCCTATCTCTAAATCAACTGGCCTAACCAATTCGAGCCAAACTCGAACTCAAGATCGGGCCCAAACAAGCCCATATAGCCCTCTCTCTTTCCTTCTCCCAACATTGACCCCTTCATTCAAGTTTAATCGAGCCGAGTTTGAGCCTAACCGAGCTTTCATCAAACCCGTTCTTGAACATGACCCTAAGCTCGGTGTTGATTCGAGCCGAGCCCGAGTCGAGCTCGAGCTTAACTGAGCTCGAGGCCAGACATGCTAAGCTCGCTGAGGATCGGCCCTAATTGTGGGTCGAGCAGTGAAAATAAGAAAAAAGTCTACTTTGCATTTTGAACTCATCTACTGTAAACTTTCATTCGTTATGCGTGCAGCTCCACTTATCTTCATCCCTTCAACATGCAGTCCATCTGACCCAAGCCTGTGAGGGTTGCGGTGACTGCCATGTCAGCCCCACATCCATCCGTCTATTTGGCTTTGACTTCTCATTCAATGGTGTCACATAATCTATCGCCAATAGCGATGCTACCACCGCAAGCACCACTGTGGCCTACCCAAGAGGAGAACACGCAAGGTAGCATGTTGAAAATGATGACGACAAGTAGGGCTGCCACATGGAGAGAAAGAAACGAGGAAGATATTGTTGGCATGGCAACAAATGAACACATGTACTGCATACGTGGCAAAATCACCTACCAAAATAATCACATGGGCTAAGTGCACCAACTTTTAAAGTTTAGGGGGTTAGGAATACATGGTTTCCAAATTACAGGTACAGGAGACAAGGTGTAATAGTTCATATGCAAAGTACACTTTTTCCAAATGAAAATCTCTCCCTTGATGCATTCTTCATCCTTTCCCTCTTTCCAAAGAATTCTATCTCTTTCTCCAAAACCTTAGGCTTTACGTTGCCATCGACGAAGTAACAATTATGGCGTTAGATATCTACATCGATGGGAGAGTGGAGTTAGAGTGGCGGTTAGAGATCATAGGGAAGCCCCTTGCCCCGCACAAGCTTATCGTTTGTTTATGTCCTCCTTATGAATGCCCACACCAATGAGCTCCTTACCATTATTGACGCCAGTGAACTCCTTGCCACAACTAACATAGGTGACTACTTTATTGTTGTCAATATTTCGTCACCTCCTGAACATGTAGCTCCAATTCGTCTACTCATGATCCGCTGTCCTCGTTCCTAAAGATGCCCATGTCGATCTGCCTTACTCTCCTCCTCGAGCCCTATCTTTGCAATATATTTTACTAGTTTGGAATCAAACTAAAATCTTGGTGTGACTCAAGAAACTTTCTTCCTCTCTAACTTTCTTCCTTATGTCACCTTTTTTTAAGTAAAATGTGATCAGTTGACCTTGGCCTTGTTTGCTATGTCTTAAAGCTAGATTATAATCTACAAATCACATATTTGTTTTTTTACAAGGTAGGCACTTTGGCATTTGGTAGCCTTTTTTTTAAAAAAATCTTAGTGTCTCTTTTAAAAGCTCTCAAAACCAATTTTTAACAATTTTTTCAAGTCACTCGAAGCCTCCTAGTGGAAACTCATATTTTTTTTTATTATGATATACAACAACTACTACATTAAAGATGTAGCAAACAAGGTCTTAAGCACTCTCATTAGACGTACTCTTTATGGTTGTTTCACCGAGGATCTAGAAGGCCTTGTCCTTTTTGGCTTTAATTTAGATTATAATCTACCGTGAGAATTTTATTCCTTTTGCAAGCAATATGCTTTGGCGTTTTGTAGCCGTTTTCTTAAGATCTTAGTGTTTCCTCTAAAGCTCTGAAAACCAGTTTTAATATTTTTTGGGCCTATGTAAGAGTGTAAACCCTGTGAAGGACTCACTACAACTTGGATACATCATTACATTGAAATTACCCACCATATGTCATCTCATAAAACCCTTCTCTGTCATCATTAAAATTGTCTATCATATGTCATCCCATAAAATCCCCTCCAGTGTTTGTCCCTCCACCGCCTTCTCCTATGCACCCTTAGGGGTTGTTCTCTTCAGCTTATATTCTTATCTTATTTACTTAGATATAAATCAAAAAGTCAAATGTTTTGCCTTTGGCAGTCTTTTTTTTTTTCTTGAAGACGTGTCTTAAAACTTTTAAAAATAAGTTAAACGAAGCGTATCGAACTTTTCAATTTACCCCGAGAAGTTATCGAAGTTCAACTTATAAACAAATAAGATAAGGTAAAGAGAACAACCTCTTAGCCTCTGCGTCGTCGCTCCATCATAGTCAGCACAATATTTAATTCTTTTAGCTCAATTATGTGAATCTTGTGGAGAGATGATTGGTTATATTTTAGTCATCAAATCCATAAATTTGATAATAAAGATTTTCATAAAAGTATGTTTTCTATGCTATGAATTCCGTTACAATATACATAACTTTTTCTGTTGAAAAGAGCAAGCTGAAAAAGAAAAGGAAAACCAGAGGCCGGCATAGAACTATTGCTGCAAGGGCCGTACATACAAGCCCGCCACACGACACATCCACGGTTCCACGTGCCTAAACCCAATAAAAATGAAGGCGTGGAGCAGCCGTGGACCGTCCGCCTGGAAGGCAGCAGCCCACACACGCTCCCACAGGCACTGACACGTCGGCCCCACCTCTCTAGCGTCGCGACCCCACCCACCACCCCGCCCCTACGCGTCACTGCCCGGCCGGCCCCACCCAGGGAAATTAGGGGTGTCGAGACTCGGGAGACGAGGAGTGCCACAACCCCAACACGTACACAAAAACCAGAGAGAGGGGAAAAACTTATCGTTCCCTAATCTCCCTTACCTCCTCCCCTTGCGATAGATAACCACCCCTCTCTCTCTCTTCCCCCGCGCCGCCGCCGCCGCCGCTTCCGCCGCAGCGCGAGCCCTCGCTGCCTGCCCGCGCGCCCGTCCCCGGCGATCGCCGCCGCCCAGCCCCTCCTGCCCCGCCTCCGATCCGAATTTTGGGAAAAAAACATAGAAATTCCTGGGAAAATCGTCGAAATTCGTTCGTTTGCTTTGTTTTTTTTGAATAAATCCGCACGGGTGTTTCCGCTGCCCCGCCCGCCCGCCCGCCGCCTACCCCGCCGTCGACGGCGATCGCATCTGCCGACAGGCGCCCCCCGCCGAGTCAGCTCGCCCGCACGTTTCCTCGCGGTCCAAACCTTCACTCGCTTCTACCGGGAGACCCGGCGCTCGGCCTCCTGCGCCTCCTCTCGCCGGCCGCGGCACGAGGTGCGTGTCCCTGCCACCTCGCGGGCTTTTTTGGTGGGAAGTTTGTAGGGAGAGTTTGGTTCTACGGCGTGGACGCGCCCCGGCCGCCCCGATTCGAGCTGCGCGTGCCCGATCCGCGCCGGCGCAGGCTCGATCTGGCCGCCGGCGGCGCTGATCTGCGCGGCGGCGCGCGAATCGGTCGGGATTTAGGGTTTCGGAATCCAATTCGAATTCCGCGCGTTCGAGGTTGCTCACCGCTGCGTTGCTCTGCTTCTACCTGCCCTGCTCGATTTTGATTAGAGTTGGGGTAGAGCTATCTACCTCTCGAAGTTTTCATCCGTTTGGTATTTATAAAACGATCAAACACTAACAAAAGCATTACAAAACAATAGGATTCGAGTTGGATTGCCCATTTAGGGCACTAACTGTTGGTTAGAACCTACTCAAGTGGGGTTCTAAATTGGCTTCGTTTGATAAACTGCAGGGAGTGACAGACTGCTGAGGGAGTGAGACAGCTGATGCTGTGAGAAGTTTTCCATGTAATGTCATAAGCTGTAATGGCATTCTTCAGCAACTCAGGGAGCAGGGCTGATTCAGGAGGATACAACTTGAATGAGAAGGCTGAGGATGAAGGTGCCTACGAGTCAGTCGGGGATAGGGACGTTGACTTGAACTCTAGGCAGTGGAACTTGAATGAGAAGGCTGAGGATGCCTACCACAGTGAGGAGGAGCAATATGAAGCTGGCCAGTCGGGTCGGAACTCTTGTGAGAATAAATCAGGTCAGAATGCCCGGAGAGTAGGTGGCACGTCTGGCCCATGGGGTGCAAACTTCTTGAAGGACCGCAGATCCACACAGACAGCAAAGGAAGAGCCATCAAATAGTGATAGGGGTATGGAAGATGGGTCTGCGGCGAGCTCACATGACGATATCGATGGTAGTGGAGAGGATGATGAACCAAACAGAGGGCATGGGGAGGTGCCCGCTGAGGAAATGCTTTCTGATGACTATTATGAGCAAGATGGAGGGGAGCAGAGTGATTCGTTGCATCGTGGTGGGATGAACCACCCAAGCTGTTCCACTTCTGGGTTAGCAGCAAAATCTGTCTCGTCAAGACAAAAGAAGAAGCCAACAAAGTATAATGCTTATGCTGATGACGATGATGACGAGTATAACGACGAGAATGATGATGATGACGATGACGCAGATGGTACATTTTTACCTGGCGCCTTGTGCTTAGCAAAAATAATCTGTCCTTGCATATGGCATACTACTTTATTTGCAGAAGATGATCCACCTCACCATATGTTGGAAATTTATTTCTTCCTTATTTGCAGAAGATGATCCAGATGACGTGGATTTTGAGCCAGACAGCGAAACTGACAAGGCCGCTGAAAAGGTCATTTATTGGCTTTATATTCTTAGTGTCACGTGACGTGTAACTTTAACTAGTTATGTTGTCTACACGTTAAGTTACATCGTCATGTTATTGTTTAGGCTAGTTGGGTGTAAGCTGATGTATTTTGGATTTATGTGATCCTGCTAAGTTCTATCAGCATGTTTGTTGCATATTTATACTTCCATGAATATGAAATGGCAATAATTTTTTTTCTTGATGCAAGCTAAAAATCAGTGGTCTGGTCGAGTACCCAACATACACAAAATTAATTGATTATTTATAAGAAGGAATAAATAAAATAACACCAAAATTTGTCTTGAAGCATCAGATAAGTAATCTATGAGAAATTTGGAGACAGAGTGACTGATATACAGAGATATGGTAGTAAATAGTCATGTTCAAGCAAGACTATATGCAAATGGATGGAAGCTTTGCAGGAGGATACACCTTTGTCACTTGTATTCTTAAAGAATGTATTGCAATGTACTAAATAGTTGCCCCTGTCAGCCGCATCAATGCAGTCTAAACTTTTAACCAAATCCTTGAGTTGTTGAATTCAATTTATTTCCACAATTGAACATTTTGATTGCATTCTCATGTACTTTGCACTTCCTTTGGTAACTTTATGGCTAATCACACTGTTGATGCAATATTTCGTACTGTGGACATCTTTGGAGTACGTCTGATATGCTTCTTTTTGCTCTTTTTTAATCTACAACTTTTCTTAATCAATTTACTTCCTAGGTTATTAGATGCTTTTTCGTTTATTTTCTTGTGAATACTTACATTTTTATTTGTCTAGTCATTCCAGACAAGTTATCACACTGTTCATGTTATTATCGTTGTACTTTAGCTATTGGATCATTCTGCTTATTGTCTATTTCACCTAAGTTCACTCTTTGTCATACTCAAATTTCAGGATAAGTTTGTGGTAAGTGAGAACTCTGACGAAGAAGATGATGGTAATGAGCTTGAGTTCTCAGATGATGATGAAGATGAAGATGATTTTGTTGAGAATAGGAGGCAACCTAAACGACTTAAGATTGGGGGAACTAAAACTTCCAAGGGAAGAAAGCCTCCCATGCAGGCTCAACGCAAACGAGGGGTGCCATTCACGGATGAAGAATATTCTTCAGGAAAAGACTCAGATGTGCCCAGTGATGCTGATTTCAGTCACCGATCAAAAAAACCTGATAAGTTGCACCTGAAAACTGTGGGCCGCAATGATGTCATTTCAAATGTGAACCCTCATAATGATCTTCGAACTTCTGGAAGGAGGAGGACGACATTGAGAAATATCTCGTATGCTGAAAGTGAAGAGAGTGATGCTAGTGAGGAAAAGTCAACTAAACAACAAAAGGTGCAAGCTCGATAAGATTTATATGCAGAACAAGTTATGTCTCTGAGGAATCAAAACAGATGACTTCGATATTATTAAATTCCCTTGCTCAGTTGCAACATAAAAATAATATTGTTTTTGTCATTGGAAGTTCCCTTTTAGTTCTGTTATTTACTTTATGCTTATGACCCTATTACTTGATGCTACATGGGTTTTAACTGTGTCTATAAATTAATTCTTGCTTAACATTTATTAAAAAAATATCACAGAACCCTTATAAAATTTTCATTTATCTAGCTCTTGAAGGAGGAACCAGAAGTTGAAGATGGAGAAACAATCGAAAGGGTACTTTGGCATCAACCAAAGGGTGTTTCTGTAGAGGCACAGAGGAATGACCAATCGACTCAACCTACTGTGATGAGCATAACATCAGATTTTGACCAACAGTGGGATGATGTAGAGTTCTATATAAAATGGAAAGGCCAGTCTTACTTACATTGTCAGTGGAAGACATTATCTGAGCTCCATAGTGTAAGAACTTTACCTGGGGTTCGGTATATAATTCTGTTTACAAATGTTGTTCTTAATCTTTGGTCTATCTGTTTTATATCTGTCTTGGCTCTCTTTAGCTCTGCTTCAACATTATCTTCTAAATGACAGGTTAGTGGATTTAAAAAGGTTTTAAATTACATGAAGAGAGTTTCTGAGGAACAGAGGTACAAGAGGTCATTATCACGTGAAGAGGTAAAATAAAAATTGGCTTTTGCATTTTTCTGTTATGTAACTCTTTGGCCTTAACAAAAGAAATTTGTGTGCATGCTCAAATAAGGATGTCTTGCCTGAAAAAAGCGTATCTTTTCTTTGTTATGATGCTATAGTTGTGTAAAAATAATAGGTTTATATACATATTTTATTGTCATAAATGATTGTTAAGTAAATAGATTTGCTTTGGTGTTAATCGGTTTAACATAATGCCAGTACTCTGATGATCTGTGCCAATCAGATTAAGCCATGCCTTTTGCTAATTTCTTCATCTACCAGGTTGAGGTGCATGACGTGGGCAAAGAAATGGAGTTAGATCTTATTAAACAATATAGCCAGGTTCCATATTAAATTCAAATCTAACCTATTGATTTACAGTTTTATTGTCGCCATTCCTTTCTAAGTTTACATTCTTCAGGTTGAGCGTATATTTGCTGATAGGGTCAGCAAAGTTGATGGTGATGATCTGGTGCCAGAATATTTAGTCAAATGGCAAGGGCTTCCTTATGCAGAATCAACCTGGTAATTTTCATGACATGGTTCTGTGTTTCTGTTTTTGTGGTCAGGATAATGTCTCACATAGTTGCATGTGGATGTTCTTCCACGATAGTACAACTGCTCTAATTTTATATGGTTGATGTTGTGGCCATGCTATCTGTTGCATGAAAATGCTGTTATTGCTTAACTAATACTTGTTAGTCTTGAACACGATGTTTATGGTATTACAGGGAAAAAGATATAGATATTGAATTTGCTCAAGATGCAATTGATGAATACAAGGTTAGCACTTTACATATCTAACCAATATGATATTCTGTAATTGTAACTATATTGTTGCTTAGAGCATAGGTGCATCAAACTGTATCATAATTATCTATACACTAAATGTTAGGCCCGTGAAGGTTCCACTGCCGTACTGGGAAAAACAGTTGATTTCCAAAGGAAGAAAAGCAAAGGTTAGTTCTCCTGCATGTGTTTTCTGGTGCTTGCTTGGTTAATGACTTGGTGATTTTTTTTTGAGTGGACAAGTTTTTTTTTGTGTGGAATGGAAGTTCATCGTCCTTTATGGCCAGAGAACAAAAATAAGTGTGGAGATTTCTCTTGTATGCTGTTTTTGTCCTACCCTGTAGCTTCACCATAACCCACCTTGTTTGCTTGAAGTCACCAGATCATTGATTGTTACTGTGCCTGCAAAGATTTGATGATATTTTTTAAAATGTTCCATCTCTTGTGAATTTAGAGCACCATCAATTAGGGTGATTGGTTGAATTTACATAGGAAAATCCATTATATCTGGTCTTTAAAATTGATATCCTTTTTGCACCAATGGATCACTGTTCTTCTGTTTAATCTAGTGATAACATATGTTGTTCAGCTAGTTTGCGGAGGCTTGATGACCAACCAGAATGGCTAAAAGGAGGTAAACTTCGTGATTATCAGCTTGAAGGCCTAAACTTTCTTGTTAATGGGTATGTAAAATCTATACATGTGCACAATGAAAGCATCTTACTTGCCATTTCATGCTCATTAGTTGACTTGAAAATAGGTGGAGAAACGATACTAATGTTATTCTTGCTGATGAGATGGGTCTGGGAAAAACCATTCAGTCTGTCTCCATGCTTGGCTTCCTTCATGTAAATTGTTTACACTACTTCTTTTCTATGTCATTACGATGAATGATGCTAGGATTTCTCTACTGATTAATAACACTTGATCTATGTCTTACAGAATGCACAAGAAATTAATGGGCCATTTCTTGTTGTTGTGCCACTCTCAACATTGTCAAATTGGGCAAAAGAATTTCGGAAGTGGTTACCTGAAATGAATGTTGTGGTTTATGTGGGAAATCGTGCTAGCAGAGAGGTAAACTTGGTGAATTACTTCTACACCTGTTTGTGTGTAACCTAGGCATTATTTCCAAATTTTGGTAACAAGTAGTCAAATACTATTGCCCTATGATCTATAACGTTTCTGGTTGGTAAATGTGATTAATTCCTGGTACTGGCTTTTTTTTATTTTGAAAATTTTGCTTGTTATCAGACATTGGGTTTCCTTTTAACTCGATGTTTTTTTGAGCTGCCTTGGAACCTATTGGCTTTTGTTTGATTGAACTTTTCTTTGTTTAGTAGCTGGCTCCTGTAGTTTGTCATGTGCTTCACTTTGTAGGGTATATATATATATATAGAGAGAGAGAGAGAGAGAGAGAGAGAGAGCATATTCATATTACTTTCTCTACTCACAATCCGAATTTCCAAGCTGTTCAGTTGGTCAGCACTTCTCTTGATTAGAAGCTGCTCTCATTCGTTCAATCTCTAGTCTCCTACTCTCCTGAACCTCATTTTTAATCTGTAGACTGTTAAGACAGGATAAGTATGCCCTAGTAATTTGAGATGTACTTACTATTGACCTGGCCCAAAGTCCTGTTTTTCCAGCTTGAGGGGAAATTGTAAAAAAGGGTAGTAGGGCAGGACAAATTGAATTGATTGTTATTACATTTACTTGGTCTATTATTTATGAGATAAAATTTCATTGGCTTGTAAGTTGTTAACCTGTTATTTTGTATGTTCCTACGGAGACATTCATTTTCAGATTAGGGATGTTTGAATGGTGAAATTGATCTATGTTGGGGTACTTAACCAGTTACCTCATTGTAGTTCACGACTTCACGTGGAACCTGTTGGTTGATATGGTTCTACTTCTTGAGCATATTTGAAGCTTCATACCTTAATACATCGTTGCACATCATATTTTTGGCTCCTGCTTTTCATTTTATTTGTGTGCTTTGCATTGAAATGTTAGTACCAACAAGTATGTGTTGCTTTAGAGGACCAAAAGAGTAAAAATTTCTAATTCTAACCTTTTTTTGAACAAAGTTGTCTTGTCTTCACCTTGTATCCTTGATATTTTTCTCCGATCTTTTTGCTTCAGATTTGCCAACAGTATGAGTTCTTTACAAATAAGAAGGGTGGGCGACATGCAAAATTCCATACGTTGATAACTACCTACGAGGTAATACTTAAGGACAAAGCTGTTCTTTCCAAGATCAAATGGAACTATCTTATGGTTGATGAAGCCCACCGGTTAAAGAACTGTGAAGCATCATTGTATACGACTCTTTTGGTATGAAATTATTTTCTTGAAACTAGGGTAAGAGCCTCTGTATTAGGTAACTACTGTGAAAAGATAACAGCGCATTCATTTTCCCCCTCAGGAATTCAGCACTAGGAATAAGCTGCTAATCACTGGGACCCCTTTGCAGAATAGTGTTGAAGAGCTGTGGTATGCCCTTTTGACGTAGTATAGTGCTACGCAATCTTATTAATATATTTGCAGTGATAATTATGTACATTGATACTGCAATATGTTCATAGCAATTGCATTTGGCCATTGTATTCTTTTCTCCCATTGTTGTTGAGCGATTTATTTTTTGTAGGGCACTACTTCACTTCCTTGATCCAGTTAAATTTAACAGCAAGGATATTTTTGTCGAGAGATACAAAAATTTGAGTTCCTTCAATGAAATTGAGGTAATTCTTTTTAATGAGTTTTCTTCTCTCGACCTGGATTGTGTTCACAATTATGTGATAATTGTTTTAACATCCATAACTTTGATTTCTTTGATCTTTTTCAGCTTGCAAATCTTCACAAGGAATTGAGGCCCCATATTTTAAGGCGGGTCATAAAAGATGTCGAGAAGTCTTTACCTCCAAAAATTGAGCGGATTCTTCGTGTTAATATGTCTCTCCTACAGAAACAGTTAGTACCTTTTGCTAACTATGTGTGCTATCCATTCCATTCCTGACTCAAATGACCATTCTAAAACAATATTTACTAGATATTACAAGTGGATTTTGGAGCGGAATTTTCAGAATCTGAATAAAGGAGTCCGAGGGAATCAGGTTTTGATACTACTTCAGCGTTAAATTCTTTTAATCAATATTTCCTTGTAGTTTTAGTAATTTATCTGTAAGCCTGCTCTGTTCTCTCAGTGAGTGTGTTTCTATATATAGGAATTATATTTTGTTTTTGGATCGACTTTAACAACTACCAACCTTTTTTTGGAACAATTTGTAATTAGATTGTTCAGTATGTTAATGTAGTTGCCAATTGAACATTGTGAAACATTTTGTATTTGAGAAATGAGAAACAGAGCCAGTGCATAAATAGTAGTTATTGCAGCAAGTCTAGTACCATTGTTTTCTTTAGCAATGCTGTGGTGCTTGCTAAGCAGATCTGGACTGGTGCTGTGGGGTCTAAACTTTTTAGAAGCTCCTAGATCCTGGATCAGGTGGTCATGTTGCTGGTAGTGTTTTTTCTGGGGAATCTGGGTTGTTGAAGGGGCACTAAGGATGAAGAAGGAATGAGAGGGAGGGGGAGCTGGTTCTGGTTAATACTTTACAGTTGACAAATTATGGACTTCTCTCCTGAATTAGAGGTTTGCTTACAGGCAGTGTGCTGCTGTTATGATTTGTAATCCAGCTAAGGGAATTTTACATTTCTGGTATAATATTTATTTTTTTGTCTCTATCATAGATGCTGTTAGCGTATTCAAAAGTGGCAAAATTATAGTGCTTTTTAAAAAGCCACCACAGTACCAAACGATGGTTTAATCTCCCAGAGCATCATTTCAGCACTTCTTTTCAATAGAACATGCACGAGTTGCTGGTCATCACATCTTATACAAATATATGGTTTGTCGTTAGGCCATAGACTTGAGGCCCATTGCTCCAGCTGACCACCAAAAAATAGCAATTCATGCATACCAGCACCCCTTTATATTTTAATTCCTGAAGTTTGTTATTTGACTGCTTTCTGATGTTGGAACTTGGGTTGTCATTGCATGTCACTTTTGCTTCTCATTGTTATAGGTTTAATTAATCGTAATAGACCTTTAGTGTTGGGTATTCACAAGTGCTTATTCATATTTTTAGGTAATTCTAGTTTAGTGACTATCTTGGATAAGTATTACTGTCCTCTGTAATTTGATGCATCTATGATTCTGCAAGCGATTGCTCTAGTACATGCATGTTTTAGTGTTTTACTTATTTACTAAGATCTAAAAATAACATTATGTTAGATTCACTTGGCAATTGTTTGTATGCACACACACAAAAAAAAGGATGGAAAAAAGAGATTTGACATGCTAGCTATCATATTTGTCTGGCTGACTTCATGGCATATGCAGGTTTCACTTCTAAACATTGTTGTTGAGTTGAAGAAATGCTGCAACCATCCATTCTTGTTTGAAAGTGCTGATCATGGTTATGGTGGAGATAGCATTGGTGATCGCAACAAAGTTGAACGCATTATAATGAGTAGCGGGAAGCTAGTTTTATTAGACAAGTTGTTGGTGAGACTGCGGGAGACTAATCATCGTGTGCTTATATTCTCTCAGGTTCATATATGCAATTTCTTTGTCGCTTGATGTTCAGTTTTACTTCAAAATAGTTTCTGAAATCTGATCCTTGCAGATGGTTAGGATGTTGGACATCCTTGCTGAATACCTATCCCTTCGAGGATTCCAGTTTCAGAGGCTTGATGGTAGTACAAGGGCAGATCTTCGTCACCAGGCCATGGAGCATTTTAATGCACCTGGAAGTGATGACTTTTGTTTTCTTCTGTCTACGCGTGCTGGTGGCCTTGGTATTAATCTTGCAACGGCAGACACGGTGATAATTTTTGATTCAGATTGGAATCCACAAAATGATCTACAGGTCCTCTCTCTCTCTCACTGTCTGTGTGATGTGTGATATTTAGATTATAGTTTTTCTTACCTTTCATTCATTTTGTTTTGGATGCTTGTTATGCTAGGCAATGAGTAGGGCGCATAGGATTGGGCAACAAGAAACTGTCAACATCTATCGTTTTGTCACATGCAAAAGTGTTGAAGAGGATATATTGGAACGTGCAAAGAAAAAAATGGTGCCAACATTTACTTGCTTCACATTTTGTTTTAATATAAATGAACTGTTTTGACCTTTTTTTTTTAAAAAAAAAATCAGGTTCTTGATCACCTAGTGATTCAGAAGCTAAATGCTGAGGGCAGACTCGAGAAGAAAGAATCCAAGAAGGGCGGCTCCATGTTTGATAAGGTAGGCTTTTGCATCAGCTGTCCATTTTTCTTGGATTTATTTAGATGGAAAGGAAAGAGCAGATCTATGTTTGACAAGGAAGACTTTTGTAGCAACTGTATTTGTCTTGGGTTAATTTGGATGGAGACTTGATTTGGTATATGTTTTTCTAGAAACTGTTGTATTGACTTGTTTGCAAGATACATTTATATGTTTTGAATCTAACTATGTTTAATTTATTGCAGCAACTAGTTGAAACCACTAGTAACTTATGTATTCAGTAGTTTTTACTACGGCTTGCAACATTATTGCTGTTTTGACTAAGTTTCATGTATAACCTGCTTGGGGCATCTGGCCTCTATGAAGATACACTAGAGGCATGTTTGGTTTGAGAAATGAGATGGTGAATTGTCGAATTGCTTCTTTGGTCTGATGAATGGAATGGGTTGGTCCATTACCACCTCATGTAATGGTGTCATCCCACCAAAATTCATGGGATGAAACCATTCCATCTAGGATGGGGTGACGACTCTATCCAAACTGCCTGTAGATGTATGATTAAAATTCTGAGGAAAGGACATCTAGTTTAGGAGTTCTGATGTAAGCTATACCATTTGGCAGAATGAACTTTCAGCCATACTGAGGTTTGGAGCAGAGGAGTTGTTCAAAGAAGATAAGACTGATGAAGAGACCAAAAGGAAGCTTGAAAGTATGGACATTGATGAAATTCTTGAGAGGGCTGAGAAAGTTGAAACCAAGGGTGGTGAAGGGGAGGAAGGAAACGAACTTCTTAGTGCCTTCAAGGTATGTGATGTGCAAAACCCTATAGCTGTTGATGTAGAGCATGAAACATTTATTATATATATTAAAATTTCTACTTAATATTTTGGGCAGGTTGCCAACTTTTCGAGTGGTGAGGATGATGCCACATTCTGGAGCAGACTAATACAGTCAGATGCAGCAGATATGGTTCAGGTATTGATTTGGGCAGATACTATTGTGTTAAGCTGGCTTTTCCACAATTTAAACTTGCTCCAGGTATTGCTTTCCATTGACTTCATCGAGTAACAACAAAAATGTGTTTCAGGAAACTTTAGCACCTCGTGCTGCACGGAGTAATAAGAGCTATGTTGAAGATCTCCAACTCGACAAAAATAGCAACAGGAAAAGGCGGGCAGTTGATGCGCAGGAAAAGACAAGAAGGCGTTCTAGCAGAACAGTTGACACAGTTGTTTCATTACCATTGATTGATGGAGCAGTAGCTCAAGTACGAGAATGGTCCTTTGGAAATGTGCCAAAGAAGGATGCTTCCCGCTTTGTTCGAGCGGTAATCTGTGCCTGTTACCAATACATTTGTTTCTACTATTTTTCTCACTGGTGGCTTACGCTTGCAAATAGCCAGAAGTATATTATTATCTCTTAGTACCTCAGTTATTATAATATCATCCCCTCTGATTCGAGTTGATGGGATGTTTTAACATGTTTGGATTCCCATCTTGTCTGATTAGAAAGGGTTTGCTGCAAGTTTCTAGATCACTTTGCATCGATTGTACAGTAAAAATTTAACTTTGGGTTAATTTGGTTTTATTGGCATTGATTTTGCAAGTTTTTCTCAAGACTGAATTTACTATGATACTGGTAGTAAGTTTGTCTCTATTGTGATTTTCTGAACTTCTGGTGATAATTTTTCACATAAAAGGTGTAGATTGCTGTGAGCTGTCTTTTTGTGTATTGTCTTCCCATCTACATCTATCTGACTTTGCTTATTGAACCTTTTTAGGTTAAAAAGTTTGGAAACCCAAGCCAAATTGGCTTAATTGTGGATGATGCTGGTGGTGCAATAGCAAAGGCTCCATATGAAGCACAAATTGAGCTGTTTGATTTGCTCATTGATGGCTGTCAAGAAGCTGTTAAAGAGAATACGGATATCAAGGTATAACTCACTGAGCTGTCCCTTTCATTTCCTTTTCTACCTTTATTAAGTTCAATTCTTGTACTTCAAATATAGGGCACAGTGTTGGATTTTTTTGGTGTAGCAGTAAAGGCCTATGAGTTCTTGGCTCGTGTTGAAGAGCTTCAGTTCTTGGCAAAGCGCATTGCACGCTACAAAGATCCAGTTAGACAATACCGAATCCAATCACCTTATAAAAAGCCACAGTGGTCAGCAAGCTGCGGATGGACTGAAAGTAAATACTGCTCAACTTCAGTTCTTAAAAAATGTTCTATAAAATATACATGCTCTTATTGTTTTTTCTTGTATCTGCTTAGCTGATGATGCAAGATTGATGCTTGGAATTCATTGGCATGGCTATGGCAATTGGGAGAAGATACGGTTGGATCCAAAGCTTGGTCTGGCAACAAAAATTGCACCAGCAACACTTGGTGAAAGGGAGACATTTTTACCACGTGCGCCAAACTTGGATAATCGTGCTAGTGCTCTCCTGCAAAAGGTAATATCTTCCTTTTCATATCCTTCTGCTTGCTATCTATATGCAAGTGCACCTGGTATTGCTTATTTGTGTACAGGGAGCGAGCATGCAAATATGCCATTACTAGTGTAAATATAAAATTGAGAGGTGTTTACTTCCTGGTCTGGTTTAAGACGGGTCTGCTACTCATGGCTGGATGTCAGGTGTCAAATGTGATTTAGTAGTCTTGGATGGCTAGCAGCTGAAGCCTTCTCTTAAGTCTAGCTATCCAAGTTGTTGGAGACTTGGAGTTCTTAACCATTATCTCTCTCTTGCAAAGGGTATGGTTTGAATGTCTTGTTTTTTGCCAGTCAACTAGGTGACAATTATGTAGCGATAAAAATTCAAGTCTGTCCTCAACCCCTATTTGGATGGATCAAGTTTACAGGGATTCAAGTCCTCCCATGTGGATATCTGAAGGGTTTGGATAAAAAGAACACAGAGACATCTTTATGCCTGATCCAACTGGATACGTGTGTTTGAAAAATTGTAGTGGATATGGCATCTTAGGGAAATGTATGTATGCCCTAGCATTGTGTATTTGGAATACATAATTAGGGCATGCTTGTATTGGGGAAGCCTTTCATTTTTCTGAAACCAAGATTAGTTATACAGTTCTGCACAGAATATCTTGATAGATATAGGTCATGGTTTTTTTTTAATTGGAAACAAATGCCAGTTTGAGCCTTTTTGCTTCACTGTTCATTGTAGTTCTGGTTGAGAGTTGAATTTATCGGAAGAATGTAAATTGATGCTTCCTCTTGAATTCTGCAGCAATTCTTTTTATTCAAAAAGCTATATATTCAACATGTTTTAAGGTTTTGCATTTTTTTCTGTTGACAAGTTCTCTTTTTTTATAGGAATATTCCAAGTTGAGTGGGAAGAGCTCAAAAACCAAAGGAGGTGCTCTTCAAACAACTAATAATGAAAGCAATGGTGGGGCTCGATCATTGAGAGGCCGACAAAAAGAAGCAAAAGCAAAAGATGATAATAAGTCAAATAAAGATGACATTCAGAAACGGAAGGTGGTGGAAGCTGAAGCAAGAGAAGAAGGTGAAATTTCAGAATCTGAAGCAGAGACTAAATACCGTCTGGACAAGGAGGAAAAGTGGCTGGAATGGTGCACTGAAGTTTTGGATGACGAGCAGGACATATTAAAACGCCTCGATAGGCTACAGAATACAAGCGTGAATCTTCCAAAGGAAAAGGTTATTCTTTATCTGTTGATAGTCTACACTTAAAATGCTCTTCCACCACTCTAACCTTTCTCTTGAAACGCTATATTCAGGTTCTTTCAAGAATTCGCAAGTACCTCCAGATAATCGGAGACAAAATTGGAAAGATTGTTGATCAACACAGCGAGTCTTACAAGCAATCACGTAAGTGTCTGATAGCTTTTACCTTTTTTTTAACCTTTGTGTGAAAATATATGTTAAGTAAATCTTTTACTGTTCCTTTACATTCTCATGACAACTCTTTATGATTAATATCGGATAGAGAACAGTAAAAATAGTATAATTAGATCTGTCTAAAGATATTTGTCTAAATAACTGTATTCTTGTAGGTATGACGATGAGGTTATGGAATTATGTGGCAACCTTTTCAAATATGTCTGGGGAGCAATTGCATGATCTCTACTTAAAACTTAGTCAGGACCAAATGGAACCTGGAGTTGGTCCATCTCATGGCGGTAATTTTGCATCTGCTCCTCCCAACAGGGGGGGAAATTCAAATCAGCTTCTTCCTACAAGAAACCAAAGGTCAACAAGGTCTATGCAGTACACTTCAGAGTCTTTTAATAATGGTGAGAACACCGGGAATTCTGAAGCCTGGAAGCGGCGGAGGAGAGCTGACTCAGACAATCAATTTGACAACCAGTCTTTGTACCAACCTCCTCCAATTATGACAAATGGAAACAGGTTGCAGGAATCTAGCAGTTCTGCTGGTATTCTTGGGTTGGGTCCAGTCGAAATGAGACGATATGGCAATGACAGACCAAAACGAGGTGTTCATCCCAGTCGTTTTACTGCCGGGTATGGACCTTTGTTGTAGCTGATATAGTCCAAGTGAACAATCTTGTCCTTGAGCAGCACTGTTCCTAGGAATCTTCAGCTTCTACACAGGTAGAAATGGTGGAACACTGTCAGAATTGAAATTCTTTTTGCGCAAGAAAAAAGAATGAACTGTCAAAAGCCAATCTGGGGCACAGCTGAGTCTGGCTCAAAGAAATGCCAAGGATCGCTGAGCAGATGCTGGTACTTAACAGATGTATACAAAAGATTCTTCTGACATCAAAGCAAACATATGGGTCTTGCAAAAACTGCCAAGAGGAAGAGTCAAAAAGTTTTGTCGGTTCAGTTTTGTGATCTAATAGAAGAATATTTCAGTTGGGATCTTTTAAGAAAGTTCATCTCAACAATGATCTATAGTTCAACCTCAATACATGTATGATCTTTTACAATGCAATAATGAATTATGGTTTAGTTGCTTATCTCTCTCTCTCTCTCTGCATTGGTACTCTGTTGATGTTGCAATGTAACATAGCAGAGAAATTCATCATTACTCATTTTGAGGCAAAAACAGGAAGTTGGGCATAGAAGGATAGGATGTAGGAATCCATTTTGGTATGTTTTCCGTAAATAGATAGGTGGAGCATCTCTTTGCTCAGACAGTGGGATGGTTGAGTGCTTGTGTTGATTCCATAGAATTTTTTATGAACACAATCCAGAACGTGTGATACTTATATATTGATGAGCGAGAAGAACTAGGTGGGTTGATTTTTTTTCACAACTTGTTCATTTGTACTTGCTTACTGCATTTTCTGTTCCAGATCCTATGGTGCAGCCGAATTTCAGGAAAGCTTGTCTCGTTGAAGACACTTCATGGTACCGCCTTGCTGATTAATTTCCCTACGATCTGGCTGATTCGTTTCCCAACTTTGTAGGTTTTTTTAGGCACTCCATGGTCATCTAGCGGTGAAAGCAATACAGTGAAGACTTCTTGTTGGTCACCGTAAATGCAAGCCAATCTGACCCGTGTTCCTATCAAGTATCTAGCTGATGAGCTGAAGCAAGCTATTTTGAAGTTGTGAAGCTGAGGCGTTGTTTTTTACTTGTCTTATATTCATATGATGCCCCTGGTTGCTATCAGAATTGACACGGTGACCTTGTATGATGACATGCCCATGCAATCTACCGAACACCGATAACTGACATATTTCTTTTTTGGGGGGGAATAAGATTTGTATTTTTCCCTTTGGGAATTGCTCGACACGCAGAGTATCAAGGCCTCAGGCTCAAACATCTTACTATTATTGTGTATATAGTAGCCGGTAGGTCTAAATTACATGTAGATGGCACAAATTGCAGTTTATCTTTAATGTTAATATAAGTATTTGAAAAATTCTCTGGCACTCGGGATGTTTTCCAAGTCAACCCCATGGATAAAAAGAATTCGAGTTGCGTTTCGGGAAAAAAAAGAATTCATTTTCGTGAAATCATTTCTGGAGGTAGGCCGGTTTAGTCTATTTTCAGTTTGCAATTTCATTTTTTCCAATTTTATACTTTTGTCCATGAAGGACCGTGTTTGTTTGCCCTTATGTAATAATCAATATTAAGACTTAAGCTAGTACGAAATCACCATTTTGGGATTGTTATTCTTTTTGTTGGAGTATAACTTTGTTGAATTTGTAGTTATTCATCCATGCATAGAGTAAGAGAAAGTATAGAGATGATGAAGAAACTCTTTATTGATTCTTTAACCATTGTTACAAATGAGAGAGTCATGTTCCTTTTATAGAGTATAAAGGAGAAGTTACAAAGAATAAAAGCATGTGCTAGTAACTACTAACACTTGTAACTTCCCAATAATTACTAGGTAGTTATTGTCATAGACACATTAATTTGCTCACATGTTGAATGTGATTAATATCACAACACTCCCTCTTGGGCAAATTATTATCACCTTTAAATTCCTTTAAAAACTCCTTCCAAAAACCTATAAAAAAAATGGACGAAGAAAATAGAATTTTTAAAGATACCACATATATGCCTCATTAAAAACTCCTCCAAAAACCCAAATGGGAAAACGGATGGAGAAAAGAGTGCATAATCTTAAGTATGCATGTCTTAACAACTCCTTCTGAAAACCCTGTGGGAAAAACAGACGGAGAAAAATTACATTGCATAGATAAGCATGTATTTATATCGCCTCATTAAAAACCTTCATATAAGAAACCTCTCAAGGAAATTCATGAAGGAAAAGAGTGCAACATATGATCCTTAAGATCATTTTAATAGTTTAGAAGCTTCTCCCGTGAAGTCTAAACCTTTCAATGCATATGTCTCATTAAAAACTTTTTCCAAAAACCCTATGAAAAAAATGGACGAAGAAAAGAGTACATTGCATATGAATACTTGTATTGCAATATTGCCACATTAAAAACCTTATTACGAGAAACCTTTAAGGAAAACTCATAAAAAGAAAAAAAAGTACAATATATGATCTCCAAGATCATTAATATGGGTTATAGTTTAGAAGTCCACTCCCCCTGAACTTTGTTGTCTTATCCCATTTTTACTAACATAATATTAGAAAATGGATCCAAATAAAGACTTAGTGAATAAATCTCTTTTAGATAATTCACATGACTTTATTTATAAGCATTTGCCTCATCACTCTTAGTGATTAGACATACAACCAAATAACCTAATTTTAGGACTTACAAAACATGGTTATACCACTATAGAGCAAAGTATAACCAGTCTTTATTTACAGGATTTAATCGATTTTACGATTTACACCAATATACATCGTACCTCAAAGGTACTAGAGGATATCACCACTTTTCTAATTTCATTAGGAAATGCACATTTCAAGTGCTCATGTGGCAAATTAAGTCCATCGGGCCTTGTAGGGTCATTATCAAATTAGGGACAATTGGTGTATTTTAAACCTTTGACTGGTATATATTTTCCTTTTTAGGAAAATCACTTTCCGAAAAATTATTCATCTTTCAGAAAGTATTATTCTTCCCAAAACACTCTTTTTTTAAGAAAGATGTTCTATAATTTAGAAAGATACTCTTCTTTTGAAGAGAATACTAAGTATGAGTTTTATATCAATGTCGCTATCAATTCTTTTCAAAGAAATCATGAATCCTATAAGGATATCACCAAGAATTCTTAAATCCATTGAATGCATATTTATTCATGCCATTTGCCAAAATATAATGGAACATTTATGATATGAGAGGAATCATAGCTATTATCACCACATTTTTATGTAATGACCCTTTAAGTCTAAGACCAAATGGCTCTAAGACTATAGCTTTTATGGTTCAACCTCAGTTGCTTTTTAGACCCGATATGCGCACTTCACGTGCCATATGCCATGGGCTTTATTTACAGATCTGTATTTAGCAACTTTTAGAGGTAGAATATTTGTCGACAAATGTTTCTTTTTACAAAAACATTCTCATATCCCATATCCTCACAACTGAGAATAAGAAATTTATTACCAAGAATTTTATCATTTTTCAAATGAATATTCTTGGTCGTTCCATCTTCTCAGCATTATAACATGCGCGCATTAAATAACTGGGATTATCATATTCATGATGACATTTATTTGTATAGGAATATTGTTTTGACTTAGTCATTAGATCTAATAGTCGCAGGCGTCTCTACATATGTAAATCATCGACCATAAGTCAATTTCGCAATGATGGAAATACTATTATCCCGAGGTATTCCACTCTTAGCGAACCATTCATACTATAATAAATGTTGTTCATTAATTTCATATCAAATGCAACACACTTACTCATAGTAAATGGTAACTCCAAATTTCTGGCATACTCCCTGTATCACCTATACATGAGTTTTGACTAAACTTTCGTTCAGTCCGTGCATGCTTTTATTAAAGCTACAAAGATCGATGCCTGATCCTCATCAGGTAAAATCTCATGGCATTACCATTTTATGGGCATTCTCCCCTTAATGCCGAGATTCGATCTTTAACAACAGACTTCAAAATCCCCTTTAATAGGCATAGAATTAATGGAATTTCTATCCAAAAATCCTCCAACAGCCTTAAGATGTATGTTGTAGTGGTGATATTATGTGGAAAATGTATACGCACTATGCATAAGTTAGGCGTATGCAGTAAACTAGACTATATAAATACAGTGGCAAGAAATTATAAACTACATTTATCCCACATTTAGTGGGCTATCTCATCAACTTATGGGATTATACTCTGTGACAAGAACCCAAAAAGGGATACAATAGTCATCAGAATTATTCATAGTCTAGCTTTTATAATTTTGCCCATTACATGACCTAATTACTCATACCAATTTTCAATTGAAATAGGTCATTCATTAATGTGACATGGTCATGACTAGTGTAAACTAGGCACCAACATTTCAAATTTCATAAATGTTTCCCATGAACATAAATTTATTGATTGTTCATTTAACATGACCAAAATTAATCTGCATTGGAATATTGTTCTTTTGAACAAAACAATTAATTAAGTGATAATATGTATGTCTTTAACACAATTCTGCACACCTCTCGGTATATGCATATACTGTGTCAACAATGTTATGATCATTCATGACCATTTTAATTTAATAGATCATATAATCAATCAATTTAGAAACCATTTGTTTCAAACAAATGTATATGACTTCCAGTCATATGTCATATATGCACTCGTGTGCAATAATGTCACTTGTGAGCGACTAAAATATTGCCACAAATTTTTATCAATTATCCACTAGTGGATATGGGCAATATATTAAATGACATTCAATTATTCCCAAAATGACCTATTAATTTATTAACCATGCCTTTTAATTCATATTATTACAAGCCTTTTCATAAAATATCTAATATTCTCCCCTTTTCATGCCAACATTAAATTCCGAGTAATAACATGTGCATCAGGTAGATGCATTAAATCAACTCAGAATTGCAACCATACTAATATTTTAGTATGAATTTATGGCATGCAATCAATTATATATGTTAGAGGATCATATAGACTTTATGTCATATGACATACTATAGCCAATTTATTCCTAAATGAATCAATTCATTATTTGGCTATATATCAATGCCACCATGGAAAAACAAATTTCCATTTGTCCTCAAGACATCGGTGCATTATTAAGGATTTAATAAGTGTTCGAGACACTTTTCACACAAGGCAAAGTATAGCAAGCATATAATTTTTAGACATACAATTTCATATTTTATTCCATGCAAGATTAGTTATCTTACTCTGTGTAAGATATGCAATAAGCATTATATTCTATTACACATTTTTCAAGCAATAAATTCTTATCCAAAAGAGAATTAAAGCTTGTAATAGAACAATTTAGATCTTAAAGAGATAAAAAAAATAAACATCTAATGCAATAGATTGCCATCTAAAGCAAACAGATGATGTATTTGTTCAATATAATGAACACAATAATGCTCTTAATAAGCGATAAATAAGACCTATAGTTATATAGAATTATTCAACTAAAATATACAACATTTATGTAGAATATTATGTGCTGATAATATCAAGAAGGGATAACTAGGAGACTAAACAGTGTCTCCATATAGATCTTGGGAAGCGTATTCCACAAGCATGTCTTCTGTATTTTTGAAGTCATCTTCGTTTTGTTGACCCACCATAGTGTTATCAATATTTTTGACAGAATTCTTCTGTCCTTTGTCCAGATTTAAATCTGGATTTTGAACGAAGTGAACTTCATATTTTCCCTTTTGATTATTTTTGTTCTTGCCAACAAATTCGAGATATAACTTAAAAGGATGGTTGGGTGTGCAGCATTCATTTACCCATTGACCCTTGCAACTACATCTATGGCAACATTCAGATTTCTCTCGACGAGACCAATTTCTTGAATTTTCACTTGCCATATAACTACATTTTAACATTCTGCATTTTATTGGACTTCCACTTTGCATTTTTATTACAATCCTTCTTAGATTATGATTAACACTAGTACTCTTAATATTACCATGTGCGTCATGCATAGCTATTGCCTCTGTAGGACGTATGATGATTCTTCATTTAGAAGGTCATCATGTTTCTCTGTCTGAAGTAAAGTATATATTAATTCAGAGTACTTAGTGTATTCTGTTGATGATATTGCTGCTGCAATATTTCATAGAAGGATGAAAAGTTCAAAGTATCTTTTTAATCATGTCCTCATCTGTGACACCCTTATCACAGAACCTCATTTTGAAATTGATCTTGTGTATACAAGAATTATATGTTACGACGGACTTAAAGTCCTGAAAGCGCAACATAGATCATTTCCACTGAGCTTCAGACAATATGACCACCCTATATTGATCATATATGTCATTTAGGGACTTCCACAAAATTAGTGGCACATCATCCATTAAATATTTAGTTTTAAGATCTGAATGGAGGTTATGTCTGATAAAATGCAGAGTTGCATATTTGTAGTTATTAGGTATGGGCTTCGCACCATCCATAGGATCTATGATGGATGCAGATAAATTTCTAGATGCCAAAATAATTTTTTGCATCCATAGCCCCCATATGAGGTAATTCCTACCGTCATTCTAGGCAAGTTCAACTAACTTCTTTTATGGAGATATCAGCCATTTCTACATAATTATCATGCAGTTTTAATAATTTACTTAGTCAAGTAAATATAGAGCATGAAAAATGTTGTAAATCATTGAATAAAGGGTCTTATTATCTCACTAGATTTCTCTAGTATTTGTCTTAATTTTCTTGCATTTTCATAATTTTCTGCAATTTAAGTTAATTGAAATAATTTAAATAATGACATAATACAAAAAAACAATAAAGTGACGTAGACCTTTTAGCAATGGGCGAGATACTCTCACCATGGACATAGACTCCACACTCTAAGGTGCAGGCGACGCTACAGTTGCAGCTTATGCCATAGGACCTATGCCTTGTGCTAATTTAGCACTTAAGGTAATCGTCATCTAACACAAAAAATAAATGCTAGAAAATTAAAGGCACAAAAATTAAGAGCCAAATGTATCACAAACTGCATATAAATTGCGATTGTAAATATTTTAAGGGGAAATCGCAATTAGAATGACAATAACATAATATTATGTTATGTCCATAGTCTGAAGACTAATATGCAGTAATATAACACTATCTATACACAAAATTAAAATTTGTTAAGACAGTGAGGGCTTATGCATCATGAGCCCATGCTAGGGAAGCCGGGGCTATGCCGCGTTGGAGACGAGCACCACCACACGTTAGTAGAGGATGATAACAATGTCACTATCGCAACCACATCCTCTATATCTCTTCATCAAGAAGGTTACCATCATCACCTCCTTCATCTTTGCGAATGAAGAGGACTCCTCCGCCATCTTTGCAAATGTGGAGAGCGACGCGGAATCATGTTTCTCGTTGATGGTGCTATTAACGCCTTAATGATTCACTGAATATGTTGGCATCAAATATAAATGCAGGGATTAACCCTAATTGTACCACTATATGCTACAATTATGGATAAATGATGAAGGAGAACCATACCGATTCCGTTCATCACTGTCCAAAGCGATGAACGTGCCCCCTCTTACTATAGGCGATGGAAAAGGGAGAACCCAACTGGTTCCATTCATCGCTGCCTAATGCGATGAATGTGCCATCTTCTACTACTATGCAAAGATCTCACCAATTTTCATGGTTGTTGTGCAGGAAGTGCACATACTTGCATGATGCAGAGTTGTCCATAATGATAAACATGGTATCCTCCTCTTTGAGCGTGAGATCGTTCTTAATACAAATCAAGCGAACAATCTCAACATTCATTCATTGGTTCCTCGCATTAAAACATCAAATATTAATGTGTAGCGATTAGAATCATAATGAAACAATGTTCTTGATAATCAAATCAAGAACATCTCAACAAGAGGGATAGTGCTTACCGCTATAATTAGAACAACAATTAAGGATTAGAACAACCTACTAGAGCAAAGGTGCTGATAACGTGTTGAAGTACAACTTTGTTAAATTTGTAGTTGTTCATCCATGCATAGAGTAAGAGAAAGAATAGAGATGATGAAAAAACTCTTTATTGATTCTTCAACCATTGTTACAAATGAGAGAGTTATGTTCCTTTTATAGAGTATAAAGGGGAAGTTACAAAGAATAAAAGTATGTGCTAGTAACCACCAACACTTGTAACTTCTCAATAACTACTAGGTAGTTATTGTCATAGATACATTAATTTGCCCACATGTTGAATGTGATTAATATCACAACACTTTTACTGGTTAGAATGGTAATCTGTGATACATGTGCTGCTGATTTTTTTTTTTAAAAAAAAATCCGTGGTCATTTCTATAATTCCATGAGGTCGGGCATGTAAAGTGGTACGTGTAGCTACCGTCTATAATGTATCCATCCCATCTACAAATAATTACAACTTATACAATGACTTATTTTTTATATGTCCTTATAGACTGTTTTTTCTCACAAAATATTTCTTGTTTCTTGTGTAGAGTTGACTGGAATGTTATTATAGATGGTCTAATTCTCTACGCTTCTCTTCTTTTCTCCACTTCATCTAAAATCTTAGGTGACAATACCTATGAACAACTGACATGAGTTGTATATCCTCTTGTATTATCTCTTTCTACTTCCATGCTTTGAATAGTTCCATTCGCTCTTTGGCCTGTTGAAGACTTAGCTGTTCTCTTCTGCCTATCTTCTTATTTACTTATAAGCTAAACTTCGAGAGCTTCTCGAGGTAGTTTTGAAACTTTAGTGCACTTTGTTTAACTTATTTTTGAGAGTTTTGAGATATACTTTGAGACAAAAAAGAACGGACTATAAAAACCAAAACATTCGACTTTTTGATTCGGAAATAAGCAGGTAAGATAAGAAAATAAGTTAAAGAGACCAACCCCTAGGGTTGTTCTTTTCGTCTGATCTGTCTGGCCTGTTTTGTTTTACTTGTTTTTAGAGCTTTTGAATGCACCTTTGAAATAAAAAAGAATAAACTAAAACTACAAAGTGTTCGCATTTTCGAAACCAGAGATAAACAAATAAAAATAAATGAGATAAGCAAATAAGCTGTAGAAAACGGGGCAAGTTTTAACCTAAGATTCCTCTCTCGAAGATTGGGATATCACACTTCATCCTGGCGTCCGCATTTCCGACAATGGGAGTTGATCCAGAGCGTGTTTACTTGTAGAATTGTCTGCCCTAGGAATGCCACGGCAAGACTTTCTTTCGAGAGGACAAGAATTTGGTTTCTCTCGCTGAAAAATTGAAGTATCTTGCCATCAAAGGTGGCGAAGTATACCAAAAGAACCTGTTGAAGCGTTTATTTTTTTGCATACAACCTGTTGAAGTATCTTGCCATCTTGAGAAGGACCTCTGGATTGTCCTACTTCTACAAGTATTTTCGATGATTTATCTGTGTGTGTGTGTGTTATCACTGCTTCGAGATTGTCATTCGCTATACAGCTAAAATGCACTTCTAAACATCCAGGAGTAAAAAAAATGAACTCTAGAATTTAGTACATGGAGTACTAAATAGAGAAGCGCCAAATCCCTGGAATATTCAGACGTCGAGATTTCTTTGGCAGTGCACAGGGGAAGGCTCAGTTCTGGAGCTTGATACAGTACAGAACTCGAGAGATATTTATGCCCATTGATTGGAAGGTGAAAGTGACGGGTGATGGTTACCGTCTTGCTAATATCTTGTCTACCTCCCTAGTTCCAAGCTGCAATACTTCATCTTCAGCTTGGAGACCTATGAGATCCGGATACTCCACCCATGAGGATGGCCAAGATTCAAGCCCATTAAAGCAAGGTCGTTCCTTCCTACTTAATCTTACTTTTGCCTCTTCGATTCTCGGTTTTCGTTGGGGTTTGTCAGTCTACTAATCATTCGGAAAAAGAAAAAAAGAACCTCCTAACACGATTACACAAAGCAATGGTTTGTTTCTTAAGTGGCATAGCGAGGCTCTTCACTCTCGCAAAGCAAGCTCAAAACGAAGGATTCCAAGCCATTTTGCAGTTTCCGCTCTTTCTGAAGAATCATCTCTTGCGTCGTGAGGAAGTTCCCTAGATGGATGGAGCTCATAGTGGCAGGATTGCAAGAATTTTTGAGGTGTAAACATGAGCAGATGCTTGCAGGAAGGAGGCTTCTCTCCTGATGTGATGTGATGCTGCCATGGAGCATGGAGGTGCGCGTGGCGGAGATGGTGTGGGTGATGCTCAGCGGCTGGCTCTCCTCCTGCGTCGCCGTCGCCGCCGACATCGCCCGCGTTCTCAGGAGCCGTGACCTCTCCATCTAGGCCGGCTTCACGCAGCTGGTTTCTCTTGTTCGTGTGCCCGCTTCGGTTGCTTGCAAAGAAAACATGGTGGTGTCTCTCGCTTGCGCGATCCTTAGTTTGCATAGATGATAAATAGTGTTTCTTCATCGCATTGTAGTAGTGGTATGTGTCTATTTTTCCATTGCTATGAATGTACACTTCCTTAGTGGTATCTCTATTTTTCCATTACTATGAATGTACACTTCCTTTCTCTCTTAGCTCACCGGACTTGTATAAATAACCAGTCAACTATACACTTCTCTAGTTTGTTGCGAAATTGTTTCTTAAAACTCTTTAAACCGCTTTCCAAAGCTCTTGAAAAGAGAGCCAATCTAAACGCTCTGCCTTCAAGAGCTTTTACTAAGAAGCATTCAACTTGTTTTTTTAGTTTTAAAAAGCAACTACAGGATAAAAACGGTCTTTTTAAAGAAACGAAAACGGCAAAAAAGAGTCTTGGCAAGCCAAATTGTTTGCCTTTTCAAAACAGCAAAAAGTAAGCCATAAGCCCTGGTGGCCAATTAATGCTTCGACAGAGGTATAAAGCGAAAAGTTCACTGTAAAAGTCGAATAAATAGATTATTTGTGAAAACAAAAATGGCTGGACAAGATGTGTGTCAGCTTTCTAGATAAAGAACTGATGCATCGAACAGAGCTACAGATAGAATTTTGGTAAATATATAGCCTATGAAAGGCGCAGTGGTATATACGGATTCTAACACATTATCGGGCAAAAAGCTTCCAATGATTTGGACTCTTAATGGTTTCACCGTCTTCTTGATTTCTTGAAGGACTTGGATCTCCTGGGAACTGGAGCTTGATCCTCCACCTCTTCCTCATCATCTTCCGTCTTCCTCCGCTTCTTATGGCCACCACTCTCCTTCATTTTCTAACATAACAAAACAATGATAAAATAGCATCAATTTGCGGACAACTTATCATATCATTTAAGACACATGGGTCTACCATGAAAATAAAGGAAATTATCTATGCTCAGACAGTCAAAACTATTGGAGGCAGGAAGAATTTTTTTGCACAGATTTGCTATCGCTACTGCCAAAAACACGCCAGTTCGAATTGGTACTGATGTCAAAGCACTAGTACATACCGTTAATGCAATTCTCTTCGAGTCAGATATACGCTCCACGAGTATCATTATTTCATCTTCATGCACCTTACGCTGGTCAATTTTTTTGCCTGCGATAACAGTTGGGCAAAGTTAAGCTTCTACAACATGGCCTTGAGAAAATGCAGAAAAAAAAGAAGAGAAAATTAGTAATACCAAGGAGCTTCTCAATCTGCACAAACCAAGCTGCCTCGTATTGATTCACCAAAGATACAGCATATCCTGATGACCCTGCACGTGCAGTCCTGCCCACCCGATGAATATAGTCCTACATTTGGTGCAGTACAGGGCTTAAAACCACAAAAAAAAAAACCCAAACATATCATCTTCCCAGCGTAACCTACAGAAAATATTCACTATATTTTGATCAACAAGTATTGGAATAACTAAGATAGAAACCTTAGAATTCATTGGAATATCATAATTGATAACCACATTAACTCCTTGAATGTCAAGACCACGGCTTGCTACATCTGTGCAAATAAGGATATTGCAGTCTTTCCTTTTGAACTTGTTTAAAGCACCTAGTCTCTTATCCTGGTAAAACCAAAAACAAACAAAATTATGACTTGAGAAGTATTATTTATGCTAAAAAACATGCATGTTAAACAAGACACTTCTTCCTCCTAAAAATATTATCTAAGTGAATGAAAGGAAAAATACTTTTGACTGTCTGATACAAAAGTTAAAGAAAGTAAACCTGGCTCATTTGGCCACTGATAGAGATAGCTTTAAAACAAAGATTCCTTAACATAAAAGCAAGGAGCCTTGTTGAGTCACAGGTCCGCACAAAGATCATGATCATGCTATCTGGCATCTCATTCAGAACATGAACAAGATAACAATCCTGTTATTTACATACAACAAAGAATGATCAACGAACAAAGAAGGGGAGTGGCCCTTAACTGATGGAGAACCAAAACAGAAATATAATATCTCAACACATAACACATGCAGAATTAAGATAATCTCCTTAAATGTAGGATAACACATGCCAAATTAAGATAATCTCCTTAAATGTAGGATTTCACCAAGGGAATCCTTTACCATGACTGCTTACTAATTATATGAGAAAGTCCAAAGAGATCACACAGATATGCAAGTGACCACACAAGAAAAGAAATGATTTTTTTAAATCTCCCAAGAAAGCAAAATGGAAATGATTTGCATATAATAGTATTCATAGGCAATGTTATCTGTTATAGACAGGAATGTGTCAACTAATATCTCCTCCTTTAAAAACGAATAGTGTAACTATATAAAGAACAGGATATAACATTGCAGTCTTGCAGACCACCACTCAAATATAAGTGTAATTATAGGCTTGTCCTGATAAAAATAGTAGAATGATAAGCTTCGCATAGGTAATTCTAAAATAAATGTTAAAGGAAAGATATAAATTAAAATAAACTGTTATTTAAGCTATAATGATTATGGATAAAAGGTGAAAACATATAGAGGAAGCATTCCACGTGGATTAATGCATACATGCAGATCACAAAGCAACATGAATAAAAATGAACATCTGTAGCAGTCTGTAATGGCACAAAAACCTTAACACGGACATGAATCATTGTATCATGTAAAAACACCATTGCATTGGCACAGGTACGGATCAAAATAAGAGGTGCAAGAATTGACCTTGTAAAGTGCAGCAGCCAAATAAAACTCTTGCCTAAGTGTGTCCACTGTAGAATACTTGGAGGCTACTTCAACCTGGTCCCCCAAAAAAGGTCAAGACTATTAGTAAAGAACCAGGTACCAATACCTCATGAACCAATTCCATTAATATTTTTTCTCGTTAAATTCCTGGAAGACAAAGAACAATGCCATCACCTTAACAGGATTTCTGAGACAAGCACGTTGCAGTTTGGATACCTACAGAGAAAACTCATAAGCTATTGCAGAGAAAACTGCATTCAGTCTAACAAAAACACAAAGAAAGCAAGCATCAGCCACCATTTAAACAAGTAGGCCGTGATCATGCGAACTATTCATATCTAATAAGATTATATAAGATGTACATATTTAAGGAGTAGCCCTAGAACTACATAGAATAACAGCAATAAAACAAGATGGCATTCATCAGAATAAAATGAGAACCTATCCACCATTTCATTATCCCAAGAATTTATAGCACAATCACCGATCCAAGTAGTTGACATGGCCATGCCAATCTGAAAATTTCAAGACTATTGAACTTTCGGTTCTCAAATTCTGAGGGATCATAACAAGATTACTTCCATATCCACCAACCTTTTTGGTCATCGTAGCTGAGAAAAGGAAAGTTTTCCGTTCTTTAGGAATAACATTCAGAATTTCATCAATGGTTTTCTGAAACTCCACATTAAGTAATTTATCTGCTTCGTCCAGTACCTAGCAAACCAAAAGATATTCTTAGGAATAACATTCAGAATTTCATCAATGGTTTTCTGAAACTCCAAATTAAGTAATTTATCTGCTTTGTCCAGTACCTAGCAAACCAAAAGATAATAGAGCACATCAAAATAAAACATTGAAATTTAAACAATCTGGTATAATTGACCCATATTGTGAAGGTATGCTCCCAGGATGTCAGGAAATAATTGACAGAGAAGGTACTGAACGGTGTATGCAGACCATATGTCCATATCTAAGGGCAGTAGCATGCAGTACAGCACCAAAAGCCTTAGGGTGGGTTCTTTTCAGCTTTTTTGCCTACTTATTTGTCACTTCGAGATTTTTTTGAGATAAGCTCGAGAGCCGGTTGGCCTCCAATTTTGGTGTTTAGAGAGCTTATAGACATGCCTACGAGATAAAAAAAAGACTCAAAAAGTAATTAAAAAAATGAGATAAGTCAAATAAGACACGAGATAAGTAGGATAAGCTGACTTAGACTACTTATCTCATGTCTTATTTGACTTATCTCACTTTTTTTATTACTTTTTGGGTTGGAATTTTTTTTATCTCGTAGGCATGTCTATAAGCTTTCTAAACCCCAAAATTGAAGGCCATCCGGCTTTCGAGGCTACCTCGAAAAATTCTCGAAGTGACGAGATCCAGGCAAATAAGTAGATAAGAAAAGCTGAAAAGAACCCACCATTAATCTTACAATTAATGACAGAATAATTAATACATTCAGAATGGGCACAATTGACATGAACAATGCTACTGAGTGCTGACGAATAAACCACAAAATATTGAAATATAAATTAGTCAGCAATAAAGGCAAGTTATCATATTATTCAACAGAATATGCCCAATAACAAAAAGCCAAAAGATAAACAACAGTTTCAAGGAACACATACCAGGTACCTCAATCTATTAAGGCTAAAACCATTTGTATCTTTCAAATGGTCCAAAATACGCCCAGGAGATCCAACCTAAGTTTTGAAGGAAATGATGCAGAAAAAACAAGCTCAGTACACATTTATGCAACTTTTTCACTCATATAAATAATAACAGATCGAATGTTAAAGTGTCATGGAAGAGAATAAAAGCTTATATTGTATTGTTTGTTGCTGCTTGCTACCAGTGTATACATGGGAACTTCTTGGCTTATCTTGCCTTGAAAGGCTAAGCACATTTGTGCAGACTACTAGAATTAGAATCCCATGCAAGCTGAAGTCAAGAGAGCATCTGGAGCTTATAAAGGTGTGTTTCCGGTCACATTAGCATTTAGAAGCACTAATATTATGTTGATGTTAGATATATTGCCGATTAACAATATTCTTTTCAGAGCTTTAACAAAAATAATCATTAGAATTGGTAAAAAATCTGTCTGCAACTAACTAGATTCCTAACAAAGGTTTCAACTTGGCCAAAGGAAACGTAAGCTTAAGTTATTAGAGAAGTTGTGGCATTCATTAACCCCCCCTTCCCCCTGGTGGTGATGTAGTGTATATCAAGTGAGCTTGGGATTGGTAGAGAAATTCACTGAACCAACCATACTCACCACAATATGTGGCTTTTTCCCTATGGATATCACTTGCTGCATCCGATCAACTCCTCCAACAAGCTGGGGAAAATGGAAAAAAGGCAACTGAACATTATTAAAAGCAACAACACAAAAGGTCTAATTAATGATGATGATGGCTTGTTTTAGTAGGCAGTGGCAAGACCACCAAGGAAAACATCTCGATGCATCTAATAATCGCATGTGCAAATTATACTGCCAGAAACAATCAACATTTGAGAGAAAATAGAACCCAGTCTTATTGTAGCGGAATAGAAAAGTCAGCAAGCTTTCCATTAATCAAATTGGCTCATATAGAAACTTAGAAGCTAACTTAAATGGATGTTAAGCATATCAACGATCTTGAAAAACATAGAGATAACCATGGTAAACAATACTTCACCACAAGCACCCAACAGAATCGCACTTAAAAACACTAGTATGATATTTAGGCCATAAATATTCAAATAGAGCTTCCACGGGCTTCACCATACACACTGCATGATACTCAATATAAAGGAAAATATTTTCCAACGAAACCTCGAGCCGCCAAAGTATGAAGATAAAGCGTAAAGCCATTAAAGTTTTGAACTTTACCCAGCCAGGCACTCTACACTACACTAGCTCTTCACAACCAGTCAATAAAACACTTGGCTAAATCCCAAATATGATACCGTATAAGGAGGTAAAAGCATACACAGTACCCACATCCAATTGGTTGTTGCAATGCTTCATAGTAGAAGCAAAATGAACGATTATGTAGCAGTAACACTCACCACTGCGCATCTCAAGTTGACCGCACCTCCAAGAGCCTCAAACTGTTGTCCAATCTGAATCGCCAGCTCCCTGAACACCACAACCCACCGCACGGTAAGCAGCCGCACACACCCCAAAACAAAAATTTCGCCCATGAGAAAAAAGAAGAAGGGGGAGAAAGGCCGACCTGGTGGGCGACAGCACGCAGGCGAAGAAGGGCTGGGCGAGGTCGCTCTCGAGCAGCGCCTGGATGATGGGCAGCGCGAACGCGCCCGTCTTCCCCGACCCCGTCTGCCCCAGCCCGATCACGTCCCTCCCTGCACCAAACCAAGTTAGAATTAGCACCAAGCCGCTATTGCCGCCGGCGGTAGCGCTCAGCTCCTGGATACTGCTCCTACCTTCGAGGGCGTGGGGGATGGCCTCGGCCTGGATGCTCGTGGGCTCCACCCACCCCATGGCGTTGCACGCCTCCACCAGCTCCTTGCGGATGCCCAGATTCGCGAACGTCGTCGGCTGGGCAGCCAGCTCCTGCATCTCGCCGCCCCCGGCGACCACCTCCTCCTCGCCGTCCTCGGCCATAGCTACCAGAGAAGGCAAGAATCACGAACCGTCCTCCGGGGCGGCGGCGACCGGTGTCGGGGAAGCAGCGACCAGGCCGGTCTCCGGGGCGGCGGCGAGCCGGCGACCGATGTGGGGGCAGCAGTGACCCGGCGACCAGGAGTCCAGGAGGTAGGCGGCGCTGGGGGGAAAAGAAACTGGGGCGAGACGCCGAGACCGCGCGAGATAGAGAGAGACGGCGCTGGCTGGGGAAGCTGGGACGAGAGAGGCGGCGGCGCGGCGCTAGGGCTGAGGCGAGTCGCGAGCAGGGTTGTCTTTTTTTTTTTTTTTTTGAACTCAGACGCTCTGCCATTTCATTCAAGACAGACAAAAATACAAAACAGATTGATAGTTATACAAGAGCTAGGGGGAGGGGGGAGGGGGGAGGGGTTTCGGATCCAAAACCGCCAACCTAGCGGGCCGGTTTTTCAGAAAAAACTGGTAAAAACCGCTAGAAGCCGCCGGAACCGTTCAAATTCAAATTCAAACGGGCAGACAGCAGTGGGCGAGTCCACCGGTTTTTGCGGCGGTTTTTGCCGAGAAATCGCTGGTTTCAGTGGTTTACCGGCGGTTTTGGCCAAAAACCGCTACAAAAAACAGGAGAAACGTGAAAAAAAAAAAAGAAAAGAAAAGAGGTCTGAAAAAAATTTAAAAAATGGGAAAATCATATATAGGTGAGATATATGTGTTTGTAATTTGTTTAATTATGGGAAAAATTTGAAAGAACTTTTGATAAATATATGACATGTTGAACATATGAATATGAAGTTAATAATTTGAACAAAGTAGTTTTCAACAAAAATATCAATATGAAGTCAATTTGAACATATCAATATGAAGTCAATAATGTGATATGCATGGTAGTTTCTAACAAAAACATATATTCGAACTAGGAAAAATTTTTGGCATGACCTTTGCTAAATATTTAAGAGTTGGAACATATCAATACTAAGTGAATTGCATACATACATATATTGCATTGCATAGACATATCAAGGTTTTAAAAAACTATTTGGTGACCCGAAACCCGTGATTCACGGTAGCAAAACGTGCATCAATCAGTGAGTTCGGTGTGGTGGTGGTGACAAAAGAAAAAAGAGCAGAGCAATCAATTAGCAAATGTACAGACCAAGCCTTCTAGAAACCAGTCCACGGTTTTTCACTTTTGCACAGCTTTCTTCGCATAAAATACCATGATAATAATCTCAATTTAAAATTTTGCTTTGCATAGAATGTTCTAAAAAACTTCTAGTTTTTTATAAGATTTTTTTAAATTTTTTTAAAATATTAAATTTAAATTTAAAATTTCAAAACCATGGGTAAAACGGCGGTTTCTCAAACCGCCTCAATGGTTTGGCGAGAAACCGCTGGTTTTACCAGCTTTCTGTGTTTTGGAACCTGGTCGTGGCTTGGCGAGGAATAGCAGCCCAGCACCGCCAGTAGGAGAAAGCGCATCGTTGGCTCATTGCGCCCTACCCTAAATGGCAGTCAACCTGGGCTAGGCTGGCTTAGCCGGCCTAGTCCATCCTCTTTTTTCTGATATTACAATTTACTATAATATTGTTGGGCCGGGCCGGTCTTTTTGGGCTTAGCCCAGCCTGGCCTGACTCTTACTTCAAGCTAGCAACTGGGGCCTGAGCCTAGTCCGGTGCTCAAGCTCGGCCTGGCTCGACAGGAAAAATCGGGCCGAGTCCAGACCAGGCTGCCCATGATCAGGTCTAATCACGGGTGGCTGTCGGCTTTCTGCGGTGGCGCGGGCGCTTAGGTATAAACCCTACTGGCGAGAAAGGGTTGTACATGTAGAAGGCCAAGCTAGAATGGGCCGACACGATCGGCCCACTACTTTAGCCCGGCCTATCTGATGGACTACTGGTTACACAACTAGTTGGGACTTGGGAGGCAACCATTCTTTTAAAAAAAAAAAAAAAAAGAGTTGGGAGGCAACGATTTTGTGGCCCCTAGGCCAATCCTACTGTTGAGAACGGGCCAAAAAAGTGAATCTATGGGTTAACCAAAACCATTTTATGCGGGTACAAGGCCGGACCAGCCGGCCCTATGGGTCGGACCATCTCTCCAAAAAAATTCAAAATACTGTAAAAGCTGCAGCATGATTACTATATATATTTTTGACAAAAAAAAATCAGAAGAACAATCGACCAGAGGGAGATATCAAAACATTTCTCACTAGACACGTTCCTAGTAGACTGTAGTAAAGGATCTCTCACTAAAGTATCAGGACCAGTATAATACTACACATTTTCGTAAACTTAACAAAACCAAAGAAGACTGACAGACAATGATAAGTAACAACAGCTATCCTTCAGGCTTTAATGATAAGGCACAACACTGGAATTCCATGTCAGTACTTAGTACTCGTAGACATTAACCGATGCGAATGATACATAGTGAAGTTAAAAACCCGATTTTTTGAGAATTGAAAAGAAAATTAAACCGTCCAATCAGCTAATGAATCGACAAACAGAAGAACATGTTCTGTGCGCTAATCTTCTACTAGCAAAGCAAACCAAATCCAGAAAGAAGAAACCCCACCCATGAGCACGAGACGATCGGATCATACCAAATCAAGAACCTAGCGTGAGCGCACGGCCAATCAAAAAATCCCAAATCAAGAAAGTCACCTGCCCCAGAGTCGCCGCCAATGATCTTGTCGTCCCTGTGTCCTTTCATCAGGCCGTCCGTCCACGGCCGTGGGCATTAGGGCATCGGCGATAGAAGGGGCGGCGGCGTGGGCGTCAGCGATAGAAGGAGCGGAGGCGTGGGCGTCGGGATGCCGGCGATGGAAGGGGCGGCAGCGTGAGTGGCAGAGGAGGAGTTGCACCGTCACGGTGCCGCAGAGGTCGAAGAGAAACCCTATGCTACGCCTAAGGGATAGAACCGGACCATGGAACCATCTGTTCCACTGGACAGTGGACACGATCCGATCTGGCTTCAAATTTTTTTGCCGGCCCGTCCCATTCTCATCCCTAAATCCTAGTAGTCTTTGACTACTCTGTTTAATAGGACGTAAAGTAGTACACCAGTTAGCTACAGAAGTGAGGTTACCTAAAAGAGTTTTTTTTTACTACAAAATTCAGGACGTCAAACAGGGGAGTCTCAATTCGATTTGTTTTAAAGAGTTCTTATTAGCGGTTTCAAGATAAGATTTTTTAGAAACGGATTTAAGAACCCGAAGTGTAGCTTTTGGAAAAAGTCCTGGCTTATAATCTTAAGCTAATAGCCCGAAAAAGAATCAGAAACCACAATCACAATGATAGCAATCTCTCCAATCCAGCTCTCGCTAATAATCCTTCTTGTCTCCCTGATGCTGTCTCCATGACCTGCCCTTTGCTGTTCTGAAGGAGATAGCTTGTCTAGTTGTCCTGAACATTGTAAGCCCAATCATACCTCTGGCCCTTGCGTTGCTTCCTGTCTACTTCTCTTTCAGTGCAGGGCAGTACAGCAGCTGCAAACTGCACGGATCGGATGGATCAGATCAGAGGGAGATATGTGGATCAAGGGTCATGTGCGTTGTACGAACAGAGAGGCATGATCGAGAAGAAAGATCGTGTTCATCAGCACCAGCAAAATCATTTTCAGGCAACACAGCACTGACGACTGAAAGAATTGGAGTCTAGAGAGGCTACCAAACGGATGATACGATGTAGGCAGGCATGGAGCACCATGATTCTGTGCACAGTTTCGACGAGAGCCATGGGAAAACTTGGCTCAATTGATTGATGTGTAATCTGGCCTGCTTTCAGCACGTCGTCCTGAAGTCTGAATAATCTGACAGTCTGACGGCCTTTGGGCATTTCTTGGCAAGTTTCTCTGCACTCTTATCAGATTATTCATTCCTCTTGTAACTCAAACCGTTTGGACAGGCCGATGATTGATACTACTTGATAGCAGATAGCTCATCTTTCTCTGAAGTACTAGCGCGCAGAGAGCAGATTAGATTTCCTTATCAGATCGTCCTTCAGAATCGGTTAGCCGTGCAGACATACATGGCTTGTATGGACGTGCTGAATTGTTTATGGGTAGCATATGCATGATTGCATGGTATCTCTGAATCTCACATCACTCGTACTTTCATTTGGTTCAAGTGGCATATGTCCCCCCGTACAATACGAGAGGAACAGTTTTCAGAGACGAAGCATAGAGGAAGAGGACACTGCTTTCGGCATATTAGTGCTAACTTAAGCTTTAAGATTATTGGAAAATAAATGCACAGAAGTGTGTTGGCTGAATAACTAAATTCCATTACCTACCACTTGATGTTCAGTGTTGAGTGAGATTAACGTACGATCTATAACCTGTATCTTTCGGCCTCTTGTGGCTTTGCTTACAAGGCATGCTCAAATTTGTGCCAAGCCTGTAGCTTACTCTTTTCGCAAGCCATGCTTTTCTTCTCCCTGCAAGATCGTACTTTTAACTGCGAAATCGATCGGATGGAGATGCTGCAATTAGAGAAAAGTCGTACAGTTGCTCCGAGTAAAAGAAATAACGATATTCATTCTTCAGACAAGTTTCAAAGGGCTTTTCCATTAAAATTCTCGCTTGTTGACATTTTTCTGGAAGAAAATAATTGTAGTTTTATTGTTGCAAAAAGTCGTCTGTTTGGTATAGTTTAATTTAAAGTTTCAGACTTATTTTTCAAGGATATGCCAGGGTTACCAGACTGAACAGCTTCAGATGCAGAGAAGAATGTCCCTTTTCTTATGGAGTCCGCGATGAGATCACTGTGTTTTATATTTCAAAATAAAAAATTAGACAATTCTCATTCAAAGGGATAGATAATGGCTGACAAAAATTCTCAACTCTCAAGGCCACAGCCTACCATGGATAGTAATATATGAACTTGCGTCAGGGTCTGCGTGCATTTTACGTTGACTATGGCCGCAGGGAATAAATCAACTCGTCAGTGAATTAAACGCTATGATCTAAAATTTGGACAAAATATTTTAACTTTTATAGCCTGAGGCTATGCTGGAGTGAAGAAAAGCGATTTTTTTTTTAAAAAAAAGCCGAAATGGATTTGTCACCCAGTTTCTGTTCAATCGCTTGAAAAAGTCTGACAAACGGAACCGCGTGGATCGACCAAATCAACTAAAGCAAACAAAACTGTCTTAAAATATGGAGATTTTGTAGTCGTCGTACGTGCGTGCAGGCAGCACTTCCAGACATCAGTTCGCTCTCGTGAAGCACAATTTCCACGTTCAGGTTTCAGATACTTCTCTTCATTCTTTTTTACCTCAGATATCCTTGCATAAGTGATAAATATCGAATTAATTAAGATAGTAAAAAAAAACTCCGAACTGAAAGGACCTAACCAAATATAAATCACTATATATTCTCTCCATTCGAGTCTGTCACATGAACAGCAGTAGCATTCACTAGTTGGTAGCAAAAGCAGACAACGCATCAGTCGATCTATCATGGTTTAGCATTGATAAAGAACACCGTTAAGATGCCAGGTTACTGGGGGCCAAAAAATAGCTTAAGAGCGTCTTCAACGGATGCTCTAAAATCAGGTCTCTATATATCCCCTTAAATCACTATCCGCTCTTTATATTTTCATCCTCTCCAGCAGAACATCTATTCAAAAAAACTATAGAGACTGACGTAGAAAGCCTCTAAATTTATAGGATGGAAAAGAAAAACTCTAAATTTAGAGACTGAGATAGAAACTTTGCCAAAAAACAAGAGACTCTAAATATAGAAAAGATCCTATTTTAAAGGCTATGCTAAAAACACTCTAATAGAGTTAGATCACTAGATGGTTGGGAATGGGGTCAATCATATGGCAAACTGGTTTTATTGCTGGTTCGCATTGAGTTTAGATGGCTCCTCATGCTTCCTAGAGTTAACGACGTTTGGCACTGTGTGGGATCCAGTGTTCCTCAAGCTGCAGACAATAGCACCACGCAAACTTTAAATGCGAGTTGAACAGTCATCTGCACCTCCCTGTCTCATCACACCAGAGAACATACGTGAACCACTCCTGCTCCGACTAATAGATTAATCATAAAAGGCAAGCACCATGGATACATCATGGACATAACCATACGTCCCTCAAATATACCTGTAAACAGAGATGATGTGAATCTAAAACAGAGGTAAGGAGAGTGCACGTACTGATCTTCCTCAGGCGCGAGGCTAGGAAGCGGCGACGACCTCGTTGATGCCATGGCTGTAGTCGAAGCAGATCGCGATGGAGTGGAAGTAGGCGAAGCAGATCGTCACGGACGTAGTGGAAGCAGACCGTAAGCAGTCGCGTCGAACGCTTCCCAAACACCTTATTCGTCGTCTCCCGGTGCAGGATCTCGACAGCGATGGGTTCCGGAGACCTGCTCTCCCGAAGTCCGGTGCACGCCGAGACGTCGGGATGGAGTAGTCTAGGCGGCGGCTTAGAGAGAGAAGAGGCAAAACCCTAAGCTTTTTCCGATATGTTCTCGCGAAGTCGATCGGACGGTATATATATAGAGGTCGGCGGGTCGAACGTGACACGAGATCGTGGCACGATCGGATCCGCACGATTTCAATATCTGAAACCGTGTCCGAAAATTTTGGAGGACAAAAAGAAATTAAACTGCAAAAGGAAGCTGCACCTGCGCAAGCACGAGGGCCCGATTTCGGCAGACCATTCACTCAGGTGCCGTGCGCCCGCGCCGCCCCGAGCCCCGGCCCGTGCCCGTGCCGACGAGATGAGAGCGCGCTTGTGGTGTTCTCTTTCTCTCTCTCCCACTTGTGCTAGTGAGGGAAAGCACACTCCACTATTTAAGTAGGTGTCTCCCACCTCCAACTAGCAATGTGTTACTAAAGAGTTTTCACTCCTCCTTCCATACATGTGACCTTGAGACTTTTCAGGAATTATTTTCCATTTATATGAGCCAAGGCCCATTAATTCCAACACGTCTAACCCCCTAGGGGTACCCATGCAAACTTTAAAAGCGAGTTGAAACAGACACAATACTCTCTTGGGTTCCTTGAAAAAAATGATGTCTAAGATACATGTACGTCAAAGTTTTAAAACTTTATCTTTTAATTTATTTGGATTGGGCTTGTGAAAATTGTACATACAGGTTTTTCTCAAAAACACTTCCATAGCACAATAATTTTAAGAGATTTTATAAATCTTTGTTATTAAAAAGTCTCTAGTGGTGATCATTGATAGTCGGCGTTACACTTTAGTGAAAATACCCACTATGTCATCCGTCGGCGGCCGAACCATAAAGCCAAGGATGTATGATTTGCTCCCTTGTAATCTCGACGATGAAATTTAGATTTCTCATATGAAAGCACGGACAATTGTCTCTATTATTAAAAAGAGTCTAGTAGTGAGTGGTACGTCATTTTCAAATTTTAAAATTAATTATAATAATTGGTTGCTACCTAATGTAATCACATTGTTTTTTTTTTGTGACCTTCCTTGCATGCTCACTCTATCTATACATTCTTTTAGACTAGTCAAGCGTTCGTGGTTTGCCATGAGAAAATCCAATTTCCACCGTCAAGATCATAAGTGAGCGGGTTATACTCCTTTAGTTTTGTTGTGGACAATTGGTGCTACGCAGTACACAAACGTGACATGTCACAATCGACCACGTGCATCTCATATACAATCGGCTTCACCATTGATGATTGGTGCTATGCGCTATGTGACACGCCATGTCATAGACTACCACACGAATGATAGTAGAGGCCAAAGCACATATACTTTGGTTGTATCCAATGTGAAAATTTTGGAGTTAAATCAGGTAGAATGAGTTTGTTACTATCGATAGCATGACAAATGATTTTAGTGAAGTAGACGAGTCTGTTACAATGGATAGTATTGGTAGGTAATTTTAGTGAAGTGTGACACCACCATCACTCATCATAAAATATTTTTTAATAGTAGAGATATCAAATTCTCATGGTTTCATACCATGATTGAACTTTTCTTCTTATCTTTTTACTTAATTATCAACTATATATACTAGGGATATAGGATATACGATTGAATAATCGTGTTTCATGAACACGTTTGTTAGCCAACCTCGTTAGTCCGGATTCTACAAGACAACACTTCATCTTAACAAAGAACGAGTACTTGACTAGTAAATTATAATGGTAATTAGTGGTCAAAGATATATTTTGGAGACCATGTCTATGTTTAAATCGTCAAGTTTTTGTGAACTAGAGAGAGTGGTTTGGGTCTAAGTTAAAAAAATAGCAATAAAACATGGAGGTTCTATTTGGAACGCAGGAATTTTGCTAGAAATAGTTCAATTTCCATATAAATCATGAAAATCCCTAGAACAAGGCACATGATCATATCTTTATCTGTAAATCTATACGTGGTTAGAGCCTTTGAGTGAAATTATCCTGCCAAACTTGGTTTAAAAAAATGATCTCCGCAATTAGAGCTTATGACTGAAAAAATAATTGATAAACATCTTCTAATGTTTCCTAATTGCACTCCTTAAAATATGGTTCACATAAAATAGAAAAAGTGAAAGAGGCAGAGAGAGAATGGCAGCCCCAAGTTCTTGCCGGGCACAACGGATTCAAGAACCTTCAATCCTTTCCTGTTGTACGAAAGCCATGCCCAGCTGCCACAGGTAATAATGGGTCCAACGCCCATACTCAATAACCAATTGCTCCATTCACAAACCAGCAACTAACATAACTGACCAAAGAAACATGTGCTTCAAAATTAAGAAAAACGAACAGAAAAAGGTTATTGGCTCTGCACTTGCGCTTTCTGGTTGCAGCTCAAAGTAATTTCAATTTCTCAATTAATTAGTGGCTCATTTAATCAAGTTTATCAACAAAAATACTGGATTTGTGTTGTGCCTACCATTAACTGGACACCACACCAAGAAAAAAAAAACTAAGAGAAGAAACAAGAAATACCGGCGGAATTTCCACCATCACAAGAAAATATATATACGCCACTAAACCCCAACTTCCCGGCTAATTCCTTTTCTTGGTCTCCCAATTTGCTTTCTTCCCCCTTTCCTCTCCAGTAGGTAACCGCCATAGCCAAGAACCTGACCTCACCTGCTACGGCGGCGTGAGATGGATGGAGACTGCAGCGTGGCCGGCGCTGGGGGTGGAGGCAGCGGGAACTGCGGCAAGAAGCCGTTCCACTTCGCGCGGTCGCTGACGTACCACCACCACCAGGGGCACCGGCTGCTGCCGCCGCAGGCCAAGTGGCGGCGGCACCAGCTCGCCGACGAGCCCCGCGCGAGGCCGCAGGCGGTGGTGCTCTACACGACGTCGCTGCGGGGCGTGCGGCGCACGTTCGCGGACTGCTGCGCGGTGCGCGCGATCCTGCGGGGCTTCCGCGTGGCCGTCGACGAGCGCGACGTGTCCATGGACGCGGCGCTCCGCCGGGAGCTGCAGTCCCTGCTCGCCGCACGCGGCCGCGCCTTCTCGCTCCCGCAGCTCCTCATCGGCGGTCGCCTCGTCGGCGGCGCAGAGGAGGTTCGTCAGCTGCACGAGACCGGCCAGCTCCGGCGGCTTCTCGAAGGCGCCGCTGGCCAGGACCCTGCCTTCGTCTGCGATGCTTGCGGCGGCGTCCGCTTCGTCCCCTGCCCCGCCTGCGGCGGCAGCCGTAAGGTGTTCATCGAGGAGGAAGACCGCGTCCACCGCTGCGGCGATTGCAACGAGAACGGATTGGTACGCTGCTCCTATTGCTGTTCTTGATCACCAAAGATGCGATCTTTCACATTCCATTCGTTCTGCTAATTAATGGACTAGAGGTGGTAGAGTCAAGAAAGGAGGCGCCTTTCCGTTTCTTATCGTGGGATTTGTGTGCATCCGATCATATGGGGATTGGATTTGCCGATCATGGGGAAGAACGAATTGTTCTTGGCTCCTTGCTGCAAAATTGCCATGTGGTGATGGCGATTAAAGAATAAGAACCGGAGCTTGTATATGTATAATATATGTAATATATATGGAAGATTGGCACTGATACTGGTTAATCAATGTAAATACTTGATCTTGGGGGTGAACTGGAGCTTTACCTGTTTTACCTTCACTGATTTGATTCATGATATCATGTATGGTTGTTATTAAAATCTTCATGAAATATGTGTAAACATTCCTAAAGCTTGGAACATTGTGATCTGTCAATGATCCAACTGTTCGAACTTAAAGCTCCTTAACTGCAATCGTGTTGTCCTTTAGCTGTTTTCCTAACTTAGAGCCACCTTTTCTTTTCTTTATGAAAGGGCACTGGTATTGAATATAATCTGGTGATTAGTAGTCTCCACGTAAAGTTTTTGGGGAGTTCTTTCTCATATTCATTCAGAATAACTTTTGGTTCGTGCAATTAGTAATTTCATTGTCTTGTAAGAAATAGTACACTTAAAAGAATTCTGGCCCCCCCGTATATTGTCACTGGTTTTGAAGAACGTACTGTAATTTATTAACATAAAAAATTTATTTCCTCGTAATAATCACATAAAAGAACGCATAACAAGGGAAATGCTTGGCATAAAATCAGGATATCCACTGAATAAATGAAGCAAAATGTTCACTCCCCTCGTCCCCTGTAAATATATTCGAATGCACCACTACATTCTAGTTGACATATATACTAGCTTGTGAGGATCGAGGGTGAGGGCATCATGTGCTTCATCTCTATTGATATTTTTGGTGTGGTCAATATTTTTGGTGTCGTTACTTGCCAATTGAAAATCTGTAGCCTAATGCCTATGGATCTGGTCAAGCAGAAATACTTATGTTATATGATAGAATATAAGAGTTAGCCGTGTACATGTTTGTATACAGGGGATCGGAGACGAGAGGGGCTGAAGCTCGAAACAAACACACGAATAAATTGTATTTTGTGTTATTCATTTGTTCAATTTTTTTTTTATTGTTTAATTTTGAATAAGGGTGTTCCTTCTCCTAATAGCTTTTTAAAAGTCCAAATAGTTTTATTTTGTTACTATATCAAGGCTGCTCTAGGCTGTATTTCTGTAGTCACAATTGCTATCACAGATAAAGAAAACAAGGTTAAAAAACTATTCTCTATAGTTGTGTCAATCTCAGGAATGCGCGGATAAAAAAAAGTGGTATGTTGTCTATTTTGTTCAAGTTTTTTGTCCTCCATTGAATTGAACAGTATTTTGATGGAATAATTTAGGATATGCCACTTCAATGATATAATAAATGGCATGTTATGAATCGCATATCTTTAGAAGTGACATATGATGGAATCTCCTTTTGATTTTGATCTATAACATTTCGAAAAGCTTTGGTATTACATTTTGATTATTAACTAACGATAGTGTTAATATATGATCCAAATTTTTAAGATAGACATGTCTGTCATAGCGGAGAAGCACCACGGGGGCCTCAGAGCAGACTTGTTTTCGTGTTGGGCGTAAGTCACCACTATATATAAAGTCCTTTGTAAACTGCATGGCTTCGATATATCACATTGTAAATTTCCTTGTGTTGTAACTCTTCCAATATAGTGAACATTTCACTGGTCGGTACCCGTGGTTTTTTCCCGTAAGAATTTTTAACATAAAATCGAGACACAATCGATGTCTCGTATTCTTGTATTCACGATCTACTTCTATTTTGTTTACCGCTTTGCTAACAGATGGCATACTGGCATGCGTGTGACTGCTACCTTGCCCTTTTGCTGTTCATTTATCATTTTGTGTTGCGTATATTTGGCTGGGTACTGCAAAATCGCACGCAAAATCATCTACCCAAAGAGCAGCCGAGCGGCTTCGCAATCCAAGCGAGTACGCGACCCATGCTTTTTTCTTGCAAATGGCGTCCGTTTTAGCAGAGACGGGACGTTTGGGTGGCAGCTGAGAGCCTGAGCTGCCAAACAAATCATGGCCAGTAAACCGATACGCGGCGGATGGCATCGGCGGCAGCATTTTGCCCTCCATCTCGCAATTGCCTTCGAACGAACTCATGTCACACTTTGTCGCCTTTTCTTTCTAAGCTCAAGATGTGTTAAAGCGTGGCATCTGGCGTCTTTCCTCGCTCGTCTCCCTGGTTTAGCAGACGACGTGCTTGCCTGCCTGGATCTTCCTCCTCGTACGGGGGAAATCTTGCCTCCCTCTTCCTTGACAAAAATGCCAAAGCTCAGGGATTCTGCTGGTATCCGAGCCTGCATGCTTCCATTAAAAAGCTCCTATTTTGTTCACGGCATCACGTGAGCTCATGTCCATGTTGACAATTCGATACGCACGAGTTGATCCACTGCTCCTCTCCGTTTATGTGGTTCTGCTTCTGCCAGAGCTCGATGCAATCTCACCGGAGGAAATGGCTCGAGCAGTCGGATTCAATCGTTCAAACTTATGAACCTCATTTCCAGATCGCTGCATGGCGTCTGGAAGACGACATACTCGCGCCTGATGGTTCACTTCCACAACCACACACTGATATTGTAGCTGCAAACATCCAAGATTGGAAAAAAAGAAAAGAAAAAAAGAGTAGTGATAGCTTGACTGATCTACTGCCTCAAGTATAAACGTCACAAGAGCAGCTGCAGATTTGCCCCAAGAGTTCAGAAACGATGGTGGGCTGATATTGATACGAGTCTCATACAGAGGGGAGCTACATCATTTACATTTCACGAGCCGCCATCGAGATTCACCTACAGGCCAGCTGCAGGAGGCACCATTGGCAACTGTTGAGAAGTTCGGCGCAAAAAAGAGATTTGCCTTCAGCTCAACATCAGTACCGCCTCCGTTCACATGATAACCATCCATAGAAATATTTTGAACTACACTAAGAATTGTAGCTAGGACAGTCTACAAGGCAACCTAGTCCTAAATTCTTGCAGCAATCCGCTTACGCATTAGCTTTGCTTCATCTTGGGTCCATGATTCATGGGCACTGGAACAAACCAGGTTCACTGCTCCTTCCAAATTCTCCCAGTGACCCGCAGTTTGAGCTCCTTCCTTTCACCACCAGAGAAGAACAGCGCCATGTTCCGCTGGATGATGAGCCCATCATAGCTGTCCCGGACTTTCCTGTGACTATCTCTGATGCTTCGAGGGACACCTTGCCATGTCATTTTACGACCATTGCCTCCAACCTCCAGGCTGTAGCTATAGTTCTTAGCCTCAGTGTCGTCTCCCATAAACCTGAGGAAGGCAATGTAGACAGGCGCCATGCCCAGCTGGAATGCCTCAAAGTGCAGGCAGAAGTACTGGCCAAAGCAGCTGAAAACCTGGACAATTAGGTCTAGCATACTCAGTATCTAATCAATCAAAATTTACATGTACAGTACATAGACTTCGCAAAGTTTTCAGTTCATGAAATACTGAGATTGATGATAATTACCGTAAGCATCCATGTGGCATTCTCAACTTCATGAGGATTTGATTTGACATAACGATGATTGAAGGTGCTTCCATTGTGCATGTCAACCTTATGATCATCTTTCAAGTGACTTACTAAATATGGAATGTCACCAGCAACAGTGCATTCAGATCCAGCATATGGGCAAGTATAGGGCCTGTATTGGCACTGTGCTTCATGCTTCAGCTTGCAATAGTATGGATATATGCCTAAGCACCCAAAGTTCTGGTACTTGCATGGAAGCTCTAGCGATGCAGCCACCTTCTCCAAAGCAAGGCATCTTATGTTACCCAGTTCATGCCTGCAAGTTGGGCATCGATTATGAACCCTTGGCTTGCATCCAGAACATAGAGTATGACCATTGGAACACTGCATACACAGATGAGAAAACATTGTTACATAACGCGTCTACAAATTCAACTTTCTTTTCAAGGCCTAAGAGTTAAGAACGTGCAGTGTAAGTTCAAAACACTGGACTACAGTAGATGTCAGACCATCCTAGAAGAGTCATCCGGCAAGAAACAATTAACAGAAATGGCAGATGATGTGGAAACAGAAAAGAAGAGAATTGCAATGTGCAAGTCTGAAATGTTTGTCAGGTAAAAAAAGTCCAGAATGTTTGCAAGGAGGGACTGACAGGTGGGCCTGGTCAGGAAGGGATTAGGGAGGGAGTGCACCTGCTAGTGTGCTTAAAAAAATCAAACAGAGACTATCTTAGTTCTGCCTATATTAAATTTAAATCAAACTATTTCTGTTCTTCTACCCTCCAAGTCCTACCTCCTGATCCCATACATTGAAATTGAAGGAAAAGGCATGTGAAAACCCTAGAAGGCTAGGACAAGGCCAGCATACTGCAGTTAGAAGCTTCAGCTAAATATAAACTAAAGCTCAGTATTCAACAAATAAGACATACCTGGTGAATTGGAGGATACATGGCATTCAGACACACAGGACATTCCAGCAGCTCACGCACATTGCTAGTCGACACTGTCACATTCGGTTTGGGTGAGTGCTGGACATTATCACCAACAAGTTCAGTAACATCCAACATCTCCTCGTTCTTTGGAGGATCGATAACTTCAGCATTGGTATCATCAAGATAAGCAGCTGATGCCATGGCAAACCTAGATATAGAACGCTGTCTGAAAGAAACAGAAAGAGACAGGGAAAATTAGGCCTAAGATAATTACAAAAGTAGAAAGCTCATTTTTTTTATTATTATTCGCAAAAAATATTGCCTAATTAAATTCCCCCACTTTTTATTTCAAACACACAAAACTAAACTTCACTTGTTAAGCTCTAAGGCAATCAAAATATAATTGGACAACACTCAAAAGTTTTATAAGAGATCACATTAGTGAAGCAGAAATCATGAGAGCACATACGTTTTTGAACCTCACATAAAGCTTCTAAGGTTTGACACATTAATTCTTGCTACTACACACAAAATGAAATTTTCAAAGATGCCATGGTATTTGGTTTTTATGCTCATATCTTATCAGCAAACCATTTTTAGCAAAACCTTTGTTTTTGATGTACTTTACTACTTTTCGTTAAACTTTTCTAGTCAATTAGTCATTTCCAGTTTCAGTCCATCTGTTTGAATCAGAATTTTAATGCAAGTGCTCAGCACACCTTTATTTTGCTGCAAAGTCAATAAACACCCATAAAGATAAAACCTCAACAGAAAACTGCATCACTAAATCACTTCCCCAAATATACCATGCAAAACTAAAGGATTGTTTGTCTGGGTATAACTGCTATACTAGTAAGACTAGATATGTAAGAGGAAAGTTAGCAGCAGAGGCAAATGATGGATTGGTAAGAGTAGGAAAGGGAAAAGGGGTGTCACTTCCATCAAGCTCCACTACACCTTGTATTACGCTCAAAGCAGTAGCTGTTTACAGTTGCCATGAGCCGCCCAGACAAAAAAGGTAGGGGCAGTTCATCACATAAAGCATCTTCCATCCTGTAAAGCAAGGGGATGCTAACAACATGCAGGAGCTCTAATGATTACTGATTGACAAAAATCCTGAACCATGGCAGTGAGAATACAGAAAAAGAAGTCGATCCACCAAAGTATGAGCCTATGATATCAGAATGACATATTGGCATAGGCATAACTCTAATTACAACATGCACACATCATAACTCAAAAAACATAAGTTTGAGCATATCAAACTCCATGGAATTGTACAGAGTACAAACACCCGTGGTATCTCGATCTTAAGTGCCCGATACAGCAGCAAAAAAGAAAAAACAACTCCAAGACCAATTTTTTAAGCAAGAAACAGTCCCACACTCAAACTAAAAAAACTCATTAGAACTTTGAAAAAAGAGAACAAAGATTCACAACCCCCCGCCAAGAGATGCCAAGAACGTAACGGATCAATCAACCAGAGCTTCCTAATCAGAGCACACCAATAAGGGGGGGAAAAGGCAATTTTCAATCAGGTTCGCACATCTCGACATGAATAAAATCCATACAGCCCGAAGCCGCAAAAATTCCCAAAGGAGACCAAGCAAAAACCCTAATCGACAGCCACAGGCGCACGCTAGACACCCACATTAGTACATTACCGATCTCACGCCGACATTTGTACACAGCCGAACCAAAAACCCCAGGCGAGCCTAAAAATCCCCACAAAACCCCAATCTTTCCTACAAAACCCCGCTCTTTGGAAACAAACTGGCACGAGTGAGAACAATGCACTGCTACCTCAGCGGGAGGAGGAGCCGATAGAGAAGCCAGAGAGGGTTTGATCCCGGACGCTTGGGCTCGGCGAGACGCCACTGTGGTGAAGGGCTCGAGGGAGGAGGCAGGAGCGTTCGAATTAAAGCCTCCCTTTCTCTCTCCTCTCCTCTCTCCGAGTTCGCTTGTGTTCTCTCTCTCCTCCTCGGGGTTTGGAGGGAAGTGTAGGCATTGCTGTTCATTAAATGGAATTTTACCCTGGTGGCAGGGAAAAAAAATTCGATGAGGGAAGTGTAGGCATTGCTGTTCATTAAATGGAATTTTACCCTGGTGGCAGGGAAAAAAAATTCGATGATTGACACCCAATTCGTGTATCTTAGCCAAAATAACATTAATTTCGTTCGCCTTTCGTAAATTGACATTGGGCACACGAATTTTTCAGCTGGTAACACTCACGAGGGGTATTTTGGGTATTTTACCCGTGAGTGTCTCCCATCACTCTCCTCTCTTTCTTCTCCATCTCCGGCGAGTGGAGGCGGTATGGACGTGAGTGGAGGCGAGGTGGTCGTGGCCATGGCGTCGGCAGCGAGGCGGAGGAGGAGCAATGCAGCGGAGGAGGAGGAGGATGAGGCGATGCGTCGGAGGAGGAGGCGGCGGCGGCAGCACGACGACGGAGGAGGGAGGAGGAGGAGAGAGAGGAGGAGGAGGGCGGCGGTGGAGGAGGAAGAGGAGGCGACGTGGAGGAGGAGGCGGCGGCGACAACAGAGGAGGAGGAGGCAGCGCCGGAGGAGGAGGAGGCGATGGCGGAGGAGGAGGAGGCGGCGGCGATAGTGGAGGAGGAGGGGACGGTGAGGACGGTGGAGGAGGAGGAGGCGGCGGGGAATGGGAGGAGAGGAGAGAGAATAGGGAAGAGAGTGAATGGGAGGAGAGAAGAGATGACAGGTGGGCCTGGGGTATTTTGGGCATTTCCCATCGAAAAGTGTCACCAGCAGAAGAAATTCGTGTGCCTGGTGTCATTTTATGAAAAGCAATCGAAAGTAATGTTATTTTGGCCAAGACGCACGAATTGAGTGTCAATCATCGAATTTTCCCGGTGGCGGGCCCGTCTGCTTGATCGAATTACTCACTTCTCCCCTTTCTGAATTCTTGAATGAATACAAAGGCTGTTTGGTTGTCGTATGAGCTCAGTCAGGCTGTATGAGCTCAGCCAGGCTGATGAGGGATAGGTTGAGATGATGCAAGGGATGTTGTTTAGTTGGTTGCATGAGATTGAACAGGCTGCGCAGAAATGTTGTTTGGTTGGCTGCACTAGGAGGAAAGCGGGATAGACAAATTCAAAAGAGAAAAATTAAAAACAAAGAAAATAAAATCAAAAGTGAAAATAAAAAATCTTTAAAATACTGGAACAAAAATAAATTCAAAAACAAAAAATAAAAATTCAAAAACAAATACTAAAAAATCAATAAATTCAAAAATAAAAATTCAAAAAAGTTCTGAAATTTTTTCAACACCTTGTACTTGAATCTACGGTTCCATTTTTTTGTTTCATTGAATTTGGATGTCGTTTGAATTTTTAAAATTTTTCAAAGAATGAAATGAAGTGCATTGGACTGGACTGACGTTGCTAGTCGTTGTTAGCTCATGGTGAAGCGTGGCGTATGCTTCATCTGTCTTCCTGCGCCGAACGGCCGCGGTGGCGTTCCACTAGCCACCGTAGGCACAATGATTTTGTATAGGGGAGCTAGGCTCCCGCATCCGTTCTCCCAACCAAACACCGGTTGGGTGGCTCGCGTGAGCTTGGCCAGGCCGGAGCCACCCAACCAAACACGCCCACAGTGAATGAAGACCGAATATCGGTGCCAACAGAGTTGGTTGGTAAAGACTCGCAAGGAACCTAGTTTCTTTTGTAGAAATTTTATGAAAACAACTCAATTTTTTTTATGATATATCTATTATTAAAAAATCTTCTAGTTGGTGGTGGACATCGCACTTTAGTAAAATTACTCATCAGGACATCCATAGTAACAGATCCATAAAATTACTTACCAGTCATCCATTTTAATCAATTCATTTTATTCACTTCACTAAAATCAATCGTCATGTCATTCATTTCATTGTAACAAATCCATTTCATACATTAAAATTAACTAACATGACATTCGTGGTAACAAATTCCTTTACCCACTAAAATTATCGAGGGTTAATTGCATACATGTCATTATTAAGTTTTGATTTCTCAAAAACGCCATTACAAAACACGAAATTATTGCTATGTCATTATTAAGTGTGATTCATTTCAAACATGCCATTACGAGGCTATCCTAACCTGTTTTGACCAAAATGCTCTCACCCTTTTCTTCCTCCTTTTCTCCTCTCTCTTCTTCTCTCTCCTCTCCTCATACTTTGTTGGCCAGCGCTTGCCCAAGGCTTGTCGCGCCACGCCGCCGCCATGCTCGTTGGAGAAGGATGTGGGGGAAGGAGGAAGAGGGAGGTCAAGGTTGAGGGAGCGTGGAGGGAGAAGAGAGAGATGGCTAGAGGAGAGAAAGAAGAGAGAGAGGGGGAAGAAGGAAGAAGAAGGTGAGGACATTTTAGTCAAACACAGGACGGGAAGATCTCGTAATGGCATGCTTGAAATGAATCACACTTAATAATGGCATGACAATAATTTCGTGTTTTCTAATGAAATTTCTGAGAAATTGAAACTTAATAATGGTATGTATGCAATTAACCCAATTATCAACCATGTCATTAGACGCAATAGCCATACACTAAGAACACATTCACATGTTGCATTTATGAGAAATTGAAACTTAATAATGGCATGTATGCAATTAACCCAATTATCAACCATGTCATAGGACGCAATAGCCATACACTAAGAACACATTCACGCAATCGCTCGCGACGTGTCATGCGAAAGCCGAAGGCATATGACCCGCTCCATCAAATTCTCAATGGTAAAATTTGAATTTTCTCGTAGCAAAGTACGGGTACTCGACTAGTAAGAAAAAAAGATTCATGTTGTAGCCAAGATCTCACTAATAAACTATGTGGGTTAAAGAAATATCGAGAGCCACAAGCACAGCGACTCAGTTTTATCGCTTAGGCGGTGGCGAGGGCGAAAAAAAGGGAAGCGAGCGACCCTAGCCAGATCCGATTGTCTCCCTCGCCTCTAGCGGCCTCCGAGTTGGCGTCGAGGTAGGGAAGATCAGGATCTTGGCCTAGGGATGTACAACAGTAGGGATAGGTTTAGCATAGGTGGTAGAAATCAAAGGGCGAGGAGGAGATGGTGCTTCTCGGCGGCGAGCCGGTTCGGCTCCGGAGGTCTAGCGTCAGGAGGTGAGTCGTTTGTTGCTTTTGCCAATAAAGTGCTTGGTACAAGATCTCGGTGTTCCTGCCCTCTTCTTGGAGTTCTTCGGATCCAGGAAAGGGGGCGGAAGCGCTAGTAGGATGGAGAGAGCAGGGATGGCTAGGATGTGGTGAGACTCCAGGGCCAGTGAGGTCACGGGCAGCGGTAGTGGTTAGCGACGGTAGGTTTGGCTCGTCGTCTTCTTGGAGGGCCGAGATGGAGGTCTGTGCATTCATGGCATAGTTATTAAAATCAGACTAGACCAGTGGGTTCAACTGGAAAAAAAAGGGAACTAGAAAGTTAACCAGTTCGGCTTGCTTTAGGGACTGATCATGCACTTGGTGATATAGACAAGGGTTGCCCGATCCTTTGGTGAGTTGGTAAGTTCGATTTGGCGAAGTGGTGACTTTGACAAACCGATTACCAACCACACAAGGATAGGCCCGACAATCGCTAAACCACCAATCCTGCTCGTTATCAACCACGCCAAGAAGGCAATTAACCAGATCACGAAGGCATATTCCTGCTAGCAATCAAAGAAACAAGTAAGAACAATTGAAAGGCGATCTGAAATTGCAAATAAGAGTATGCTCACAGCAGTAGAGTTGAGGTTCTGCATCTGATCCAATTGGCTAATAGTACAAGGGAAAGGAGAAGTATTCTACACAAGGTGAAGCACCAAATGAACAAAATCTGAGCTAATGAGGTGAGAAACCAGCCAACATAGCAGGTGTGGCGGCTAGGAATAGTAGGAGGGAAACCCTAGCAAGTGAGGAGGGTGGGGAATACATGGGCTATGACCCAACAAGCACTCAGGCTCAAGTTATTATGCTTGCGCATGTTTTTGACAATTCCTGTTGGCACAGAAGGAATTTTGGGATGTGGCTAGATCCGTTAAAAAAAGTTGGCATCGTAGGCATCTCCCAAATATATCTACACATTCCAAATGGACTCCGTATGCAGAAATTATACTTGCTTGAAGTCTAACTACTCCTAGGTGGCCGAGCTCACCTCCTTCATGGGATTAGCTTATGTTGGTGAGAAAATGAGTCCTTGTTTGTCTACTCCGAGGTTCTTAAGCACGAGGGCATCATCAGGTAGCCATCTATTCTCCCAAGTATGATTATGTATCCATAGAAACGAGTTCACGTGATGGTTTAACTCTCGTGCATGAGCTCTTTGTAATTGGGCCTTGTATAGGAGATGGTGGTGGTAAGGTTTTGTGTGTGTCCAGTGTAGTGATGTCCTTATCACTTGGACTGAAAAAATGGACGACCGGCTGGATTTTTTTCCAGAACTGCTGAGCTGGCCGGTTGCTAGCGAATCAAGTGGTTCAGAAGAGGGCAAGGGGAGATCGTGCCACAGTCGAAGAAGGGAGGAAGGGCGGTGGTGTAGCTGGAGGAGGCGAGGGAGGACGGTGACATAGCCGAAGGGAGGACGGGGAGGAGGGTGGTGTGGCAACGGGGAAGGGCAGCGGCATTGCAAAGGGAGAAGGGCAGCGTAGAGTCCGCGATGGGGGACATCGCACCGCCTGTGGCAAACATTGGATTCAGACCAAATATGGCATTTCTTTCTTTTCTCTTCTCCTGTTTAAACGATGAAACTGGGAAGTGGGAGTCAGCTTCGTCACGGGTAAAAAACACAAGGAAACAACTTCAGCACAGTGCTAGATGCTCGTCCAGAGAGTGGGGAAAAGAAAAAAGAAAAAGCAACTTGAATCAAACAAGAAGTTGGTAAACAGAATAAGCGACAGAGAAGACAAAGTTCACTTGCTTTTGAGCAAATTGAGCTATATTTATTTTACCAGCTCTGTACACGTGAAAACGTTATACTGGTCCAGTGATCTAAAGCCTACCGCTGCAACTTGTTTGAATTGGTACTGTCAATCTCAGCAGAGGCCTCTATTCAATGACACGATTAACTAGAACAGATCCTCTAGTCTTTTCTTCACTGATATTCTAATTACCACTTAGACCATCTCCAATGGTAGAGCCAACTACTAGCTATAAGGAAGCTCCATGTCACTTATATATAGCTTAAAGATAAGCTCTCTAATAGGTTGGTTATAATATACTTTACAACAATAAATATGGATCCACATGTAATTGTCTTTTATTTGTCTTGGAAAACACTATAGACTAGGTTTTGGTTAAGAGCTAGCTCTTGTCTCTCTCCTCTCATTCTCTTCTCTACATAAGCAAAAAGATGAGATGAACTTCTTATAGCCAGCTGACTTGGCACCATTGAAGATGGCCTTACTACCACTAATCCACCATCGTTCTTCATTAGAACAAGCATTAACACGGGGTAATTGCACGATTTACAGTGCACACCACCAGCTTTCGCGCATTTTCTTTTTACCTAGCGTAGGCAAGTACCGTAGCGCGCTCTCTGGTACCAACAAAAGGACAGCGATCGCTGTGTAATTAACTGCAAAGTAATTATGCATTTACACTGAAACAGTAGTTCATAAAACATGTCTGAAATTGCCATTGCTTCAGACATTAAAGATTCAAGCGTGTTTTGCTAATCTGCTTTCCCCAGAAACAACATTGAATCACCGCCACTTCCCTTGAACCACAACCGAAATACCACCTCTACGGACAGAACCTCAAAGCAAAGTGCAAGTTGCATCTATTCAGCAGAGCTCCAACCTGTCTTGGTGCATTTTTCCCACACCGTTCTGGATTATGCTCTGCCCCACTTGGGAACAGAGGATGGCCCATTTTGGCATTTTGGTATAGCTCCATCCACTTTGGTCAAGAACCCATGCATTGTCAAACCACTAAGACACCCCATGCGTGATTACTTACCTCAACAAAATAAAAATAAGAATCTCACAAAAGAAAAAAAATGGTTTTGTAAAATTAAGGCACATTTAGAGTGCATAAATTTTTCATAAAATAGTTCAACTCCCCTCTGAGTCGGGGAAAAATGGCACGTTTAGAACAGCTGAACTCCCGTAACCGGGAAAAATATCCCGTATTTCCAACAGGTCCTTGTGATAGGGCAAAGTCAGAAAGGTCCACATGGTCCTTTGTTCAAATTAACCACATCCAATGGCTGTGACATGAAGATCGTTACAAACGGCCAATAAATAACCTGAACTTCCGGTCCAAGAACCGGAAAAATTCTGGCCAGTGACAACTCAGCTAAATTACGCAACCTACCAAATTTTCACGGTTGACTTCTAAAATCAGCACGCCCCTTGTTGATTCGAACATTAGGGCATCTTCAAGGGGTACACTTCCCCACTTGCTTCACCTTCCAGTAGTGCGAAATGGGCCTGAAGCGTTTCGGTTTGCCTCCAACCGGTCCTCTTCCCCAACCCGCAACGCAAAGGGGGAGGGGAGAGAAACCCTAGCCGCAGCGTAGCTCTCCTCCTCTTTCTGCCCTGCACGACGTTGAGGGCAACAACTACTTTCTCCTGCGTGCGATCGGAAGGAGGCGACACCCAAGGTGACGTGGGGAGGCTGCACAAGCGACACGCGGTGCCTTTGGTGGCTAGAGGCAGAAGGTCCGCGAGCACGGGGGATCGTCCGACGGCCAAGTTACGGCAAGGATCTTCACCCGATGGCGAGGAGACAGAGGAGTCGATGTCTTCGTCGTGCGTCAAGGCGGACGCTGGACCACTTCGCCGGAGGTAGAATCGGCCATGCAACCAACGGGTGTGTGGAGTTGGATTTAGGTGGGGGTTGAGGGTTGGCGGTGGCGGTGGCCAGATCTGCTTTGTGCTTTCATCGATTTGGCTAGATCCGCGAGGTATGGCTGTTTTTTCAACATTTTTCGCAGCAATCCTAGGTAGTGTAGTTGAAATTGATGTCTATAAGATTGCATTGCGAAGTCACAGTGATTGAGGTGCGGATTTGCACTAGGGTGTAGGTTTCATCGGTGGACTTTGGGTTGTTCTTGCAGAGTAGTGAGTTTGCGTTGCAAAAATTCAATGTAGATAAGTAGCGAAGCCGCCAAAATGAGTATAATCCTCACGACGACCCTTGGCCTGGTTGAGCAAGCTGCTCATGATCCGAAGAAGATTGCGAAGGACAACTTGGATCCTAGTTGCCCGGATGCATCATACAGTCCGAACCGAGTGTTGCTGAAGTTGTAGGTGTCGCCGACCGGCTTGAGCAGCTGGCCCTTGAGGCCTCCGAGGAGTCAAGGAGGCCCCCTGCGTCACCTAAGGTCGGTGAGTTTAGCATAACAGCGGTGAAAGAGCCAGGCGGTCCATGGAATGACATGGACCCCGATGACCTTATCCCTGCCGACTATAACACTGACGAGGAGAATCAGTGCCTCAGCTTCTAGGACTGGTGTGAGGAGAATGACATCGAGGATGACAAACAATGACTCCGGGAAGTTTTTTTAGATGGCCAAAATGTGATGATGGCCATAGAAACAGCTAGGATTGCAGGAGTACTTGCTTTTTTATTTTGTGATGCAGTGTATGTCAAAGTAGTTTTCATTTCTTTGTACCAGTGGTGTTGTTGCCTTGTCGTTTTACTAACTATGCTTTCACATTGGAAGTATGATGGTTAAGGGCACTATGTATGTATGTTTTCTTGAATTTTACCGTATAATCGTATTTCGATGCCCAACGCCGAGTAAAATTGTTGAAATTCTGATATGTTTTGTATAATTTCCTATCACATTGTTGAAATTATCAACAACGTCGAGTGTTGCTTGCATTGTCCAAGCTCAATTTACCAATTCAATTAGGTCACAACGGTTAGTGGCACTACCCTTATGACTACCATGTTTTATTTCTTTCCATTGCAAGGTCCAACATGGAGCATGATCGGGAATTTGTGGAGCAAATGACCTTCGAGGACATGTCGGGCTACACATGGGTTAGCTCCAATGCATCTGCCGATGCAAGCTTGGGCCTAGACTCAGTGCAGAGTGTGCCCCCATTGATGTGATGTTTGCACCGGGGGCTAATGTGGACAGAGGGTCTGGCAGTTGTGTCCCACCGCGACGCAGAGGCAAGAAGCTCGCCAACCGAACTGACAGGGTTGTGTATAGCCCAAAGGAGGACGAGGTGCTTCGCATAGGCCAGTAGCCAAGCAATTTCATGCTCGATGGGGGCACAGAGGTACTCCTCCTCAAAGACCTCCACCATGGCTGTTATGAATCTCCTCAGGCTCTTTATGGTCGTGCTCTCTCCGATACGAATGTACTCATCCTAAGCATCTGCTTGGGCTGCCAGACGCGAAGAATGCGCGAGGGCGTGATGGCCTTCGCAGGGAGAAAGGTCGAGCTTCCTCTCAGATCCTCTTGTGCTTGAAATAGTCATTCTTAGCCACCACCACATCCACAATGCAGAGTAAAAGGGGATGGCTCATCTGAAACCTATGTTTTTTTTAGGACTTTTACGAGTTAGCCTCCGCCTACTGTACTCTACTTAGTTGCCATAGATCAACATCGATAACATACCTACGTCGGAAAAAATTATGCTCATAGATAGGGTTCTCAGCGAAGTAGTCGCGATACAGCCGGTCGTGCCCTTCCAACGCTTTGTGGTCAGACCACATGGCTAGGGAGGAAGCCTTCGCTCCTCGGTCTGCTTGCCTCGGCAACCTCCTCGTTGGCCATCATGGCTAGCGCCACAAACTTCTTGTCCTCTTCTTCCATGAAGTAGTATTGGGCAAACGAGCTCGAGTCCATTTTTTGAACTATGAGGCTTAGGGTGGATGTGTGCCTCTGTGTGCAACCCGCTGAGGGTATATACAGCCCACTCCAACCCTGTATAGCGATATATTAAACTGTGGGAGTTGATTGGCGGTAAGGGAAAGAGAAGAGGAAGGGTTGGAGAGAAGTCACGGGAAGAGGATGAAACTAGAAAGGGATCCTCTTTAGGGTTTAGGGCTACTAACAGAAGGGAAAGGGAAGGGTTGGAGATGCTCCTATTTATTCTAATAGACTAATAGTAAAAGAGGAGTGGTGGCTAAAGATGAAACGGTTTTTTGTTTTTACTACACATTTTACATTTTAGTCCCTGTAGTTCTTCAATTTTGCACATAGGCCCTTAGTTTATAACATTTCAGCCTCAAGTTTCTATATTTCACACATAGGTCCCTGCATTCTGGTCCCTGTTGTCTTCCAATTTAGCGTATGGGGGGTTTAAACATTTCAGTCCTAAGTTTCTATATTTCACACATATGCCCCTGGCTTTTATCGTTTTAGCCTCTCAAGTTCCTTGATTCTTGCATAAACCTCCACGAAGCATAGGCATCTAACTATCATCAGATACAACAAACAGGAGATAGACATGTGAGTTTACCAAACACTAGAATGTTACAGAAGCATGAGCTTATAGCTAGTTTACATGGATTTCTACTTCTCTCCTACTTCAAACCAAAAGAAAACGGAGCTGCGGGAATAGATGGCCCGCACGCGCTGCAGTGCCAGCGTTCCATTGGTCCTGACTGCCTTCGCACCCCCTTCAATCCGGGTGCGAACAACAGTTACACCATGTCCTTGCTCCTTGAGTGATGAGAATGCATTACACTCAATTGCTGTGCTGATTATTGGGAAGGAGAGATAGTCCAGTGGGTTTTGCTCACACTGTAGCAAACACTCTTCAATAGTTAATCGACCACTTCGGTGAAGTAAGCAACAACCAAGCTCTGCCCTTATAGTCAGATTTGCAATCTTGCAGGTAGAAAGGAACTCCAATGCACTGCTTGGATAGGTTATTACCAAAAAAAAACATAAGAATGAGACAAGGTAAGGCAAAAAAATCACTATATTCCCAAGCAAAACAATCTTACACTACAACCCTAGTGTACTGACAAAATTCCAAGAACCACAGAACTGCAAACCATAAACCCCTTAAAATCTGTCAGATCTAATCCCAACATTCTAACGTTGCAGGTTCTAAAACAACCTCATGCCAAACGTAACTGGAAAATTTTTCCTCTCCGCCACTGCCACACCACATAAACCATCTACACAGAGAAGTCGCAGAACCTGGCATGAAGGAACCAAGCATTGATGCTGGGTAATGTAAAACTAATGGGAAACCTCATAATCTGAGTTTTCTTAAGGCGTAGAGAAGAGCACATTTCACTAATAATTCACAGTGAAGCTATCAGCCATGGCAGGATAACACCACTCTTGTAAAAAATGGACAACTATAATGCCAGCATTAGTGATAGGCCAACAGTAGCAAGCCAGCAGAAACAGTAAAAAAACATGACAAAAGAATGCCATGGAAGAAAGAAGCATACTTGTCCGAGCCACGTGAACAGGTTAATACGGTATCATCAGGAAGCTCTCCCCCGCCAATCTGATGGAATAATAAATGAAGAACATAAGCTCACAGTTGCACCAACAATAAAAATGGTGAAGAATGAAGGAAGCATTTCACCAGAGCAAATTTCCAATGGGATAATAAGAAATATGGATAGCACAACTCACAATGCAAAGATGCTTCTTTATTTGGATGTTACATGCAGAATGTGTACCACCAGCAGCAATCAGAATAGTATCACCAGGCCTTCGATAAAATAAAGAAAGATCAGCAATAACATCCTCTATCACACAATTAGAAAAATAAAGAGAGAAAATGGACCTAGCAGCAGAAACAGCAGACTCGAGATTTGGATAAACTCCAGGCTCTTTTATGTCTCTGATTGGCCTCTCAACACGCAACCATAGCCGAGGATGGCATGCAAGGAAGCGCCATCTGTGGCAAACGAGGGCGGTGTTATACCTATCTGCAGGTTCAACAATGAAATACTAAAAAAAGCTCGTTTTAAAGGGCATCAACAGTGACACAGTATAAGACAAAAATAGTAGCAGTGAAACAATCAAGCATGCCATCAGTGAATTAAAATTTGGCTATCTCTAGAAATATGATAAAGATAAATTATCCAAAATCAGAATATTACCAAGACAGTCAATTTCCACCACAAGGGCATTGTGCAATCGAATAATTTCTTTGAAGATTTCAATGGAAAACTACTTGGTAAACTCTTATATGGCATAGTTTTGATGGAATAGGACCAGTCAAACCCGAATCTAGTCCATGCCAATCTAATCTAAGCAAAACCATTCTCATGTCTAGACATTCACACTGCATACAAGGGTATAAATATGTTGATCGGTTTAACTGACAGAGATATCAAATTTCCATCAGCAATGCAGTCATGATGCAATCAAGCACATCAAAATGCATTCTGGTCCTCATCAAGCATAACAAGAAGTTCCTTGATATCAGATATTTGCACAGCAAAGGCATTGACGGCTCAACCAATAGACAAACTAACAGCGTAAACACGATCCAAAATATAGCTGCAGTAACAAAACGGGTCAAATATCAGTTCCCTCCCAGCTACAACACAGTCGCTGGACCAATATGGTACTAATTTCTACAATGTTTACAGTGAAACGTCCAACGTGATCAAATCATCAATCCATGCATCTATTTCGTCAAGTAATTTTTTTAGACTAATTTTGACTAATTTGTTCTATTTAAGCAAACACACCCAAGCTACACCCCATCCAATACCTAATTTTGACTTTTGAGGCAATCGTTCCCTCACCTATAGAAATTGCAGTGACACTTATCAGAACTGCAGAACCAATGAACAGCTGCACCCAAAGAGTAGCATAGCCCAACATGAATTTAAGGAAACACTAACACTATCGAACCCTTCGAATTTAATCTACCCTTGCGATAGACACAAGCAACCGTCGAATAAAACGTCCCCAGATCCCAGCAATTTTGCAACGCAGCCTCACGAAATCGGCATCCAATCCAACAGATCTTCCCAAAAATCCTCACAGCCCCCAAATCCTCACAAAATCATGTCAAAACCCGTATTCAGCCCATTCCCCTCCCCACCTCCGCCCCCAAATCCTCACAGCCAACGCGAACATTGGCAGAGTTTACCCAATCGCCTCGATCGTTACCCCCAGGAAGGTTTGTGAAGCGTAAGGCTAGGAGCGCGAATCGAACCTGGGATCGGGCTGAGGAAGCTGAATATATGCATGAGGCAGCCGTCGTCCAGGCTGTTGACCGGCGAAGCCAACGCCTCCCCATCCGGCGCCGCCGCGCGCCGCCGCTTCGCCATCCCTCCGAAACACCCACCCCCAACCCCCCTACGGCACGCGGCGCCGGCGGGGAGCGGTAGCCTCTGCCTCCGGTAGGTGCCCAAGGTCGGCGAGACTCGAGAGCACGGGGATATCCCAACGTCGCTGATTTTTCCTTCCCACCCTTCTTCTGAGGCCCCACCTGTCAGGTGACGCCACCTACGGGCTGCGGCTGGTCGGGCCTGTCCACGTGACCGGCCACAGGGAGCCTCCGCTGGACCCTCGGGCCAGATATGGACTACATGGGCCAGCCGAAATGTAAACCAGACAAAATGGGCCGATTGTTAAGGCTTTATGCCTTTATCTGAAAATGTGATTTTTTTTCACTATTTTTTTTTTAGAAAATTGTGTTTTTTCATGTCAAATTTCTATGTTTCACACTGTTTTTTAGACAAGATGGACTGATCCGTTTAGGCACTATCTGAAAATGTGATTTTTTTCCCGTTTTGAATAAAATTTGTACTTTTTCTAGCGGAATTTAGAAGTCGGTTCCCACTCCGATGTTCATGCTTTGCAGATGATGTGGTTGTTGAACAACTGAACGCTACGGCAGTACTGCTACAGAAAAATGACAAAGGAAGAGAAAAAAGCTTGCTCCCATTTTTGGTTGTTCTCCACCGGAATTTGTTGTGGCGCAATTATTGTGTCTCCGCTCAATTAATTAACAATGCTCTTGTTAGGACAATCACAACCCAATGTTTCTTTCACATCGTTCTTTAAACTCTATGTCAACATGAAACGGTGAAATAAATCATCCTCCCATTGCATTGTGTGGCTCTCACATCATTAAAGCCTTGTTTGGGAATGATTAGTCCCAGCCGAGATATCCAAGGATTGGTGAGGAATTAGTTTAAAATCCGTACCAATCCATGAGGATCCCAACAAGGATTGACCTCTCTAAACAAGGTCTAATTGTTTCTCTCAACCACCATCGCTACCTGAGCCATCCCTTCTCCATTTCTCTCCCTACTCACTCAGACGAGCACGTGCGCGACGAGCGGAGCGGCAGGCGAGCTCGTGGACGGCGTGGTGACTGGTGATGAACCCAGTGGCGAGCCAACAGGCGACACTCACACCGTCGGTTTCCTTCCTGGTTCATCAGGCTCGCCGTCGGCTTCTTGGTGGTCAGAAAGCGTTGCTGCTGTGGACGATGGATCCGGCGGAGAGGGACGCGAACCTCGTGCATGAGGCTCTGAAGAAGAAGAGCGACGACGACAACCGCGTCGCGGTGATGGTCGAGGTGTCGTGCGCTTCCACCCCGGACCATCTCATGGCCGTCCGCCGCAGCTACCGCGCCCTCTTCGGCTGCTCCGTCGAGGAAGACGCCGCGGCTGCTCCTGCGTTCCAAAAACCTCTGAAGAAGGTCAGGCACTGAAGGAAATCCCGTGTCAATTTCAGTTCAGAGAGGATGATCCGTCCTTGTGTGGTTGTTGTCTGCAGACGCTGGTGAGCCTTGTCACCTCCTACCGCTACGCCGGAGAGCACGTCGACATGGACGGCGCGAAGCTGGAGGCGTGTCAGCTGTCGGAAGCCATTAGGAAGAATCAGCCGTGCAGAGATGAAGTCATCCGGATCGTCAGTACTCTACAGAGAAGATCATGGAACAGACATCGTCGAGGTGCCAGTGCGATCATACATCCATGAACCATCCATGCATTTGATCATATCAAACAAAGAAACAAAAAAAAATAGTCATTCTCCTGAGTCCTGACGAAATCCGGCGTCAGTACTCGACAAGTCGATAGCCATTGCATCGCAGCAACCACCAAGGTGCTGATTGCTGACTGGTTCATGTTCTTTCAGGACATCACCTGAGAAGCACTATGCCGAGGTAAAATCAAGCGCAGTGCAGATGAAGCAGGCACATCATCGGGCCATCTTTGGCGTCAAGATTGATGATATTTCTGCACATTTATGATCAGGTGATCAGGCACTCGATCTTAGGGCTGGGGACGTACGAGGACATGCTCACCAGGGTGATCGTGTCGCGGGCGGAGATCGACATGAAGCAGATCAAAGAGGAGTGCAAGACCACCGTGACCCGCGACGTCGTCGACGACACCTCCTTCGGCTACAAGGACATCTCGCTGGCCCTGGTTGGACGCGAGGAGTGAAGAACCATATATGCATGCACCCTGTACAGCGTGAAGAGATTTGAACCATGCATGCAACGCATCGCTGCATATGGAAGGGACAACGCAAATAAAATTTGGATAGTTTAGATAGATGCCACTGCAGAATCGTAAGTTTAGAAATTTGCCATTCGTGTGTCAATGATATGTGAAATTTGGATCTACATATCATTCATACATAGAGCGATAAATTTCTAATTTCGTAACTCTATGGTGGCATATATGCAATTAACCCATAAAATTTGGTTATAGTTTGTCTGGGTTTTAGCCATTTGTGACGAAATGGTTTTTTTTGGATTTGGGACTGTTTTTGTTGCTAATTGGATTGGTGCTACAAGACTTGAAATTCCTCTTGGATTTTACCACTCTGATAAATTTGTCTAATGACCAAACAGAAATGACTACTTCGCCGCATTCCAAATCACAATTTTTTTTCATCTAGGTGTTTGTTTCCGTATATTTTCGGTATTTTATCAAAAAGTTTTTTTGTTATGAAAAAGCCTCAAGTTAATGCTATTTAGAATACAATAATTTTAAACAAAACACAACATGGAAATATACAACATGTTAAATCACGAGGAATTAAATCCCATATTTTGAATAGTGACTGTAAAAGAGTGAAATGTCGATGCCAATCCTATTCTTCAGAGCTTATGGCTTGTTGCTATTACCAAAAGCCAAACAATTTATTTTCTCAATTCCCTTTTATTATCATAAAACCTCTTTTCAAAACTTAAAAAACAAGTTGAACATTCGGGCTGTCTATCTCTCATCGGTTTGGTTGAAAGCGAGGTAACCGTTATAGGGCCTGCTTTAGGGGTGTTCTTTTGAGTTTATAAGCTCTGACTTATCTGTCTTATCTCCAACTTCGAGAATTTTCCGAGGTGGCCTCGAGAGTCGGATAGCCATGAAATTTAGGATTTATGGAGCTTTTAGACTCGCCTCTGAGATAAAAAAAGCAGTTCAAAAGTAATAAAAAGGTCGAGATGAGTCAATATTAGTCGAGATAAGTCACGAAAATTTTGTGACTAATCTGACTAATATCGACTCATCTGACTTTTTTTTATTACTTTTGAATCCATTTTATTTTTATCTTGTAGGCGAGTCTAAAAGCTCCCTAAATCCTAAATTTCAAGGCCATCCGACTCTCGAGACCACCTCGAGGAATTCTCGAAGTTGAAGATAAGACAGATAAGTCAGATTAGATAAACCTAAAAGAACAGGGCCTCAGAGCACACGATTTTTTTACCGATTTGTTTGCTATAAAATTCATGCAAAATCTCTATCTACTACTTTAAAAGCACGAGTTTGGTTGATCCAACTCGCGATATTGACCGTTCGATCAAACCTAACGGACGGCTGATGTCTCACGCGCCCCCTCAATTGCGGACGCCCCCTCAATGTCGCCATCGCCACCGAAATTCCCGCTCCTCGCCTCCCTCGCGGAACCCCCAACCCGCTTCCTCGCCGCCACCCAGAACCCTAACCCGCGCCATTCCTCGCCCCTCGCCGGAACCCCGACCGCGCGCGCTCTCCGCGCCGCCCCGCGAGAACCCCAACCGCGCCGCGCTCTCGCGCCATCCTCACGGAATCCCCAACCAGCGTCCAGCCTCCTCGCGCCATCTCGCCAGAATCCCACGCGCCATGGCCCGTAGAATCCTCCCCGATATGCAGCTGGCAACAACTACCGCCGCCCCGCGCGGTCGTGCTCCCCCCGAAAAATCCCACCCCACCATCTTCGCGCCCCAAAACCGCCGCCCCGAGCTCGCCATATGAGCCCGCACCGCACGGCCCCCTCGCCCCAAAACCGCCCCATATCAGTCCTTCCACACCGCCGCCCTCAGGTTGCCTCGGCCCCAATACTGCTGGGTCCGGCCACCGCGCGCCTGTGCAACCCAGCACTCGATTGGCGAACATTATTGTGGTCAGACTTCACATATAGAAGTATGACATGAACTACAAAATAAAATTCTATGTAGCATAGAAATAAAAATATCTTTTGCTCCAGCCAGTAGGAAGATGATAGTTGCGTGATGTTAGTTGCGTGCTTGGGTCCAGTCCTTCAAAGAAAGATTACCTCTTACCAATTTAATCAGTGAAGCAGTATTCATGTTAAAACTATGCCATTTAAGTTAGTGAAATAGGTGTGAGAACAACAAAAACCGCACTATCCCAATTCCCATCGAGCACATGCTTTCTGAGTAGGTTCACTGTTGAGGAATGCAAATTTAGTCCTAGATCCCTGTACTTGGATAAGTGGCTTGTGGCTATATTGGATAGGGTTCTTAAACTTGCATTTGTTGGGTCCAAGCCTCTTTGTAAATATACTAATCAAGACACAAATCTTTTCAAAGTTTGCAAGCCTAAGTGTATTATCCGTCCAAGTTTAAGGGTATATGGTGCAACCTTCTTCGTAACATTAGACCTTCAATAGCATTAGCCTTCAATACCTCTAATGCTATAGGGTGTGGTGTTGGTGAATGCTTCAATACCTCTAGCATTCACCTCTCTACTAGCTAGCTAGAGGTGAATGCTTTCATTTGCATATCTGTCCTGGTAATAGTTATATAGTCATGTGCAACCCAGCACTCGATTGGCGAACATTATTGTGGTCAGACTTCACATATAGAAGTATGACATGAACTACAAAATAAAATTCTGTGTAGCATAGAAATAAAAATATCTTTTGCTCTAGCCAGTAGGAAGATGATAGTTGCATGATGTTAGTTGCGTGCTTGGGTCCAGTCCTTCAAAGAAAGATTACCTCTTACCAATTTAATCAGGGAAGCAGTATTCATGTTAAAACTATGGCATTTAAGTTAGTGAAACAGGCGTGAGAACAACAAAAACCGCACTATCCCAATTCCCATCGAGCACATGCTTTCTGAGTAGGTTCACTGTTGAGGAATGCAAATTTATCCCTGATTCTTCCTCAAGAACTGCTCCACTTAGGTGGTACTGATAGTGATTTTGTTTCATGTTAAGGACTTGTGCTCAACATGGATCTTATTTAAACACATGCCCATCTTAATTTTTGTATTGTTCATATATTGCAGGGAATAGCCTCCGTGGTTCTTGCTGGGCTTGCTTAACATTTCCTGGGTGCTTGAGAGGTGATAGGGAAGGTAAGCATTTTTTATGTTAGTTGCGTACCTGGGTCCAGTCCTTCAAAGAAAGATTACCTCTTACCAATTTAATCAATGAAGCAGTGGCAGTATTCATGTTAAAACTATGCCATTTAAGTTAGTGAAACAGGTGTGAGAACACCAAAAACCGCATTATCCCAATTCCCTACGAGCACATGCTTTCTGAGTAGGTTCACTGTTGGGGAATGCAAAATTATCCCGGATTCTTCCTCAAGAACTGCTCCACTTAGGTGGTACTGATTTTGTTTCATGCTAAGGACTTGTGCTCAACATGGAATCACTGGTAGCGGTTTCTATCAGAATTGAGTATGCATTAGTGTTTGAAACTTGAATGGCTTATCAGCCTATCAGGATTGATTGCTGATGTAATTATGTGGGGTACATATGCAATGTGCAATGTGCATGGTCAATTTCTTATTTTGTGCAATGTGCATGTTCAATTTCTTATTTCCTCTTACAAGCTTGTAAAAAGTGTTGCTGTAGTATTTAGCGGCTTATGGAAAGTTACCGTTCTATCTACTGCTTAGGGTGCCTATTGACATTCATATAATAACCATTTCACCCAAAAGCTTAAGCCGGTAAGGAAAGGTGCGCGATATACCAACATGTTTGAAGTGGATTGGCTTAGGCTTAATTGTGTCCTCATGGTTTTCTTTTATTGCATGTGATTTTTGTGCTTATGTTCTTCTTACTCTATTACTATCACTCCACCAGGAACAGCTGTAGCCAACGCACCCTGCACTTAGTGATTCATCAACTTCGTAACAACGGTATGGTTTGTGACCATTGTTTTTTTTTTTTGTTCTTCTTCAGGCATGTGATTAATAGTAGAGAATTCAGTATGCATCAGTGTTTGAAACTTGAATGGCTTATCAGCCTATCAGGATTGATTGTTGATGTAATTATGTCTTTGTACAAGGGTTATAAGCGATTTGAGTAGAAATGAGAAATGATGCATTTGAGTCACAGAAATTGCTTTTAAAAAGGTAGGCTTTACTGATTAGTACATGTTTGCATTCAATAGCATAACACAACATAATTTTGCATGTGCAGCAAATTTCCCCTGCTCACTCCAACGCTGGCTACCCCCTGCAACCCGTTTGGCTGCTTCGCCGTTGTGGTCAGTCGAATTTCCTTTTATGTTAGATTTTTCATCTATCATTTGCCGTTATTTTCAGTTCAATTGGTGACATAGAATACCTTTGATTAGTTCATAAATTTATCAAACATACGTGCAGAATCTATCATGTTCCTTCTGTTTTGCCTTTCCCCCAACTGAATCATTAAGTCTGCACTTAACATTCTAATATCTGATGCCAACCAAAGATATAAATTTCTGAACAGTATAGAAATAAGATAATGAACAGAGGTTTAGATGATCATTGAATGTAATGGAATCTGATAAGTAGTAGTAGTAGTGGTGGTTGTTGTTGGAATCTGGCAGTCCTTGGTGTTTGTAAATCCATTATGTTGGTACTATAAATTATTTGAATGTACCAACTAGTTAGCACTGTTTACCACATTTATTGCTGGGAATTTTTTGATAATTGTGTATGTTAGATAGAGATAGCAGGAATAAATAGAAAAAAAAGCCAGCTTATAGTGTAGTGTAATTTTTTTATTGGAAGGAAGCTTTATTCATTTGCATTAGGCGCCTGCATTCTAGCCTTATGTGCACAACATTATTTTCTGAAAATTATTTCAAATAGGGTATACAAGGGATGAAATATTATGCATCCTATCTAATCGGTTCAAGGGCCTTTTTCTTACAAGGCATTAATTTTAGTTTTAAATTTTGGCCATCTTAATTGAAGTCAGCTCAATGGCGCCCGTTAACCACATGCGTAAGAGGACATATGCACTATTTAAGGAAACCCCAATCGTACCTCGGTGAGTTCAACTTTAATAGTTTGCCATTTTAAATTTAATTTAAATAGGAAAGCAATCTTAATAGTAAGAGAAACCCATTGTTTTAGATTCAAGGAATTCGATGACATCCGGTTTGAGGATACAGGAAGACTTTGGAGCATATGTGTTCGGGTGGAGGTGAAATTTCGAATCGAAGATAATGGTGACATACTACGCTTCATCTTAATGGATGAAACTGTAAGTCAATAACTTATAGTGAAACTATAATAAGAACTTATAGTGAAACTATTCATTAACTACGTGTCTATATTCCTTTTAAATTAAAGGGATCAAAGATTGAAGCTCTTGCCCATGGAGGGCAAAATGTTTCTACGTTTGGAATAGCATTAAGTGAAGGTTGCAAATATATTCTTCATAATGTTTCGTTCCAAACTAACTAGGGAGATGTGCAATATCGAGCCATTGAGAACTCCTACGAGTGTCATCTCACCACTCGCACATCAGTCGGGCCATTTGTGCTGATAGATGACTTTCCGCTTTACCCAAAGCGCTTCGCGGCATTTGAAGATGTGTATGCGCAATATAATAAAACATATGCAGGTATGGTGTTAGCTATATATACGTTCCAAGTCCATTACAAATCTATTTTTGCTACAAATAAATGAACATACAATAATTTATCTGAGACATAATTGGAGTGGTCGTGCATGTTGGTGATCTCCAACACTATAAAACATTTCCACGCCGTATACCCAACAGGGAGTACACACTCATTGACACAAGGTATATATAAGTGTGTGTATTTCATAATCAATGAAACAATCAATTGGTACATTAATAATAAGAAAATATTCCTCTTTTGTTCTAACTGTAGGTTTAATCTGATTGTTGTTCAAGTTTGGGATGAGCATTTAACCCATCATATGATTAGTTGGTCAGCTGCCAGGACTTCTCGACATGTCCTTCTTGCCACTATGCTAAAAAAAAAAATCAAATACGGTATTTCATTTATCACCCTACTAAATATTACATCCTAGATGCAATATTATTTTATAGAAATCCCTAACAAGTTTAAGTGTCATAATAGGCCGGTTGGAGACCACACCATATACTAAATTTGCGTTCGCTCCTGATATTCCCGCAACACAGGAACTTCAATGTAAGTTGTGTTTATTATTCCAAAATAAATTAATCTACCTATATCAAAATTTTATTTTTATAATACACATCGCTTATTTTAACTGATTATATGATTGTTAGGCTTTCGACGCAGCTTGGTGGAAGGAGCATTTAATCTTGAACATGTTACACGTTTTATTGCGTGGAGGAGCGAATACTTTGCTCATGTGAAAGGACGGGGTAGAACATAGATTTAAGATACACTTTTACAGGAGGGATCCTGCTATATGATCCATTTGAACAATGTTGATATGAATAGTGATGTAATCCTTGATCGAATATATTGTTTGTGTTGGTGATTGTAGTGTGGTATCCATTGTGATCATCTATACTATATCTCTTTTGTTAGTTTGTACTCAAATCAATGTCTTGATAGAAAATTGTGGATTAGTAAGGAGGCTTATGAGTTTATTGCCAACCTAGCTATGCCATAATTCAATAGCTTCGCCTTTGTTCCGACGCATGTCTCTTCCTTTGCGACCTCCCTCCCTATGCTTTCATACTCAGCGATCATATCACAGTGAACACCTAACATCCCCTAGCTCCGCGCATTATCATGGTGTGACAACAGCAACAGTTATGGATGATTTATGTTAATGTGAGATGGATTCATTGTGTAATTATTGCATTTTTATACAAACATTTTTATCCTCCACCAATTTATTATCATCGTCGTGTTCTTTTGCAGGAAGAGGTTTGAATGCATTGAATCAAAAAAATTAGATAATGCATTAATTGCAGCATTAATTATACATTCCATTTCAGGTATTATTTTCTAAAATACCCTTTATTTTAAACTGTTGAGAGTAATGTTGTCTTTCATAATACGTATAACTATTCTATGTTATTTCTTTTATATACAACCATTTGATAAACAATGCTCCATGTGTGCATATTATTGGGTCAATTAGAAATAAAATGTTTTGTTCTACTTTATTGGACTTTATGTTCTATTAGGTTGAAAATAAACCGAAAAAATATTAAGAATATTCGATATTTATAAACACACCAATACTTCTCTATTTACCCACCTCTAAGACACTATATAAACCTTTGACAATAAGTGTATGTAGTTTGTAGTTTTTCATAGTGCTTTGGAATTTGCAGTTGTCATGTCTAAGCGACCGCTAAGTTGTATGGATGCCTCTAAAGAGGCTCCTCTCCGAGATATAACAAACTATCACGCTTCCTCGCCCAATGTATCTCCTATGCCATCGAGTAGTTCAACAGGTACAACCACACTTTTTTATATATGAAATATATACTATGCGAGATATATAATAGTGGTTATACTCGCAATTTTATATTTACAGCTTTACCGAGAAGTGATCGATCCTCTGAACGTCGAAGGAAACAATATGCTGAAATGGATACTACTAAGAAGGCTGAGTTACTTAGAAAGAGGCGTGAGTACAAATTGAAGACCCGATCTGTTGGTGATAGTCCACAACAAACACAATGTTCACCATGTAAACCATTCTAAATTAAAATTTCCATAGATATCTTATTTTGAACCACTTTGTAACTTATTTTCTAATATCTTACAGCCCAACGTTGTTCAGTACCCACTTCTGGAATAACATTTTCTTCCTCTTTAAGAAATACACGATTGTCAAGTGTTGATATGCACAGTTGTCATTATAGCGCTGCTAATACAGATCCTCAATCTACACAAACTTACCAATGTAAGCATTGTTTTTTTTTATTTAGCTCAGTGCTTTAGAAACATGTTCATGAATGTATAACAACCAAGTTCACACGATGAAACTGTAGTGTTCTCGCATACCCATATGCCATTCGAGGTGGTGTGTACCTCATCCACGGATGTAGCTGAGACATCACGTTTCGAGCACACTCATGATGATGATGATGACGATGAAATTCGTATGTGGAGAGGAGAAGGTAACAATCATTTACCATTCGCGCGATATACATGTAATCGGGATGAGCTGACATTTTTTTTATTTAATTCTAGCGAATTTACCTTTCATTAAATCTCAAATACAAGATCAAACAACTCAAGAGACATTAACCATAGGATCAGACAGTATTGCATATCACCACCTTCCAGCTAATCCTTGTAGTCTACAACCAGCACGAAGCTGCCAGTGGTGTGGAGCGAAGAGGTTCCAATATGAGACACCCGCGTTTTGTTGTCGAAATGGGAAGGTCAAGATATATATTCCGGATGTCCCTCCTGAGTTGCAGAGGCTATACACAACTCAGGATGACGATTCAAAATATTTTAGAGAAAAGATAAGATATGTCAACTCACACTTTTCATTCACAAGTCTTGGAGTAACACTCGACCAACGATATTGCAATAGTCGGTCTGGTACCTATACCTTTCGTGCTCAAGGACAAGTGTACCACCGTCTTGATTAGTTGGTTCCTGGTGACCAAGGTCCAAGGCATTTGCAGCTATATTTTTATGATACAGATCTTTGAGTTGACACATAGGTACAGAGATCTCCGATCTACATATAAATATCATTCGCTACCTCTTGCAAATCCTTCGGAACAATCCATATGCGAATAATTTCAAGAGCATCGGTTCTGTACCAAATCTAGATGATTATAGGATTTCGCTCAACACAAGCCTTACTCTAGACCAGCGAGTGTACAATGCACCAACGGCGTCACAAGTTGCTGCGATCTGGGTGGAAGGGAATGATCCACAAAATAGTTTTGATAGAAGTGTCATCGTGTATGGAAGAGAGGAACGCCCACAGTATATCAAGGCGTACCATGGCTGCTATGACCCATTATCTTATCCGTTATTTTTCCCTAGAGGAGAAGTAGGATGGAGTCGTTTCATTCCATACAACGGTGCGTCCTTCCTTGCCCAACCATACAACCGTGGGACGCTCCAAGATGGAGAAGGTACACAATTGCTACAAATAATTTATGTGTAATACCACCGATTTTTAGAGCAACTCATCAACATTTTTCCTTGGTTTTAAACCTAAAAGGTGAGGACAACGGCGGATCCTATGTCGGCTAGAGAATACTATCGCTACAAGTTACAAATACGTGAAGGGGTGTTCAACGTCCTGTTGTATGGTCGTCGTCTTTTCCAACAATTTGTTGTTGACATGTACATCAAAATCGAATCTATGAGACTCGATTTCTTTGCCAAGGAAGCAACCCAGAAGCTCATACGTGCTGACTTGTATCAGGGTGTTGTAGATTCCATCGCAAATGGTGAGACACGTGCTTCGATGACTGGAATGAGAATCGTGCTCCCTCCAACTTTCACCGGGGGAGAACGTGACATGAAACGAAGGTTACTTGATGCTATGACATTAGTTACGCGATTTGGAAAACCAGATATCTTCCTGACGATGACCTGCAACCCGCAATGGGATGAAATAACTAATGAGCTTGCACCCAGCCAAACCGCTCAAGATAGACCGGACTTGGTCGCACGGGTATTCATGGCAAAGTTGCGGGATATCAAGATCCTTCTGTTCAAGAAGCATTATTTTGGTGAGGTGACTGCTTATGTCCATGTCACCGAAGTTTGAAGAGGGCCTACCACATGAGCACTTTCGTTGATCATGCGAACGGGTTCAAGATTACAAGCCCGATCAATATGACAGATAATATCTGCTGAGATTCCTGACAAGGAAAGATATCCCGAACTGCATGCTATGGTAATCAAGCACATGATGCATGGTCCATGCGGTGATCAGAAGAGAAACAACCCTTGCATGGTAGATGGGAAGTGTAGATTTCGCTATCCTCGACAGTTCTGTGCAGCGACACAACAGGGAAGTGACTCATATCCCACATATAGGAGAAGGGATGATGGCACCTGTGTAAGAGTTAGGCGCTTTGATATGGATAACAGATGGGTGGTTCCATACAATTCAGGGTTGCTTATGCGCTATAACTGCCACATAAATGTAGAGGCTTGCTGCAGCATCAAGGCAGTTAAGTACATATACAAGTATGTCTATAAGGGACATGACCGTGCATCTTTCTCCGTCAATGCTGCAAGCGATGATGTGCAGGTCAATGAGATTTGTCAATACAGCGATGCAAGGTTCATCTCGCCTCCGGAGGCGATGTGGAGGATCTATGGTTTTGATCTATTCGATGCGTCTCCCCCAGTATCACAGTTGCAACTGCATCTGCCAAACATGCACACTGTCGCTTTTAGAGGGTCAGAGAACCTACAAAATATTGTTGCACAGGATTCTTCTTCACGCAGCATGCTTACGGAGTATTTCAGAACAAATCGGAAAAATAGTTTTGCCCAAAATTTCCTATATAAAGAATTCCCGGAACACTTTATTTGGCAGAAGAGTAGAAAGCGTTGGGAGCCACGTAAACAGAGGACACAAATCGGAAGAGTTGTGGTCGCCAACCCCATGGAAGGGAGAGGTACTTTCTTAGGTTGCTCCTAAACCATGTTCGTGGGGCAACTTCTTTTGAAGATCTGCGTCTTAGCCCAAGGAGTGATTTGCCCTACATTCGTGGTTCTTCTTTGAAAGAAGGGACTGCTAGAGTCAGACAAAAGCATCGATGATTGTCTCATCGAGGCAGCAACCTTCCAGATGCCTTGTGCGTTAAGAAGGCTATTCGCTACAATTCTGGTCTTTTGTGAAGTGACTGATATCCGTGGATTGTGAGACAAACATCTTGATTCAATGTCCGAAGATTTCCAAGTAAGTCACACAAACAACCAGATAGTGCAGCAGATGGTTCTTAGAAATATAAAAGACTTGCTACATTCTATGGGAAAGGAGATTAGCACATTTGATTTACCAGAATTGGATGAAACAGTCGGTTCATCCAGCAATTTCGTGAGGGAGGTGCAAGAAGAAATGGCCATTCAGGTGGAAGAAGGACATGCAGATTTATATGCCTCTTTGAACACCGAGCAGCGGGTTGGTTTCGACAATATCATGGAGCACGTGATCTCCAGGAGAGGAAATGTTTTCTTCGTTGATGGTCCAGGAGGCACAGGAAAGACTTTTTTGTATAAAGTACTGCTTGCCAAGGTGCGATCAATGGGCCTAATTGCCATTGCAACAGCAACATCCGGTATAGCGGCGTCAATAATGCCTGGTGGACGCACCGCCCACTCGAGGTTCAAAATTCCAATCAATATATATCTGATAACGGCGTTTGCGGTTTCACCGAGCGAGTGGTATCTGCAGAGTCGCTTTGACGGCATCCTTGATAATTTGGGATGAGGTGGCAATGACAAAACGTCAAGCGGTGGAGACACTCGATAGGTCCATGTGAGATGTGACAGGTTGTGCATCTCCATTTGGGGGTAAGGTCATGGTGTTCGGTGGTGATTTTAGGCAGGTTCTCCCAGTTGTTAGACGTGAAACAAGAGCACAGATCACTGATGCTACACTGCAGAGATCTTACCTATGCACAGGTATATGCAAAATACGTCTCACTCGCAACATGAGAGCACAGTCTGATCCGTGGTTCTCTGATTTCCTTCTAAGAATTGGCAATGGCACCGAAGAATCAATCGGAGATGATTATGTACGCCTTCCTGATGACATTGTGATTTCGTATACTGCAAGTGAAGCATCTATTAACAACTTGATCGATGATGTCTTCCCATCACTTGAATATAATGCAATGTCGGCGTCATACATGAGCAGTCGTGCCATACTTGCAACTAAGAACGAGTATGTGGACGAGTTAAATGCAACTATGATCGATCGATATCTGCGAGAGGAACGAATCTACTATAGCTTCGACACGGTTGAGGACGATCCATGTAATCACTACCCTAATGAGTTTCTCAACTCACTCACACCAAATGGTTTGCCTCCACATGTTCTGAAGCTTAAAGTAAATTGCCCTGTGATCCGCTAAGGAATCTTGATCCTCACAATGGACTTTGCAATGGAACAAGACCGATGATCAAAGCATGTCGAATAATGCAATTGATCTTTGAGATTGTTGGAGGTCTTCATGCCGAAATAGGGTTTTCATACCTCGCATCCCGATGTGCCCCTCAGAGGATCTTTCGTTGCCTTTCAAATTCAAGAGAAAGCAGTTTCCAATCCGTCTTAGTTTTGCTATGACTATCAATAAGGCTCAAGGGCAGACAATTCCTAATGTTGGTATTTACCTTCCCGAGCCGGTTTTCTCGCATGGCCAACTCTATGTTGCATTGTCGAGAGGTGTATCGAGAGCAACGACTAGAGTTCTCGCAAAACCAAGAGATGATATCGACCCTCTAGGAAGAAGCACAAAAAACATTATATACAGAGATGTGTTGGTGTAATTCACACTATGTATTTGAGTATTTCCGTCTTTTCAACATGTAACTTCCACGATATCATAATTTTAGTGGATTTTATAAATAACTTGCAGCAATAATCAGTGGTCAAAGTTGCATTTCGAGACGTGTCACGAGGAGCTTTTTGGTGATGGTTTCCTTTGAAATCGACATTTTTCTTTCAAACTTTCGGTCAAACGGGGCAAAGATACTAGAGACGCTTCCATGCACCTTTGACAACCCCAAGAGCTTGCAGTTGAATATGCATTTTGTGAATTGACCACCATGTTGTCAACCTTCATTTCTTGATGAGTGCTCCGAACCTTCAAAACTCAAAATACTTGTAATGTTGAATGTTGCCTTGTATATATTCATATTTACAAGTTTGGAAGCTATCTTGTTGCTTCCAATTAATTGCCTTTTCTACTTTTATATGTGAAGATATGCAATGGTGAGGTGTAGAAAATTGAGGCAAATGGAGTGTTAAAATGCAGAGATCGATGGCATGTGTCCCAACCTTGAGTTATGCAGATGATGGGTTGTAACGGCTTTCAAATGAAATGTATTTTATAGAGCTCATTCCTCTAAAGCGAGGCTTCTTCGTACATTATATATTATTCATGTTAAGAAAATTGCAATATCTAATGAGGATGCTCTGAGTGAGTTACTAAGATACGAAGAGCTTCACCTCTATGAATTTCCTTTGAACCTATGGATTGCTATGCATCTCTTTTTTGTTTTCAAAAGTAGTGGTGCATTCCTCCTTACTTTTCGCTTTTACCTTTCTCTATAATTCGAGTAGTCCGAGTTATCCTATGATATTGTCTTTGAAGTTCTATGTGCCCCTATCTGTTATATTTGCTATATAGTCAATGATCTTATCCCAAGTTGGGGTTCATTTTGGTCCCAACTCGGGTAGTGAGAATAGCACTATTCTCATAAGCATATCATAAAAATTGGCTTTGAGAGAACGTCCATACCGAATGTGAATTAGGGTACAACCGATAGCGTGATTTTCCATGTGCGCTTTTGACATAGGCAACCTGTTTTTACTTTTTTTTATGAGAAATAAAAAATGGTTAAGCTTCGAGTTCGATTCTATCTTTGGAGAAGAGTTCACTTGAATAACACAGCTCTACCTCTTTTGCTTGATCTTGTCCTTTGGTTTAGATAACGGCTTCCGAAGGAACTATAGTAATGAATTGTGTCTGTTACGTTACGAAGAAACGGCAAACTATTTGGTGGTCTGTTACAAAGTTTTGTCTACCTGATACTACAACTGCCGCTACTGTGAAAAGAGGTCATATAGCAAGTTTTGCATGACCTTCCAGACCTTTTGGAAATGAAGTATTACTATGCAGACTTAACCTGATTATGCACTATAACTATCCTGTTGTTACATTGTGGGAGTAAAAGCTTAAGCTATAAGGCCATTATGAGGTGGCCACTTTAGCTCTTAGGTACATCTGTGCTTCCGAACACTATCTTGCCTCCTTTTTTTAGTCTGACACCGAGCCATGAGGCTACAAAATAAGCTGAGATTTCTTATCTTATTAAAATTAGTATTTGGCTTCCTATTACTTTTCAATAAATTCCAGATGTGATTATACACAAATCTAACATATATTGCAAAACGTGCTTTGCATGTGCACGATTACTAGTTCGTAGAAAATTCATGTGTTCCTGCCCTTCATAGGGGGCCTAGTGGGCCCTAGGTGTAAGCGACTTCAGAAATGGGTTCCAAGTTCCACCTTCCAGCTCCAGCATCGATGGCAGGAACACTCCTCAGTCATGACGCGTGGGCCCTCTCGAGGATCCGCCCACGAAATTTCACACCTCCCGCTCTCCATTTCGAAACACTCGCACTCCACTCTCCACCTTCCCAACCCGAAGCCAAGGCTTCCCTCCCCCCTCCTCTCGTCGGCGTCGGCGGCGAGATGGCGCCGCCCTTCGTGTTCCCCTCGAGCCTGCGAGATCTGGAGCAGGACTCCGATGGGGACGACGAGCCGTCGCTCCGGCCGCAGAACCCCGTCGCCGTCGGGGCCCTCCGCGCGGCCGACCTCGAGGAGTTCGTCAAAGGTATGATCCGCTCCGACGTCCGCTTCCCACAATCACCGTAGCATTCGCTGTCTCGGTCGGAGCTCGCCGAAATCAAAGCGCTCGGTGGGGCGCGCGGTGCCCGATTTGCCTCGAATTCGAGTTTACAAACCCTAGTTCCAGTAAATTTCGTGTCTAGTCGCCAGCGCTCTACTCTTCGTGAACCCCAGTTAATTCAGCACCCTTAGAAATTGGAGTTTGTGGACTGCTATTTGACATTTGCTGGTGTGAAATTTCATGAGAAATTGATTTTATCTGTCGTTCATAGGAATTGGAGTGTCTAATTTGGATGTAGCTAGAATTTTCGTTTTGAGCTAATTCATAAACAATTTGTCAAACGCTTCTCCCGGGCGTTTTGAGCTCCCTCTCAATTTAATCATGGGAGTTGATGGTTTTTGTGTTTGTTTTAAAATCTGCAGCGTTGGATATGGCAAGGTTTAAGAAAGTTAAATTGCTTCATGCTTAGTAGCGTAGCTGTTTATTGAAAGGTTGTCTCCAGATTCTAACGGGCTAACACCCACAAGTTTGTGTGTTTGAATCAACTTATTGACTACAGAAGTTTGTTTAAAATTTGCCTGTTGAAATTCAGTAGATCAGATCACTTTGTGTTGTAGGGTTTTGTAGCATGCATTTACGGGAGGAAACGTGCATGTGACCGCATATACATGTGGAGATGAATTCCCCCTTTTGGAAACCCTCATTTCCATTTCTCTTCCTGAGTTTTTTTTACATCCAAATTGCCAGGTCTCGTAGAAATTGAGGTTGCCTTATATACATGTGGAGATGAATTCCCCCCTTTTGGAAACCCTCATTTCCATTTATCTTCCTGTGTGTTTTTTATACCCAAATTGCCAAGCCTCGTAAAAATGGAGGTTGCCTTTCTTGTTATCATTATATCTTAAAGAGTATAATTCATGCTTTGATTTTCTTAATCCTTTCTGGGCTTAATCTTTGTCTGAATGGAAACCGATTCTGCATGCTATGAAGATCGAAGATATGAAAAAAAGCATTCAAACTTTTGGGAGATAACATGCCTAGTTTGTGAATGAAGGCTTGTTATTGTACAAATAAATGCCAGCTTGCATTTGGTCCAACTATTCAATTTTTGCAACCTAGTTCATATGTAAGTTGGTGTTTCGGAAGATTATATGTATCTTGCATAATGGATAACTGGAAGTATTATCTCTTCTCAAGACGATTCTTTACGATAATACTTTGTTGACATGTGCAACTAATTAGCTATTTATTTCATCAATCTGTGCACACAATAAGCAAAACAGTTTTATCTTTTGAACTAAAAAATCTTGTCAATGGGAACTAACTCTTTCTTTTTGTTTGGCTTACATTAAAGGCACATCATTTGATCTGTCTGACAAGGAACTCTTCTGCATTGAGGAGCAGGATGTGTTTGACCGCATATACTCTCTCATCCGTGACTTCACTTGCTTGCCCCCTGCCCTTAAATTCAACCTTGTCGAGACCTTGCGCTCCAACTTTAGTGTCCTTCTACCCAATATAGACTCCCTTTCACGAGCTTCCATGTCATCCCCTTCTGATGGGATCCCTATCACCGACCGCATTGCCTCTCACCGCAATGCCCTCAAGATATACTCCTTCTTCCTCCTCTCCATTGTCCTTGCTGAAGAATCTGCAGCTGATAATCGCAATGGGGCTAAGGTAATATTTGTACTGAAGCTCCGGATTATTTCAGACTATCTGCATTCTGATTTTAAATGAGCTTATTCTGCCATACGGATTCAGGTTACAACACATGGTCGGAAGAAGAATCATGTCTATGCTTGGAATTGGGAAGCACAAAGAGGGCGGATCATGAATCTGATTGCTAATTCTGTTGAAGTTGACGTTTCTCTACTATTTGGTCCAAGTGGTGCCGATGAACGATATCTCTCTTTTATTTCAAAGTAAACTCTGGAAACTGGCATGGGATTGTGTTCAGTTTCAGCAATCCATTTCAGCTGATGATCTTTTTGTTTTCTTATATGTAGATGTACTTTTGTTCTCTTTGAGAATCAAAATGTGTTAAAAGATGAGGAAACAAGAAATGGTCTATGCCGGATAGTTGGTGCAATTGCTACAAAACATCAAAGGATTTCTCAGACCAGTGCATCTGTCTTGCACTTGATCCATAAATTTGATTTTACTGTCACTCATCTTGCGGAAGCAGCTGCTGCTGCAGAGAAAAGGTTTGTTGATGGAAGCCTGGCAATTTCCATGATCAGGGAAATAGGTCGGACTGACCCAAAAGATTATGCAAGAGATGGTGCAGGCGCTGAGAATGTTGGGAGATTCCTAGTAGAACTTGCAGATCGATTACCAAAGCTCATGTCTACCAATCTTGGTGTTTTGGTACAACATTTTGGTGGGGACTCATACAAGATTAGAAATTCTCTTGTTGGGGTCTTGGGCAAGCTGGCTGCAAAGGCTTTCAAAGATGTTGATGGTGATAGCAGTGCTCATTCCCTAAGGGTCCGAAGTAAGCAGGCCATGCTAGAAATTTTGATTGAGCGTTGCAGGGATGTTTCAGCATACACAAGGAGTCGTGTGCTTCAGGTATGGGCAGAGCTGTGTGAAGAAAACGCTATTTCAATTGGCCTGTGGAATGAAGTGGCATCAGTTGCTTCAGGAAGATTGGAGGACAAAAGTGCAATTGTGAGAAAATCAGCATTACAGCTTCTCATCACAATGCTGCAACACAACCCTTTTGGGCCTCAACTAAGGACTGCAACCTTTGAGGCGACTCTAGAAAAGTACAAGGAGAAATTGCAAGGGATGGAGCCTCCATCTTCAGCGGATGATGAACTTGTGAATGGTCCTTCACTGGGTGAAGTGATTGTGGGACAGGATGAGAGTGTCAGCGATAGCTGTTTACCTTCTAGTCAAGACCCAAAGGATCAAGATCACACTATTGTGGATATAACAAACTTGGAACAGGTCAGAGCTTTAGTTGCATCACTTGAGGCTGGTCTGCGGTTCGCGACGTGTATAACTTCATTAATGGCAACTCTTGTCCAGTTGTTAGCATCACCTTCAGCCACTGATGTTGAGAACACAATTCTTCTACTTATGAGATGCAGACAGTTTCAGATTCAAGGTTCAGAAGCAGCACTCCAGAAAATGCTACCTCTGGTAATGCCCTAGCCCCCAGGAAGTCTAGCTGGCTTATGAACTGGTGTTTTTTTTTGTTAACACTATCCTGACCCTATTAACTTTTGCAGGTATTTTCTCAGGACAAGTCAATATATGAAGCAGTAGAGAGTGCATTCATCACCATATACACAAGGAGAAGCCCAATAGAAACAGCCAAAAGTTTGATAAACCTCAACATTGATTGTAGCATTGGCGACCTTGCTGCTCTGGAGAGCTTAGTTAATTCATTGGTATCAAAAGGAGAGATTTCATCCAGCACGGTACACTATTCCTTCCCTTTCATGTTTGCTGTTAGCAACCTTTGAATGTGATAGCTGATACTTATAGAGATGTAGTTTCAGTGATGCTAAGCACTCCTTCATTCTTACATATGGATTTCCTTGTGTACTAAAGTGATGCTGCACATATTATTCTACTGTTGTCTGCCAGTGCATTCTAATTTAGAAGTGCAATATGAGTTAACTAACTTGCATGTAATTGAGTGAAATGATTCTTGAACATGCAGTCATTAAGGATTTAAGATGCATGCTGATAATTCTTCCTCTAGCTCCTCTAGACCCCAACATGAGATTTTGCCTTCAAGATTTTAAATAATAGGAGAAGAAAATTCAATCTATCTATTAAAGGTGTCTTTCTTTGACAATTGTACTTGTCCAAATGATTTCTAAAGCTCAACAATCTAAGTATGCACATTTTGTGGGGTGCTCTCACTTTAGTGATACCTGTTATCTTATGTTGCTTGTGAGGAGCATATACACTAAGTCCTACCACCTCTTGCAGGTTTTAGCACTGTGGGATTTCTTTTGCTTTAATATCAATGGTGTGAGGCCAGTGCAAAGTCGTGGAGCTTTATCAATTCTTTGCATGGCAGCAAATTCATCTCCCAGCATTTTGAGTACCCACTTGCAAGATATTGTAGATATCGGGTTTGGACGCTGGGCTAAGGAGGAGCCTCTGCTTGCTAGAACTGCATGTCTTGCCCTGCATAGATTATCAGAAGAAGACAAGGGCAAATTAATAAGTACCAGTGGCAGAGTATTTGCTGCATTGCAAGGCTTGATAACTAGCTTCTCACTTCCTGATAAAATATGGTATGGAGCAACAGATAAAGCTATAAGTGCCATCTATGCCTTACACCCTGCACCTGAAATCTTTGCTGCCGAAATTGCAAAGAAATCCCTCGATTCTGTATTCAGTGTCTTAAGAATGGATAATGTGTCAAATGGAGATGAAACTCAGAACAGTGCCTTCCTATCATCAGTATCAGCCACAAAGCTGGGTAGGTTTCTTTTTGTTACTAGTCATATAGCACTGAATCATTTGGTTTACATTGAGACTTCCGTTAAGAAAATTCAGAAACAGAAACGAATGAATGACTACTCACAGCCTACTGCTGATGATATCCGGGCAGACGCGTCCAAGAATTTGGAGGTAAATCCTACTTGGCCACTACATTATAATTCTTTGTGAACTTTTTGATTTTCCCTTGCCATATTTCACGTGACTTGAACTGGTTATTCTTTATTGTGTGATGCTATCAGGCACAAGGTATAAATGCTGAGTTGGGACTTGGTGCAACCATAGATATTGCAATAGAGTCTCTTGCTGAAAAGGCAGAAAAGGAGATTGTTTCCTGTTCTTCTGAAAAGAACCTTATTGGACATTGTGGACCATTTCTCTCAAGACTCTGCGGAAACCTGACTTTGCTGCAAAAGGTTTTTAGTGTACCATGTTTCCTGTATTTTCTTAATATTTGGTTCCATTGCTGTTGGTCATTATCCCTTTTTTGGATGTAGTTCCCAGAGTTACATGCTTCAGCAATGCTTGCTCTTTGCAGACTAATGATTATTGATGCAGAATTCTGGTAAGCAATTGTATTTCACATGATTGCATCTGTTCTATGTTTTGGGCATTATAATCCTTTATGAGCATTTTGTGACACCATTCCATTTCGCCAAATCTTCAACTTTCAGTGAAGGAAATCTTCAAATTCTATTTACTGTTGCTGAAAGCGCACCTTCTGAAATCGTCCGATCCAACTGCACTATAGCCCTTGGTGACTTAGCGGTTCGCTTTCCAAACCTCTTAGAACCTTGGACGGAGTATATCTATGCCAGATTGCGTGATCCATCGGCATCTGTGAGGAAGAACGCTGTCCTGGTCATTTCTCATCTTATATTAAATGATATGATGAAGGTCTCTCGCTCTGTACTTTCTATTACTGTTCAACATCTTTGTCCCTCTGTGCTTTCTGCCACTATTCAAACACCTTTGCAAAACTTTTACAGGTTAAAGGCTATATCAATGAAATGGCTGTGAGGATAGAAGATGAAGATGAGAGGATTTCAAGCCTTGTAAAACTCTTCTTTCATGAGTTGTCAAAGAAAGGTACAGCAAAAAATGTGTAAATCAAATTGATTGACTTAACTTGAATATTTCTGTTTGGCTTCTATCTAATTTTTTACTTGTCTTTTCTTTGGCTCTTCTTAAGGAAGCAATCCAATTTATAATCTTCTTCCGGATATCCTGGGAAGACTCTGCAATCAACACCTCAATGAAGAAACGTTTTACAACATCATGCAATTCTTAATTAGCTCTATTAAGAAGGTAATTATCACCTTTTTCTTTCCTACCATTAGTGGACCTGCCTTTTACTTGTCAGTAATTCTATCCTATTCTATATGTGATCTCAGGACAAACAAATGGAAGCTCTTGTGGATAAGCTCTGCAATAGGTTTGCTGGTGTAAACGGTACTATGCTTATGCTTGCAAAAGAAATATATAGTTTTTTTCTATTCATTCATGTGTTTTACCATTTATGGATAATCAACACAAGAAATCATGATATAAGTAATCTTAGATGAATGGAAGTGACAAATACAAGGAAAATGAAAGCATGTATGAGAAACTGGATGTTGTGATTCAGCGGTTTTTTTTTTCTGTAATATTTTACTTAAGTTCCTTTGCACAAGTTAGCATGATAGCTAACTTATTTGGCTGTTTCATTTCAATCCTTTCAATTCTTGAAACACTGTGCTTTGCTGCATGCATTGTTTTGACATTTTCATGAATTGTTGAACTTTGGGTTTGCTCCTTTATCAGATATTTGATTTATTTTGTTGCTTGTGTTTCAGATGTTAGGCAGTGGGAGTATATGTCTTATTGCCTTTCTCAGCTAACCTTCACCGAGAAAGGTTTGAAAAAGCTCATCGATAATTTCAAGATGTTTGAGCATGCATTATCTGAAGATTCTGTAATGAACTACTTCAGAAATGTGATAGCAAAGGTTGGTAGCATAGCCTGGATCTGGATGGCTGCATAAACTTCATTTTGTTAACTACAGCAAGATTGAATTTGTGAGATCTTCTATCATTTCAATAATCTGTGGTAATTCCTCCAATCAGTGCAAGAAGTTTGCAAAACCAGATATCAAAGTTTGCATCGATGAATTTGAGGAAAAACTTAGCAAGGTTCATCAGGAAAAGAAAGAACAAGAAGCCACAACAAGAAATGCTGAGGCGCACAAGCAGAGAATCGGTTCTCTTGATGGATTCCTGGTTATGCAGGAAGTTAGACAGAATAATGCGAAGTCTGCTGAAGGTAAGCAGGATTTTTCCTTTTCTTTCTGAATATCCTACTCCTTTTTTTCCACATGAGTATTTTATGTATCCATCATCTGTTTATTATATGAACACATTTTTTCCATTGTTCTATGATTAACTGATTACAACTTTACAACCCTGATGGATGTTACGATATATTTGCTATAGAGTAAAGAGAGTTTACAATACGTATATGTTCATTTATGTATTTCTGCCCTTGACAGAGGAAACTAGTGAGGTAGTCGATCCTTCAGTTGATAGCAATGCTGATGGTAAGGAGAATATGCCAGAATGCAGTGACAATATTTGTTCAGGAAAAAGTCAGACATCATCCACATTTACAGGATCGGAAGATGATAGCGCAGAGGTTCAATCAACACAAACTTTTTGCAAAGGTAACTCATGGTTCCACCGTTGATATCCACATTACACATTCAATTACTCAAGGAATCTGTTTCATGTATACAGGCTCGTCGCGATCAAGAGTAAAGAAAATCAGAGAACCTGTTTTAGAAGACTCGGCAGACAGTGCTCCAGTTAGGCGTGCGACTCGCTCAAGCAGAAGGTGCATCCACTCACCATTCTGTTCATCAGTGTTTGTATTTTGTTTCACGCCCAATGTTCAGAACCCCTACGGGCCATGGTTTATAAATACCCTTGCTGACAAACCTTGCAGACACGGAAGGTGATGCCGCAATATACCCAGATCTGGACCAGTAACTGCAGCCTCGGTGTAACATGGACCAAGTGGCAAATCCACCGTCCCTGTGTGATGATCTCGCCTTGAGATCCTGGAATTCTGAATCCACCGGTGCTCCTGACGTTTGGAGTATAGTGTTTATTGGTCTACTCTGACCTGCTAAGATCTGGGCCAGATTCGGTGCAAAGTGTGTTGACTTGTACTATTCCTTGTAAGGATGACTCGTATTTTGTAGTAATGGTGTTCGCCTCTAACTGACAATCTGTACAGGCTCCTTCGGAACATGAGGCGTGTCTGCATTTTCTGAGTTCTTAACCCTACCATTCCTTTGACATGATCCTGCTGCATGAACAAATCTGGATTCACTACATACGCATAACCTACTGTTCGCATCAAAAGCAGGCTTAGCATGAACGGACACGGACTTAGCGAGTAGGATCTTTAACAGTATAGGAAGCAGGGTTTAATACGTGACAGCTGATTTAATCTACAATTGGTAAGGGAAGATGCAATTAGCTTTTAGATAGCCAATTGAATCTATGTTGTGATGAACTTGCAACATTTAAAAGCAGATCCAAGCAAGGGTGAAAAGTAAAGAACTATTGGCTTATATTAGATGTAAACCAATAGATTAAACAGTTTACCACTAAGCCGATAAAATCAATAAAGTAGTAGAAAGAAGGGAAAAAAAATCAACTAGCCAATTAGATCGTCTAATTGATAAAACGAAGGGTAAACAGACTATTAATAAAAAGCAAATTACAAGCCGATAAAATAAGGATGAACAGTCTGTTGCCAACGAATGTGTTGATAAATAAAAAGACCCTTAGTTGAAACGTCGATGCACATCAATATCAATTAAGATAGTATTTCGATAAACCAAGCGAGAAGATCAGATTTAACCGAGACAGTACTCACCTGGGATGTACCTTAAAACTGATCGAAAGGTGATGCATAGCTAAGTCGATCGAAAACAAAATACTACGAAACTACTCTAATGTGATAAAAAGAAAAGACAAGTAAAAAGTAAATGTGTTTGATTAATGTGATTATGATTTACAAGCACAAGGGCTAGGTATTTATACATAACCTTAGACTCAAACCTACTAAGACTCTCTTACTCTCGTATCCTATACAAAGTCGACTTCACATCTTCTTATTTTATATAATATTACATAATATATATTCATAATAAACCGATTTGGACTCTTTCTTAGCCGATTCTTCTATATTTATTCAAGCTGATTTGGATTTCCTTTTGCGCCCTCTTCGGTCCGTATTTTCATCAGGCCTAAATTGATTTATAAAAATATCCATAGCATCTACTAATTAAAAATTAGGTGTGAACACTTTTCTGTACAAGAAGAGAGGCTGACTTGAATGATTGATCTCCCATAAATAAAACGGAGAAAAGGACCGTGCAACCTCATCAACTGACAGACGATCAGCAGTGAAACCTGACGCCGCTCGTCGCAGTCAGAACCCCGAACTGTTACCCAGCAGCGACACGTTAGGTGTCGTACGGGGCTGCGAAGGCAACGCAAACCAACAGGATAGAGAGGGAGGCGAGCAAGCAAGCGGTTAAATGGTTAATAGCTAAGCTGGGGCCCCCGGATAGCTCACGGCCGGACCATCCACAGCCAAACACTCCAAGAAAGCAGGAAGCAGCAGCAGCTCCCAGTGACGGATTCGATGCGCCACTGGAGCCATCCTTTTCGCTATCCGCTGCGATGCGAATGACCACATCCACATGTGGCGCCCTTCGTTTCTTCTCCCAGAATTTGATCGCGAGGTGAACGAATTCGCTCGCCGCGGACGTGGACTCCGGATGCTGTCCAAGGCTCCTCCTCATGTTCCCCGGCTGGCTCCCGGCCACTGGATTGAGTGGCAGATGTTTTTTTCTCCCGCCGAATTTACGCTTGCTGCAATTCGGCATTGAATCAACCGAAGAACATCTAGATCTTTTTTTGGGGAGATTTATGTCTAGCATGTTGGTTTGACATTTACAAAGAGACGTCTGTTTGTGTAGAAACATGAGATGATTAGACATTCAGTGTAGAGTGTGCATTGCTTATTGAACAGATGAACTTCGAGACCGGAGCAAAATATGGAGCGAGGGGGAGGCCGCTTCTTAACTGAAGCAAAGCATGGAGAGGGCCTCCTCAATCAGAAATTCGGAGTCCGATTCAACAAAATTAAGAGCTTTAACGTTTTGTGATCAACATTTGCTTAAACGTATACGTGTGCGCTATAGCTTGGCGTGCTTATTTTGTAGTAGTGTCAGCTTATTCTGTTGTAGCGTCAAGCGCAGCCAAGAAAATTTGATATAGCAAATTGAGGTTAGAGTGGGTTATGGTCTACCAAGTTAACCTAATCAACACTGTTTAATTCTGCCAACTTAGAATTAGCTAACCCAATAAAAAAATAAGATAAAATTTATCTCCGTACTAACCTCGCGGACCCTCCAAACAATATTAGATTAACTGAATTAGTTGACAAACAAAAAAACTTAATTATGATTGAATGAATTATCCTAATTAGGCTAAAGTTAGCTAGCCCAGTTAACCTAGCTACAAACTAAACCTATTCGTTGAAACTGAACTTTGAAAATTTTAAAAAGTGGTTTCCAGAAGTTAGAATTGATAATCAAACCTAGAGTTTAATTATATATGTTTGTTCATGTGATCTTGAGCTTTTAGAGAAATAGCTTAAAAAATCAAACTATTCGAAAAGAAATAATTCGAAAGGTAATCTGTCAACCAAGCAAATTGCTACAAATCGTATGTTTTTCCTTTGCACCTGCGAGATGTCGTCAAGGAGGCCCACCTGCCGTCTTGCACGAGCACGATGGCTGATTAGCTGGCCTGGTCATCCGCGCGCCACGTACGTCCACATGATTTCCTTTCGTTCAGCTGTCAATTCCAGAGGAGCATGCGAGTTCGCGGCGTCGCAACTCGCAGCCACACGATTCCGGTTCCAATTCCAAGACGTATGCTCCGGTCTGGAGCGAATAATGGAGATCGGGATCTTGGCCTCTTGGCTGCGCCTCTGGAACCCTGGACCTCCGAAGCTTGGCTCATGAATTCCCTTCTCCGAAAAGGCACGCTTGATCCGATGGTCGTCGCCAAGACCCACTCTGAAACGCAGGAACGCAGTGTTTTCGGCAATTGAGTCTGAATTGCACAAAGTCGTATGTATGGCTATATCCGTATTTGTTAGAAACATAGACACAAAATAGGGAATGAGTGACACAAAATTTTTATACGGAAGACTATTATAGAAAAAAAACCATGGATATACAAAGGTGAAATCACTATATATGGATGGATAGTATAGGAGGGTGATTATAATGAACTGATGGAGAGAACATCAATTAACCCTAAGGCTATAGGGGTATTTATATAGGTACTAGTTGAATGCCCGTGCATTGCTACGAAAATATAAATAGTAAAAAAATATTAGAATATATCATATACAATGTCAACTGTCTAGTAATTTCGCTAGTTATGAAGTATTATGTTTTTTCAAGCAATTAAATATTGTCTTCTTGTTTTAGGCAATTTTCTTGGCTTACATGGTTTTTATTATATTTTTACATTTTTAAAATATTGGATCAAAATGAAGTAAATACCTATTTCGAGAATGATTTCAAAATATTGTCTCTCCACCGACGGTGATTTCAAATTTTGAATAGACGAGGGAGGTAGTGGGGCTGGGTATATGTATAGTTAATGTAAGGATGAAGGGTAGAATGGTCTAGTAAAAATAGACCACCATTCATCATCACTCACCACAAGCCACTTTTAAATAGTAGAGATACTCAGGAGCCTGTATAGGACTAGAAAAAGAGTTCATTTAGTACTAGAGCTCTATCTATAAAGAAACCAATTTTGGATCATATTTTAATAATCCCTACCTTAAGCTAAATTCTATAGTAGCTAGAAGAGAAGAAGCTCCTCCAGAAAACCTTGTGCGTCAAAAGTCACTAGGACTTAAACTATAACACCAACTTAGGTTGAGTAATACTCATACTTAGTGGCAGACACTAACTTGGTCAGCATATCTGTAGGGTTGTCATGAGTACTTATTTGCATACTTTAACATCACCATATGCAATAACATCGTGAATATAATGATATCTCACATCAATGTGTTTTGTTCTCTCATGAAATATCTGATCCTTACTAAGGCATATAACACTCTGGATGTCATAAAATAAAGTAATGCAAGAAGAAACCCTGCAAAGTTCAGTTTATAAACCTCTCAGCAAAATAGCTTCTTTACGAGCTTCAAAAATACATATATTTAGTTGCAGTAGTAGATAAAGCAACAGTAGCTTGCAAATTTGTTTTCCAACTAACAACACAACCACCAATGATGAATACATAATCAGAGTCAACATAGCCAACAAGTCCATCTCCAGACTTCCCAAATTGCAAACAAGCATTAAATGTACCACGCAAGTACCTAAAAATCCATTGAACAATTTTCCAATGCTCCTTGCCAGGATTTGCCATATATTTACTAACAACACCCAGCGCATGAGATAAATCAAGACAAGAACATAGCATAGCATACATAAGAGAACCAATTGTACTAGAATAAGAAACTCTAGACATATATTTAATATCATCATCAGACTTAGGACACTAAACAAAAGATAATCTAAATATGAAGCTAAAGAAGTACTCACAAGTTTTGAATCATGTATATTAAATCTACGAAGGACCTTCTCAATATAACCTTGTTGGCTAAGATATAACTTGCTTTCTTTTCCTTTTCGAATAATTTCTATGCCAAAAATTTTCTTCGCTGCACCTAAGTCCTTTATTTCAAATTTTTTACTCAATTGTGCTTTCAATTTTGCTATATGAAATTCGCCTTTTGCAGCAATTAACATATTATCAACATAGAGTAGCAAATATATAGCTGAGCCATTAATAAACTTAAGATAAACACATCTATTAAAATCAGCCTGCTTAAAATCATGAGAGAGTATAAAGGAGTCAAATCTCTTGTACCACTGCCTAGAAGGTTGCTTCAAACCATAAAGAGACTTTTTTAATCTACAAACAAGTTTTCTTTTTCAGGAACAACAAAATCTTCATGTTGGTCCATATAAATGTCCTCTCCTGATTTCCTATGTTAAAATACAGTTGTAACATTTAATTGTTCAAGTTCATAATCATTCATAGTAACAATATTGAGTAAAATGTGATTCACATCAGGGGAAAAGCACTGTTACAATCAAAACCTATAATTTGGCTATAACCCTTACCAACCAACCTTATTTTATACCTTGCTCGTTCAGTGGTTGAAATACCATCTTTTCTTTTATAGATCCACTTAGAACGAATAGGCTTCTTCTTCTTTAGCAAATGCATTAAATCCCAAGTGTCATTCTTTTCAAAAGATTCTATCCCACTTTATATAGTAGTCATTCAATTGTTGCAATTAGCAGAAGTAATATCTTCAAAATAATTAGAGAGTTTTGTATTACCTTCCATTTGTTCTACAACGCTCAAAACATAAACAACAATATTGTATTCTTCAATTAACCTGTTAGGCTGAATAATATTCCTTATAAGCCTATCAACAACAACAAAATATTTTGGAGCCTGCACAACTCGAGAAGAATGTTTAACAGCTAAAGAATCATCAGCAATCGAAGAAATTTCAGCAAAGGGTGCATCTTGGACAACATTATTTTCTTGGTCGGATGTATCTAGGGAATCAATGATGTAATCCACCTGCACATTTATATTTTGCTGTACCTCAACAGGAGCATCAATAGACATATTATCATGTAACATAATAGACTCATTAAAGACAATGTTCCTACTAATCACGATCTTTTGTGTGTCAGGATACCACAATTTATAACCTTTCACATCAGAACAATAACCAATAAAGATGTACTTAACAGCTCTAGTCTCCAATTTTCTACTATCAACATGATCATTAGCAATACAACCGAAAACTCTCAAGTCTGAATAATATGCAGGGAACCAGATCATACCTTAATTAGAGTTTTCTTCCCAATATCAATGCAAGTTGACCGATTATTAAGATAGCAAGTAGTGAAAGCAGCTTCAACCTAAAAAAAATATCTAAACCTGCATTGGATAGCTTGCAACAGACCTTCGAGATGATAGTTCTATTCCTACGCTTAGCTACACCGTTCTATTGAGGAGTGTACAAAACTGTGTCGTGTCTTACAATTTACTAACTTTTGCAATAAGATTTGAATGCATAAGAACAGAATTCCTTCCCATTATCAATACAAAGTTTTTTTTACCTTTTTTTAATTTGAGTTTTAATCATAACCTTCCACTCCTTAAATGCTGAAAATGTCTCTAATTTATACTTCAGAAAATAAGACCAAACTATTCTAGAGTAATCATCAATAATCATAAGCATATAACGAGCACCACCTAGATAATACTTACGAGATGGTCCCCATATGTCAGCATGCATGTAATCAAGAATACCTTCGCTTGGGTGAACCAAACTATTGAACTTCACCCTCTTATGGTTGCCGAAGATACAATGCTCACAAAATTTCAGCTTATCAACACTGCATCCATCAAGAAGTTCTATCTTGCTCAACTCTGTCAAACCATGTTCGCTTATAAACCCGAGATGCATATGCCAAAGATCAGCACGAGCAGATTCAGATGATAAACTGGAAATCGCAACAGCATTACTCATAACAGTAGTGCCATAAAGAAAGTATAAATTGCCACATTTCATTACACCTTTCATCGCAATAAGAGAGCCTTTTGTTGCCTTCATAACTCTACTTCCAGCGGAGCACTTGTACACTTTAAGATCAAAAGTATTTAAAGAGATGAGATTTCTTGTCATGTTTGGAATATGCCTCACACAGTAACAGTTCTGATCATACCATCATGCATCTTGATTTGCACAGATCTAATGCCTACAACCCTACATGCTACATGCTGAACTATCACCCATCAAGACAAAATCACCATTTTAGACAGATTTATAAGTTGTAAACCAAACTCTATTAGCACACATATGAAAAAAGCATGCAGAAACATGAATCTATTCATTATTAATTTTGATACATCCAACAAAAGTAATAAGCATCTCATAATCAGAATTACTATCAGCAGTATCAACAGAGGCTTTACCTTCATCAGATTTACCTTTTAGTTTGAACGTCACATTCCTCTTTTTTTTAATCTGCAGCTTGTAACACTCAGATATGATATGATTATTTTTCTTGCTGGTTATATTCTTGGCCATACAGATCGATTCCAACTTCAACCATAGAGCAATAGCAAATTTCTCCTGTGACACCTCTTGCAAAATGTTATTAAATAAATAAATGTGAATTTTAGACATAGCCTTATGATCTTTCATCTTTTCATCATCAGACCAGTCCCTCGAATCTTTCTTTCCAAAACTATCAAGCGCGTCATCTAGATCGATATGAGTCAAAACTACCCTCATCTTGACTTGGCAGAGAGAACATCTTGTATCAAGATTCAATAGTGGAAGATCATACTTTAAGGACGCTATACGTAATTAATCTGTTACGAATATGCAAAGCACCAAAAAAAATAACAACTTTTTTTGGCACGCTTGGTCATGTAGACCAAACAAAAAACGAGATATATACCCTCTCTCGTATCACTTCTGTGTGCACCAAGCAAATAGGCCAAAAATAAAATCATCTATTTCATGTATGGGTGATTAGGTTGATAGGTAAAACACACCTTTTTCTTTGACCTCTTCATTAGCTTAAACTTTTGGGTGAACTAATCCGACGCATGCAATTTAATATAATATTAGATAAAAAACCAAACTAAACCAAACATGCGAAAACCCATTTCATCATAAATTGAGAAATGGTTAACAACTCGATTTTCTCACCACCGTTAACCATGAAAACCGCCAAATCACTTGACCTTAGTTTTCAAGGTAGGTTGAAAGACCAGATGGATGACTAGGGGGTGAATAGGAGCCAAATTAATTTGGACCCTTTCCTCATAATGCCCCCCCCCAAATCCAAATGTCCACAAATTTCAAACAACTTCAAAGTCTCGATTGTCAATCACCAAATCAAACTTGAATCAAACTAATAGGAACAATCATCTAGAGATTTAAGCAAAATTAGAAATTAGCCATCCCTCCCTCCCTTTCTCTCGTGTCGTAACCTATGTTGGACCGAGCCAAGTGTTATACCAAATCGGAGGGGTTCGTGTCGAACCGAGAACTATTCACAGCCCAAGACAAAAAAAAAATTACACGACATTCTTGATTAGGCCGTCCGATTGAGTTTAAATTTAAAACGTAACTTCCTTAGGATGTCTAATACATATTCCACCAACAATCAAAACTATAGTTGCTAAAAAAAATTAACCTTTTTGTGTTTGTCAAAGCCTAGGTCATGATACAAGCAAAAATGAAAATTTTCCATCCATGCCTAAACCATGTGCGATACTTGGATGAGTTGAATCTAGATGTGTTTCTACACGTATTGTGATGCTAAAGCATAGAAGAAACTCAATCAAAACGAAAGGAACGAGATTTCCAAGGATTCAAGTCAAGAACACCCAAGAAAAAACCTAAATAAACCAGAGATAAAAGAGCACGGAATTCAAATTATGAGTTGAAGCCTTCTTGATGATTAACAATGAATGATTGGGAACCTATCTTCCTTAAGCCTCAACAAAATCCTCTCTAATCCACTTAAAATCCTCACTTTATCTCTATGGTCATGAACCTCTTAAAATCCTCACTTTATCTCTATGGTCATGAACTCCTTATATAGTGAAGGCTCAACCAGCTATCCTACTTAGGGTTTTTTCCCATTACACGTGGGCTCACCCGAAACCCGCTAAGACACCAGGTTTTTTCTCTCTGACACAACACGGTTCTCAAAGTGAGTCATGCTAGACACCCGGTAACCCATTTTGATCTAACTTCCTACCCAAAATGATCAATGACTTAAACCACTTATCCTTGCGTCGCGAATTCTGCAAAACTGCCATTCATCGCTTTCTTGGTCGTCTAGTCTGCCACACGTCCAACTCTCCTTGGACCGAATCAACTCGCACACCTTGAAACTTTCTTCTCCAATCAACCTCGTCCACGTGTCTAGACCCGGTTTTGATCAACTCGCATGAACCCTTGATTACCTGGACCATGGATCACCCATCCACGTCCTCAATTTTTCGCTGACGTCGATCCACTTCGGTCACTTGTGCACATGCGACAAGCAAACCATTTTTCCAGAGATAGGTATTTTCTCAACTTGATCCATATTAGTCCATGAACACCTACCTACACTAAACCATCATGAAAATGACATAAAGCACATGCAAACGAAATCACTTAGCAATACTAACACAAATGATCACAAACTCATAAGTCCCTACACAACAGTGCATTTCAACATTTTTTTATGAATTTTTCTGTTGCTTAAATGGAAAATTTGTGAACATTAAAAAGATGTCATGAAATTCTCTACAACTTTCATATATAACACAATTTTTCGAGCATGACGACCCAAAAAATACAGAAAACCACGAGCTACGCTTCCTAGTCCGGCACAAACGCCTCGGTCCGCCATGAACTGCACTGGTCGGACCAGGGTCCAGAGAGCCCTGGTCCACCACAGCACAGTGTCGGACTGTGCTCGGTCTACCTCAAGCCCTCAACACATCGCACTGGACCTTAGACTGGATCATTACTCTGAAAATTCTAATCTCTATTCAAATGCCCTCTAAAATAAATCTTGCAATCATGGATCAATAAACACAAGCTTAAACATAAAAAATATGTCAATAGCTCGTCACATGATCTCACATAGGTTTAGCTTGGTTTTGTTGGACCCTCGCTAACCAGACCCACTAATTTCTTCGCATGAAAAATACCATGGAGCCACAAATCGCTAGGAGAGAGTCTTTGCCGTCTACCACAGCCGCCGTCTCGCTCCTCCGGTGGTTCCTCTTGGCTCCTTGGCCTTGCCCTCTCAAGTCCGGCGACCTCACTAGAGGTGGGAGGGTGAGGAGGACCCCTTCTTCGCCTTGCTATGATAGTTTAGTGGCTAGATTTGGTTTCCTAGGGTTAGGGTTTACAGGTCATTTTGTCCCGGTGGTGGCGTTGATGGCGTCACAATGGGATATCTAATAAATTCCATTCTAAGTTTCTTCAGTGTGGTGGTTGGCCTCGGTCCTCGACATCCTCCTTAATGGAGCCAATTGGGTAGGGTTGGTACCCTTGGTCCCTGAGTTGTTTGTGAGCTAGTGGAATTTTTCTCTCCCGTGGTGGGATCATTGTTTTGGTTTAGGGCTGGTTTTGTCTTTAGGTCAGTGTTCTGGAAACCGAAGGTCGCAGTGGTCCTCTAAGCGCTGCCGAGATGCGACGAGGCTGGGCTACTTCGACGGAAGCAAATCTGCTAAGAATGGTGGAGAAATAGGATTTGGGTGTTTATGTATTATCTTTGGTGAGGAAAAGACATGCCTATGAGAGTGTATAAAATGTCTAATTTGTGTTTACTAGTGCACCATGTAGCTACAGGTTCTTATTCGGAGCAGAAGGAATGCAAGGCGTTTTTCATTGAGCTTCTAGTATGAGGCGTTGGATCTTTCTATGGAGTTGCATCGTAATCATTGTTTCTTTGGTAGTAAGACTTTGGTCTATAATATAATGGAAGTGTTTTTTTAAAAAAAAGAAAAGAAAAAAAGAAAAGTACCGCGGAGTTGCCGCGCTACGCCCACACGAACGGCGTGCGGCCGGCGGCGCGCATATCCGCAGCCTTGACTCCTGGCGCTGCACCATCCAGATCCCGCCGCCCCGGCTCGAATCGCGCACGGTTCCGCCATGCCGTGCGCGGCGCGCCTCCGAGCCCCGGCCTCTCCCAACAAGTCCCAGCCAGGTGCATACCCGAGCCCGAGCCCGGCTAAACGGCGGGAATGGCGCTAAGCGCTGATCAGTCGCGTCAGCCGCGTGTCGCTGCCCAATCCAACCATCCCTCTCGGAGGCTCGGAACTCGCGTCGATGCGTATGGATCAGAACGTCTTTTCCATGTCCATGATGCATCGGAAATTTGGAACCGAAGCAAGCAGCCGTTGGCGACAAAAATGGCAAAGCAGCCGGTGTTGTTTTATGCACGTCGTCCTCCTTCCACCGCCGGTGCGCCACGCGTGTACCGCCAACAGATTCGGTGGGGGACGAATCACCGGCGCCCAAGATGCTACTATGATTGACAGTCTCTTAACAAAAGATCAGAGCGTATATTAAGCTCTCTTTTGCTATCATGGCGCTATAGGCCAAGCACGTCTGTGCAAAACGGCAGAGCCGAAACCATTGGCTCGGTGGCGACCGGTTTGCGCTTTAGGTACCCATATGAAAACAGAGTGACTGCGTTTTGGAACGAACGCTGATTAATTAAGGTGAAAGTATGACGGGAACACTCGGCTCCAGCCTCGCTTCGCACTTCAGCTCGTAAGCAGAAGCGATCATTGGGGGACATTCAAGAAAGGCTTGGCAGAAGCAGCTGCTTTTGAGTAGGCTTGCAACGCCGACTTCGCAAGGGTCATGATCCACTCAGTTAAAACAAAAAAATAGATATAATTTGTTTTATACCATCGAAAGATCGTAAGTCTCAGAATATACCGCCCTATTCCACTATCGTAGACAGAGGGATCTCTCTTATCAATGAGACATAGTGGTACATTTCGAAACTGTCATCTTTCGCGATGGCATATTCCAAAATTTCCCTTAAATTTATAGATTTGGCGACTAACCCGGTTAATCTAATGGTACTAACTTGGTAATACACATGTCTTTTTGTTACGTCACAAATGTGGATACTAGAAATGTTGCTGCAAAGTTAACCTTCTCATAATAGTGGAGATAAGAGGATTGTCACCATCCAAATCTCAAAGCTCCATTTTGTATATACCCACCCCGTATTTTTGTATTAAGACATTGTTGCCCACATACGCTTCCTCCTTGTTCATGGCAGAGCTCACTGGAATTGCGACGGAGCAAGCATAGGCAAGTGGCTCGTCTCCCGGGGGAGGACTAGCATCGCCCCAACTCGTCTTCTCCGCCTTAGGGCGGTGAGCCCTGCCACTGCCTCCTCTTCCACCAGCCAGATCCACAACAGAGTAAGATCCACGTGCTAGCTTAGGGCTCCAAGCTTGGGCCTCCTCCTCCCTCAAGACAACAATCCCCACCGCTGTCTCCTCCCCCTAGTCAACAAGCCCAGGCCACTTCCTGCTCTTCTTATGGCTAGATCCACACGGAGCAAGGTCCATGAGCCGTCGCTGGGTTTTAAGCTTGGACTCTTCCTCCTCGGCCAAATCTACGCTGGAGGTTGAAGGAGGAATGAAGGAGGAAGAAAGGGGTAATGTGGGGTGGAGATCGAGGAGATTGGCGAGAGAGGAAAGGAGGGAGGACTATGGCCTATGGGTGACCATGGAGAAAGAGAGGAGACGAAGGCGAGTGCCTCGCTATAATCAATCGAGAGAAGAGGAGAGAGGTTGGCGGGGAGTGAGAACGGGAGGGAAGAAAAAAAGAGTGAGGCACATTGGATATAAAAAAATGATGATGAGGTAAAAGTGTCTCGTTTTAAAAAGATGGTATAAAAAGGTGCCACGTGGGATCTATACTAACATTTCTCTGATTTGCATAGTTTTATCGTGGCAAACCTGACAGAGCGACTTTTCTCTCATTTTCAATAAGTGGCATATATGTAATTAACTTTTTTTTATTATGGATAAGACATAATTGATAAGACATAGTAGAGAAGAGATTATTCCACCGTGTTTAGCGGGTTAACTTAACCTTCTGTTATCGGGATTTAAGTAGTTTTGCCTTTATCTTATCTTAATCCTTCTTATTGCTTAACAGACAGGCTCCGAGAATAGCTGACACACCAAACCAACTTGACACTGGAACGCCTGATCCCCCAACAAAAGGCAACTCGGTTCACTTCACCAGCCGCCATTCATCTCCTTCTATAAACCGCTCCGCTCCCCACACACGGCCACCACCACCACCCATCACGCACACGCACGCACGGTGGCATACGCGCGCGCGCTGGGGACGGCACGGCGAAGCCACCGCGCGAGGCTGCCACTGGGCCCGACCACCTGACGCGCCCCTCCTCGCGACCGCGGCGGCAATGGCGGTGGCGCGGCTGCGCTCGGCCGCTGCGCGGCTGCAGCCGGTGCTGGCGGGCCGGGGGGAGACGCGGTGGCTCGGGACGGCCGCGGCGGAGGTCGCGGATGCGGGGGCCGGTGTCGCGAGGTGGGAGCCGATGGGGGCGCGGGAGTACTACGACTACCGGAGGGCCATCTACGGCGACATCACGCACAAGGCCATCCTCGTCGACGTCGCCGGCACGCTCCTCGCCCCCACTGAGCCCATGGCGCAGGTCGGTGCACGCCCCCTCTGACCCTCTCCCTTCGCCAATTCGTATCTCTGTGTCGCTCTGTTCGATGCTGAGGTTTTCTCCTCCATTCCACGAGATGCCAGTTGCCGAGGCCTGCATGTTCCCATGGTTCTCTCTGTGGTGTGCACGATGAGACAATGCGTGATTGGATCTATCTGATCTGTACGGCTGTACCTGCTCTGTTCGAGTGTATAGATAGATTTGTTTGTGCTCTTTCAAGTACGGCTTTGGGTTGATCTGTTCCATGCATAGTGGAATTATGGAGAGAAGCTCCCCTTTTTTGATGATGTGATGTGCATGCGTTTTGATATGGATTGTTCTAAATCTGTGTCTAGGTATACAGAACAATCGGCGAAAAGTATGGAGTGAAGTACTCGGAGGATGAGATCTTGATGCGGTACCGCAGGGCATATGCGCAGCCATGGGGTAGATCACGGCTGAGGTATGATATTTAACTTTTGACTGATCCACTGTTACAGAAATGTGAGTTTTGCATGTGGTTTTGCTACCTTGGATGGCCCTGATGTTGTTCTTATGCAGTTGCATGCAATTAAAAAAATTTTGAATCTGGGACTGGGATATTATGCCATCTCATTCTCTGGTGACTGCATTATGTTGTGCCACATGCTTATTGACAACTTGACATATTGCATACCTACTGCTTTTATGTAATTTAAACAAGGCTTGGCATGTAAAGTGGCAACTACATTAACTTTTGTCAACCAATTAACAAAGAAATCGGCCTGTTGACTCAATCAGCACGAAAGTGGTTCCAATACTTCAGCAACAGAGAATTTGGTACTGTAGCAGCTGTAGGGACGTGGAAATGTGACATTTTGGTTAACATGGGGGTTTGCTGTATGATGAAAATTGAAAATACACAGATCTATTCAAGTGCACAGACACATAAGTTGAACTACAAATCAAGAAAACTTCCATGAAACGACTTTGAAAATTATTTAATAACCAGTGTTTCGGATCTTGGTTGAGTTAATGGACTAAACCCAAAGTTTGGTTGGTGCTGTCTCCCTTCCATTTGACAGGAATGAGATAGTTTTGCATTGGTGATGCTAAAAGAAGAGGATGGAGGGAGGAGCATTTAGTCTGAAATTTCTGGCAGTATTAAGAAAATAGAGACATTTTTTTGGTGTCTGAGAGTTTTGTCACTGTACAGTTGACCAGCAAAACTTTGACCTGGTTTTGTGTGCTTACAAGCATGCATTACTAGTGAACATCATTGGATATTTTTCTTACTACTTATCAGTAGAAACATCTTAATAGAAAAATGTCTGAAAGTAATTTTCCTTGGCATATTTGGATGGTGGTCATAGTTAGATGCATTTATATCATTCTTTTGTAGCTTATCTTGCATATGCGTTCATCTGCCTCCTTAAACTGTTGGAGCTATTAAGTTACCAAACTAGAAATATGAACCTGGTAGCCTCGCAACATTCCGGACACATGATTGAGTGATTCACCTTCTAGAGTCATATTACATCATAGATTACACAGTTACATGTCAAACCTCTTTCAAAAATATGCTGTTGTATGGACTAATTCATTTGAATATCTCCAGGTATGTTGATGATGGAAGACCCTTTTGGCAATATATAGTCAGTTCTTCCACAGGCTGCTCAGATCTACAGTACTTTGAGGAACTTTATCATTACTATATGACTGAAAAGGTGAGATAGACTGTGTAACAAAAATGTTTTCAAACCTTCTTCTTGTATGTCAGGCCTAATATCATGCTTTATTTTTTGTTGCTAGGCTTGGCAACTCTGTGACCCTGATGCCAAGTATGTTTTTGAAGCATTGAGAAGGGCTGGCGTAAAAACAGCTGTTGTATCCAACTTTGACACCCGTCTTCGGCCACTTTTACAGGCTCTGAAATGTGATGATTGGTTTGATGCAGTTGCTGTATCTGCTGAGGTGGGTTTCCATCTTCAGATGAGCTGGTTTGGCTAAGCCCATCATTTGAGTCCTGACCCTTTAGTTGCTATACTTTGTATCCAAGTTTTAGCTGCCGTTTTCCTATAGATCTTCTCTATTAAACTCTGTTCTTTGGCTCCTCAACTTAACAGGTTGCGGCAGAAAAGCCAAATCCGACAATATTCTTGAAGGCCTGTGAGCTGTTGGGCGTGAAACCTGAAGAAGCTGTGCATATTGGTGATGACCGTAGGAATGATTTATGGGGAGCTAGGGACGCAGGCTGCGATGCCTGGCTTTGGGGCAGTGATGTTTACTCCTTCAAGGAGGTATCCTTATTTCTTCTGCTTTAACGCCGAACTACAAATCGTCAATTGTTCTAGTGTCAGCAAAAGGATCTAGGAGTACCATGTTGGTGTCACAATAGGTAGTCTAATACGCCGTAAGTAAACATCTGGTAGATCTCTATACTGCTACTCTGTTACCTTTTCTTGTTTTCAGTCCATTAGGGTAGTCCTTGGCGACTGTTTTATACCGGCATCATTTTTCAGAAGTTCTTGCATTTGCTCATGCTAGCACATTTGCACTGCAGGTCGCAGAAAGGATCGGAGTCAATGTATGATGAGTAGTTTGCAAAATCTCTGGGCTCCAATAAAAGTCTGGGTGGTGTTGCATCCTTAGTACATAGTGGCAACCCTTCCTGCTCGGGTTTCTGCTGTACATATTTTTCCAGAGAATAACTGATGGTAGTGTCTCCAGTGACAGACCTTTCTCCTCGCTTGTATAAATGTAGTGATGATGCATGTTCTTGAACGCTCCCACCTTTTGTAGTTGGTTGCCCTTTTAGTAGTTGATTATGTCTTGGAACCTGCAATCTAAAAGCATTGATCTGAATGTGTGCCATTTAGTTGATTTGCTTCCCTGCGTAACCTGACGTTTTTCAGAGAAGACGCTGCTGGGAAAGGAACGAATCAGGTTGATGCCGGTGCGCGCTTTGTTACCTCTAATTATTGGACGCTTTGATTAATGAAGAGAAAAACTATGATGCATATTGTAATATCTGCCATGTGAAATGTACTTATTTCTATGTCCGTGGATCTAATTACAGCGAGGTCTTTGGACTTTTTCTTAGAGAAAGGTCTTTGGACCTTTGATGAAGGAAAATTTCAGTGCTGCTGTCACAAAAACTTGCCACAGTATTGGTCGCTTGTCTTACAGTTACAGAACCGAGTGATCGGCACGTACCAAAAGACCTCTATATTTGCGAGAAGATAACCACTTGAAGCTCAAGAAAGATTTTTCTAGAAAATCATCAGGTCGATCTGAGGGACTGTTAAAATAATTAAGCGCAACTTAGGCGATACCTTTACCAACGTAAAGCGGACATGGTCAGAGCTTTGAACTTATTTTATTTTAGATAATGAAAAAAATATTTTGGTCTCTGTGTTCAAGACACATACCGTCAACAACATACAAAATATCACAATAAAATGTGAGAAAACAAGCCCAAAAGAGTAAAAAGCACTATCAAGCCCAAAAGAATAAGCAATGGCAATGTGAGAAAACAAGCCCAAAGAGTAAAAAGCACTGCCAAGCCCAAAAGAATAAGCAATGGCAAGTTGGTAACCCATATGGTTGACGGCCGACAAGTTACCCATATGGTATAATCGCACAAGAATTGCTTGTTCATGCAATTTGATTACTATTTACTTGGAAATAGAGATCTACCTGCACAAAATTCTTGTGCAAACAGCATTTCATCAACTCCAATCAATCGCTTCAAAACTAACATCCTACTATACTAGGATAGCAAAAGATCAAAGAGAAGGCATCGTTAGCTCGTTGTTGCATATGTTTTCGTATGCATGCATAATGTACATATACAGTCAAGCACGCGGCCGGCTCCGTTTCAAGGTCACTCTCTTGTGTCCAGCCTCAGCAGCCTCGCCGGCGACATCCTCCGGGGGCTCAGGGCTTCCACCACTCTCCGCCCCTTCCGCTCACTGATCGTTTCCAGCCGCGGCGACCATGGCCGCCCCCTCGGCGCCCCAACCAGCTGCTCGTAATGCTTCCTCAGCTCCGGTGTGCTGCAAAGCGCGCCACGCCCGTCGTTCACGTCGCGAGGAGGCCGCCTCCCCGTGACGGTCTTCACGATGAACTCCTGCGTGACCCTGATCACCGTCCGGCCGTCGCCGTCCTTGACGTACTCGAACGGGCTCCTAGTGCCCCCGGCCAGAGACGGGGCCGACGGCGAGGCGCCGCCCTTGTCGTACGCGAGCGCCGCGAGCGACGCCGCGGTGACCGCGTCCCGGCCCTGCGGGAGCCGCTCCACGGGGAGCACGAGGTAGGTGCGCCCGGCCTCGAGGCGGTCCTCGATGGCGAGCACCGGCGAGGGCCGGCCGAGGCGGAACCCGTCGGCCCGGCACACCACCTGCCCGGCGTGCTCCAGCATGACCTCCCCCGCCATCCTCCCAGGCTCCGCCGCCCGCGTCTCCCCGCCCCACAGCACCAGCCGCGCCGCGCGCGGTCGCTGATCGGGGTGCACACAGAGCCACCGCAGCCAGCCATTCCCCATGGCAGCAGCTAACAATCAAGACGATGGAGCTGCGCATTAGGGTTTGGGGACGCGCCCAGCTGCTATAAATATCGCCATGAGCCGTTTCTCGACATGGGCGGGTGGCGGTTGGCACGGCGCGCGCACGTCGGTGGTCAAAGTCCGTGGCGTTTTTCGTGATCTCGCTCGCGGTGGCGTGGAGAGAGGCGGTGAAAAATCTGCGTGCAAGTTGGGGTGTTTCGCCAGTTTGGCCGGCGCGCGCGTACGTCTAATCGCCGAGATGCGGCGGCCGCGGCTTGCGGGTGCAATGCAACGCAAGTTGGGGAGGGTTTAGTGGTGGAACGGGCGGCGGCGGCGGGCGGCGGGCGGCGGGAGGCGTGCTTGTACTCTTGCGTGCCTGCCGTGCCGGCGAGGGTACAGCGCGCGTGTGCCGTGACGGGGCCAGTTGCTGCATGCTACCAGGTCGGCAAGCAAGACGCTCACATTGTTACGTGCGGACTGGCTAGTGAATAGTAATCCAACACGAGGCTAGTGTCGTTGGATCGATAGATCTAGTGGCCAGTAGATAGCCAGCTAGCAGTGCCCAGTAGCTTGTGGGTCGGCGTCGGGGGGAGAACGTACGTTCTACTGTTTTCGTCCCTGGACTTGGTCGATTGGTACTAGATCATCGCGGTATTATCTGGCTATGATAAAACAGCTTTGCTAGTAAATTAAACAAAATTTCATTGAACGTCTCCACCGTTGAATTGCAATCCAGCCCTCCCCCTCTTCTCTTCCTCTTATCCCCTCTCCCCCAAGCCCTCCGCTGCTCTGCTTCGCCTTCCACCGCGCGCTACTGCCAGGTTAGGGTTAGGGTCTAGATGTAGGTAGCCCTGGGTTTAGGTATTTGTGGGTGGTGGTGGTGGGGGTTGGGGGGATCAAAACACGGCGGCTGCAAGTTAGTATGGGTGGGGCCAACAGGGTGACTGGAGGAAGGGGAGCGCGGAGCGGCGGGGTGGCGAGGACGCTGCCAGACGTGGGTGGTAGACCGAAGGGGGTGGGGGCTATGGTGGAGACGCGCGAAGCAGCACCAGCTAGAGAGGAAGGACACGAAGGAGGGGGAGGGGTGGCGTCGGTGTCGACATAAATCACTGGGGATTTGAGTCGACTGCCTCCCTAACAAAATGGGTAATTTTTTGTACTTGACATCATTGCTTTAGGATACCACCTTGAAAGATCAGAGTTTTGAAATATACCACTATGTCTCATTGATAGATGGGACCCCTATGTCTATGATAGTAGGGTACGCCGGTATATCCAAAACTTTTGATTTTTCAATGATATGAAATGAATTATTTAAAAAATGTCGAAGTGTTTATTATGAAATTCCTACTATGTTAAGCATGATCTTAAAGATGATAATTCCGTTACAAGCACACCAATTTTGATCACATGCACACACATAAATTCTTTGGACCAAATTAATTGTATTTACTACTCTATATATAGTACATTTTGAAACCGTACCACGATCTTTGCTTTTGAAGACTACTACAAACTTTGTCCTATGCATCAACAATCCATGCATCTATCGGTTGGTGTAAGCCTTGAGTACCCACGGTCTTCATCTACACGACTAAATAAAATCTTTACCTCTATGCGCTACGGATTAAGCCTAGTTTGTTTCGGCTTAAACTAAAAGTAAATTATAATCTGAAAAAATTGTAGGTGCTCGATAAAGGGTTTGGAGAGCCTAAAAATATAAATTTTTTTTAAGAGCTCTAAGAAGAATCACTAAAAGCTTCACAAAAATAGTTACAAAGTGCTACAACGTTTGATCTATATAAAAAAACAAATTTTCAACAACACCTTTTAATTTTAATTTAAACTTAAAAAATAAGACCAGCTAAATACTATCTTGCTTTTTAGGCCCCACGACAGAGGATACGGTTTCGTAAATTCCAGTACTACACTGCCTCAGGTTGACGTGCTGCCGCAGAAGAGAATATCAAATGGGTTTATTGCTAGCTGCGTCGTTCAAAATCTTCTGCTTCCCCTGACCGGACCCAAAAAAAAAAAGATCGACGCTTCTACATTTTATTCCGTCAGTGAGACATCGATCGTTGCTTGCTTCACATGCATGTCCGGTCACAAGTAAGCGAAACAAGTGCAAATTGGCACCACAAAGTTAATGCTTGGTTCACGAGCTACTAATAAGGAAGAAAAGTCGCTTAGTTGGTGGGTGGTCGACGAAGCTGAACGCCGAATGCATGTATACGGCCGATTACATGCAGATGAAATCAAAAGCTGAATGGGTCGCATCGATAGCAGAGTCCCAAGTACGTGCTCCTAGAATATGCATGCTTATGGGATAATTAAGCATGTAGCATCGACAAGCTAATGCCCGTTGAACAAATCAATATTTTAGGTTTAATTTAATCAAAAAATAATTCATTAGCACTAACATATTAATCAGTAACATCATACCGTACGAATATATTGTAGACATAAATGTAACAAATGTATCCATATGTCTCTCTAATATACTCGTAGACAGAGGCAATAGAGAACCACTAGGACAAAGAGGAGTACTACCGATCTTTCTCGGAAGAGGTGAATCCGGATAGAGAAGAAGACGACCTCGTCACGACGATGAAGTAGTTGAAGTAGAGGAAGCAGATCACCATGACGATGCAGCAAATTGCGAGCGGTCACACCGAGTGCTTTCTAAAAATCTTATTCGTCCTCTCTCGGTGCAGGATCGCAAGGACGGCGGGTTCCGGAGACCTGCTCTCCTGATGACCGATGCACGCCGGCGCAGCGGGACGGAGTAGACTATGTGTGGCGGCACAGCAGATTGGAAAGGCAAAACTCTAAATTATTCGTCCTCTCCCGGTGCAGGATCATAAGGACGGCAGGTTCCGGAGACCTACTCTCCCAATGATCGGTGCATGCCGGCGCATCGGGATGGAGTAGGATATGTGTGACGACGCAGCAGATTGGAGAGGCAAAACCCTAGACTTTTTGTTTCCTTTTTCTCCCGAGTGGCGACCGTATAGTTTATATAGGATAAATCAACGGTCGAACGTGTCACGAGACGTGCCACGATCTCTATATCTTGTAACCGTTTCCGAATTTTTAGAAAGCAAAAAGAAATAGAATGCAAAATGAGGCCATGTCTGCGCAAACAATTGGACCCAATTTCGGCATATTACTATTCACGTAGGTGTCGTGCACCCGAGCCGACGAGGGGAGCGTGTGTATTTTCCTCTTTCTCTCTTTCACATGAGTTAGTGGGGTGAAGCACACTCCACTGTTTAAGTTGGTGTCTTTCCACATCAACTTAGCAATTTGGTACTAAAAAGTTCCCACACCCTTTCTATATATAGGCCTTTGAGATTTTGAAGAATTATTCTCAAATAAATAGATCAAGCCCATGTATTCCAACAATGCCTGTTTTAACCGGCTTCTCTCCTAGCTCGCTTCAGAACTTACTTTTAGATACGTACTGTTTACTGGACGAACTGTATTGACCTCGTTTGGAATGACATAATTTAAGTCATTTTCATTTTTTTCTTATAGCTAAATGCCATAAATCAGAACCAAACAAACTGGTTTCTCGAAACCATTTCTCCAAATTCTTAAAACCACTTTTAAAAGCAGGTGAAGCTCAGCCGAAGCAAGTGCTTTAGCTTCTCAAATCCGTTTCCTTGAATTGTAATGGCCGCAACTACGCAATTGTGATCGTTCCAGGGCCAATGGCCCCCTGTACTGGTTGTCACACGAAGTCGGCTTTTGTTATCGAAAACTTGCATCATTTTATTCTATTAATTATTGTGTCAATGACGTGAAGATCTTGATATATAACACCTTATTTTACTGCCACAATAAGTTAGAAATTTCCAATACCATATAAGCAATTAATTCTATAATCAAGTGGAGTAAGATGCAAGCCTCTTCGGATAGGATTTACCTCGTGTACTAGTCTAGCTAGTAGCGAACTGTGACTTTGACTGACCTGTCGTCGTTGTCGATCGATCTCAATCGTTTGGATCGATGGTGTTCCATTCTACTTGATTACTTGGGATCAACTAGCTTAGGTGACATTTCTGTTTTCAAAGGAGCTTAATAATTAGGTGGCACTTGAGCTCAAGTTAAAACTCTACATGGAGTGATTACATAGAGAGCTCTACATATCAAAGAAAAATGACGTGTGCGCGTGGTGCGCAGCTATGGTCGAGTAAAAAGCGTTTGAACAAGTCCTCCCCGTGCATAATGACAAATACAAATTGACATATAGTATAGCACAACTTTGTGAAAAATATTATACTATCAGCTTATTTTTGTCAGATCAGCTGTGACTTTAGTTCGTAAGTCCGTTGGTACTGCTGTGCTAGCTTAGAAAACTTCGGCATATTTGATTAAAAGGCTGCTCTTGCATTTAAAGTTCTGCATAATAATAGTATAAAAGAGAATACAGCGCAGGCCCGGAGTGGGAGTTGACAAAATCCAGTCTACTGACTTTGATGCTCATGCCTACTACATTTCTGAAACGAATTTTCAAAGCCTGCAGTGGTAGTTGATTTAAAATATTTAATTATTGGCGGGCGATTTAATGCTCTTTCTAAAATTACAAAGCACAAAGTTAAAGACTTAAAAGTGCATCAATTGTGTGGTCTGCAAGCACCTATATAAAATAGTGATAAAGGACACTTCCAGTACATTGTTTATATAGACCATTTATAAGCATGTCTATGATATGGAAGCAACAATTGATACAGCATTCCTAATACACAATATCTAGCAATTAATTATATCGATTAATTTATTATTTTTCTCTCTTTATCTCCCACCGTAACATGGTAGTAGCACCCATGAAAGAGTAGTGGTTTTCTTTTAGATCATTTTAAAAATCACATCTTTTGTACCCACTACTACAGAACACTCCAGGAGGATGCATGGGAGTGCATCAGGCACTCGGTCACCGATGCCACTGGATTTCACCAGTAAAGCTCGTCAAAGATAGTGGCATGTGGGGAGGAAGGGGAGAGAGGAGAAAAAAGAGATGGTGAAGAGGTAGAATTGTTATAAATTACATGAAGGGAGACAGAGGGATATAAAAGTTCACAATGACATATATGAGAGAGTTGCAACTTTCTAATGGCATGGGGAAGATTTCAGACTTTATAGTGGCATATGTGTAAAGTGTTCACTTTGCAATGGTATGTATCTCATTAACCCTTTTTTGTTTGGTAGATGATTAATTTTGGCACAACTACCCATTAGCAATGTATGCCAAATCGTACTTTCTGTGCAATAAAAATCAAGCAACTAAGGTGAAGCAATGTTCGGCAAAAAACTTTTCATGACACATAGGCTAAGGGGTAGGGATGGCAGTTTCATTGATTAGGCAAGTACAAGGTTCTGATCATTGGACATGGCTCTGCTATTCTCTGATCATTCATGTTCACGTGCTCTAAAGGAAAGGTGCAACTATATATAACAACTATATATATATATATACACACACACACATACATACACATACACATGACAAATGTCATCATACAATCTCTTCTGAACTGTAGATGAATGGCCTTCTCGCCACGCTTAGCTCTTGATCTTGCGGGACCAAGGATCCCCCTTTCACAAGCATATCGTCTCGATAACGTGTCCCAAACTTAGCGAGGATTTTGTTTTGATTCGGGACTTTCGAGACATTTGGTACATCGCTGGTCTAGCTATCGACGACTCGGCAATGACCACCTTGCCGAGCTTACTTCTTGATCTTGTGGGGCCAAAGATGTCACAGATCTGTTGAGCCAATTACGTGCAATTGTACAACTGTGAACTAAGTAACTTCGTACTTCGAAACATACATCTTTATAGCAAGAAAAAAAACATAGTTCCCTCAATAAATTAAAATACCTAAAAGAAAAAAGGACGGAAAAAAAGACATCTAAAATTCAATGTCAAATAACAACACTTTTAAAAGGTTAATTGTTTGTATAACTATTTAACTACCAAACATAGTGTTGGTAAATGAAGAGACCCCAAATCTAAGTTGCTTGACTATTGTTTCTTGCTCATCTTTATTTCTTGGAAACATGCCTCCTACCGGAGGAGGTCGTGAGTCCATTGCATTGTAGTCTAGGCATGGCTCTTCGTCGTTGAGAAGAATGGTCGTCAAGTTCGGAGCTAGTTTCATCATGGCCCTCACAAATTTCATTTGTTGCTTTAGGGGCCTAAAACCAATAAATTCGAGTTCTTTCATTTGCCACCTGTTGGATCCTATGAATCTAGGCATCTTCCATGAAGGTTTCCTTGTTTGATCCCCATAAACATGTATTCTTCCATCCTCATTAAGTGTACATGGATGATCCCAAATTTGTGCAAAGCATGAAAAAACTTAGTTATATACTTGAGTATATAGTAGGATCCTAAGTTTGTACCCACACTACCTAAGTTTGTTCTAATTGTAACATGGGGTATCAGCAACATGCGGGATCAAAAAAGAGAACTAGTGCACAGCATTCCCAATGTAACATTGTGAGAATTGTTCTTAAACTATTTTTTTGGAAAGAAACTTGCACCATATTTATTCCATTATAAATATAAATGTTAAACGAAACCAAGGAAAAGGAATGAGCTCATAGTACCTCTATACTAAGTATCTCAACAGATGGAGCAGCTTCGAGGAGAACTATTGTCCACAAAAGGTCAAATTCAACATTGATTCCATGAATGTTAAGCTTCCTTAGTTTGTTGAATGCGGTCAAGAGTTGCTTTCCTTCTAGTCGTATCCAAATCTAATGAATTATCCAAATCTAATGAATTGATAGTAAAAATAACAAAAATGAAATGACACGTATGGTTTAAGAAAAAGAAGTGCTACTTTTATTGCATTAAGACATTTCAAGGCTAACATTTCATAATTAATCATATGCATCCCAACAATTATAAATGGTAACAACCATATATTTTTATTGCATTAAGACATGAAGCAGCTAAGACTCTTAACCTGTGCAACTTTAGAATGCATATTAATATTTATCTTGAATCACATATAGGTTTGAAGGACATCCACAATATAAAAGTTGTACTAATCAAATAAGAAACATGTTTCAGTGCACGAGAATATGGATACAAATACGAAATTACCTTTTCTCCTTGGAAGCTCAAGGTCAGAGTATGCATATTCGGGGCACCATATAGAACCCTACTTAAACTGAACTCTTGCTGACTAATTGTTGCAGCACAAATGAGGGACAATTCCTTAAGGGATGGGACACAACCCAAACGCAATGGGGGTACCGGAATGAAACCAAATATACCAATGGGGACACTCTAGCTTTGGAAGGCAGATCACATCAAGTCTCCCGAAGCGAGATGCCAAAATTTCGAGAACTTTGATTTTTGAATTCGGTGCCTTTATTTGCCATGACCATGAGGAGAAGGGGTCCACGGAGAGATCCCCGTTCTCACAATGCTCAAGACTTAGGTGCTGTAGTTCCTTACAACAGTCAAATAGGAGGTAATGCATATTCCATTCAGTAAAGCACACTTTAGTCAGATGGAGCCATGTGAGGCAATGCAGCATGCTAGGACGGGCACTGAACAACTCATTCACGGCCCGGGTTTGTTGTCGCATATCCTCATCTTCACAATCTTGAGGCCACTTCTCGTCAATAATGGCAAGATCTAGTTCTGTTACCACCCTACTGTCAATCGCGTCACCAACTAGCCGGCCAATGTCATGCCAGTCATTGCCTAACATGTAGAGCGTCAGGGATAGGTTTGTTACAGTGCATCTGATGTGAGTTAACCAAGAAACCCCTAGTAGCTTTGGTTAGGGATGACATTGCTTGAACCATGTGCTGTGCCTCAACCGGGTTTGGGCATGGAGCACACAAGAAATCCTTGACATCAAGCTTGAGCTCAGGAAGCAACCAAGGCAAGTGCCTCCACCGGTTCGACAGCACACTCGTCCTTGCTACGGTAAATATGTCCAATCTCCCCAAGATTGACAGTAGAATATCATCAATGAGATCGCTAAGTCTATCTGGGTCGTCTGTTTGCTGCAAAAAATAGCAAATCCTCTTATTTAGCTAGTGAATAACCATGTTAAGAAATTCTTAGTAATAGAGGGAAAAAACAAAAGGAATAGATAGTTATAACCATATTTGTGAAGAAAGAATATTACATCAGAATTTGTATATGTAATCAATCGTTTGATTTCATAGCAGTGTTTGTAATATGGGATTATCGTTCTATGAAAAGTTAGGAGTTCGGATAGTTGTATATAACAAAAGCGCAAACATAAACGCTCTGTTCTTGTGATAGAAAATCAGAGCAACTAGAGTAGAGAGGGCATAAAACTTATGTGGATGTGTTAGGTTTTTGATCTCGTGGCTAACCGTGTTAGCCCAAGTCTTAGGGAGGCTAACCACCTCCCTAATCTACACTATATATGTATTGCTACATTATATATGTATTGCTCAATCATTTGTAGATTGACCTAAGAATTTTATTTCGCTAGGGGAAATATGTGACAGATCCGTTGAGTCAATTACGTGCAATCTTGGTTGTGTTTGTACGGTCGATTTCAATTGTACAACTGTGAACTAAGTAACTTCGTACTTCGAAACATACATCTTTATAGCAAGAAAAAAAACATAGTTCCCTCAATAAATTAAAACACCTAAAAGAAAAAAGGACGGACAAAAAGACATCCAGAATTCAATGTCAAATAACAACACTTTTAAAAGGTTAATTGTTTGTATAACTATTTAACTACCAAATATAATGTTGGTAAATGAAGAGACCCCAAATCTAAGTTGCTTGACTATTGTTTCTTGCTCATCTTTATTTCTTGAAAACATGCCTCCTACCGGAGGAGGTCGTGAGTCCATTGCCTTGCAGTCCAGGCATGGCTCTTCGTCGTTGAGAAGAATGGTCCTCAAGTTCGGAGCTAGCTTCATCATGGCCCTCACAAATTTCATTTGTTGCTTTAGGGGCCTAAAACCAATAAATTCGATCGAGTTCTTTCATTTACCACCTGTTGGATCCTATGAATTACCTAGGCATCTTCCATGAAGGTTTCCTTGTTTGATCCCCATAAACATATATTCTTCCATCCTCATTAAGTGTACAGGGATGATCCCAAATCTGTGCAAAGCATGACAACACTTAGCTATATACTTGAGTATATAGTAGGATTCTAAGTTTGTACCCACACTACCTAAGTTTGTTCTAATTGTAACATGGGATCTCAACAACATGCGGGATCAAAAAAGAGAACTAGTGCACAGCTTTCCCAATGTAACATTGTGAGAATTGTTCTTAAACTATTTTTTTGGAAAGAAACTTGCACCATATTTATTCCATTATAAATATAAATGTTAAATGAAACCAAGGAAAAGGAATGAGCTCATAGTACCTCTATACTAAGTATCTCAACAGATGGAGCAGCTTCGAGGAGGACTATTGTCCACAAAAGTAAAATTCAACATTGATTCCATGAATGTTAAGCTTCCTTAGTTTGTTGAACGCGGTCAAGAGTTGCTTTCCTTCTGGTCGTATCCAAATCTAATGAATCGATAGTAAAAATAACAAAAATGAAATGACACGTATGGTTTGAGAAAAAGAAGTGCTCACAAGGCTAACATTTCATAATTAATCATATGCATCCCAACAATTATAAATGGTAACAACCAGATATTTTTATTGCATTAAGACATGAAGCAGCTAAGACTCTTAACCTGTGCAACTTTAGAATGCATATTAATATTTATCTTGAATCACATATAGGTTTGAAGGACATCCACAATATAAAAGTTGTACTAACCAAATAAGAAACATGTTTCAGTGCACGAGAATATGAATACAAATACGAAATTACCTTTTCTCCTTGGAAGCTCAAGGTCCGAGTATGCATATTTGGGGCACCATATAGAACCCTACTTAAACTGAACTCTTGCTGACTAATTGTTGCAGCACAAAAGAGGGACAATTCCTTAAGGGATGGGACACAACCCAAACACAATGGGGTACCGAAATGAAACCAAATATACCAATGGAGACACACTAGCTTTGGAAGGCAGATCACATGAAGTCTCCGAAGCGAGGTGCCAAAATTTCGAGAACTTTGATTTTTGAATTCGGTGCCTTTATTTGCCATGAGCATGAGGAGAAGGGGTCTACGGAGAGGTCCCCGTTGTCACAGTGCTCAAGACTTAGGTGCTGTAGTTCCTTACAGCAGTCAAATAGGAGGTGATGCATATTCCATTCAGTAAAGCGCACGTTAGTCAGATGGAGCCGTGTGAGGCAATGCAGCATGCTAGGACGGGCATTGAACAACTCATTCACGGCCCAGGTTTGTTGTCGCATATCCTCATCTTCACAATCTTGAGGCCACTTCTCGTCAATAATGGCAAGATCTAGTTCTGTTACCACCCCACTGTCAATCGCGTCACCAACTAGCCGGCCAATGTCATGCCAGTGATTGCCTAACATGTAGAGCGTCAGGGATAGATTTGTTACAGTGCATCTGATGTGAGTTAACCAAGAAACCCCTAGTAGCTTTGGTTAGGGATGACATTGCTTGAACCATGTGCTGTGCCTCAACCGGGTTTGGGCATGGAGCACACAAGAAATCCTTGACATCAAGCTTGAGCTCAGGAAGCAACCAAGGCAAGTGCCTCCACCGGTTCGACAGCACACTCGTCCTTGCTGCGGTAAATATGTCCAATCTCCCCAAGATTGATAGTAGAATATCATCAATGAGATCGCTAAGTCTATCTGAGTTGTCTGTTTGCTGCAAAAATAGCAAATCCTCTTATTTAGCTAGTGAATAACCATGTTAAGAAATTCCTAGTAATAGAGGGATAAAAACAAAAGGAATAGATAGTTATAACCATATTTGTGAAGAAAGAATATTGCATCAGAAGTTGTATCTGTAATCAATCATTTGATTTCATAGCAATGTTTGTAAGATGGGATTATCGTTCTCTGAAAACTTAGGAGTTCGGATAGTTGTACATAACAAAAGCGCAAACATAAACGCTCTCTTCTTGTGATAGAAAATTAGAGCAACTAGAGTAGAGAGGGCATAAAACTTACATGGATGCGTTCATTATTGTTTAGCTCCATGACTACTCCGATGGGCCTTGTACAAAGTACACGTCAGTCGCTACGATGTGTAATTATTAGGTAAAGAACCTCCTATTTACTCCGACTCCGACTCCAACTCGGACCGGGAGATGGACTGTGCGGCAGATCTGACACACAACCGTCTTTTATTATTTTCTTACGCTTCTTCCCCTATCATCACCCGGATCCTGAAGATCAATCGTTGGCTCCTATTCGGTAAGACAGGAAAGCAGGCCCTGAAAATCAACAAGAACTTCTAATCAGACGCAACGAATCTTGATACCCTTCTTTAAAATTTCTATTAGAATCGACGCGCCTGCTCCGACCCGGGCTAGGTAAGGTAGAGGCCGGTACCTTGCTCTACCGACGAGGGCACTCCGGCACGGCCGTGGGCCGTGGCGGAGACGGACTCACGATCATGTTGGAACCGAGATCAATTACACACACACACGAACACGGTGGTCGCTCGAACAATTGGCGCAGAGAACAGAGCACACAAGAACAGAGTAGTCAGGTTTTGGCGCTGCGCAAGACTGCATCTTTTGTGGTTTTTCTGGCCACCTTTTATTCAGCAAACACAAACGCAACTCTCAGAAACAAACCGGCCCGAGCTTCACGCCACACCACGCATGCACTCTGTCATGCCGACCACTGCGCGCCTTGACTCAGGCTTAGCAACCAACTAATCTCAACGCAAACAAAGGAAAGCAAAACGACTCGATCAGGTTTAAACTAACAGATCAGACTTGCCAAACGGCCCGGCCCGGTTACGAACTAGGCCTGACGGACCAGTGGTGTGGGGTGCAGTGTGGTCACATCTGCACGTTCCGGCTCGCATGGGTCTGGATTTGAGCTCTTTTTTCAAGCGGGCCTAATTTCAGATCATACTGGGCTTATCGTTATATTTTCCAAACTCGTAAAAATGTAGCTTGCATCTATATAGGTTTAGGCAACCGTGGACTATAGCAAGCTCCACGTCATCTGTACTCATTTACTCCACTATATAGCGCGTAGCGCTACCTGTCTCCAGTACAGCCACGTTGTCCTTCAAATCTGCGCCGTCGGATCGAGCTACGCAGCCCCAAATCCGGGTGTCGGTGGTAGTCTTCACAGCGCTGCCCTTTTAGTCTTCATAGATGCACCATAGTTGGATGGAATTACACCTCCATGCCACTGCATATAACGCGCGGGCCGTCCGATCGTCAGTCCAAATGTGATCTGGCCGTCCATCGAAAGTTATATATAAAAGAATTTGTTATGTTGCTTTCTCAACGAGGTGGAGGTTTCGGCGGGTTGGTTTGCTACGCTGGAACTCAGTTCCATGACCACAGTTCGAATCCTAGCCTCCCCTATTATGGAACCACAGTTCGAATCCTGGCCTCCCCTATTTTCCAGCTCTGTTCCAGCTCCATGACCACAGTTCGAATCCTAGCCTCCCCTATTATGGAACCACTGTTCGTGGCCTCCCCTATTTTCCAGCTCCTTGCTGTCTCTTTGCTTTTTTTTTTTTTTTCTATTTTCTTTTTTTCTGGACTGTCTAGAAATTCCAAAAAATAAAAAGTTGTAAAAATGGAACCATGGCTGCACAAAGAAGGTTCATAAAAAGTTTAGAAGTTTTTTGAAAATTTCTGAAGTTATAATAATTTTGAATTTTAAAAATATTTTTGATCTCTTTTTCTCTTCTATTTCTATTTTCAGGCCGTTTAAAAATTTCTAAAAATTACAAAAATAGAACCATGGTTTCAAGAAGAAAATCCATAGAAAGTTTAAATTTTTTTATTTTTTCAAATTATAAAACTTATGGATTTTAAACTTTGTTCTCTTCCATTTTCTTTATTCTAGCCATTTAAAAATTCACAAAACAAAAATTGGAAAAAAAAAAAGGGAACCATACTTGGGCGAAGAAGGTCCCAAAAAAGTTTTTTTGGGAAAATTTTTGAAATTACAAAGCTTTGCAATTTTAAAAACTTTTTCACTCTCTTTTTTCCCTCATCTATTTTTTTTGTATGCTGTTTACAAATTCCAAAAAAAAGTTTCCAAAATTGAAACCATGGCCCCACAAAGAAGGTCCATAAAAACTTAGATTTTCCTAAAAACATTTTAGATTAGAGCAATTTTGATTTTTATTTTAATTATTACTACTACTATATAGCGCGTAAGCGCTTTTGTAAAGGCAACAACTCGGGCTAGCCACGTCCCTGCAAAACGTCGGTCGTTCGATCGTCTCGGCCAATCAAATCGGGTCGTCCATCCTAAATTCTATTATAAAAATTCCTGTTTGCACGGCTCTGATACAACGTGGACTTTCTGCTCTGTTGGCATTCGGCTGCTGCCTTCAACCTCGCATCGTGGGTTCGAATCCCATTGACCCCGCTTTTCCAGTACAGTGTTTCCACTGCCTTTTTTCTTTTTTCTTTTTCTATTTTCTTTTTTCTATGCTGTTTAAAAATTCCAAAAAATATAAAGTTTATAAAAATGGAACCATGCCTGCACAAAGAAGGTTCATAAAAAGTTCAGATATTTTTCAAAATTTTTTAAATTAGAAAATGTTCAGTTTAAAACATATTTTTCGCTCTCTTTTTTCCTCTTCTATTTCTTTTTTAGGCCGTTTAAAAATTCTAGAAAAATTTGCAAAAATAGAACCATGGCTCCACAAAGAAGGCTCGTAAAAAACTTGGATTTTTTCAAAAATTGCTCTTCTTATGATTCAAGGAATTTTTCAAGCTTTTCTAAATTTTTCCTTCAAACCATATTCCTTAGGCTATGTTATCTAACCTGTGTTATGATGGCTGTATATATCTATTACTTGCAATATAAATTTTATAGTATTTTATAATTGATTCACTTCGCTTAATTAATCTAAAATTTTAAAATTACTAAGCCGTTGAAAAGGTAAAAAACCGCCCTCCCTTTTTTCGTGTAAGCCATTTAAAATTTAGGTAAAAAAACACGGGATTATAAAATATATTTAGTGCTTTGAATATATATTTTACTTACTTGATTAATGTAAAGTTAAAAATTACTAAGGGATGCACATAAAAAAGGGCCCGTTAGAACCTAAATGGCTGAAGTGCAACTACAACCAATACAACACACGGAGCTGACTCTCCACCGCGCGTGGGCCCCTCTAGTCAATAATAAGATAACATGTACAGTAGGTTATATGTCTCTATTATGACTATATAGAAAACATATTTCTATATAAGCTTTTTGTTTCTCGTGCTATAGTCAACTATGAGATTTGAGAAGTTGTGTGCCCTCAATAGAAGACTTAGAGAGATCGAAAAATGATTAAAAATTGGTTTTAAGAGTTTTTGAGAAGAAACACCGGGATCTTCAAAAAAAAGTATAAAACATCCTAGCATTTGGCCAGTAAAAAAGACAGATTTATAGCTATAGATTAAAAATCTAAATTCAACGCTTTACGTCCGACCCATTGGAGGCGCCGGAAACAGCAGGCTTGTCTCTACGGCCACAAGGTGAAGGGGAACACGGCTATGCTACGCTACCATGAATCAAAATTCTACCACGAAAACCCAGGACAACCTGCAAGTAGATGGTCAGATGTTGTCGACTGATGTGCAGTGCAACGAAAGAAGAGTGGATGAAGTTGCCTCCACCGGTTCGACAGCACACTCATCCTTGCTGCAGTAAATATGTCCGATCCCCAAGATTGACAGCAAAATATCATCAATGAGATCGCTGAGTCTATCTGGGTCGTCTGTTTGCTGCAAAAATAACAAATCCTCTTATTTAGCTAGTGAATAACCATGTTAAGAAATTCCTAGTAATAGAGGGGGAAAAACAAAAGGAATAGATAGTTATAACCATATTTGTGTAGAAAGAATGTTGCATCAGAATTTGTATCTGTAATCAATCGTTTGATTTCATAGCAGTGTTTGTAAGATGGGATTATCGTTCTATGACAACTTAGGAGTTCAGATAGTTGTACATAACAAAAGCGCAAACATAAACGCTCTGTTCTTGTGATAGAAAATTAAAGCAACTAGAGTAGAGAGGCATAAACTTACATGGATGCGTTCACTATTGTTTAGCTCCATGATACTCCGAGGGGCCTTGTACAAAGTACACGTCCGTCGCTAGGATGTGTAATTGTTAAGTGAAGAACCTAGTGCTGGGTTCTTCCCATTTATACTGCTCTCGCAGCGATTAGCCAACTTCCGAATCGAATCGGTAGGAAGGACATCGACTCCAACTCGGACTGGGAGATGGACTGCAGCAGATCTGAGACACAACCGTCCTTTATTTTCTTTCGCTTCTTCCCCTATCATTACCTGGATCCTGAAGATCAATCACCGACATCTATTCGGTAAGAAAGGAAAGTAAGCCCTGAAAATCAACAAGAACTCTTAATCAGACGCAACGGATCTTGATACCCTTCTATAAAATTTCTAGTAGAATCGAGGCGCTTGCTCTGACCCGGGCTAGGTAAGGTAGCACTACTACAGAACTGGGCTTCACAAGCGGGCTATTACAAGCGGTTAGGCGCGAACCGCTTCTGGCCTTAGCACCAGAAGCAGTTCGTGAGCAACGGGCGGGAGAGGGTTTCCAGAAGCGGTTGGTAACACCAACCGCTTGTGTTGACCAACCTCCACAAGCGGTTTGTGTCCCAAACCGCTTCTGAGTTATTACAAGCGGTTTGAGACACCAACCGCTTGTAGAGATATACATTTACACGCAGTTGGTGTCTCAAACCGCTTCTGGAAGAGGTCCCGCCCACCCATTTAAACTCTTTCTCCCTCCCCAAACTCGCAGACATGAGCAGGAAGGGCACTGCCTTTGTTCTTGGGGAGAGTCTTATCAAATTTTTGAATGTGATGATTTAGCTTCAAATTAAGTGAATCAAGGTTAGTAACTCCATGCTACCATCCTTCTCACCAAGATATTATTGTTTCTTTTGCATTTAATATGGAGAAAAAATTAATTTTGATTGTTGGGGGTTTTATCGCTACCTCACTCCATAACTTTAATTTTAGGCAAGACCATGATGTATTATGGTAGTTATTTTCTCCAAAAGTGTTCTTAGAATTAGAATCTTTAATGTAACACTCCTTCTCTTCAATCTCACTTCATAACTTTAATTTTAGGTAGGACCATGATAAATTGTAATTAAGGAGTTGTTTTTTGAAAAGTTGTTAGCTTTACAATCTTTAATATAACACTCCTCCATTAAATGTAACAATAGTAGATCTAGGTTTGGAAGAAAATTATTAATGTTTTATGAAATAAAATTGAAAAAAATTTAAAGGGACAAAATAATTAGTTAAATTAAGTTTAAAGGTTAAATTTGAAAAACCACTCCTTCCATCGCAAAATATATGGCATATAAATTCTTGGCACTATAAAACTTTTAATTTCGTTTCGATTATGTCTTGTAGAACTATAAAACTAACAACATGTTTGAGTAGTTTTAATTACAAATGTAACTATATGACATGCATATATAAAATAAGTATATTATTTATTACCTTTGATAATAGCCAAAACATGGAAACAATGACTTTTGTAAATACGTGTCAAAGTACTTTGGAATGGAATTTTGCTATAATGTAAATAACACTTTAGTGAAAGATCTTTGAAGGTATCTGAAAATTAGATCTTTGTGTAGATGAACTGGCAATGGATGTACAATGCGGACCGTCGCTCCAGAGAGTTCATTAATGGCGTGAAGGCATTTCTTGATGCATTGTTGCATTCTTGCCTCCGAATGACTTCATATGTTGTCCGTCGAGACGCAAGAATGAGAAGGAGCACTCCTAACGCTTTCGAGTTATGACCCATTTGATCACGAGAGGTTTCATGCCAAACTACACCTATTGGACCAAGCATGGCGAAATCTGGGGAGCGACCAGAAGGCGATGAAGAAGATGGTGAAGAAGAAGAGGTATTCAACAGTATGGCGGACACCACGCAATATTGTTCTGTAGAAGATACAGTCGGCGATCTTGGTGATGACGAGCTAGACCAGATGCTGCGTGACGGAGAGGGAGACTACACAGATGAAAGACAATTTGAGAAAGATAATTTGAGAAGTTTCAGCGCATGGTAGAGGACCACAGGACACCTTTGTACCCAGACTGTGGGAAGGGCCACAGGAAGCTCCGCACGACACTGAACTTAATGCAATGGAAGGTTAGAAATTGTGCGTCAGACAAGGAATTCGATGAGTTGTTATCACTCATAAAGAATCTGCTTCCAGAAGATAACACGCTGCCTGAATCTACATATGAAGCCAAGCAAGTCATATGTCCTTTGGGATTAAAAGTACAGAAGGTACACGCATGTCGTAACGATTGTATCCTATATCGCAATGAGTATGTGGATTTGGATGCTTGTCCAGTGTGCAAAGAATCACGTTACAAGACGAAGCGTGAAGACCCAGGTGAAATAGAGGGGGAGTGTAAGAAGAAGAGACCTCCTGCTAAGGCGTTGTGGTATTTCCCTGTGATCCCCCGATTAAAGCGTCTTTTTGCTAACAAAGCGCATGCCCAGATGGTGCGTTGGCACAAAGAAGGGCATAAGGATGACGGGATGCTTAGGCACCCCGCTGATGGGTCCCAATGGAGGAAAGTCGATCGAACATTCCCAGACTTTGCAAATGAGGTGAGGAACATAAGGTTTGGGTTGAGTACCGATGGTATGAATCCTTTTGGCGACCTGAGCAGTAGCCATAGCTTTGGCCGTTGTTAATTGTATCTATAACATTCCTTATTGGTCGTGCATGAAGCGAAATACATCATGATGCCATTGTTGATCCAAGGCCCGGCAACCGGAAAGCGACATCGATGTCTATTTGAAACCATTGATGGAAGAACTTGTAAAGTTGTGGGAGGATGGTGTACGGGTATGGGATGAGTACAAGAGGAGTATTTCACCCTATGTGCCTTGTTGTTCGTAACCATCAACGATCGCCCGCTCGGTAACTCATGTTCGCAATACTACCAAAGGATATAAAGCACGCTTGCAATGCTTATATGAAACCGACAGCATGTACCTGAAAAACTCTCGAAAGATTGTGTACATGGGCCATCGTAGGTTTCTTCTAAAGAGGCACCCATTGCGGAAAAAAGGAAGGTATTTTGATGGGAAAGCAGACCGTCGTGATAAGCCTGAGCATCGTAGTGGCCCACGGGTGTTTGCCATGGTAAAAGATCTTAAAATAGTGTTTGGAAAGGGTGCGAAAGCAAACTGTCCCGAACGAGGAAGGTCGAGCACCCATCTCGGAAAAAGAGATCAATATTTTGGGACTTGCCTTATTGGGAAGTTTTGGAGATCCGTCACTCACTTGACTTCATGCACATCACGAAGAATGTTTGCTTGAACCTGTTAGGATATTTGGATATGTACGGCAAATCGAAAGATACACTACAAGCTCGGAAGGACCTATAACTTTTGGAACTAAGGGATGGTCTACATCCAGAAAAGAGAGAGAAAGGACATTATCTAAATCCCGCGAGCTACACTCTAAGCAAAGAAGAGAAAAAAAGCATGATAGAGTGCTTGAACAGTGTGAAGGTCCCTTCAGGATACTCGTCAAATGTGAAGAGACTCATAAACATAAAAGAGAATAAAATCGTACACCTAAAAGCTCATGACTGTCTTGTACTGATGACACAGTTGCTCCCAGTGGCTGTGAGAGGTATTTTGCCTGATTGGGTCCGAGTGACAATCATAAAGCTGTGTACCTTTTTCAACGCGGTTTCGCAGAAGGTCATCGATCCACATAAGCTAAGTAAGCTACAAGATGACGTGGTACAGAGTGTGGTCAGCCTTGAGATGATCTTTCCTCCTGCATTCTTTGATATTATGGTTCATCTCACTGTTCACATTGTTAGAGATATAGGTATTCTCGGGCCCGTGTTTCTGCACAGCATGTTTCCTTTCGAGAGGTACATGAAAGTCCTAAAGAAGTATGTCCGTAACCGTTCACATCCCGAAGGATGCATTGCGGAGGGTTATGGGACAGAGGAGGTGGTTGAGTTTTGTTTGGATTACATTGAGGATCTACATCCCATTGGCATCCCTATACCACGCCATGAGGGGAGACTACGGGGAAAAGGGACACTAGGACGGAAAGCAATTGCATCGATGATCTCCTGACTTTTAAGCAAGCACATTTCACTGTTCTGAAACAATCAACCGTTGTGGCCCCGTATGTCCTTCAGCATAAGAGTATACTACGCCGTGAATTCCCAGGAAGGTCCGAAGATTGGATCACAGTGAGGCACATGGATACTTTCGGCGCTTGGTTACAAAACTACATCCTTGTCAACGGGTCGAGAAAATGAGCAGTTGCAATGCTCGCTCGGATGCCATCTAGTGAAATCGTCACATTCAAGGGCTACGAGATAAATGGTTACACCTTCTACACAAAATGCCGGGATACCAAGAGCACCAACGAGCAATGGTGTCCGTATAGGCGCCACTAACAACAAAGACAATGTGGACACATATTATGGTTACATAGAAGAGATATGGGAGCTCGACTATGGACCATTGAAGGTCCCTCTGTTTAAGTGCCGTGGGTCAAACCGACTTCAAGCGGCGTGAAGATCGACAAATACGGCATGACAACCGTGGACCTTCTGAAGTTGGCTATAAGCGCGAACCATTCGTCCTTGCCAGCGATGTGAGACAGTCTTCTACATAATGGACATGTCAAGCAAACCAAAGAAACACGGGGAGAAGCAAAAGATTGCGATAGTAAGCCAAAGCGACACGTGGTTCTCGAGGCAAGCGAAGGATTGTTGGTGCTGAGGACATCACAGACGAGGAGGAGTACAATCAGTTCGACGAGCTCCCTCCCTTTGCGGAAGATGTCGACATAAGTGTCCTAAATGTAACTGAAGTCGATGCTCTTTACATACGTCGCGATCACGACGAAGAAACACTTGTAAGGACAAAGTGATCATTAATTCATTGATAAAATATTTTTTGAATGGACTCACTAATTTTTGTAGGGACTAACTAATTTTTTGATGCACTAAGTAATTTTTGGATGGACTAACTAATTTTTCAAAGCACTAAGTAATTTTTTATTGCACTAACTAATTTTTTATTACACTAATTAATTTTTCAAAGCACTAAGTAATTTTTTATTGCACTAACTAATTTTTCAAAGCACTAACTAATTTTTTATTGCACTACCTATAAGAGGAAGGCAAAGCAAAAATTAAAATCAGGGCGGAATGGCTCGAACCAGCGTCGCCATGCAGTGAGCCCACACTCAGTCTTGCTCGCTAGCCGAAGGAGGAAGATTTATCTTAACCAATGCAGGCGTCAAATCCTTTTGACTCTTTCCACTCTACAAGCGGTTGGTGATACAAACCGCTTGTAGAGGTCCCTCCATCGCTTCGTCGCCTTGTTGTGAGGACCTCTGCAGCGATTAGTGATCTGAACCACTCGTAGAGGTCCCTCCTCGCCGCCGCCTTGTGTGAGGACCTCTACACGTGGTTGGTTATCTGAACCGCTTGTAGAGGTCCCTCTCTCGCTCGCCGCCAGCTGTGAGGACCTCTACAAGCGGTTGGTGATACGAACCGCTTGTAGAAGTGTATCTCTACACGCGGTTGCTATTACGAACCGCGTGTAGAGATCTTATTACAAGGGGTTGGTGGTTCCAACCGCTTGTAGAGGTGCTCTTATAAATATGTCTCGCCTTGGCGGGACACACTCTCCAAATTTTTCTAAGTCCCCGCGCGCGCTCTCTGCCTCTGTCGTCTCGCCATCGACCTCCCAGCGCCGCCGCCGAGCCTGTCGCGCCGTCGCCGTCGCCGGTCGTCTCCCAGCGCCGCCGTCGGAAGGCTTAGGCCGCCGTCGCCGTCGAAGTCGAGGTCGTCTCCCGTCTGCGCGCCATCGACCGCCACTTGTCATCTGCGCGTGCCGAGCCCCACTGTCACCGCGCCGTCGCCGTCGAAGTCGTCTCCCCGCGCCGCCGTCGACCGCTGCGTGCTCCTCCATCCCGAAGGGCCTAGGTTACCCCTCCTCTGCTTACACGCGCTCTGTACACTCGCCGCCCACAAAGTGTTCGACAAAATGTCCCTAAGGGCAAAAGAGGTGTTCAACAGTGTGAGAGAGAGAGCGTGAGAGACTGAGAGAGAGTGAGTGAGAGAGAGTGAGAGAGAATGAGAGAGAGAGAGAGTGAGTGAGAATGAGAGAGATGGAGAGAGAGTGAGTGAGAGAGATGGATAGAGAGTGAGTGAGTGAGAGTGAGAGAGAATGAGAGAGAGAGATGGAGAGAGAGAGAGTGAGTGAGAGTGAGAGAGAATGAGAGAGAGAGAGTGAGAGAGATGGAGAGATAGAGAGAGAGAGAGTGAGTGAGAGTGAGAGAGAATGAGAGAGAGAGAAAGATGGAGAGAGAGAGAGTGAGTGAGAGTGAGAGAGAATGAGAGAGAGAGAGAGATGGAGAGAGAGTGAGAGACAATGAGAGAGAGAGAGAGATGGAGAGAGAGTGAGTGAGAGATGGAGAGAGAGTGAGTGAGAGATAATGTCAGTGAGAGAGAATGAGTGAAAATATATTTTTTGTTATATATTTTTCTTTTACAATTTAACGAGTTGCCATACTTACTAATTAAACAATATTTCATAATAACGATAGATGGCGACACCAGGACGTGGTGATCCTAATTTCGAGATGGATGAAGCGTTCATGCTAGACGAGATCGATTATGGTAGCAACTTGGCCGCCAATGAAGGTGATGCCAACGTTGTCAACACCGCTGTCTGTGGATCCAGTGATCCCGTTGACGCTGAGGGAAGTGAGGTAATGCCACGAGAATTTGGACAAACCATTTAGCCATATTTAACCAATTACTATAAATGGCTCTGACATGAAAAATTCACATCTCTGTCCATTTTCAGCCCGGTACATCGAGCACCCAAACCAAGCGAGGACCTAACAAGAAGCCTGCTACAAAGTTTGTTTTCACCAACGTCGACAATGACGGAAGCCGATTGCTCCTCATGCTGCGATGAGGCCGTTTAACAACTCATGTGGTTTCCACGTTAGGGATCATGTCGATTAGCATCAAGAAATGGATGAAGTTCCATAAGCCACCAAGGAGCTCCTTTGGAAAGATATCAAGGAGAACTTCAAATTTCCCGAAGGATACGAGAACAAGGTTAAGAGATATACTTTGAAGAAGATGACAACCCAATTTCAGTTGTGGAAAGTTCACCTGAACAACAAGTATGTCAAGAAGGGAGAAAAGCCAGACTTCAACCAACATCCCAAGCTGGCAGATCACTGGGATGCATTTGAAGAATACAAATTGTCAGAGGAAGGACAGGCCGCGAGCCAACAGAACAAGATCAACGCTGGGAAGAAAAAATACCACCACCATCTTGGCACCGGTGGTTACGTCAAGGCTGTACCTAAATGGGAGAAGCGGGAAGAAGAACTAGTGGTCAAGAATATCACGCCTGCTACTGCTGAATGGGAATTTCGCCTGCGGAATTGGTTCATGGCTCACGGAGGGACCCTTGCAGACGACGGTAGCTTGTTGATGCCACCGGGAGCGGAGGATGTTGGAAACAGAATTGTCGAAACCGTCGACATGTCTCGCTCCGGTTCCTTTGTGACAGACAGGGAGAATGACGAGCTCACACGTGCACTTCAAAACCACGAGCACCGGGGCGGACAAGAGGAATGGGATCGTCCGTGCCATGGAAATACGGTTTCTCCAAAGATGCCGATACGTCTGAGCCGGTCAAGAAGCAAAAAAGGAGTCATCTGAGATACAACTTCTTTGGAAAGGGAGCTCAGAGCAACTCAGCGAGCATCGAGAGATTGTTGAGCAAAAGCTGCGGCGGCACTCGGTAAACTTCAAGGAGCGGTACAAGCAATACACGAGGCCATGGTTAGCCCGCCCACCTCCGCAGCGACGGAGTAGCAGCGTCGAACGCCGCCGCACTTTCTACGGACTGGGGCGATCTGCGATGGACAGACATCAAAGTTCGCCGGAGTGTGAGCTACACATTGAGCGATAACCTCTCCACCAAGGTGGCTTATGGCATGGCGTGCCGGTAGAGCCAGGCCGGCTTTTTTCCATCGCGAGATCTGCGCCAGTTACTCGAAGGTCACAGTGGAGGAGGTGTCGGCGGCTATGAAGATCTCTGCTCGAGATTGCTGGAGGGATGACATCACCAAGCTTGGGACAGCCCTCCACGGAATCATTCTCTGGCGAAAAAGGTACATCATATTTCCAAAAGCGTGGAGGTAACCTCTCCACCAATAGAAATCCAACAATTGAGTGACCAGAAGAGACCATAACTCAAGCTGCAGCGACAAAACACGCCTCCTCCTACATCACCTCAACGACATGCCTCGTCTCCAATCTGAGCACTCCGCCTCCACCTCCTGCTCCACTGGCTTGGCTCCACAATCTCCTCCAAGGAAGAAACTCCAAGTCTGAAGGACCAGTTCTCGACGCTACCCCCTCCCAAGAAGGCCAGTCTAGCCGGTCAACACGATCGTCAAAGGAACCTCCGAAAAGGGCATACGACATGACGGTGAGGAGACACGAGCAATAGTTCAAAAGGAAATTGAGACACACTTCGCACCAAAGGTGCCACCTCCCAAGCGCAGACGATCCGAAAGCTGCAGCCCACTGCGACATGCCGTCAGCCTCTCTTCTGTCTCGACTAACTCTGAACGCACAATAGCGAAGGCTGCAGTGAAAGGGAAGCGGGCTAAGGCGTGGCGGCACCTAAGAAGATAGCCCAAGATTACCACTAGAGGAATTCTTGAGAGAGTCGGGGCGTCTTCTACGCTGCTGACTATGGGACTAACAGATGAGCTTCCAACGACAGAGGTCGGTGGCCATATAAAATTTGGGCAAAGAGTTGGTTGCACCGAAAAAGATAAGGGATCGCCAACCAAGATGCGACAATTTCATGAATGGTACATGGAACAGTCCGCTCAAGGAAGAACAATGTTCCTACCGTATAAAAAGCGAAGATTTCTATCGTGGGGATGAACTCATATGGATGGAATTCGACGACATCTACCAATTTTACCATCGAGGCGCCGTCAACGTGTCTCTAATGAGCTCTTGGTGTCGTAAGTATTTCCACTAATGATTGAGTTTACCATATATATGTGTTCATTTCGCCGTAGTTCGATCGCAAAATCTAATAACTCATCCCTTTGTATGTAGAATGGAGATACAACGATGTAGAAGAGAGGCTATCTTCAACATCGGCTTCATTGACCCATCAATTGTCAACGAGCCTAGCAGTACGCATAAGCCAAAAGAAGTTGAAGAATACATCTTTGAAGGCTCTTTTCGACCGATACTACAAACCGCACATATACGCCTTCAACTTCCATTACGTATATATACATGTCATCACACAACCTCTCGTTTATCTTTTTTCAAGACATTCCTAATATGACTAATTACATATATGTTGCAATACTTATATATGAATAGGTTTCACTGGATCCTACTTATTATCAATGTCGATAGTGCGATCATCATTGTGCAAGACTCAAGAAGAAAACCACAACAAGATTTTCAGTTTATCATTGATATTCTAAACAGGTAACATTGAGATGCCAAGCTATATATATATATATAAGTACTTCAAATACTCATAATTACTATTCATATAATAACGCATGACAGGACATTCGCCACGTTCCGAACGAAGCATAAAGGAAAAAGTTCTAGGAATCAATTCATAGTGAAATCCAGCACTCGAGTACGTACTACAAAATATCAATTAAATAATATATATGGCGTAAACATTTATCTTCTCAAGCCAATTAATTAATTGCATTCTTTTCAAATATCACTCTAGGTTCTACAGCAAACGGCCGGAAACAACTTATGTGGCTATTATGTGTGCCTCTACATGCAAAGTCTTACTCACGGCGATATGCGACAACGAGGTGCGTGTGTGTTAAAAACAAATTTCGTAATACACTTATACTTGACGTGTTCAAAGATTTATTCCTTCGTTTCTTTTCGTAGCCCGGCATCGATGAGACGGGCGTGATCCCATCGCATTAGGTTGAAACAATCCAAGAACAACTTATTGGCTTCATTGTCGATGAGATTATATCCCCTAGAGGCGAGTTCTACGCAAAGGCATGGAGAGATGGCCCTTCAATAAGGACAGGTGAACTTACGGAATCTTCGTCGATGGCCGCAAAGAGCGATGCACGCAGGAAATGATCTCAAGATCACCACATTTGTACTCTTGAAAAGTCAGAAGCGCTTGTCGATCATCATTTTATGTATTGTAAAACATATATATATATATATATGCATTAAATTTGTAATTAAATTATAAGCTCATACTATTTGTGCAAATAAACTACTGGTTTTCTCAATTATAATATATATTTAATTATGCGAAATAAATTTGTAGTTGTATTTATTTTTATTGTCAAAATTCATATTTGAAAGTCTAGCTCAAAAGGTCATATGTAGTATCGGCCTCTCCATAAGCGGTTTGTAACAACAACCGCTTGTGGAGAAAGCACACGTGGTGTCTCCCCACCCACGATAGAAGGCCTCTACAAGCGGTTGGTAACACCAACCGCAGATTTGCCCCCACGTGGTCGCTCAGCTGCGCTTCTGGCGCCTTCAAACCGCTTGTGGTCTTTGCACCAAGCGGTTGAATCATGAGTGATACCTCTGGGTATCACTCTCGATTCTTGTCTGCTGATTCGATAACCGCTTGTGAAAGCGGTTACGAACCGCTTGTGTAGCACTGTTCCCTGGTAGTGTAGAGGCCGGTACCTTGCGCTAGGGACAAGGGCACTCCGTCGGTGGTGGCTGCTCGGCTCCGTCAACGGAAGCGGGCGTGTTTGCAATGGAAATTTGGAAGAGAAGAATTTTTTATTTAATATTTTTTAAATCTTTTTTCACAAATACTCATAGAAAATATGAAATAGCAAAAATGGGCGCCCGTCGTCCCAGGCACGGGCGACCAGTCCAGTGGCCGTTAGGGGGGTAACCCTGGGAGGGAGCCATTGCGTAGGCCCCACCTATAGTCCAGTATAGGGGCGATCGCCCTATACTGGGGCGATCGGTGCAAAAGACGTGATGCATCATTAATTGGTGAAGATTTTCTATAAAAATGTATTATTAACTTCCAGAACTCCGTATAAAACCATGAGTGCCTCCTTGTAATTCCTCTTCTATATATATGCAATTGCAAGTAGGGCCTGCATTTTCTATGTATTCAATTGCAAGTATGTCGGGACCCGCTAAACGGAGTCGAGTCCCTTCCGTGCTTTACCTGTACTAGTCTCTAAATCAAGTATGGTTTGATTGCGCACTCACCCTCGTACTCACTCACCCTTCTAGATGAAGATCAAACTAAGGATCCTTATGAGTGTCATGAAGATAAGGATCCAGACTACGGTGGTCATGATTAAGTCTAAGGCGGTCTTCCAGTTGTTTGCAAGATTGCATAGCTGCTGGATGATCTTTTATTTGTCATTAAGCTTTTCGCGATCGATGTCGATTGAACTCTGAATCTTTTTGGAGTGTACTATGATATTTGGCCTAATTGGCCCTGCTGTAAGCAAATCGCCGAAAGACGCTAATTCGGATATGTAACGATGAAACTTCTGTGCCGCTTGTATGTAAGTGATCTGGCTATGTAAAAGTATGCACTAGCCTACCGATTCAGAGACTAGTGCAGAAATCACAGTGTTCTCAAAGACAAAGAATTGAGGGCTTACATCACAGGTTTCCTTGTTTTGTTTTTTTTCCTCGAACGGTGGATGTTGCTGTTGGGGTTAAAGAATTTTTCTTAAATACGCCAAAGGAAAGAAGGAAAATAAAATGAAACCAGTGGATTCTATTATTAGGGAATTGGGATTTATGTCTTTTCTTTCTTAAAAAAATTGTATGACAATTTTTAACTGAGATCTAGAGAGGACCAAGCATTGACTGAACAACTCAATGTATGAGCATGAGCACCAATCCTCGAAGTGATAGGTCCACTTAGCAGTTTCAATATTAGAGCCATTTACAATGCCTATATTGAGCCACACAGTTTTACTCTCCGTCGATTTCCTTTCCCATAGATGTGCCACCATGTTTTGATATTCTTTTTTTTTAATTTTCCAACAAAATGAGGCTGTTGCGAAGACATTGAATTTCTTGATGATTAAGGCATGTAACGGAAATTTCAGAGGATATGAAGCATTGGAAGAGGGCGCGCAGTGCTTGGAATTCCTCATAACCCTCGGCATTTTTCAGCTACCCTCCTTTTTGAAACTGCTTTGGTAGCTTTACAGGAAGAAGGTATTTGGATGGATGATTTGACCATTTTTCTTGTAGACTCTTGACCATAATGGCAAATGTCCCTTTGTATGCAGTTATATTGTTGTCACTAAGGATATATTCAAGCAGATGGATGTGGTAGTAATGGCTCCGATATTGAACATTCAACACATCTTATATATATTAAACTAAGCATAACGGTGATTAACAAATGTTCTTCATTGTTCGTGTTCGGTACATTTGTTGCCATAGTGTGTATAGCTTTGTTAATTTTTTGTATTTTTCTTTGGCTTCTGCTGGGTTATTTCAATAGCACTAACCTACCTCTTCGAAGTCACCAAGATTCTCAGACGCTTTTTATGTTGTTATCAAACAATTCGGATCGATACAATTATTTTCTATACTATCCCTGACCTCATTATATATAGGTGATGTTCCATCAATTTCGTCTAGCTCTTTCTCTAATTTGGCATCATGGGTCTACATACCACAACGTTGTGACCTTTTCCAGGTCAATAATAAGGATGTGCCTTTCATATTAAGTTTTATGAGTATTGAGCATGGAAGAAAATAGCTTTCTTATTTTGCAGACCTGTGCATTTTCACATATGCAGATCACAGATCTGGGCCTTTCTTATCTTAGACATAAACAAGTCTTAACTTTTCCCATTCCTTACTGGATGGTCTTTCCCTTGGTGATTAATCCTTCATGTTTGGTGTTTTATGGGTCTACTCATCGCCAGTGGATTGTGCTATGAAGAAAAGTAGACATAGATTCGTTTCTTAGTTCACTCACAGGATTTACGAGGTAGTATTTCTTTATTTGCTAGCCTGAAATAGCAAATATCCCAGCTGTACGTTTGCTTTGCTACTCCTACATGCTGTTTTTTGGGTTCGTTCCTGGACTGACGCCCGAGTGAACGATGTTTTTCTTGCTAAAAAATGGATCAATGTGGCCTGCTCGATTGGATGCCTACCCCTAGAGATAATACATGTTTTGAAGGCCCAGAGGTGTGGCTTTGTTGATTCTTTAACAATGTCTGATGCTCTAGGCCTTTGAACATGGTTTTCCATAATTCTATAATTATAAGGGCTACAAGTAAGGATAATTATAAGGGCTACAAGTAAGGATGTCAATGGGTATGGGTATGGGTAAAAACCCACGGGTAAAAACCGTTTGGGCATGGATATGAGGTATTTTTTTACCGACAGGTACGGGTATGATGGATTTATGTACCCGCGGGTATTTTTTTCACGGATATGGTTTCCAGGTATCTATACTCATTACCTGTTACCCATAAACTAACATGTGGCTCTATTATCACGCACGGTCACTTTTCCAGCCTAGCCGCGCATCATAAGCCCCCAGTCGTCCGCTTTAATTGTTGGACGGTGGCCTAAGTAGCTGCGTGGTCAAGGAGTCTCGTCATCGGATGGCTCGTGAGCACAACCTAGAGACATTGAATCCTAATCACCCGAAACGCCCAAGCGACTTGCAGCAGCGATCAAGAGGGCGACCATGAGCGGTGACTACGACGGCGACGAAAACCGCCGGTGACGGCGTGGCAAGGCTACGTCATAGGGCGCTAAGGGACGCGCGCGGGGCGGTGGAACTGAGGTGTTCGCGCGCTGCAGTGGATCTGAGGCGCTCGCGCGCGGCAGTGGAGCTGAAGCGCACGCGGCGGTGGAGCTGAAGCGTGATGGCGGCGCCGACGACCACACGTGACGGTGGCGACGTGCACGGCGCCTTCAACTCGGCCAAGGTACATGCCCTTTCCCCGATTTGGATTTTAGGGTTTCAGGAATTGGGGATTTTGAATGCGACGGGTTTTGAGACGAATTAGGGTTCTCCTAATGCATTCTCGTCCTGAATCTTCACAAACTTAGGCCTAATTTGGCTTGGATTTGGGATTTAGGGTTTTGGGATTTGGGGGAGAAATGGGGAATTTTTCTTATTGTGGCCGATTGTTCTTCTCCTTTGCTTAGCGCTGATTCATGAGTCCCGAGCCAAACTAGAATGGGGAACTTTAGGGTCCTTAAATTTTGGGCAAAATCGGGCTAATCCGAATTAGGGTTCTTAAACTCGAATAGAATTTTTTCTTAGGGTTTTATTTGACCGATTCCCCTCCTTCTAATTTCTTCATTACCTAGACTAACAACAATCAGAGTCTAAAAGAAATTAATCCGACACAAATTAACATTAATTATTCTGATTTAATTAGTCTGACATTAATCAAGATTAATCAAGTCCAATCTGTTACCAACAGCATCAAAATTAATCGGGCGGGCGGATGATCGGGCACGCGAATGTTCCGGTGCATGTGAATACCGGCCGGGAGGGTAATCGGGTACCCGTCGGGTATCGGATATCCGATGGGTACAGATATGGGTATAAATCCATACCCGCGGACGGATATGGGTAAGTGTATGGGTCGGTTTTTTCTACACAGATACAGGTCTGTGACCCCTCTACTCGTGCCCGACCCGCCCGATTGCCATCCCTAGCTTAGCTACAAGACCATGAGCCGTACCGTACAAGGGGGATGGGTACGATCCTAGCCTAGGAAACATGTACGCCCAACCCAAGGTGTGGGCTCCGAACGAGGACCGAGCAAGAGATGGTATGACTCATGTAAGGCTTCAATGCAGTCCCGTTGTGGGAAATGTTCTTATCATGGAGAGAATCTCGTTCTCTTCACTGTTTCAACAAATTCTCTTCACCGTTTTTTTTGAAGCAATTCTCTCTTCTATTCTTTTTAGGAAGGATTCTCTCTTCTTTTTCTACATTATTTTCTTTGAAAAAATGCTATTGGAGATGACGAAAAATAAAAGGAACGAATAGGAAAAAAGGGAATAGGAAAGAAAGCAAAATGAAGTGAAAATGGTTAGAAATGGTCTAAGGCAATGTTGAGAATAAACCTGTTGCATGGTCATGTATTTGTCTTCAACACATTATATTTTTTTTACTGCATTAGTAAGTGATGAGTGTGTGCAGCTCACGCTGTAACTAGCACTTTCCAGCAGCATTGTCAGGTCGGCCAGTAACAGAGAAGCCAAAGTCAATTTTACTTCTATGTACGAAGAAAGTAGAAGCTTGTAATCTAGCTAAAGCTTAGCTGTTAAATTAAATTAGTGATGTCTAAGTTGGTAGTATTATAGTCGGTTCAAGTTCTATAAACAGAACCTGCATGTATCAGTTTATACGCTAATTAAGCCGAGGTGAATTAATGGGCGTGTTTGGTTGTCTGGCCGCGCGTGGCCTGACTCGCGTGAGTGCGTTGACCATGCGCGGCCGGCTGTTTGGTTGGCTGCCCGGATGACACGGGCCAGGCTCCTCGGCTGCAAGACAAGGTAAAAAACAACGCGGAGGCTGCATACAGGGAAACGCCGGCTGGACTCGTTTCCAGCCAGCCAGAACCGACGGGTGCATGCATGGGAAGGTGCAGCCATCCAATCACGCTGTAAAAGAATTTCTCTGTTTCAAGTACTGCCCAAATATTAACTCCAGATATAACCCATACAAAACCAGGTGACGTTCGTACCTAGCTAGCTGGCGATCCCAGATGCTGTGCGGATCGAATCGCGCAGAGGCAATTGACACTAGCACAGTAGCACTTGCGCCAGTGATGTGGCACCCCACGACGCACGTACGTACGAGCCGGGGGCGGCCGAGGCAAGTGTGCGCGTACGCCCCGGTCAGGTTCGTGGCCCAGGCCCGTGTATCGTGCATGCCGGATAGCTGTAGCGTCGAGTAAAGAGCCCAAATGGGCCGTGGCCCGTGGGGCTCTCTCTGTTGACTACCATCAGAGCGTAGCTTAATGCGTTGTGGGCCAAATGGGCCGTACCACTGAAAAAAATTTCTCAATGAACATTTCGGCTCCCTTAGCATCCCCGGCCTTACCATCTCCGACTATTTTTTTCTTCATTTCGTTCTTTTTCTATCCTATTCTCTTTCCCTTCATTTTTTACTGTTTTTAACGGCATCCCTTCAATGATATAGAGAAAGCAGATAGAATCCCTTCCTAAAGGGAGTGCAAAAGAGAATTCCTTTCGAAAAGGAACAATGAAGAGAAACTGTAGGAACATTGAAGGAAACGAGATTCCCTTCGTAACGGGAACTAAAACGGGACAGAACTTCGTTGGAGATGGTCTAATGGTGTGTTTAGTTGCCTGGCTCCAGCCTAGTCTAACCTCATGTTTGGTTGCCTGCGCGCTGGTCGGAGTCAAGCCAGGGTAATGCAAAATCACTATTCAGGCCTGGATCGCAGGAAACACTTGTTGCGACTGTTTCTCCCAAGCCAGTCCGGCGCGAACTTCTTCAACGGTCGGGCGGAGCGACGCGCGCAGGCGTAGTAGCATCTTGGTGAAGCTAAGCATCGATGACACAGAAGTCGGATCCGATCTGCTGGCGGTCGAGAACTGGATCCAGCGGCGACGGAGGTCGAGGAGCCCAGATCTAGCGGCGGTGAAGCTTGGGGCCATCGGATCCGACCAGGCAAGTCGCGGTGGCAGATCCGGCGGAGGAGGCGCAACATCTTGACCGGTAGAGAGAGACGCTTGATGGCGTGGGAGGAGGATCTGGGAGCTGAAATGAGGGTGCGACGATGCGGGAGGAGGTCGCCGGAGCTCGGGACGGTGGGCTCAGGGTGGTGCTCGTGGCGGCAACCAAACGTCAGCTCCACCAAGCCTGGTTGAGGTGGTGCAGGGCAACCAAACAGGGGCACAGGGCACCCGCACAACCTCAGCACAGCTCTGCCGGGCGGCTGGACTAGGCTTGGCGCGACCGGCAATCAAACAGGCCATAAGTTCCTATGGCATAGTCTTTCTGCCCCTGTGAATATATTTTCATAATGTATTAAAGAGGGCCAGGGGCCCACGGCTAGCATTATCTGCTTTTGATCACCTAAACAAGGCCTTGAGGTAGCTAGCCAATGCATGATCCAAGATTAGTCATTTATGGATCAGTTGATGCTGGCTAGTGTTGCAGCCATAAGCTCCTAGATGAGCGGCTTTGCCCAGCTAGCTTGCGTTAATTGCATCCGCTAGCCTGCCAGGGATTTACTCCGTAATTAGTGCAGGCAGCAAGCAGCTACAGCCTCCTATTTCTAGCCTGCAGCTACTCTGGTCACGGGGGATTCGATGATTAATTTGCTCCAAAATTGAAAGATTAATTGATGATTTGCCCCACATATAAGTCCACAACCTACATATCATAGGCACGTACAAAGACACATACTATCATCAAATTTACCTTAACTTTGAAACATATCATCAATTATTTCTCTATATTTAATTTGGGTGTGTTAATGCATGTCAGTACGTAGTGCCAGTGTGTGTGCATGATTCGGAGGAGAAAGCTTTAATTTCCCGACCTCAATTCCAAATTAAACGTGTAAGATGATTAATTACTACTTGCTGGCCGCGCATATCCGCATACTATCACTGGTAGCAATTTCAGCATATATTGGCCGGATAGGTAGCCTCTGTACATAAAGAGCATATTCTCGAACAAATTAAAACTCACTGTATATTGTGTACTAGACATAGCTATACTGTGGTGGAGATATACAGCACGAAGTTAACTAGGATTACCATTGCACTTCAGAGTTAACTAGGCTCGTAAGCTTCCGAACGGCTACTTAATTTTGCCCCCATTTGGTTGTATGTGCTTCTTAAGCGCGCGCTTTGGCCAGTCATGTGCACACGGCTAGCTAGGAGCTGACGTCGTCTGTCGACTATAGCTCTCTCGACTCTCGATCTCTCTGTCTCCAACATGTTTGCACCCAAAGAGTCGGCACACACACGCGTTCTGACTTGAGACATGCCATGTTTATGTCGCAATGCCATGCAAGAGGAGGCAGGCATGGCATGCATGGCGCGCGCTGTCGCTTGCTCGCTGGGCTAGCCAATGCGTAGGAGTCCTGAACCACAGACACGTACGAGCGGAGCAAGGGCGTAGTACTCCCTTCGTTAGGGTGGAGGCGTGGCACGCACGTACGGTGGAGCAGCAACGTCGTACGTAGCTCCTTCCCTTGACGCTTCCATATATCCTTGCACGTACGTAAGTAGTACAACAAGATCCACACGAGATCGATCGCATGCATGGGCGTAGAGATACCACTGATAAATGCACGCGCGCGCGTACATGTATATGCAGCAGATGCCGTGTCACATAGGACAGCTTTTTTTGGTAGGAGGATGCATATATGCAAGACACGTACGAGCGGAGCAAGGGCGTAGCACTCCCTTCGTTAGGGTGAGGCGGGGCACGCACGTACACGTACACGTACGGTGGAGCAGCAACGTCGTAGCTCCTTCCCTTGACGCTTCCATATATCCTTGCACGTACGTAAGTAGTACAACAAGATCCACACGAGATCGATTGCATGCATGAGCGTAGAGAGACCACTGATAAATGCACGCGCGCGCGTACATGTACATGCAGCAGATGCCGTGTCACATAGGGCAGCTTTTTTTGGTAGGAGGATGCATATATGCAAGAACATACCTGGATGGATGCACGCACGTACGTACGTATCAATTGAATTAATACTTTTTTAAAAAATAGAACCACGGTGTAGGGTAGCATTCACTGTAGCTTCTAATTACCGCGTCACCGTACGTCATAATCATTCACATGTCCGTGCATCTGCCTCCGAATTATCACCTCCATATATGATCCAGCTCCACGCTCCCATGCATTTTACGCACCATCATTGCTACCTTTACCCTTTACGTACGTACAGCATCATCCATTGAGACACCTCAATACCTCATCCCCGAACAGTGAAGGAGATAGCCGCATTTCAATTCTTCCTCCTCTAAAGCAACTACGTTGTACTCCAATTCTCTGCATCAGAACAGGGGCGAACTAAACGAGAAAAAAAATTTCAACCTTTTTTTAATCAATATTTTAATATTAACCCTCGCGAAAAAATATTTTTATTTCTAACTCTTTTGGCCGCGCCAACCTAATCTGGGCTTGATAAATAGCCCATCGCCACGTCACAGTGTGTGCGCGCGGCGAGGTGCCTGTTGGCGTCCGTCTTGGGCGGCCGCTGCGGGTAAGTGGCGGGCAGAGAACCAGCCTTGCTGCTGCCGGCGCATGTGTGGCGGGCAGGACCGGCGGCTTGTCCCGGCGCGTCGCCTGAGCCCCGTGCGCGCCATGCCTCTGGCGCGGCAAAGGCGATCTAACCGGTGTTACAACCGGTGTCGAGAACAAGTCTTGCCGCGCCACCCCGCTGGCGCGGCAAGATAGACATATCTTGGCGCTTGAGACGAAGAAGAAAGCATTCACTCTCTTCTCTAGTCTTCCGTCTTGCCGCCGCTTGCTTGCTTGCCGCCACTTGCACGGCCTCGTGCCCCAGGGCCCCAGTGCATGCCCTTTTTCACCTCTGATTGTTAACATTTTGTGATGACGTCGTTGACACCCAATTCTCAACCCAATTTTAGACTTAGTCGAAATTTATAGAAACTATCATAATACTTAGTCAAGAAGCCAATATAAAAAAAAGAATCTAAGAGTTTGGATCAGACAGATCAAATAAGAGTACTAATAAGGAAGAAGATTCCTAAATCTGTTACGACAAGTTAGAATTGGAAACTTTATCCGATGAGACCGATTTAGGAAGGTCCTGGAAGGCAGTGTCCGAATCGGCTACGTAGTATATTTTATGTATGTATTTAGATAAATTTCTATTTAGATAGAGTCGTAGTTATATATTGAGTTGGTTAGGTTATCTATAGTAAGTTTGAGAGTTCGAGTCGTATTGTACCGAGTTCATGTTTTGGGTATAAATACCCAACCTATGTAATGGAAAAGGGTTCCCGACTAATCAATCTATTATTTCAATGCAATCGTCTTTTCAATTTCTAGGAGTAGCAGTAACTTAGTTTCGTCGTATTTTGCTTTCAATCGATTTGTTGCACATCGTTTTCTCGATTGACTTCAAGGTATAGCCCTAAGTGAGTACTGTCTCGGTTAAGTCCGATCTTCTCGCTTGATTTATCAGAATACTATCTTTGCCAATATTGTTGCACATCGCCGTTTCGTGCAAAGGGTTAGTTTCTACCCTCGTTTGTAGCTTGCTATTCTGTTTATCCTTCGTTTTGTTAGTTAGACAATCTAATCGGCTAGTTGATACTCTGTTTACTACTCGATCTACTATTTAGTCAATCCTGTCGGCTTAGTAGTAGATTATTTACTCTTTGAATCTATTGGTTTGAACTTCTGTTTAGATCAATAGTTTCTGCTAATTTATATCTATCGTTTTAAATCTTTATTTAAGCCGATAGTTCTCTTTACTTTTGGATCTATTAAGCTTTTAACCTTGTCGTTAAGCTCGATAGGTTATTCTTATATTCTCGGATTTAATCGGCTAATCTAAGCTGATTAATTTCTTTATCTTGTCGATTATTGGTCAAATCGGCTGGCACGCCCTGAACCGTAAATTTGGTGCTGACGGGGTTCCAAAACCCTAAGCCCACAGTGTGTTTAAGCCAACCTTTAACCTTCAGCGTGAACACATGGTTTTTTTTTAGTAAAAGACATGCAGAGCTCTACTATTTCATTAAAGGGAAATAGAATTTATATACAAGGAGGTTGTTGCAGTCAAGAATCTAGTAAGCTACTCGTCCATGGTGACATCCCCAGCCCTACATTTCGAGAGCGCATCCGTCTTCTCCCACTCGATTGAATCTTCTCAAATGGAATCCAAAATATGGTTGACTGCTCCTCTATTGTTCTAGAAGATTCGGTGATTGTGATGAAAAGTTTAAGATACGCCTAGCTGTAAGGAACCGGATGCTCAAGAGAGGGGTGAATTGGGCTTATCAAATTTTACTTTCTAATCAACTTTACACTTGTGTCCAAAGCTTAAACAAATGTGAGAACTAAAGATAAATTCTTCGAACACAAATAATATGTCAATATGATAGCAATCCTAGAGTGAGATGAACCATATACAACTAAAAGATATAAAAACAGATATAAAATTAAGTGTATGAGAAGATATAAAAACAAGGCACACATGCATAAAGGTCAATTTATAGCAAGGTGAAGTTTAACTCTAGTTAAAACTAGGATGGCAAGGTAGCAATGCACATATTAAGTTTAAAGGATAATTATGCACAAATAAATATAACATGAAACAATGTGCATAATTGTAATCACTATGTTACTTAGAGCTCACTATGCACTTGGATAAGAGAAATGCAATAATAAATATGGAATGGATACCGAGATTGCATACATTATCTTGTACTATTCATCCACATTGTATATTTAAGACTAAAGAGAATAAACCATCAAATTGTTAGTCTCAATAAAATAGGCACTAAGATACATATCTTGCATGGATGAATAGGTCGTTTAGTTGACCATAATGATTCCCCTATACAAATATGGGACTAGAGAAAATATAACTAAATTAAGCATTCAATATATATACAATATCGAGTATGCTTTTCATACCTTCACATGGATCATTCACTAAGGATCTAAATATGAGACTAAAGGAATAACATCAATAAAGAGTATTAGTCTCAACTAGGATGATTAGATGCATGCCTTTAATAGTGAACAAACCTTTTATCAAAGAGACTAAATATGTTTGTCATTAATTAACGTTTGTCATTAATTACCAAAATCACGTAAGGGCTACCTTGAACTTACACTAGCATATTTTCAATTGTTCATTCTTTATTCAATGGTTTAGTAATTGTTACCCCTTAGGGATAAGACAGATGAAATTGTACATAGAGCTCTTTTAGATCATCGTACCGTGTGGTATCTCAAGGTACATTAAATCTAAGCCATACATCATGCTAGATCTAACGCCTCTCAAGGTATGATACCTCTTGGTACCACCTTTATCTCAAGGTATCTCAGGGCATTTTAGTCTTTTTTTTCTTTCTAGCCCTCTCTCTCTCGCACACCTCCCTCCACCACCACCACCACCCGGTGGTTAGTAGGACTACGCATGCACAAGCAAAGAAGCTAGCTCACAGACTAGTCGCCCGCCACCATGCTCTCCTACAAGATGCCACCTCTCTCTCTCTCTCTCTCTCTCTCTCTCTCTCTCCACGCGCGCATACACACATCACAGCTAGTCGCCGATAGGCCAGCCGCTACCACCCGGTTATAAGCAGGACTAGGCATGTACAAGCAAAGAAGGTAGCTCACCAACTGGTCGCCTGTCAACGTGCTCTCCAACCACGCCAACCCTCTCCTGCAAGACGCCACCGTCCTAACACCACTGACCAATGTTCTCAAGTGAGAAGAGAAAAAGAGAGAGGTTTGTTTCAACCCTACCTCATAAGGACGGCAAAAACCATCATATGTACTGTAACACTCAAGTGATCTACTGATATCTTATACAAGCAGTTTGGGACAGTGTAGAATTGCGTTTTCAAGCACTAAAGATAATGAGCAAAAATCAATCACGTTAGCAGGGAAATGTAAATGAAGCTTCAAAAAATAACATAATGCATGTGAGCCACTATTGTCACCAAAATCACAGGCAAATTGGTAAGTTTGCAAGTTGCCTCTAGAGAACCATATAAACAAATGCCAGAGTCTCTTATTGAGGAATTCACAATATGTAGATCACATAATCGGTTCTTAAGTTTTTATGCAAAGTCAGAAGAGCAGGGCAGGGGATAGAGAAAGTTGGCAAAACAGATACCGAGTAATTTGGTTTCAATGCATGAGCAGCTGCAACATAGATAGCAGACTGCCTTGAACTGCTTAGTGCCTTCAACCCTAATCAGTTATCAGCCCGTAGTTCATGGTTCGACAAGGTAGTTGATGGCATCTCTTTCCTATGAACTAATGGCTCCAACATGGAAGAAAACACAGTTTTTTCTCTGAAATAGGTAGTGGTAAACTTAATTAGGCCATTTAAAGTTTTGAGACACGCGTGATAAACACAAATAATTTAATCATGAACAACCATCCATAGCCATAAAACAGGAATTTAGTGTCAGCACATCACAATCTGTCACTATGAACATGTTTAGGCTAAAGTAGTGGACGAATGAATAAAAAGAAGCAATATTTTTAAACTATGCAAGCAATGCAATGAATAAAATAGTGTTGACCAGCATTAAAGGTGCCGAAAAACATTTTTTTGATGAAAATTTCTTTTTCCTTGATAGCATGCAGTGCATCAGGTAAATAGCAATAAATGAGGTAAAATATGATGATGTTTAGAGAAAACCATTCAGCATTCTTTAATCCCTTTAAAATAATGATTTAAATGTACCACTCTGACATACCTCAACTACCGTTCAGCTTCCTATAGTGCTACATCCTCTTTGTTGATAGACATAGCCAAGACATGTTTTCTTATTTTAGACTTGGCCTTCGAGCTACCCTAATGTTCCGGTAGGTATATGTTAAAGGACTATATCAGGTATCCTGCAAGCACTCATACCTAATTAATCCATCATTGATGTCACTAATATAAGCTAGCAGGAACCAAGATCAATATCAATATGTAAATCTAGAAACTCAGTGAACATGAAAAACACCGAACCTGTGTTAATGCGAAAAATGCCATAAAAATTTATATTTGGACAGTGGACACTATATCAGGTCAAATCGTTCATACTCCAATGATGTCTATATATGATATATAAAATAAGAACAATACCCTCTATTGAAACGATACATGTTTGATTTTTTATGACTAGTATAACCGACACATCCAAATCAGATGCAGAGGCACAACTTGTTATCCCCTGTCGAAAATAACATATTTGTTAGTATAATTACACAAGGAGAGCCCAAATATGTCTGTTTTAGAAATTTGCTTGGTACACAAATTCAGCCTAGCAAAGAGATTCCAAAATTTCTCTGTTTTACTGAAATAGGTGGTGCTCTTACCGTTTCTCAGAGAAATTCAGCTTATCGTACATATTAGAATATATATAGGACGTAGGGCGTCTGGTTCCAGCCACGTAGAAACCAGTCAAATGGTAATATAAGAACCTACAGTATCAGTATGGAAGACAAACGGGTAAAAGTGCTTTGTGCCTGAATCTGATTGCAGCAGTAACATACTTTTTTTGAGACATAGCCTAACCATGGCCAATTGTTAATTGAAAGTTCCTTTGGCTATTTGAAGCATCAGTCTTCTCCATATGCCTCTTCAGTATGAGAGGAATTGAAAAGGAGATAAAAGAGGCAATAACTGGCAAAAGAAAACAATCTAGGATACTTCATGGCATCATATAAACCAGTAAATCTCCTATGTACATACCCTACATCTAAAGCTGAAAAGCACACACCTTGTACATTTCGAAATCGAAATCTGTCATAGTTTGCCAACTTTTGAGCCTTACATCTCCCACATAAATCAGATGGTAACAATCACATGATCACATCACATGCATGTTTTATGATTGCCAATGCTAGCAGCTGAATAATTAGAAAACAAAAGACTATGCTATTTAACAATAGAAGTCAGACCATGAGGTAGAGAAATACCTTGTGTGTAAAACATACATCTTTTTATTATGCCCCAAAGCAAAGCATATTTTCATAGTAGTCGTGGGCCAAAGAGGCAACCCAATCCTGCAAGATACCAATGGGACAATATCAGCAATGGACAAATGTTAAATTCTCATAGGAAAGCATAGTCTAGAAGAGTGCAAAACCACAACCCAACGTGCTGCATGAAAAACCCAAAAATCATCACTACATATAGTGTGTGCTCTTTTGCGCCAAGCTGTATAATGACCTAGCAGATGAGTTAGCTGAATAATAGAAGTCCATACAACACTCCCTATCTGAAACCATGAATCTAAATTTTTTTTAAGGAAACGCAAATGCTGCACACATGAATAACATCAACTTCTCACGTTGTGCCTAAAAATATTCAGATCAGACGAACCAAAATGCTATGAAAATACTTATGTTGCATTCATAATTACAAACTTTCTACAGCCATTACAATGGTATGCTAATTCCTGCTGCCTTTGAAGGAAGATCAATGAAAGGAAACCAAGATGAAACAATACCAACCTAGAATAGTGTCGTATCGGAAAATAGACTGCACGAACCTAGAACAGTGTCATATCAATGTGGGATCAAACAATCATGCAGCAGTAGCTAATCGCACAGTAAACATATTTTTGTGAGTAGCAATCATTTAACCAATTGCAACCAAAAAAACAGCAACAGCATGGTAATACAAGGACGATGCAGGAAATTGCTAATCACCTCTTACTCGTTGTGTTATTGATGAAATTAGAGCACCTGTCATTCGTAGTAGAAGCCCCTCCGAGGGCAATACCATGAGGAGGAAGCAAGGACGATATTGTTGAAAGGCATGGCAGGATCAGATCGAATCGCCACATAAGACGGGGCGAGGGAGAAAGGCAGATCTGGACACTGCTAACCATGAGAGAAAGGGCAAGAATAGAGGAAGAGGAGCCCGAGGAGGTGTCAGGAGGCTTAGGGGCCGCGGATCTAGCGTAGGCTGGCTTGCACGGCCGGGTCTGATCGGAGAGGCCAGAGATAGTGTTGAGACAGCCAGCGAGCAAACCGGAGAGGCAGCCCGCGGACAAAGGCAGCGTGAAAAGGACCGACGTGGCTCCGATCTCCCATAACCTTAGTGCCAGGGAGGAAGGGAGAAGGCTGACCTAGGGTTTCGCTTCCTCGTAGTGCGGCAGGCATGGAGAGCCTCGTCCTCGCCTCCTCGTGCTCCGCCTCCCCATCGCCCGTGGCCGCTGCACCTCGTCGCCGCTCCTTCCCACCATGTTGCCTGCCGCTGGAGCCGGGCAGAGGGGGGCTAGGAGGCCCAGGCTCGTCGTCTGCTGCTTCCGTAACTGTGCTCTATTGGAGATGTGACGCGAGGGCGAGACAGACAGCGAGACAGAGATAGAGAGGAGGAGCGGAGGACCGCGCGAGCAAAGGCGCGCGAGCGGATCGGGCGAGCTAGGGTTCGGGGCAGGCGGAACGCGCGAGCGAAGGCATCCTGAGGTGCGGTAGAGTTTGGGCGGGCGGGAGGACGGCGGGTTGAGTAGTAAAAAGCCGAGGGGGCTAAACACAAAAAGATGAAGCGACGGCCGCTTGATCGGCTAATCGGACGGCTATGAAGATCCGAGGACACGGACATAAAATCAAAAAGTCGAAGGGCCTTTTTGCATTAGCAATCAGGTGTGGCAGGCTGGGCAGCAAACCAACGGACGGATCGAACCGGACGGGCAAATCGGACGGCGGAGCTTTTTCGGCCGACGTAGACACCCTGAGAAGCCACCTTTGATAGGGGCTTTATAATATAGACAATACCATGTAGATAAGTTGGAGTACCTAGGCTCGATAGTAAAAAATTCAGATATATATCGTGTTCCAATACTATTGAAAAAAAAAACATTTTGAGCAGTACATATATCCATGTGAAACAATATTGCAAAAACCAAACTTTCATTTCCCAAGAAGTCCAATCTAGAACCTTATCAAGATGTGGCGACAAATGAGATTTGGCTTGAGCGAGAAGTTTGGTGAGGAACAATGCTGATGTCGGGTGGTCATTCTGTTAATTTGCGGTAGGAATCGGGTTGTCTTTCTTGCCGGCCTGTTGTTGACAGCGTACGTGGGATCCATAGCCAAGGGCTATCAAGATCCTATAATTAAGTGGTTGGAAAAAATTAGTTATTTAATTAGTGCATAGGCAAAAGCAAAGTCCTTGTGTCTGATGCTGAAAAAAGGAAGTATTTGGGTCTATGTGCCTGTGTTGCTTGTGCAGTTGTACTCCCACATTATTTGCTTAATTATTGGGCTAATTCTTACGTTCACGGACCAAGATTGCCACTACGCGATCGACATTGTCACCTAATGAAATGACATAGATATTATACGCGCGCACGATCAATTGTACAGAAGTGCAATATGGATAACTATCACGGTGACCCGTATATTCGTGCGGCTAGATTTGTTAGTGTGTTACGTATGTAATTAAGATATACACGGTTATAATATAGATCTATATATTTTTTTCTTGTTTTTGGATTAATGCAGGAATTCCTAGCCTTTTAGAGCTAACAAAAATATTTAAACTATTTGATTTGAATTTCTGTTGGTTAATTATTAAAAAAAAAATTGGCAAGTGAAAGTTTACTTTGAATTACCAAAATTATTTGGGTTCTCAGTTTGAAAAACTTTAATGTATTCTCTAGCTTGATTCTCATGAGGAAAAACTTTATGTTCTTTGGATCTTCTTATTTTTCTAGATTATACATATTAATTTTAAATAATCCACCAATCATTCAATCTTGGTAATATCTTAAATAAGACTTGAATTGTTTTTTAGATTTATTATTTCTCCTCATCTTGTATCGGACTATCTCTCCCTCCCCTTTCCCTTCCCAGCCCATCTAGTCCAGCCAAGCCTCTCTCTCTTCCCCTCTCACCGCTCGGAGGCCATGCATACTTTAGCTCTTTTTTACTCTTTTCTCTGGAGCCAAGCTAGAGGAGTGGCATCGTCCGTTTCCTCCATAGGGGTAGAGTTCAAACCTAAGGTCAATCTTATCACCATGTCGTGCCCAAGAACCTTTGTTCAAACTGATTTCCATCTAGACTTATCTCAAAGCCAACTGAAAATTGACTGATATACGTTTCTATCTCCAACCAAAACTAAGCCCTATTTGATCCATACATTTGCATGGCTAGATTCATTAGTTTGTTGTATATTTAAAATCTAAGTACATTGTTATAATCTAGTCTAATATAATTGATGATGTGGATTTTTCTTTTTTATCTTATTAGTATGAAAATTTTTAGCCTCTCCGAGTGAATGTATGGCTCATTTCGTACTTGCTTTATGTAGTCATGTCATATTGACCATTAGTAAGCTCTATTCTCCAATCTCATTAGATCTACACCGTAGAATGTAGTTCGTCTTCAATCTCATTAGATCTACATTGTTATGATAAATATGCCCCCATTAATAATTGATGGTGTATATAGGTTTTTATTTTATTCTCCAATTAATGTTGGAATTTATAGCCTTTTAAATCGAGCGTTGTGACTTCTTTCACCTCTGCAATGTCATGATAAACATTTTCATAACATTGCATTTTTATAACTACTTTTTGAAAACATGATAATAGAATTTAATAAATTAAGTAGCATCTTTATGACTTTGAAAAGTTAAAACAACTTCCTTTGTAATTACCTTCCCACGTAAGCCCCAATCCATTTTTTAAAAAAACCAAGTGAACTTGTTTTTGCCCATATTTTCTATTCTATTTCTTTTAAGAGGAAATCAAAATCTTTGATGGATTCGAGGGAGTAAAAGATAGTGACGAAGACTAATAGAACATGTATACATAGACAATTTGTAGAACATGAAATCTATTTTTTTTTACAAAGAACACGTTCTTGTCGGGTTGGAGGAAGTGCACGTACATTACCTAGTTCACATCGTCTTTCTGGCGACAACCGCGTAGTTCAAAACAGTTATCATTTTTTTTGACAAAACACACCGCTTTTCATTAATCAATAATGGCCGGCGTTACAACGTGTTGACTTTGGCTAGCCCAACAACCAGCCCACTTGACACAGTCCTTCCAGGGCACAGGAATCGGCCCACAGCTAATTGCCTCCCGACAGCCCCCCGGGAGGATAGGGTTACAGCTTCTCCACTCGCCCTCTTGCTCCGCCGCAGCTCCCCAGTGAGCGATGCGATGCGCCGCCTCGGTTCCGTCGCGCTGCCAGAAATCGAAGGAGTAGCTCGGAGAATCATTTGATTCGGTCTGAATGCAGTGCCGCCACCCTCGAGGCCTCGACCACTAACAATTAAGCAAGGCCGCTCATTGGAGATGAGTAGGAGATATCAGGCCGCTCATTGGGGCTTGGTCGTGGACGCTTGTGTGCTAGCTAGAGGCAGGGCGTTTTGGAATCAGTCATGCTTCCTTGCATGCTGTTTTCAAGTTGTTTCTTTGCATGTTGTTTTCATGTATGCGTATGTGTACGTGCATGTGCCTTTAGGCCAAATCTTGGAATTGGTCATGGATCACGATGCGTACTAGCGGCATCAATTTGATGAAGAAGCTGGCTGGCGATGCATTAGGACGCACTTGGACTTGAGTATGCCTCCAAATTCACGCGTCTGAGTTGGCGTCGATCCATCTACTGGCCTTGCATAATGCATAACGTCAGCCTCCACAAAGTCTGAAGTGAAGTCATGCCCGCTTAGCATCATGTTCACCGCTGACATCATTGACCGATCTGTCCGGTGGAGATATCATCGCGGCTGGGCGACGCGGCAAACCAAGGAAGAGCCAAGCCAGACCGGTGTCTCTTTTCTTTTCTGATGGATATGTTCTTTATATATAGATGATGAAAATAGAAAAAGACTTCAATTTTATTATAAGCCTATAGATTTAGTATCCAAACAAACTCTTCTAACCTTATCAGATTCTAATTCTTTTACCATCGAACGGATCTACACCATTATAATATGGGCCCACTATAATCAATAGTGTATATTTTTCTTTTTTTCTGATTAACGTGAGAATTTCTAGTATTTTAGGATTAACGTGGTGGCTAGAGAATCCGTATTAGGGCTATGAACGTCTAATATATTTTGGCTTCTCTTTTTTGCTATATATAGAGTTGGACTCGTATTGGCTAGACAATCAGTACTGATCTCTTTTGGTATTTAGTGTCTTCTGAAGCCCTGCAAAAAATATTATCTAGTTATGTTAATTAAATACGTACTCTAGCTACGCACCGCATGAATTTGGTTGTTGCACTGTTTCTTTTGGTCACAATTATTAATATGGATTCTTTCTTTTAATGTAAGACGTATAATTTGGGCCCACTATGATCGATGGTTTAGATTTTTCTTTTTTTTATTAACATGAGAATTTCTTATGTATGAGTTGGTTGCAAGTTACCTAACTCTAATCACAAGTCAGGCTAGCAACAGTCCCGTTTGTTCGAGTTTGCAAGCCGTACGTGCCTGCTCCTAGACTCTTTTGGACTTCAACAATTATTTGATCTCCTATTTGGACTTCTTAATGCTCGTACGTGAATACTCCTACATCATTTGTCAGCATATATAATAACAAACGTGTTATATGACTCCAACACCATCTATGGTTATTTAATTGCTTCTTTTCGTTAAGCGACCCCAACACTAACACGTGCATGTTAATCTGAACCCACAATAATCGATGTATAGATCTTTTTTTCTTCGACTAACATAGGAATTTCTAGTATTTTAGAATTAACGTAGAAATTTCTAGTATTTTTGAATTAACGTGATGACTCTGCTGAATTATGTTTTATATATAAAATAGATAGAGGTCTCCTAACTTCGTTATTCACAGTAACAGAGACACAGTATGGTTTGCAAAAAATTGAGATGGTTATATCTGGGAAAACAAATTTACACAGCATTGGTGGACATGACCATGTCATCAAAACAATTTTCTTTTTTAACTAATTGTCGCAGCAATATTCTCTCTTACTCTCAAAAATAAAAACATTTTTTCTCTCCCATGTGTTCTAGTGCTCTGCTTTTTTAGCGGGCACCGCATGCCATAGGCTGGGAGCTAGGCCGAGGTAGATAGGGGGGATGTCTCCTGGGCCCCCAACAAAATCCTAACATGTGGGCCCACAAGAGCAAGCAACCATTAAGGGAGTGTAACATCATCTTAATCCCCCATCTTTTCGACACTAATGGGGATAGGTGGGGTTAGGGCATCCACAAGGAGATGATCTAGTGATCCAATCAACAGATTAGCTCCGAGCTAAAGAGTGATTAAACTACTAACCCCCATCCTTTTTGCCATGTTGGTTATCATGATAGCCTAGTGTGCTTTCATGGTCCTTTGTCTGGTCCCCACCCAACTGCCACTGTATTGCGTGTTGAGATAGTACCACTCAAATGCTAGTCGTCCTACTAGTGTACATGTAGAGAGAGAAGTATTACTACTTAATTATCTTTTGAATAGAATTACCAATTTCACTCTGTAGGTCGATCAAGGATACTGCAAATAAAACCATAAGTTGTGACAATAGATCACTCAATTCACGAACCAACCCATCCAATTAAAAATGTTAAACTGGGGGATTGCAATTAGGCCATCTTTTAGTGCTAGATTGTTACATGGCAAAGATTCAGGGTTTAAAAAGTTCAGTAGGGTTGTCAGAAGAGACCCTTCTTGTATTCTCTTTGCTTGTGCTTAAGGACTTTTTGGTCGGCTTTGCCAAAATCTCTCTCTTGTCGTGATTTTTCTATGTCTTTTCAATTCTCACTAGATTCATTTATTTCGTAAAAAAAATATCATACACGCACTTGCTGTATTTCACAATATCGTAAAGAGAAACTTTGCATACATTAAAATCAATATTAATTAGACGTCTATTCCTCTTGATTTAACAGCTTAGAATGATTTTGATTTTTTTTTATTCTACCATTGTACTTCCTCTAGTTCTCAAAAGCATGACGTTTGAGATACGTGCAGGTCAAACTTTTAAAACTTTATCTATGAATATCTTTTAAACTATTTAGATTGGACACATACAAATCATACATATAGATTCATCTCAAAAACACTTTCATAATATCATAGTTTTAATGGATTACATATATAAATTACAATAGTAATAAGTGGTCAAAGTTGTATTTCGGAGACCATGTAGATGTCCAAAACGTCATGTTCTTGTGAATTGGAGGGGTAGTATTTATCCGATAATGATAATATATTTCTACGAAGAAGACTCTCTAAATAAACGGTTAGATTTGAATTATACTATCGTGCTACTATACTTGTTGTGTATGGTGAAAGAGCTCATTGTAAACTAATGTTGATATGGTGTGAAGGTTGCTGCCCACGGGAGAGCTAGTACAGTACACGATACAAAATTGTTAATTACACATCCATCTTCTTCAATTCCTTAATCTGTATCCATAGCACGGTATGTAACTACACTAGAAGTTAGGTGGTGGGTGAGAGAAAGGAACCTTACTCCCCAAGTGGAGAGATTATTTCATCACTCTGGAAAGGGCAAAGGAAATCAAAGCTGGGAACAGGATGATTTGATGGCGTTTTTAGGGCACCAGTCTCGTCAAGAATTGCTTTCTAGTCCATTAGGATAAGAGTTGGCCAGGTCCGGACCAAGATGGAGTTAGGTTGGAGCAATACTCCAATATCATCACATGCTGCATGCTAGCTAATTCCACATGACCCCGGCCTATCCATTGGTCTAGCTAGAGGCACACCATGACACCAATTGGTGTCTGACAAAGGCCTCTTTTGGCACAGCTCTAGCTCCCAGCTCCACCTCAGATATGGAGTTTGTATGTTAAAATAAAGTGACTTAAGTTTATATTTTTAGTTTAAAATGTAAATAAAATGACTCACCTAAACATTCTCAATGTATCCACAACTCCAGCTCCATGAATTTCTGGAGTTAGGAATAGGGTGCTCCACCAACTCCACCAATTTGGTGGAGCTGGAGCGGTGCCAAACAGGGCCAAAAAGCCGCAGCTTTGCCACCGTAGATCTCGACGCATGCACGCCTCCACCACCTGATTGACGTAACAGTTGTAGTATAAGGACATGTATTAATAGCTTAGACAAATAAATATAGCCGCCTATATAACACTCCGCGCGCTAGATATTATGGTCCATTTGGTTAATATACTAAGTCTACCAACAAATATCTTAAGTTTTTTTAAGAAAAAGTGTTAAAAGTTAGACAAAATATGGCAAATTAAGTTGGCTTTCAACCAAACGGATCATGTGTGTCTTAGTTTCTATGATACATTTGGCTATATATATGTATAGCCTTTCAGATGATCCAACCTTCTATGGTACTCTTTCTCATTATATTATTTTATATCCTATGTGGCATAGGATATCATGCCATGCATATATCGTACCTGCTCTAACGTATAACCGAGACGATCTGCCATTTGGCAAAGCTGTCAGATGCATGCATGCATATATACAACAATACGCGGCTAGCTGATCAGCTAGCTCGCCAGCACCGGACGATGGGTACGAGAAGGTAGCAGAAGGGCAACAACGACGTCGCAGCGGCAGCAGCTACGTACCGATCGATAGAGCCAAGAAGACGCCGTCGCTCTCTCTCTGGCCGGCCGGGGCAGCGGTCAGTGGTGGCGCCGGGGCGTCCATGCATGGTGGGGCAGTGCTGCGATTGGTGGGGGGTCGACGTTAAGCGAGAGAGAGAGAAAGGCAGGAAGCCAGGGGGCAGGAGGGAGACAGGGGATCGCGGCGTGGAGCCCACGGTGTAGGGCGTGGCGGCGGCAGGGGGCCCTGCTCATGGCGCCCACCGTCGCTGACAGCGATCACCCATCTAGCTATATTCCGCACGCTCCATCCTCCCGTGTCCCCTACTGCCGCCACAGTGGTGTCTAGGGCGCCATGGCTCCGCGGTTCATGCACCGGCCGCCGCGACGGCGCCATGCGTCGCTAGCTAGCTAGCTACCTGATGGCCGGCCGGAGTGCATGCTCCAATGGCGACGTCGACGATGGATCGCTCGCTGGTGTGGATTGACAAGCTAGTGCTCTGCTCGAGAGTGCGATCGATGTTGTGGTGTGGTTTAAGTTGAGAGCTATGGCTGTCTGCACCTTGAATGTTTGGTTATCGGTTGGTTGGGTTTTGACGAGCAGTGAGTCAAGTCGTGGATTCTGGTCGACAGCGGCCGTAGCTGCTTCAACTAGCTAGCCGACTTCAAAAGCAGAGCAGAGCAGAAGAGCAAAATCACGAGCGTGGAGCAGTGGAAAGGCTGCTTCTAAGAGCCTGTCCTCCTCCAGCTTATTTGACTTATTTTTTATTTACTTACTTTACTTATCTCGTAACTTCGAGAATTTTCCGAGGTGGCCTCGAGAGCCGGATGCTCTTGGTGTTTAGGGTTTATACAGCTTTTAGACACACATACAAGAAAAAAAAAGATTCAAAAAGTAATAAAAAAGTCAAAATAAATCACATCTTATCTGACTTATTTTATGTCTTATTTAACTTATTTTTTGACTTTTTTGACTTTTTTCATTACTGTTTAAATCTGTTTTTTTTATCTCGTAAGCGTGTGTAAAAGCTCACTAAACCCTAAACACAAAAGACACCTAGCTCTCGAGGCTATCTTAGAAAATTCTTAAAGTTACAAGATAAGTCAAATAAGCAAATAAAAAATAAGTCAAATAAGTTAAGGAGAACAGGCCCAAAGTAAGAGCGCAGTGGGAGAAGTGTCTCTTATTAATTGTTACATTTGGAATTTGATTCCAGCGAAATCTTGAGCTCTATCGGATTTTTTTTTTGTGCACATATTTAGGGTGCCTTTTGATTTGCAAGATTTTAAAAACGCATGAATACGAAAAACATGGGTTGAGATGTCTATGCATGATTGTTTGTGCATGTCGATGTTTGATTGCACTACATGAAAATGTAGGAAGAAAAAAATTTTAGAGAGGAAGGAAGAAGTTCCATCGGAATCCTCAAATGAATGAAAGAAAAAAAGGCTATTAGATTCAATGCTAGAATGCCTCGAAAATTTGGGAGAAATTCTCTTGCCCTATGAAATTTCTTTAAAATCATTCTACAAATCAAAATGTCTTTTCACAATTTTTTTTCCTTTGCATCAATTAGATTTCTCTTTTTTTTCCTTTAAATTTCTTTAGATCAAAGAAAGCCCTTGGAAATAATTTTGACTAGCTATCTGCTATATTGATCAAAACTTCCAAAGCTCGTCTGGCTAGGATGAGTTAGGATTGATGGGATACATATTCACATCGGAGTTTGCACTCTTTTTCACACAAATCTGACTTTGATCGTACTCTCTCTCTTTCTGAGAAAGCTAGGATCCTACTCACACTGAAGTCTGAAGCCCATCAAAGGCAGCTGAGGATGAGACGCTGCGACACATGGTGTGTCTCGAAGCTCGTCCTGACAAGGAGTTTACTCATGTCCTTGCCCGAGAGTTATTCACGCTGAGTCATGAGGAGATCTAGCAGCTGCTAACGACACCACTTTAGGGCGCCATTGAAAGCTCTGCTGCTGGCTGGCTGGCTAGCTAGGGCATTCCAGCTGGGGATTGACTTTACCTGCTGATCCATCGATCGACACTCGATCGCTAGGCGCGAAATCATCGCAGACTCGCAGTAGCTTCACTGAAACTGCATGTACTCCTGGCTACGGATTAGCAGCAGTTCACGTGCAAGCTCGTCATGGCTCTCGTAGTCTCGTCTGATCAGTCTCACTGGTAGCTCAGGTTCTCGCCCCTGGTCCTCTCCCGAAGCAGGACGCGGCGCTGAAGACGAGAGCTAGCTAGCGCGTGCAGTACGTAGGTCTGCACAATTGCACGTACGTTTTTTTAATAACGAAAATGTTATCAAAATTGCTAATTCTCATGTGACTAAAATTTTCTTAACTATCAGTCAATCTAAAATTGCACTCTAGTAAGATTAAAATTGCACAGCTTACAAAGGTGCAATTTTAGTATCAAAATTGCTGCTTATCAATCATTAGTTTTATTCGTTGATTTCTATACTTTGTTGATGCATAAATCTATCTAATACATGTGCTTACATGCTTTTATTTTCTTATGTTTCAAACTATCATGTTTGTTTCAGTTAATCTAAAATTATACACTGTTAAAACTAAATTTGCATTTATTTAGAATATGCAATTTTAGTATAGTTATAGTGCAATTTTATTAATAATCGACTGACACTTATTTTATTATTGGGCAACTTGCTCTTAGTCACTCCCAAATGTTATTCCGGTCTCTGCATCATCCATGTATACGGCCCTGTACGGTTACGCGTGCTGCATGTCAAGTGCAGGAACAGTATCAATACCACCGTATGCGCGGCCAAGCCGTCGTCCCTGTTGCTCCGATCCGACATTTGCGGCAGCTGTACAATTCTTACTGTGCACCCGCTGCTAGATAATGTCCGGAGCACGATTTTTCATTTCATTTTTACAATCTCTAAAATCTGTCCGGTATGGGTCCTATAAATTTTCCCCGTGTGATAAGGAGGTGTGCAATGCAAAGTTCTTAGATATAAGGTGCTTAAAGTGAGAGAATGTTGCTACATCACTAAACACATTAAAAAATTAAAATTGTGGCCTTCGAGGAAGTACATATAATAGGAGCTTGGATGATTCAAACTACTTTGAGAGCATCTCCAATAGTAGAGTCAACTACTAGGTATAATCAACCTCCATATCATTTATAGATAGTATGTAGACAAACTTTTCAATAGGCTAGCTATAGCATACTCTCAAAATTAAATATGGGTCTACATGTAATAATCTTCATTTATCTTGAAAAAGTTATAGATTAACTCTTCCTTAAGAGCTAGCTCTTGTCTCTTTCCTCCTCTTCTCTCCTCCACATAAGTAAAATACTGAGTTGAAAATTTTATAGCTAGTTGAGATGGCTTTATTAGAGTTGCTCTCATAGCACTCCTACGAGCATCTTCTATCTCCATTGCAAAGCAGCTCTCTCTCTCTCTCCCACTTTTTTCATCCATCACACAAGAACCCACTGAAGCATCCATGAAAAAGACGACTTCCAAGCATCTGCGAGCCATAGAGCAAGCTCAAACACATCATTTTTTTTTCTATAAGCACCTAAGTAGAGAGAAAGAAACTATTTTATTGTATGAAAAGATGATATAATACGACGGTAGTATATTTTAGATCTAACCGTCGTCTAAGAGAGCGTCTTAGCTTTTTTTTTTCCTTAAGTGCTATTGTACCAGCGATAGAAAACGTCTCGATCGCCGCATCTTTTTCCTGGTCGACGCCCCTGCAACAGGCCGCCCTCATCGGCCATCGCGGCCTCCCCACTTCTTTTTGGCCGCATCAACAAATTAAAGATTATTACATCAACATTAAGAAGCGATAAAGCAAATACATTGCCTATATATTGATTAAAAAGTACTTACATGACATACCATATAATGACAATTATGCCCCTAACACGAATATACTACCATTGTAGTGCAAAAACTATCTTGGCAGTATAAAAAAAATCAACTAATTTGAGTTGTTAGATCAAGATGAAATAGCAACGCCCATTCATTTTATGGAAAATTGCGTTCATGTCATTATAAAATTGACATTTTGCAAAAATATCACTCACTACTGCACATCAGAGTATCACAAACAGTTCGTAAGGCCCTTTACAAGCAGTTTTGAACGCTTATCTGAAACCGTGTGATACTGGTTGGTATCACACGCGGTTTCTCAACCGCTTGTGATAGTGTGTAAAAAAAGGTAAAAAATATTTGGGGGAAGTGGGATTTGAACCCAGGACCTCATGCCTCCTCGTGACCCACACCTCACCCAGCTAGCCAACTTACCCACGCGTGCTCTTTGATAAAGTAGGACAAAATTTCTTTTTAGCCTTTCGAAAACTAGGCCTTTACAAGCGGTTCGTGTCCCGAACCGCTTGTGAAGCCACTTTCTACAAGCGGTTCGTATCCCGAACCACTTGTAAAACCCATTTCTACAAGCGGTTCGTGTCCCCAACCGTTTGTAGAAGTCTATAAGCGATTGGGGACACGAACCGCTTATAGAAATGGGTTTTACAAGCGGTCTACAAGCGGTTTGGGACACGAACCGCTTGTAGAAGCCCTTTTCTGGCCCGTTGGTTTCAAACCGTTTGCATTTCTCAAACTACAAGCGGGCCGAAGTCAACCGCTTGTGATAGGCCATTTGTGAAACCCTTCTCTTCTTCATAAATGTCCAATCTGAGTATAGAGTGGATCCTGTTCAAGAAATAAACAAATTGCCCACAAATGTGGGTAAGTACAAATTGTACTTGCAGGTTTCTTGAGAGAATAATACTAATATTATATGAAAACAGGGTTCAATGAGTGGCAAAGCTTTATGGTGAATATGTAAATTTTAAACTTTTAAAAGTCTTATTATATTTCTAAAACAATTAATAATAAGAGTACAAATTCTATCATCTTTCTCCATCCTTACTTATCTGCTAATCAGACAGCAATTTTTGTAAAACAAATTCATGAGTTTTGACATGTAAGAGAGGCATCACTCATTTGACATAACTTCATATACCCGAAGTAAGGTTCATCGATGTATTTATTTCCACTCTCATGAACACGCTTGACTTTACCGTGGATTCATGACTTCCATGGATGGGCGGTAAACTATGTCATTCTTAAATATTTTAAACTCAAGTTTTTATAGAAACAAACGATATCTAGATATCCTCTTATCACAGAGCAAATATCTAGTTCCCTTGAGTGTTTCTACCATCCATACATGCTGTGACCCTGGCCCAAGACGGCAAAGATAACGATATTTCCGAATTTGCTTCTATAGTTTATAGAGCAATGATTTCAGGGAGTTCACACCCTCGCCCACCTGTGTCCTTGAGTGTGTACCTTCTACCCCCAAGGTACCTGGTCCAAGCCTACAACTGCTTTTTTCAAATTGCTCTATATGAGAAATCATTTTATCTCCCAAACTACAATTCTTTCCATATCAAATAAGTTATCCAACCCAACTTATTTATACGGACCAATTCTCTTATTCTTTCATGAGATAATCAAATTTTTCATATTTTTTCCCACACTAGGATTTTATCAGGGATTGATTATTTCTAGGTGGCTTTTTAAGGTATTGGAGCTTGGACAAAAATTATACTTGGAATGTATAAATAAATAACTAGAAAATATATGCAATAAATAATAAGTAAAAGAAATGTAGGTATATCAAAATGCATCAAGGATAAGAAAACCTGCCTTGATTGGAGATTGGATCACACTTAATGTATCTTTTGGACATTCACAGCTAAAGTTTCCAGAGGGCGCTATTCGTTACAAAAAGAGAAAAACTTCAATAAATATCAAATAAGAGAAGTTTTAAATAAACGACAAAATAAAAGGGGTTTGGGTAAAAAGGGTGATGGGTTGTACGATTTTCTAAAAGTTTGTAAATACTTTCTAAAAGGAAAAGGGTAGGTTTTTATGTAAAAATAGGTATTTTTGGGCAGTATAATGCTAGGGTTTAATATGTAATTATTTTTAGAATTTGTTTAATGATTAATTATTTTGATTATGAATTATGGAGAGATTTATAATAGGTCAATATTTATATTAATTTTGGTGTATTAATATTTTTATTTGACCTTATAATGATAGTAATTTAAAAGATTGATTTTTGGCATTATAATTTTATATGGAAATGTTTAAATGGGTTGAATGAGTTATGTGAATTTTACTAGCAAAATTTTATATTTAGGAAAATTCTAATTTGCTTAAAGAAAGGGTTTTTAAGTTTAAATTTGGATTTCTATAAGTTTTAAAAATATAGAGATATTATTTATAGATATAAAACATTATTTTGAGTAACTTTTATATTGAAGTTTTACTAATTTTACTTCTGTATTCTTTAATTAAAATGTTTTAATATATATAGAAGAGAAAGTAAAAAGATTTATTTAGGATTGTTTATTGACAAAATATGATATTTTATATTTTTATATAATTCTTTATTATATTATAGATTTGTATGAATTTTTGTAGAATTTATAAAAGTGATTTAATATTTTAAGTAAATTCAAACCGTATGAATGAAATTTAAAAATAATTAAAAGAAAATTAAGTTCTGACTGGGCTTTTGTTGGGCTTTAGCCCAATTGCTTATAGCAATGCGGGCTGACCAGATGCTCAACGTGCTGAGGCTGACGAGCGGGGCCCGAATGGCAGTGAGTGCCGTTTTGGCCGGGTGGTTGACCAATGGGACCGGTGTGGCAGTGGCAGTGAAGGAAATAAAAATGGGGAACGGGCCGAACGGCGGAGGTGATCGTCGGCGATGGCGGAGGAGGACCGGCGGTGAGGAATTAAGTGGGGAATCATGAAATTGGGGTTGAGTGATAGCTTTTGATGGTCTTGGAAGGTTTCGGGGTGGCCGGAGTTGGTGTGGCGGCGGCATAACGGGGCGACGGCGGAGAAGGAGCTCCGATGAGGTTTCGGCTTGGGTGAGTGTTGGGCTTGGTTTATGGGGAGTGGTGGAGTGTTTTATGTATAGGAGTCGAGAGTTAAAAGGGATCGGAACGACGAGGAGTGTGTTCCCCGGAAATGGAAAAAAAAGCAAATGAAGCGGCTCAGGCGATTAAGGAAAAAAAGCGGCGAGGATGGGTGCTGAGGGTTCTTGGCCGGAGAGGGTATTTATAGGCCGGGATTGGAGTGATGGTCATAGAACGGGAATTTCATGGCGGCGGCGGCGTTTCAAGGTGGCAGCGGCGGATAGGCGGACTGCCGGGGAAGGATAGGGGCAACAAGGTGGCCGGATAGGTTCGCGGTGGCGAGGCCTATCCTGTAGAGGCAAAACAGGGGCGAGATATGGACGGGAGTGGCGGGGGCGGCGAGTTCCTATGGGCGACAGCGGCGGTGGAAGGTTGGACGGCGGTGGTGCGTCGTGAGGAGGAAGACAATAGGTGAGCCGTTGGATGGAGTCGTGATTCCGTGGGCGCCGTCGGATTCTCTGGGCTGAACCGGTACGGAAATATGGAGAAGGGGCGACGTGGCTACATCAAGGTGGTTGGTTTGAAAATGAACGGTTAAGATTAAAAGAGATAAATCGGTATGGTGGTGTGGGAAGATATCCGTTGGATCTTTATCCGATGGTCCAAAATTTGTGTAGTTACTTAAAAGATAAATGGGCCGTGTTGGGTTATGGACCTTAATGGGCTTGTTCTGGCCAGATAGTTTTAATGGATTTTGAGAATTTTTATAATAGAGGTAAGGTTTCAAAAATCATAATTAATTATAGAAAAATTATAAAAATGTGAAATTGGTTTCTAAAAATTTATAAAAATAAGTAGAATTTAAATATGGGATAATATTTGATTTTTGAAAGGTTTTTATTTGTTGAAAAATTAATAGAAGGTGTTTTCTAAGGGATAAAAATTGAACTTGGATGGGGAATTTATATTTTATTTGAGGAGGGTGTTTTTAACTAATTTTGATGTGAAAAAAAATTTTATGCTAAAAATGGGAAAATTTTAGGTATGTTACATGGCATGACGACAATTTGTCCTTTATTTTAGCGTATCACAGAAATTATAAAGAAGACACGGTTTTAAAAGTAATTAAACACCTCTATAGAAATCTACCATGTACATGGCCGGCCTAAACATGGTCTAATTAAACTACTTCCAACTGTGGTATCTTAAATAGTAAATAACTTTTATGTAAGTATTTTCGTTGGCAGAAAATTAAAGAGAGGAGAGGGAAGAACAATATCTTATCTAAGGGTATTTCCAGCAATGCCAAATCAGATAGCTATAACAAATACACATTACTAGTATTTTATCTATGTGGAGGAGAGAGGGAAAGGAGAGAGATAAAGACTACCTACTAACTAAGAGTCGGTCTATAATAGATTTCAAGATGCATGGATAGAACCGTACATTGGGTCCATATTAATTTTAGAGGACATGCTATAGCTAGTCCAACGAAGAGGTAGTCTATTTATTATCTATAGATGACATGAATATTTGTTATAGCTCGTAGTTGACTCCACTATTGGAGATGTTGGTCCTAATGCAGTCTTTTCCACCGTCTATGCATGTGCCACATAGGAGAGAAGGAAGATGTGGACAACAATTAACACGGAGAGAAAGTACCAGCGTCCCTTAAACAAGAAATCATCTCTATGACAACTCCGAGGCGAAGGAACCCTAGAAACTCAGGTTGGGGCCTTCTTTGTTCCCATCATGGTGATGGAGAGAGAAAAAAAAAGGGATCTATTTTAAATGAGGTGAGATCCACTGGAGAGACAATGCTCTGGAGAGATGGTATTCTTTACTATTTTTTATTGATATAGCAGGAATAGAAACCATGAGAAACCACAAGAATATATTTTAGATTGGGAATGCTCTAAGAGATCACTTTGCATGGTACAACCTCCAAGATTTTAGATACTTATTATGTGGATCTTCTTTCTCGAGAACCAGAAAACACTATGTATTGGATGGGTTTCTTATTGCCCTCTTGCTGATGTGCCAATCTAGAAAATAGCAACAAACCATTGTAGATACATATAGGTCCTGTTTTTTCCCGCGGCACGTTGCGTTACGGTCGCGGCGTGGCATGCGCAACAAACCATTAATGCAGCTGGCCGCGGCGAACGCAACGTGACCGCAACGCGCGAACAACGTAGCTATAGTCCGCCTGCTACGTACGTAGCCTACGTGTACGGTGTGCTCGAGCGTTCCTTCCCATCCCGACGGTTCTAGACCCACGTCAGCAGAACGCTAGCCACCTACGCCGGCCGTAGCTCCCCACGCGACGAGACGGAGACGGAGACATCCTCCCAATCCCAAGTCAAGCAACGCCCCAAAGCCCCCACCCCACCCATCGCCGGCAAAAAGGCCGCGGGCCACCACCCGCACCACCACGCGCTCATCGGGTCGTATTCGTAGGCAGCCGCGCCGAGAGCGGCCGCTCCTCGCGCTTTCCACCTAACGACGCGCGTACGTACGTTAGTACGTACCTTCTCCCCCCCACTTGCGCTCGTCTCTTCGGCTCGGCTACGAGCGGGTCTAGCGCCGGCCTCGCTGCCGTCGGCGTCGCGCCGCGCCGCGCCGAGTTGGGCGTGCACTGCGTTGTGCAAGTGTGTCACTGTGCGCGTGTGTGAGTGACGTTGCTGTGCTACTCACACGTCCAGGGAAAGGCGCCAAATGTGGTGGTCTGTGGAAGAAGCGTCCCAACCGATATATCGTCCCTTTTTTGTTCTCTTTTCTCCGTCACGTGCTCCTTTGGTCCTCTCACGCATCCTCTCTCTTTTCGTTCTCATTGACGGTGAGGTTTTAATCTGAGAGATTCTTTCGTACAGCGGCTGATCCTCTCTTGCATTCTGTCTTTTCGTTTCCACGTATGCTGTGGTACTAAGATTTATCGGAAAATTCTTCGATGCGGTTGCCTAATTCTCTTGTTTATTCGCCTTATTTTCGTTCTCACAGATGTTAAATTAATCAGGAAATTATTCGGTGCGACTGGCTAATCCTCTCATGTATTCTTTGTCTTTTCGTCTCCACAGATATTGTGACATAAGATTTATTGAAAAACTCTTCAGTATGTTTGGCTAATTCTCCCGTGCATTCTTTGTCTTTGTCTTTTCATTCTCATGGATGTTAAGATTAATGGGTGAATTCTTTGGTACGGTTGGCTCATCCTCTCATGCATTATCTGCTTTTTCGTTTACATGGATATTGAGATCGATTGGAAAATTCTTCAACAAAATTGGCTAATCCTCTCGCATTCTTTATCTCTCTCCGTTTTCATCATGGATATTGAGATAGTGATCGAGATTGATCGGAAAATTCTTCGATACTCTTTTGGCTAGTTCTTTATTGCTTCACATCAGATTGGTGACAAGTGTGGAAAAAGATAAAGAGACAGAAGTTGCGGTAAAAAAAGCAGTAGTAATTCATGACGGTCTTTCTTCTCTTCCCCCCCCTCCCCCCCGGCGTTTGTGTTTACTCTGAGTGGGGTTCCAAATCATTGCAATTAAGACAAGAATGGATGTGATTTCACTATAGATTTGCTGCACATTGTAACCCCCACTAAGGCCAAGTGTATCACTAATGGGATTGGTTGTTGCTGTGCCAGTAGCCCAGTACATGGTCCTGGGAAAACAACAAGCGAACCACCACCGCAGCAGCTGGGACAACATCATCCACCCCCCAGCTAAATCGCGCCTATATTTGGCACGCAAATCTCCGATATGATCGATCAGATGCTTAGCACGATGCGTTTCAATTATGTCCGTTTTCTTGGCATCTCCCTGGCAATTATCAGCATCCCAATGATCTTTTAAATTACTCCCAAGTCCTACCTAGCTAACAATAGGATTAACCAGAAAGGTCTTCTGTTTTATACCTCAACCATGCCTATATCGCATAATCACACTAGAGCAAGCCTAAAAGAGCTAAGAAAACCAATTAGCTGCGTAGGAAAAATTGATAAAATGCCATCGTATATAAGTGGCTTCGCTATTTTGTCACCCCTCTCTTAATGACATGTGTGACCATCTGTGTCTATGACACTGGGCCTAATTAGGACCAGTTAATATGGCCATTACACTAGTATCCTCAATTGGAATGGTATTATCACATAAGCACATTGTTTTGACGCATAGGCTGACTCCAATATATGTAATGCAGTCAATGCATGTTATTTATTAAAAAAAGGGTAATCGTGCATCCCATTCTAGTTCATCTCTAATCTAATGAAGAAAAAAAAACATAAAAATGCATCCCTCTCTAAATCAACTGGTTTGTCCTCGCTTGGTGATGTGAATGACATGAGTCGTTATCATGTACATCTTCCCCATCAGACACGTCCTGTGCACATATTTATTCCTTTGATCTTTGCACAGTGCTTAGTCTCGTCATCCATATCCTCGGTAGATCTTCAACAATTAGGAGCTAGGGCAATGAGAATAAGAACATGTATCGCTCGACCTATGCTCACCGGCATGCAGAGATTGGATTAGCATGCATGCATACATATATATATATGAGCAGCAAAACGATAAACTTAAAAATGCCAAGGAGACGGAACAAGAACAGCATCACTCATGCCCTACATGTTTTTTTTACCTGTCTTTCTTGGTTCTCTCTCGCTAGCTTATGCATATGTCGCCTTGTACATTGGATGGACGGGAGCATCGATCGAGCAGGCCGTTCAAAAAAAAAAAAGATTTGCATTGGTTAACGTTTTTTACCACTAGCTCAGGGAGAAGTGGTCAAGTTTGCATTGCATCATTCTTAAAAAAAAAAAAAAGGGTTTTGCAATGCACCTGCCAAAAGAAAAATGGAAAAATACTGGTGCTAGTGAAGAAGAAAATGGAACAGTTGTGTGAGACCAGGCCACCTACCTGCAGGCAAGGACGGAGCTTTAAGAAATGGATCAAGCTGTTGCCACACCTACTTGGACGCACGACTGAGACGATCTTAATTAGTTTATGTGATCTTTGATGGGAATAATTAATCTCGAGGATGGTGCAATTACTCGGTCTTTCCAATTCTCTAGCTTTGCAATGTACTAACGGTTAGTGGAGTTAGACAGAGAAAAAACATGTTTCAGAAAGTAACTGAACTGTGTCTCTCCGATTGTTGATATCATCGCTGAGAAATCTGAACGGGAGGTGGCAACTGATCCATGGTACACACACACACACACGTACTCCTAGTCAGAGTCACAGAGATTCAAACTACTACCGAAGAAACTTGACCTCCTTGTGCAACTTTTTCTTGGGAAATTGGACGAATCCGTCAATGATCAGAGCGCCATGTTTTGTGGGCAATTGTCCACCCATTTTTTTTTCCCTTCCTTCTACGATACCAGCACATTGATGCCAGCATATAGTACGCCCTAAATCTTGCTTGCCAGGGGCAGATTGGCCCAAAGTCAGCCCAGGCTAAAGGAGGAAAATCTCCATCTTTAAATGCCAAAGTAGGAGGACAGCAAGTACATGCCTTACATGACAGAAGAACCACTAATTCGCTCTCGGAGAAGATGCATGTCTCCTGGCCATCACTGCTACTTTATTAGATCAACTTTTTTTTTTTCCTATCTCCCTCTCTTGTGTGAGATTGAGCTTTCCTGGAGCTGGCTTAGCTATGGAAAGCAAGATTATAAGCCGGCAATTAGTACTCTTTTAACTAACCAGCTGGTGAGGCCTCCAAGTCAAAACAGATTAGGACCAAGCTAGTGTATAGCATGACATGGCTGCCAACTATGTGCAGCAGAATCATGCTGGTCCTGCAGGTATGCTATGAACAGAGACAAGACACCAAGCACAACCTAGACGGAGCCCTAGATGCATAGCAATGTAGAAAGTATCAGGAAGGAGTGGAGAAGAGAATTAGAGGGGATGATTATAATTAGGGAAGAGAATTAGTGGTGTGCAGCGTTGTCATTTACTATTGAAGACCTGGAGGCACTGTGCAACCTAGGAGAAACAGACAGGCATCCTAAATCAAGCCAAGGATTGATTAGTTAGTTGGTTAGTACTGGTGCTAATTAAGCATGGAGACAGCACCAGAACCGAAATCTCTAGTCTTTGGACGCATTAATTGAAAGATAAGCACCGGCAACAACAACAAAAAAAACTACCATGATAACTACTGATCCTCCGATGGATCAACCCCAGAACTCACCGAGAGAGAGGGGGAAAAAAGGGTGGTGACAAAAAAAAACTCATATGGAGTCCGGTTTTCAATCTAGTTGTATGAAAACTAGCAGAAGAACAATGCCAATTGAATTAAGTTTTCAATGAAATTAACCGTGGATTCTATTTAATTCGTCTCTAATAATATTTTAATGACGGCCTTATAATCCATTTTATCATTACAAACCTTGAGCAATAAAGAAATTAACCGTGAGCAAGTCCAGCAGAGTCTCTATTTGCATACTCTACAACTGTTGCTACTTTGACTCAGTCTCTATATCTATCCAGCAGAGTCTCTATATCAGTCTCTAAATTTAGAGATTCTCTCTCCGAGTCTCTATATTTAGAGATTCTCTCTCTTGTCTCTATATTTTTTTTGAGGATAGAGACTCTACTGGATAGAACGAAAATATAGGGAATGAATAATGGTTTAGAGAAGGGATATAAAGATCCAAATTTAGGGAAGATGCTCATGATGCTCTTAAGCTACCTTGTAGCTGTGGCCTGGTCAAAACAGTCACACTATTAATCTTTGCACGGTCAAACCATACCATAGCGAGCACCCATCATATGGTGTTGCCATTTCTTTCACTGTTGCATAAAGTGTTAATATTAGACAAACTAGAAATATTACATACTAAAAATAGCCTAACAAAATTTCTAAATTGTTTCGACTGGACAAGCTTCAGTACTCCGATAGACAACTTCCAGAGCTCCAAGCAATTTTTTTATTCTAAGAGTTCTGATAATCGGTTTTAATGTTGTCGAGAAACAGTTTCAAAAATATTAGGCTGAAAAAGCACAAATTTTTGGTCATAGATCACGATCTGAATTTAAATTGGTGATCATGAGAGTAGATGAGTAAATCAGAAAACCAAAGTAGAAGAAACAAAGTGAAAAAAAGGCGGCCCTTCCACCACCTCCTCCAGGACTTCCACCTCTCCTCCCTGCCTCCCGACCTAGGCCAGAACACATTTCTTTTCGTCTTTCCTTCCTCCCTTCTCGCTCGCTTGCCTGGCCTGTATCCATTCCTCGCCACCACCTCTCTGCCTCTCCAACAATGCCGCCTTGGAGGCAGCGCCCGTGCGGCCTCCGGCGGTGCTAGATCCACGGCCCAGCGCAGCGGCGCGCGCCGTAGCTGGAACCCGGACAGGGAGCTCGGGTGGCGGCGGCGGCGGCGAAGAAGAAGAAGAAGAAGAAAGTGTGGCCGGGACAGGCGGACGCGGCCAATGCACGAGCACACCCGCGCCAGGGCGTGGGAGGCCACCGTGCGCAAGGTGCAGCAGCATCCGCAGCCCGGGGGGAGGCGGCGGGTGTCCCCGATGTCGGCCGCGGACGACTCCGAGACGGTGTCCTCGTCGGCGTCTTCGTCCGCCGGCGCCGACGACGGCGAGCACCACCACGGCGGATACGTGGAGCGCGGCCTCCCCAACGGTGATTTCTACACGGGGCAGTGGCGCGGGGGCGCGCCGCACGGGGCGGGGAAGTATCTGTGGACGGACGGGTGCATGTACGAGGGGGAGTGGCGGCACGGGAAGGCGACGGGGCGGGGCAAGTTCTCGTGGCCTTCAGGCGCCACCTACGAGGGCGAGTTCAGGGACGGGTTCATGGACGGCACCGGCACGTACACCGGCGCGGCCGGGGACACGTACCGGGGGTCCTGGTCCATGAACCTCAAGCACGGCCACGGCAGGAAGAGCTACGCCAACGGCGACCAGTACGACGGCGAGTGGCGCACGGGACTGCAGGACGGAGCCGGCCGCTACATCTGGCGCAACGGCACCGAGTACACGGGGCAGTGGCGCTCGGGGCTCATCCACGGCCGCGGCACGCTCGCCTGGTCCAACGGCAACCGCTACGACGGCGGGTGGGAAGACGGCTGCCCGCGCGGCCAGGGCACCTTCCGATGGGCCGACGGCAGCGTCTACGTCGGCTACTGGACGCGCGACAGCCCCTCCGGCATTGTCCAGCAGAAGGGCGTCTACTACCCGTCTCCGGCGGCGTCTTCCCCGACGGCACGTGATCCCCGTGACGTGTTCGCGAGGGACTTGCCGGGCTTCATGAGCGGCAGCACCGAATCGGCGTCGCTGCAGAAGTCGCTGAATTATTCCGGGAACAGGACAGCCAATGCGCGGGGGAGCTCGGCGTCCGGGTTGAGCAATAGCTCCGGCGGCGACCGGAGGTACGACAAGATTTGCATTTGGGAGTCGGACGGGGACATCACGTGCGACATTGTGGACGGGGCCGTCTTGGTGGACGACGTGGTGGGGCGGAGGAGCACCAGGACGGACGACAGCGGCGAGGCGAGGGGGCTGCCGCCGCCGTCGCCGGCGCCACGCATCACCAAGTGGGTGCCGCCGCGGGAGACGAAGCGGCAAGGGGAGACCATCGCCAAGGGACACAAGAACTACGAGCTTATGCTCAATCTGCAGCTCGGGATCAGGTGCGTTCGTTGGTTTGCCTTCAATGGTGGGTGTGGATCATGAACATTTTTGGTTGTGCAACTATGGGATCGATCATGTTACTTTGGCACCACACAACGCCAGAGAAATTCGCATTGTCTTGGTGCCTTTGCTGATTCACAGGTTTGATTTAGGGAATATTGGCATGTGAATCATCAAAGGTCTGCTTTGGTCATGTAATGGCTAAAGGGGATCTGTGGGTTGGCCAATTTGATTTTGATTACAATTTTTTTTCAGAAAAAAGGGAATTACGTTTTTTGTGAAAAAATGATTTTGATTACATCATTACATGGTAAAGGATTTACTCTTCTGTGTGAATTTACACCAATTCACACCATTTTCTTGATGGCCCAACTTGTTACCGAACTCCTTGCCTTTCATTTTTTTTCTTCCACGTTTAAATTCATCTTGGCCTTAACAATAATGTGTTGACACAGGCATGCAGTCGGGAAGCAAGGTCCAATTACGCTTGATCTGAAATCGTCTGCTTTCGATCCAAAGGAAAAAGTATGGACAAAGTTCCCTCCAGAAGGCTCAAAATATACTCCTCCTCATAACTCTTGCGACTTTAGATGGAAGGATTACTGCCCACAGGTGTTCCGGTTGGTCATCACTCCCATGATAAAGATATATCACGTAACCTTGTTCTGGTGTCATCATGCTGATCAACACATCGTTTGTTTCTGAACTGAAACACAGGACGCTGCGCAAGCTGTTCAAGGTGGATGCTGCTGACTATATGTTATCCCTTTGTGGGAGTGAGGCTCTCCGGGAGCTCTCATCTCCTGGTAAGAGTGGTAGCTTCTTTTACCTAACAAACGATGATCGGTACATGATAAAGACAATGAAGAAATCAGAAGTAAAGGTTTGTCCTTTGTGATTCCTTCTGTCTCTAGGCTTTCCATTCTTCATAAATAAGGCCAGAAAATTTATTCTGGATTGAACAAACACTTGTTTACATTACAGATGCTTCTGAAGATGCTTCCAGCTTACTACAATCATGTCCGCGCATTTGAGAACACTCTAGTAACCAAATTTTTTGGTCTACACTGTGTCAAGTTAGCTGGAGCAAATCAAAAGAAGGTTAGAGATTAGCATGACTGTATATTTCTTCTCCATCCTTGATCATATAGATTATTGCCAAAGTTCAAAATGTGTGCCCTGATTTTTTGCTGCTGTACTACCCAGGTTCGTTTTGTCATAATGGGAAATCTATTCTGCTCAGATTATTCTATCCATAGGCGTTTTGATCTAAAAGGCTCGTCTCTTGGCCGTACAACTGACAAGCCAAAAACTGAGATTGATCAGTATACAACTCTGAAAGACCTCGATCTGAACTTCATATTTAGATTGAAGAAGCAGTGGTTTCAAGAGTTCCAAAGGTGAAACCATCTTTGTCTCGTATTTTAGTTTCATACTTGTACGTTTGTGTTTAGTGTTAGTTTGAAACCATGGCTTTTTTAGTACATAGTGTTAATAGGGGGTTAAATTTGTTGAAGCAGGCAAGTCGATAGGGATTGTGATTTCCTTGAGCAGGAGAAGATTATGGACTACAGTCTCCTGGTGGGTGTACATTTTAGAGATAAAAGAGAGAAGCTTCTGACCGAAGGTTGGTTCGAAAACTCAAAACACCTTAGCAAATTTCATGAAGAACAACCAAGTGGTTATTTATACCTTGTAACCTTAGCAAATTTCATGAAGAACAACCAAGTGGTTATTTATACCTTGTAATATACTTCCTTTGGTTGAAGGTTCCACTGATATCGATTTCAGCGAAGCATCAACACCTCGCCTTTCAAGAGGAAACACGGATCAGCTTCTTGTGGATCCAAACAGGTAATCCATACACTACCCTTATCTGTTCTCATGTAATTGTGTGTTGCTGGAATCCAACCTTTTTTTTAATTATTATGCTTCTGTGATGTCTGCCTGTCTTGGTCCTAACGTTGTAATTGGTAGGCTTACAAGCAAATCGTCAAATATTCCATGGCAATCTCACAAATTGTCAAATATTCTATGGCAATCTATGCTTGAGGCATTTGTATTTTATATGCCTGAAAGGTGACACTGATTTCTTGGCTCGGGGATATTTGATACTTCTTTCTGAAGCTTCATTTTTATCCTAATGAAAACAGATTGCACTTTCATAATTTTTAAATCAACAGGATATCAAATGAATGATTTTTCAATCGACATCACCTTGAGAACTGAAATGAAATAATTAAAGATGCAATAATGGAACCATTCTTCTGTGACCTATTCAAAATCTAGATTGTGTCTAGACTTTCTAGCTACACTCAGGCATTTTTTCTGAGGACCCTAGCAGCCACTATCTTCCCATTCATATTTACCAGCTATCTTGGATATGGTTATATGTGCTCTCAACTAGCTGAACAGCCGATAGTAACTAATAACACAAAGATAGGGCTACAGATACGCATGGGACAAGCAACAATTTACCATGGAACATATTTTTCTTATTTACGTTGTTCTACTATTTACTTGAAATTTTCATCTGAAATGGTGAATGAACAGGTGGTCTAAAATCAAACTCGGGGCGAACATGCCTGTAAGAGCTGAAGTCGCTACTCGGAAGAATGATTGTGAATTGCAGCTCATTGGAGAACCAACTGGGGAGTATTATGATGTTATATTGTATTTTGGGATTATAGACATACTACAAGATTACGATATCAGCAAAAAGCTTGAGCATGCATACAAGTCTTTCCAGTACGACTCAACATCGATATCAGCAGTAGACCCAAGGCAGTATTCCAGGCGTTTTAAAGATTTCATATACAATGCATTTCAAGAGGACAAGTTAGACAGGTGAAAACACATTGAAGCCTGAGAGCTACCTTAGCCCGCAAGTGCCGATGAATTTTGAAATTTTTCAAAAGAAAGATCAAGCTGTGCACAATGCAGTGGTGCAACACTACCTGTATGCTGTCAGTTATCTGCGCCAGAATTGACAACTGCAGCCTCAGAAGAAACCAGGATGGTAGCGTTGCTCGAACTGCTCATGGTCTTGCAGAGACGATCCTGGCTCATGCGTAAATACAGATAACTATATACATGCATATATAGAGCTCACTAATATTTTGTAGGATAGGAGATGTTAACTTAATGATTCAACTTACAGATAGAAAATGTGTAACCACAAGCGCGCAAGCCAGTCCAGAGCTGTAAATGTTTTTGTTTTTACTTGAGGGTAGCATGTATCAGGTATTGAGGTCACTATTCTTTTTGTAACTGTCCTGACTGATACCATTCAACCTACCCATAGGAAATCCAATCTTTGGATTTCCGTCTGTACACTGTACAGCGTTTTTTGGGGACCTGGCGGCTCTCGGTGATACCTCAGTTTTGTTCTCCTTTCCTGAAATGAATGATCATGTCTTGGCTATTCGCTAACCTCCGATGATGCAACACTGAGATGGGGCCAACTGAAGCTTAGTGGCGGCTGAGACATCAGCATTTTGTGCCCTTTCAGAGTCAGCTCGTGATGATGGCTTATCTGCAACTCTGCATTGAGCCGAAGGCACAGCAACGGTGCATTGTGGCGTATTTTCTGTAACTTGCTTCCCTGCAATGAAAAGGACAGATCCAGCAGCCAGGTGTTTAACCTGCAGGCTGCAGAGTATGTAACAAGTACGACAGTATCTGATGAGTTAGTGGTGGATAGCAATCTGCATGCAAGCAATCTGGTCACTGTTCGTTGCCTATGTTTGCCGATGCGATGGGAGGATTGTGATCATGTGTGGAAATGGTTGGTTCCCTGCATTGGCAGGTTTTGATGTGCATGTCATGCCTGCACCTTTCTGTCGCTCTGTCAGTCATGTACAAGCGGATGCCATCTTGTTCTTCTCCAGGAACAATGATTACCAAACCAAATGCTTCCACTTATCCATCTAATTTTTTAAAAAACGTAAAGCGCTAATGGAAGCTGTAAAAAACACTGGAAACTATGGACCGGCTTCTCAAAGTTCAGAATTTTTAGCAAATAATCGAATTAGCAAATAATTTTGTTGCCTGTTCGGAATAGCTGAGCTGAATGAATAAGCTGACTGAGATGAATGTTAAGCTGGATTTTAAGATATTTTTGAATCTATTTTTCGAAGCTAGTTCACTTTATTTACGTTATTTTTAATAGCTTTTAGAGATGGTTTTATAATAAAATAAAATTAGACTAAAAAAGCCAAAATGTTTAGCTTTTCAATTTTGCGAATTATTTGATGCAAACCAGTAAATTGGTGCAAATATACATGCTCTTCACGTGAGCTCTTGGATCTCACTGTAATGGCTCGGATGAAATGAGGTGGATTACCCTCTCCCACTTATTCACTTTTATGGATAGCCCCCTGGAATTTCAACCTCTCCATCCCGATCACCCCTGTTCGCTCCCCTCTCCCCCATCACGCAGCGCAGCCACCGCCGCCGCTCGGTACTTGTGATGCCGAAGAGGGATGCCTCTCTGTCCCGCGCCAGAGGGTGGGTTCTCGATCCGCCGGCCACCACGCTGTTGTCCTCTACAGCGGCTTGACCTAGCTCAGAGGTACCGCCGCCGCTGCCGCCAAGGGTTGCCGCTCCATCTCACCGGCGTTGCCCCAAAAGGCCCCCACGTTTCTCTTGCCCTCCACTAGCAAAGCCTGCAATTTCAAGGTGATGATTATGTGAGCTCGATATAATTTTTGCCACATGTTTTTTTTTCAGATTGCAAGAGGAATTAGAGGTATAATAATTAAATTAGCCACCTTGAGGCCTGAGCACTCCTAATTCTATGTGCCTAACCAGTCCTGGAATTTTGCGGTAGCTTTACCTTTGTCATCTATAGATTTTTTTTCCATCATTTTACATTGCAGTGACAGAGCTAATGGTGTTGTATAGATTCTCACTGTTTTTTCCATCATTTTACATTGCAGTTACAAAGCTAGTGGTGCATAAGAAAGTGATGGGAGGACATATATGAAGATCTATTTGGAAGAAGACTGCATCAGATATTTTTCTTCATTGAATTATGTATGTAGTTAGCATGGCTGTTGTGAAATGACTATATCATGGTTGTTGTGAAATAACTATATGAGACCATTCCTAGTTGATGTACCTTTTTCAGAAATAAAATTAGTGATATATGAGCTCCAGAATTTTGTATGTCAATACAAGTGCAGAATTGAATCTCCACAAAGTGTGTACCTGCTGCTGGAAAATATATGTGTGTACCTGCTGCTTGTGTGTACCGATTGTACTTGTAAAAACCTTGTGTTGTCAGAACCTGATTCAACTTATTGATTTCCACTACCGAATGAAAAGAAGTTGTCGTTTTTCGGTATTGAAGCAATACATGCTTTATGGCTTGATCTGCTACAGTAGGAAGAAGAAAGTACTGCTTTAAGATTGAAAACAGACTACTTTTTGTTCTTTACAGCCATAAGAAGATCAAGCCATAAAGTCATAAAACAAAATAACTGCTATGGTAGAACAACTCCTCTCTGCATCCACCTCCTTTTTACTCAGCATTGCACTAACAATATCCAAAATTGATAGCAGAAAAATGACATCCAGTAGCATTCCAGTAGAAAAACGACATATGACGTGTTTGGATGGCTGCGCGGCGGGGACGCGGCTCGCACAAGCCTGGCCCGTGGGAAACGGTCGCGCGGCTCCTTTCCCCACATGATGCATCCGCTGGGCCAGGCTACGCGAGTGCGCGCGGGCAACCAAACGGGCGCGGAACGCGGGGTCAATGCAGCGTGCGGGCCTGGCCAGCCTCCCGTGGGCAACCAAACACACCCGTACAGAAGCAACATATGCATCCATTGTAGCATTGACCATATCCAAATTTATAAAGATAACACCATTCTCTGAAAATAAAAACAACATTCTCTTTCTCTGAAATAAAAACAGCACCGACCTCATCGCAATATTTATTTTTACAGGAAGGGGTTCTTTGGTCGTATTAGATTTCATTCTAATTTGAACTTGCCTTTTGTTAAGTAAAGTTCAGAAAGAACAGAGTGACTATACTGTATGTGTCTATCTCAATAGCCTCCTGCCATTGAATTGAGTGCACTTCCTGGACATTCTCTTTCGTGAACATCTCAAGTCTCAACAGATGGATGCTTGTTTTTTTATGGAATTAATATGTTCAGATACGCACGCAATATTGATTTGTTTTTTTATGGATTAATATGTTCAGATATGTTGATTTTTATGAATTGAGTGCACTACGTGCTGTTACTGCAGAACGCTCGTAGCTGATGCCTGATCTTTTGGTCTTTTAACTTTCAAGAGAACAACTTATCTTGCGACGTTGCACTAACATGGCTAGCTGCCTTCCATTTTATATTCTGCTAACGAACGGGAGTAATAGAAAATTTGGGCATGAGCTGAAAAGATCAGACAGTTATATGTCCCCAAAGTTTTTTATGCGTCGATGAGTTGTGGCCGGCAACTATCAACACCGAACCTTCTCTTGTACGCAGCAGCAACGCTGATTGAACACCGAGGATTCTACCAAAGAAAATTAAAAGGAGAAAGCAACAGATAGCTACAAAATGGCATCCAGTGAGCGAGCATGCATGCCATAACAAAACATGATCTCAAGAGAACTTTATGAACAACAGAACAACGCACTACATGATACCTCATTAAACAACATACTAATATTTTATTTATGCAGTAGCATGATTGTGCATGTATAATATACCTCAAAGAATCAAAGTTGCGAATGTTCCCTCTACTTGCAATACTGTGCTCCACGTGTACCAGTAACGCCCACATAGGCGTAAGTATATAGTCTGAATAATTCCTCTCGTTTTAGTTTTTGCATATGATTCTTTAAGACACACTCAACTGTATGTGTATGGATTATTCATCTTACTTGATGCGATCGCCCGATGATCTTCTACGCTCTAGAGAGTAACACGGTGAACGTAACATCCTAAACTTTCTCTAACATGTATAAGTATTTTCAATATATTAAACTCTCTATTTATAGCGACTTAAAAAAAATTTGCCGGACCTTGTTATTTTAGTAGTACGAAACGAATTTTGAATAAGAACTTAAAGTTGATAAAATGGGTAGACTACAATTTTACAAAAGCTAGATAGATACTAACCTCCTTAAATATGTTTATAGCTGATTTGAAACCCGTTTGCTCGGAAAAAATATTTTCAGAAGAATTCAAATCTAAACCAAATATCTCTCTCATCATCTCCCTTGCATGTCTTGCCGACATTGCAACTTTGTTCATCCATCGCTACTTATATTACCTCTCTCAAGTAGAACTCTTACTCCATGTCAGTTATTTTAGGGTACACTTCAATTATCACATAAAAGACCACCGAGCCAAGCTATCATTCTCTCTCAATTTTACCATATAGCAAGGCTTTCCTTTTATCTAACTCCATTCTTTTATTAATTTTTCTATTGGTCATGTCCTTATGATGATACTTGATGACATATGGGGTATGACCGAGGTTGCATGTTCTATGCTTGCGACTAATCTATTTGTCATGACCAATATCAATCAAAACCACTCTCTCTACGGTTGTGACATAGGTCAGAATTGCTTATGACTAATCCTTGGATGGTCGTATCCTCTCAACGTTCCTCATATAATCCTCTTTTGTTTTTTTATTGTACCTATCCTTGGCATTAAGGGTCTTTTCTACTTCTCAATAGCATAAGGGTACCTTATGCTGGTAGCTTTGACTCATATCTTAATTGATTTCTCTCCGTTCTTAACGATGGCATGTGCTCCCAAGATATGCCTTCGTATCCGTTTTTGCCACCTTAGATCTCCATCGCCCGTACTTGCCATTACTCATGTGAGGATGATTGAATCGCTCGTCCACCTTGTTGTTGGACCGAACCCGGTACGTCTGACCAAATCCTTGTGGGCAAACGTAGGATTACCTCTATCTTCTCCCTCTGTCTCATCGTGGTGATGTCGATGCCACCATTGTCCCTTTTCGTCTTGTTGCTAAGGAGGAGAAGAACTATAACGGATCATCGTATCCAATGCGAGTGGGTCACTGCACCTTTGTGCCCTTTAAAGACTACTGATCCATTTTCATCCCCGCTACATATTCTTTTCTTGATAACAACCTAAAACCATTATTATATATGCATATGGTGCCTTTTCTTCATGAGTTATATATATATATAATATTGGTGTTTAGCATCATGTGATGTGTGACAACCTTATGACTCCACACTGTATTTGTCTTGCATATCATACTCATCTATTGATGAACAATTTGAATTTTTAAAATCTTGTATCATGTGTTGTATGCAATACATCGGAAACAAGGTAATTAAGATTAAAATTAATACCAAAATCTTTGAGAGTCTTAGAGCCATATGTCTTTTTTAGCTAGAGATTCACAGACAATTTGCACTTGATTCACGGACGTTCAGCACCTAGAGATCAAATCCGAGCAAAATAGAGGCTCCCCTATCAATTCGTCAGCAATACTTGTACGGACAGTCAGCATTACGCATGCAGATGGTCAGTATGTGTATTGAGGATGATTTATAATTCTTCTCTATCAATTCGTCCGCGAATACATATGTTGACGATCAACACATGAGACTTCAGCTCGGTCTAAGTTGCTATCTAGGAGCTACCGCTCACCCAACTCATATCTTACCTACTCTTTTGCACCCAATGACACGTGGGACCGACCCCACATATAAGAAAAGGTTGGAAGGCACCCATTTAACCCTTTTCCCACCTCCTCCCCCTTCTTTTTTCTGTTATTTCTTACTCTCGTATCTCAGCCCAAAGCTGAGAAAGAGCAACATGCTTCCTCTCTCTTTCTCCTCTCCAAATCCATACTAAGGATAGGAATAAGATCATACATGTTTTGATCCAAGTTACCCACCTTCCTAGCTTCACTTTCATCCAATTGGTTTTTGTATGCACAAGGATTTGAGTAAGTTCTTGGTACTTCTCTCCTCTCTTTCTCACTGTTTTGGACAGCACCTTGTTAATCCCTTATTCCTCCCTTTCTTGCAATTTTTCAATGATCAAGAGATGAAGGAGTGCTTGCAAACCAACCTTAGAAGCTAGAGAAGAAGAACGAGGTTCCACCATAACCTCAAGAGGGAGAAGGGCAACAACATGAAGGTGAACTTGTGTTCATTTTGGTCATCTCTTGTTCTAACTCCATATGTGGCAACAAGCTGGTCTCCCTTTCTGTTTTGCTTCTTTTCATATCCATTAAGAACTCAAGTCTAGGCATGAGTCCTTGCTAGCTAAGGGGAGGAAGAGGAGCATCGTGGATCATCTCAAATCTTTAAGAAAGTCTATAAGAATGATTTTCTCAAATTAAAATACGTCCTATAAAAGTGGATGGAGGAAGTACTACAGTTTTTCGCGTAGCCACGTACTAATAGTTTTGAAGAAGTTTTGTCCTATGTGCATTCAGAGTAGAAGAAAATATATACAATTGACACTGGAACATTGTAAATTAAATCCTCGTGTCATTGACGTATGATCCTAGAATCACATTCAACGACTTTGTTAGTGATTAATCTTGTTGTTTAGAATGAACGTACACATTAGATGTGAACGTGTGATTGGGTCATGTTTCATTCTAGATATCTAGTCGTTAGGAACTAGCTGCATGCAGCAAAAGTGTGAGTGTATGTGGTGCGTATACACATGCTACTTCTAGCGTAGGAAGTGCCTGCATGCAGCTAGCTGAGTCATGCAGGTAGTAGATATAGGTAGGCAGTTTGCATGCAGCGCACGGCAGGATGAAGCTCTGGCCAAGTCGTAGCCACACAGGGCGTGAGGAGTAGATCGGCTGTTGGTGAAGCGTAATCGAACATGCGCGTCATGCAGCCGCAAGAACCGGACCAAGCTGTTGGGGTCGCCGAGTCTTCAGGTGCACACACGAGGAGTTGAGCATCGTGGAGATAATGGCCGCAAGCAGAACATGGGGTCATTGTGTGTGTTATGCAGTTGTATTTAAGTAGGTGGCTACGTAGTCAGCTAGTGTGTGTCGAAGTTGAAAATAATAACAGTAAGAAAATCCCAGCCAAGCTGTTGCCGTTGGGAACAAAGTCTCTGTGTTATCTATTCTTCTTCTTCCACCGTGAGAGCAAGAGCGTGTGTAGTGTAAGAGTGCCCTCTGATTTCCAACAGACTTTATGTATCAAACCATGCAATTTATAGTGTTATACTGCCAATATTTTCTTCCAAAGAAAATATGTACTAGGCTTATTAGATCCACGTCTCTTTCTGTAATGACGGACCGAGCAGTGCGTGTGAGAGATCGTCGTACAAAAATGTTGGCCCGAAGTTGGAAGCTACGGAATACGGAATGCGCCACTAGGAAATTAAGTGACGTTGCGACATTGTACCTTCGGTATGGCCGCCGTTTGCTGCCGACTGGATACCGTAGCAAGAAAGCGCTACTTGCCCTTTTGCCCTTTTGCCTTGCCATCCTGCGTGGCTACGTGAGCGGTGAGCCATCTCAACTACTGTAGCATATCACCAGGCAACAGCCATGGAAGTATGGCACTGCATCTGCATTCAGGTGCACTGGTGCAGCCACTGCTGCTTTTCTTTATAGTTTATCCTGCGTGTTCCAGCAGCTTTTTTTTAAAAAAAATTTGTTTAATTATCTTTTTAAACGTTTTGACTTTTTTATCTTCTTTTTGAAAATCTCGACGTCACAAGATAAATATTGTTAAATCTAGTTTTAACTGGTTTCAAAGTCACTGGTCAGCGGCGGCAGAACATTGAACTCATTCGGAACTCATTCACGTGGCAAAGGGGAGAAGCTACGTTGGCTTTGCGACCTTTGAGCTCCAGTCCTCGCGGCATGCAGCGGCGAGCAAAGTCGGGAGCAGCACATTGGGCGGCGCCGAGGCAACCGTGAAGGCTGTGGCAGATTGGACATGCCCAAGTGTCCGGCGAGTTGGAGTCCCTGGCGCTTTTTCGCGGGAAGAATGTTCTCCCATGAGCCGGGTTGAAAGCCTCTGGTTCGCTGTCCGGACCCATCCGATCGATTTTATTCCAACGGTCTATATAGCGCGTGTTGTTTCGTATCTTTATTGAACAGAGGGTGAGGAGGCTAATCCCTAGCCAGTATCAATGGACATGCATGGCTGCAGATGATAGGGATGCTGAACTGACGTTTGTCGGGACAAAGGCATGTTTTTAGTCACTCGACTGAAAATACTTGTAAATCTCATTCGATTTGTTGATAGTTGGATCAAAATTTGACGACCTATCTTCCGTATAAAACCAGTCCCCAACACTACTTCGTTTTAATAAACTCCATTTTACTCTAGTGTTCATTGAAAATGTAACATATTTGGTTATATGGTTTTAATGATGCTAAACTTTATTGAAGTAGGCAAGGTGCTAGCTAAAATAGTGAAAATTTTGGTTACAAGAGGAGTTAGGAATACTCAAAAAATACCCCTGTTTCTACTAAACCATAGTTTTAGGATCTTACTAGGGATCGGACGTCCAATCCTAAGCAAAAAATAAGACACTTTTTTTAAACATAGGCAAAATACCGATGAAATATGACCGAAGTATTGATGAAACATGATGCATATACTGATGAAACACCGTAACATGATGTCACCAAAGCAATGGTCTTGTGAAACATAGTCGAAGAACTAGTGAAACATGTTCAAGAACAAGTGAAACATGGTCAATGAACTGGTGAAACATAGGTAAAGTACTGATGAACTATTGTCGAAGCAAATGTTCCCGTAGTTATACACAGCTGTTTCACCTCATACAACCAAATGTTTCGCGAGAACCTATATTTCACAAAAGCAAAATCAATGTTTGAACACGTAGAACCAAATATTTCATAAAAGCAAAACGTATGTTTCACAAGGGGATTTTCAAGATGTTTCAACAAACCAAATCCATGTTTTATCAGGGCAAAACCCATATTTTGTACATACCAATGCACTACATCTTCCTCATCTAGCTTCCATGAAACCTCTTCTCTAAAATCAAGGATGCATCTTCTCTTAATCCAACCATCTTCTTCTCCAAATCCGACGAGGCCCTATAACCGGAGTTGTGCTCACCAAATTCTAGCCACGCGAGCTCGCCAGAAGAGGCGTAGAGATGGGGAATACAGAGAGATATGGAGAATAGAGAGAGGGAAAGAGAGATGGAGAATAGAGAGAAGGGCATGGGAGAGAAGGGCGTGCACCGATGAGCGGTGGTGTCGCCAGTAGCTGGCTGGCAAGCAGCGGTTTCAATGGAGGAGCTAGACGAGGAGCAAGGCTTGTGTTAGGACACAAGCTCGAATTAGGAAAGTAGGCTAGATTCATCCAGTGGAGGATGGTGGAGGGACCCACCCATGTGCGACTGAAATAGCGTGAGGCTGCGTGGTGTCTCGTCCAACGCAGGGCAAAACCATATCAGCGCGTGAGCGCTTGTGGCGTCTCGTTCGATGCTCGTCTGATTAGCATCAGACTTATGCACGTCAGTATTTCTCATAGTTTTTGGGATGGAGCTTTTTTGTTCATCTAAACATCTCATGATTTTAAAAACCATGTTAATTTCAGAAACCATGTTTTTAGCTCAAAACTATAAAAAAAAATACTATGTTTTCAAACAGACCCTTCATATCTCTCCTCTCTCCTAAGCCCCCAGCTTCCACTGCAGCTCCTGTCCAAGTTTTCGCCGCTAGGGTCAACGATGGCACCACCGCCGGAGCTCCTCCGTAGCAATGAATCTCCGGCGACAATTCGTTTCAGTCTTCACCGGTCACGTTCAGGAAATGGCCAAAATGACGGAGAAAGCGAGATGAAATGAAACGCTTTTGCTAGCGTTCACTCTTACGACCACTTGTGTTCTGGGCTGCCCAGACGGCCCAACGATGCAATGCCATCTAGAGTATCTGGCTGGAGGATGGCCGTACAAACTGGGAATTTTTTTGGAATATATTTATTTTTATTCAAAATTATACTTCTATACTGCGACTTTAAAATATGACATAAATAGGCGCTCGTCGACCGCCACAAAGGCGATAAGCACCCAGCAAATTACCACGTTAGCGGGGTTGTCGCGACCGCAAGAAGGCGATAACACATATCACACGGCAGCAGTACGATCACTCCCGTATTAGGACCCAGCGGCTGTGATTACCCAAAGTCCATTACGCGTCGTTGCCAACCTGGCACTTATCGTACTGCGGCAGTGCAACAACCCCGCAGCTTTTTTCTGTCTGTGGTGCGGAACCTGAAAGAAAACAATATTTGTCTGTGGTGCTCACGGAAGGGCTGCTGTAACATCCCCATTTTCAAAAATTTTAAAAATGCATCATCATGGCATCATCGCATGTGAATCCAAGCTTTTTAAAATCATTTTTGAAAAATGTGCATGTTACTATAAATATTTTCCCTACAAACATATTTAAGGATTTAACTTTTTAAAAAATATATATTTCAGTTTCAAAATGTTTAATTGCTAAAAACCTATTTTAGCAATTTTTAGGTTAATCATTTCATTTTGGGATTAGGAAATAGCCAAATTTGAACTTAAATTAAATAAAACCTAACATCAAATTTAAACTAATTAGATTTAGCAAAAATATATTTTGGCCCTAGCCCAAGTTCCTTCTCTTCTCCTATCTCCATGATATGTGGGCCCCACTTTTCATTTCTTCCCATTTGGGGAATTCCCTTTTTGGCCCTTTTATTTTGGTAATTCCCTTTTTGCCCCTTTTCCCCTAATTGGGCATGTCCCAAACCAGCCCCCAATCCCTCTTTTCCCCTTTTGCCCTCCCCCTCTCACCCATTTCACTCCCTGCCAACCTTGCTTCTTTCTCACGCTACCCCTCTCTCTCTCTTTTCCTCTGATTCCTCTCTGGAAACCTCTCTCACTCATTCACTCCCCACTGCCCCCCTCTAATTCGCCGCCAGGAGAGCTTGCCGCTCCTTTTCCCTCCGACACCTCCTTCCTCTCACCTCCATTGTTCCATTTTTCCAGGTTGCCGCCGCCGCCGTCGCCGGAGCTCGTGGGAGTTCGTTGCCGAAGCCGCCACCCTCTCATCCCTCGTCGAAGCACCTCGGTCGGTAATCCCTCGCTCCCTCTTCCCCCTAACATCCCTAGGCCCCTAGGATTCCTTTCCCACCGCTGGCACCGCCCCTCCCTCGCCGGAAATGGCTGGCGAAGTGCGTCTCTTACCGCCTAACCCCAGCCACGCTACCACGCCGCGGCGGCCGCCTGCCCTTCGCCAAAGCCGCCTTTAGCTCCTCCACTTCGAAGCTCGCCGACGCCACCGGCCATGCGCGCCGGCGCAACCACCGCCCGCCGCCCGAGAGCATTGCCGACCACGTCGCCGCCTCTCCGCCGGCCAAACCCGCCACCGAACTCCTCGCCTCCCTCATCCGTGGCCGAGCCGCCGGATTGCTCGCCGCCGAGCCGCTCCATTCTTTGCCTTCGCTTTGGTCGCTGACGGTAGAGCCCACCCGTCGACCCTCCCTCGCTGCGCCGCTTAGGCTACTGGCCGGCCGCCGCGCCAAGATTTCCATCCGGGCGCGCCAGCCAGCCGTCCGCCTCCTTCCTCCCCGCCAGGCCGGCCGTTGCCGTCTTGGGCGCGCCGCCAGCGCCAAGCCAAGCGTCGGCCGCTCATTTCTGGCCGTGCCTGTCACAGCCTGTATGGCTGCGCTGGCCGGCCGAACCTCGCTCTGGGCCACCGCGCCAGATCGAGCAGCGATGCTGCGCGTGTGCCAAGATCTTGGGTGGGCAGCGAGCTCTGGCGTCTTGGATCGGCCGAGCTCAATTCTTTTCCTTTTTTTCTTAGATAATAAGCCTTGATAATTTTATATATTCAATTCTATAAGTCCAAAAATTCCAAATAATTTTTAAAATGATCCTAAAAATATATCCTACCGTTCAGTAAATTATCATAAATTATTGAGCATGTTTAATTTTCACTTGAGTAATATGTTTATGACAAATGCCCTTAAAATTGATCTATGGACAATTTTTGTTTTAATACATTATAACAAATATTATTTTAACTGGAAAACTCACATATACCTGTTGGAGATGGTTTTTCATAAGCATGACCATGCATATCATTTCATATTTATTTTTGCCATTGAGTTTATTTTGGTTATTTTGTTATTAGGTTTTAACGACGATAGTTTCGCGGCCAATCCCTTAGAAGATCACCAAGATTTTGCTGAGCAAGGCAAGTGCTGAACCTTGTGTCCTATGATTTTGAAACTCAATTTCTAGAAGTTTACAAAATGCGTGTTATATTTAAAACTAAAAATGCTAATCACTTAGTTGCTTAGATAACACTCAATCAATAATTACTCTGTTAAAATATTCCTTGCTACCCTAGGTTATTAAAATTGCTAATACTGGACATCACCCTTGAATTAGGTTTTGCACAATGCTTAGAGATGCTTAGTACTGAACTGTTGTCCATTCTTGATAGCTGCAAATATTAAATGCTTGTTTAAAGGATGGATTTAAAAAGGACAGTGGGTGCTGTCATGTTTGCAAATGGGTGTAGTTGGGATAGTGGTGGCTATCGGGTGAAAATGTTTTGCAAAACCTGATCGGGGTAGATGGATGTAAGGTGGGTGCAGCAAGCACGAGACTTGGGCCCAGTGTGGGAACCACTCTGGTCTCTAAGGACCGATTCCTTGAGGTAGACGAGCTAAGTACAACAGTGCGACCATGCGTGCCTGTATAGGCGGGCCCTGGTTTAGTATCCTTCGGCCTCCTAGTTTTGGCATTCCAGTCGGTGGAGTAGACAGTCGGTGCTTTTCTATTGGCACAAGAGGAGCATTGCAGTGGAAACCTTAGCAGTAATGCCTTAACTAGGAGGAGGTCGGAGAAAGACCTTGTGGTGATCATTTTTCCTTTGGGTGCACCCTCGAAAAAAACCACCTCGCATGGGTAAAACGTGCAATCTCTGCAGAGTATAAAACTATCATGATAGCCGTATCCACGGTCAAGGGCGGACGATGGGGAGCTGCCTCAATGGTACTTCTTATCTATTTGTTTTCAAAATGGTGATTCAAAAGAAAACCACGATTGCAGTCGTGTGTTTTGGTTTTTCTCCTCACAGTAGGTGCTGTGAGCGATGAGGTATTTGCACGGTGGGTGCCGTGAGTAGCCAGGTTGGGCAAAAACCGGTTGGTGCCGGAATTTCAAAGAAACTGATTCAAACATTTGTTTTCCTCAACATGTTTTAAATCATTTTATAAAACCATAGGTAAAATTTTACAAAACTAACTTAATGCAAAAAGGACCCTTACCTTTCCTTTGGTGAGCCTTAGATGCATATTAGTCAGCTTTGCTTGTTGAGTATAAAGTATACTCACCCTCGTCTTTTATGCGGGGCTGCTCATTCCAAAGAGCAGGTTGCGATCAACAGTGGTACCCCGAGGAGGAAATGTACCACGATGAAGGCTTCGCCGCCGGAATCCAAGACAAAGACCACTTCGACGCCTAGGATTGCGTTCCTCCAGCTCTGTCTGTAGGGATTGTTTTGGTTATCCACTTTTGGAATTTCAGTTGTAATATAAGGACTTCCGCTTTTGTAAGGCCTTTGAGCCAATCTTTTGTAACCACGTCGCTAGACACACTCTGATGTAAATTTATGTAAATTAATCGTCATGGTTGTGATCCAAATTCTGTATCTGTGTGTACTAGCTACTGATCCAGGAACTAGTATAGGTAAAGCACAGGTGGGACCTTCCCTCCGCCAAAGGGGGGTCCTGACAGCTGCCGGGGAAAAAGTTGCGGGCTTGTCGCACTGCCGCAATGTGATAAGTGCCAAGCTAGCAGCGGCGAGTAACGGACTTCGGGTAATCATGGCCGCTGGGTCCTAATGAGGCAGTTATCGCACTGCTGTCGTACGATATGTATTGTCGCACTACGATAGTGCGACAACCCTGCTAGCGTGGCTGCGCAGCCGTTTATCGCACTGCAGCAGTGCGACGGGTGCCTATTTCTATCATATTTTAAAGTGACAGTATAAAAGTGTCATTTTGAATAAAATAAATATATTCCCAAAAAAAATTCTACAAACTGGAGTGTTTCGGCTTGATTCTTCAGTTAAGGGGCTCTACATTTGCACCAAACTTTGAACCCCAGAGAGAAATAAATGGCCTACTGGGCTTGTACTACTGGGCCTACTGGGTGCCAATCTTGAGCGCCCAACCGACTCCGGCCTGAACCGCATCAAGAGGAAGGCTGACTATCCCATGGACGTTTTTTTTTAAAGCATCCCATGGAACATATTCTGAGGCATTTGTGGTTTGGCCCTCTTCCCTTCAGCTTATCTTCTTATTTCTTATATACTTATTTACTTATCTTTGAATCAAAAAGTCAAATAAAATTAAAAATTTTAGTTTTTTGGTCCATTTTTTGTTCTATCTCAAAACCACATCTCAAAACTCTTAGAGCACTCACAATGCAATGACGTCAGCCGTTTCTAAGGCTGCCACGTAAAACGAATTGCTAAGATGGAGGGTAACTAATGAGAGAGAGCAGAGTAGTTTCTTATATAAGAGAGACTCTCTATGCTAGAAATAAAGGAATGAAACGAGAATAAATCTCAACTGGGGTGTTAGGTCGTTTCTATATAACTTATAAATAGAAATTAAAAAATAAACAAATTAATTACAAAATACAATGTATTGAGAGGGTTATATCTATCATCGTTTTATATGATGTGTCATATTTAGAAACGACTTATAGAAATAATGCACTGGGAGTGCCCATAAAAATAAGTTTAAAAAGCGGACCAAACTTTTTAATCTATCTCGAGAAACTCTTGAAATTCAGTTTATAAACAAATAATATAATCAACAAATAAGATAGACTAAAGAGAACAGCCCGACACAGCACATCGTTCATTTTGCCTTTGCTCTTATGTGAGCCGTGACACCGTTAGATCAAAAATGGACTGCACAGATTGACCGTCACAATACCAAATTAAGTCATGGTATAATTCTACAACTGAAAAATGGTGCTACATATCTCCGATTGATCTGCCCCGTTAATATTTGATCCAACAACTAAAATCAAAGGTCCTTGCTATAAAAAAAAAAGACTAAAATCAAAGGCACCATGCATCTCTAACCTGAAGACGAACAAAGCATTGAAAAGTCATGATATTTCATTTATGTGATGAGGCAACAGATCATTTTATTGAGAAAGGATTAGCCGAATTACATGCAGCTAGCGCACCTGTTAATTATACCCTAATAGAACCCTAAACCACAGGAAAGCTTCCTCGCGCGAGAAACCTGTAGCCACATTTGGTCCGGATAGATGGAGACGCTCGCTACGCTACAAAGAATTAAATCCACCGACACCAACAGCGACGGCACATGCATGCAGCGACGATGAGATACTACAAGGCGGTGCACCGCTCGCGCGAGAAGCCGACGCGGCCGTTGGGCACGTCGAAGAGCACGCGGTGGTTCTGCTGCTGCATGCTGGCGAGGACGTTGAGCACCGTGTTCACGCCGTCCGGCGCCGCCGCCATGGCCAGGCAGCTGGTGGTGCCGTACGTGCTGTGGATCACCACGTTGTCCTCGGGCAGCGTCACCTGCATGCCGTCGAACAGCAGCGTCACCGGCGGCCACGCCACCGAGGTGTTGTAGCAGGTGTCGAAGCCGCCGAGGGAGGACACGGGGGCGGGGACGCGGCGGCGCACTTCGTCGCGCAGGGCCTCGTATGCCGGCGCCACGAGCCGGGTGAACATCGTGCCGGAGTCGACCACGGTGCCGGCGCCTGTCGCCGGGTCGAACGCCGGGACGGGCACCACCTTCTTGCCCACGCGGATGCCGGTCATGTTGACGTAGTACAGCGACGAGCGGTGCGGGTTGGCGAGCAGCGGCGTCGTCTTGATCCGCTGCGGCTGGCCCTTGCGGCCGAGCCTCAGGGTCCCGGAGAAGTTCATGGACTTGAAGCTTGGGAGGCAGTAGGAGAAGGTGGCTTCGTACATGTCCTTGGTTTGGGACAGGAACGACAGGGGCCCGCGGCCGAGACCGAGGAGGCCCTGCGGCGGCGCCGCCGTGCCGGTGGCCCTCTGCAGGCAGCCGAAGGTGTAGGTCTTGAAGACGTCATTGGCGACGGCGAGGGAGTCCTGGGACAGAGCGGCTTCGAGCGAGGAGTCCGCGTAGGTGAGGCTGAAGCCGCAGGACTTGCTGTTGAGCGAGCACGACGGGTTCGGCGCCTGCGCGCACAGCGGCGAGCCGCACGGCACCGGGCGGTACGAGGCGGACGCGGCCGGGTTGAAGGGCGTGGACGTGGGGCAGCCGGCGCAGCCGGAGCATGGGATCCACGCGGCGTCGTTGCTGGTGTCGACGGCGAGGAGGAGCTGCTGCGGGGGCGTGCCGAGGCGCGCGCGCACCACGTACGTCGGCGTCTGCAGTAGCTGCCGCCCGGACGCGATCGGCGCGTACGCGCGCCCCGCCACCGCGAGCGAATCGAGGTACAGCAGCCGCGACGCATCCCGCGCCGCCTGCTCCGCGAGGAATCCGGTCCACGACGGCGCCGCGGCCCCCGCCCCCAGCGGCGAGCACGGCCCGAACGCGTGCGACACCTGCAGCGTGGCCCCCGCGTCCGGCGGCGTCGCCGGACACGACGCCCCCGCGCCGCCCGCGAGCAGCACCACCACCACCACCGACACAGCGAAGCTCCAATGCACCCTACCCATTCTCGGCCGGTTCCTACCTGCTACTGCTAAGCTCTCGTAGCTCGGTGGCAGGGTAGAGACGGCGGTGCGCCACTGTGGGTGGCTATATAGCGCGCGCGAGCAGTACCGGGGCACGTGAGCCGTGACGCAAAACTACAGAGCATGCGCCCGTGTCATGGCGCGCCCGTGAGGTTTCGCCATGGACGCATCCGCCAGCCAGTGGCCGGCCGGCCAGGCTCTCACTGTCTCACAGTCTCACTCACCCAGTACTACGTGCGAGAGCTGAGCTGCATGCCTGCCTGCGTCTGCATGGCGACCGATGCTCGCCGTCGCCGGGGACCGAGCACGTGACAGGACGCTGCCGCGTCGGCCAATGGAGGCGCCCCACGTACGCCCCCAACGGAGCGTCAATTTTCGTGCGCGTCGAATGTCTCGATGAGCTGGCTCCATTTTTTGCGTGGACGGCCGCTGCTGGGAAGGAAAATGTCAGGAGCTCCTCACAGGAGGCTTGTCTTCGCATGGCGGTGCCCATGTGGCATGTTACATGCACCGGGCTGCAAAGAAAACACCAGGTAGATGTACACATATATGAACCTGCCTCATGGTCTTATGGACCAATCATCTTGTGACACGGGTGTAATGGATGGACGAGATTATAGACCTGGTTTACGAACCGTTTGTTCCTTGGTTAAAATTAAGGTGATTGCACTTTGGAGTTCGCAACCGTACTCGTGATATTCCTCGCCGTACAGATTATACTCCTCGGTTGAATGGGGTTGTGCAGTAACATCCTCGGTTACGGACAGAACTGGATCCGCGACATGATTTGGTTTGCACTGATGGCCACGCAAAACAAACACAGCTAACTCGCATATCAGTGGCAGTGAGCTCCACGTAATGCCTTGTTCGCTAAACCATTTCCAACGACCTGGCTAAACCCGTCTGGCTTGCTGTGTGATGGTGAATGAGACAGGACGATGATGGTGGAAACCCGTTCCATCAGGCTCGCTGCCTTGAGCAAGCTCGCTAGCAAGAGCCAGGAGCAGAGAGGCTGGTCAAATTTTTGGCTTTGCTCTCGCTATCCTCTCCCTAGTCCACACAGGAGCAATGACCAATCCCTCCCGCGTAGATCCAGAAGTAGGAGTGAATACAACTATTGTGTTTTAAGAGCATCTACACCAGAAACCCTATTCTCACTACTATAAAATACTATTCACTACTACTCTATCCATCCCTCTAAAATTTCTTCAGACTTTACACTACAATCTAAAAGATTCATTCACTCCACCAAAAACTTTATCCTCAAAAAGTCAATGCTACAGTGTTTATAAGGCCTCTGATACGAATGCTTTAAGGCGGTGCATCGGTGACGGTCAAGATTCTGGAGAGCCGCTATAAATCAATGCAACGTCTCCCCCAAACACCTGCTCATCCACCTAAACCACGCCTCTCCACCGTTGAGCCGTCTCTTTCCTTGTCTCATGGCCTTTGATCCAACGCCGTCACCGCCGGAGCTAGGAACTTCAATCTTTACGTTCGGCAGGTGTTTCTACCGGTATGCACAACAATGTCACACGGCAGCTCCGCCTTGAGTCTGCCTCCGCCACCACCGCCGCTTGTGCCGCCTGCTCGGGTTCTGCCGCCAGCGCGTAGTCCCTCTCCACAGCTGGTACCGATGTTGTCATTGGGCTTAAGCACCGACGAACTCTAGGACTGCTTGCGAGAGGCGCACCCCATGAAGCGGTAATGTCGAGCCCGCGAGCTACAGGCGTTGACTAACAGGAGCCCTCCAGGCGCCGTCGTTGGGAGCCTTGCCCCGACGCCGATGAGGACTACCAGTGCCCCTTGCGCTTGAGTTCGATTCAGACAAAGCATTGACGGATGCCCTAGGTCGTGCCCCTGCTGCTAGAATGTAGGTAATAGGTATATCTATCTATCTATTATTATTTTAAAGTAGAGTTAAATGGAGCTACCACGTTAATCAGATAAAATTCCAACGTTAATTAAAGAAAAAGAAAAAGTCTACATCACCAATTACAGTAGGACCAAATTATAACTACCTAGATTAAAAAAAAAAGAGTCCATATTATATAAGACTTCACTGCAACCAAATCCGTATACAAATGGTGACCAAAACAAAATCGTATCTCACGTGTACGAATGCATCTGCATCGTAATCGTAACGATAATAAATCCGTATATCTCACGTATACAATCCACGTTCACATCATAACCGTATTACTTTCGTTGACACTTGACAGCTTGAGTTTGTAGGACTAGTGCATCGGCCTCAGTGTTGTAATTGCTTGTACTTTCTCCCTTCTAATATAGGAGTATATTGCAAGCAAGTTTGCACAGTTTTTAAAAAATAAGAGATTATAAATCGTATTAGACGTGGTTATTAAATATAGCAAGCATTTATAACACAAAAGAGGGTTCGACTAAAAACAAATTGTCTGATAATAAAATAAGTGCCAGTCAATTATTAATAAAATTACACTATAACTATACTAAAATTGTACATTATAAATAAGTGCAAATTTAAGTTTATCAGTGTACAATTTTAGATTGAATGAAACAAACGTGATGGCTTGAAACATAGGAAAAGAAAAGTATGTAAGCACGTGTATTTGACAGATTTATGCATCAACAAAGCATAGAAATCAACGAATAAAACTGATGATTGATAAGTAGCAATTTTGATACTAAAATGACACCTTTGTAAGCTGTGTAATTTTAGTCTTACTAGAGTGTAATTTTAAAGTGACTGATAGTTAAAAAAATATCAGTCGGCTGAGAATTAGCAATTCCGAAGAAATAATGCAAGTGCTCAACGCACATCAATTTCTACTCACCGGTTCTCGCCGGATTGCTTTCTTTCGCGCCAGGGAGTGCTTCTTCCCGCCACGCTTCTCGTTAGCTAGATTGCTTTCTCTCTCTACATGAACTGCCAGATTGCTTTCTACCGCTTCTAGCCGGATTGCTTTCTTTCTCCTTCTCACCGCTTCTCGCTGGATTGCTTTCTTTATCGCTAGGAACTTCTCGCCGGATTAGCCAAGTGCTAGCTCAGCGTGTTCTTTTCCATTAAGTATTAGCCAAGGAGTAATATACTACACTGCTTCACATATGGAGATCTGATAAAAAACCAACACTAGAAATATATGCAGATCTCTTTAGTTTTGAAAAGAAGGGTTATATATGCAGTTGTTTTTTCTCAATAGTATAGTTCACCCATGCTCGGTCGATAGAGAAATCTAAAAGGCTAGCTAGAAATTCCCACGTCAGAGAAAAATATAAGAACTATATCATCAATTATAGTGGTTCTAAATTATAACAGTGTAGATCTTAAATGTGTTTTTAGTTAAATCTAACCTACTGTAACAAATCAACTGCAAACTAACAAATCTAGACACACAGGCTCACAATTAAAACAGTGTGAATATTAAATATGTTATAAATTGATACTAAATAAAATGTACATCATCAATTATAATAGGTATAGATTATAATTGTAAATTTTAAATATGTTTTAGCCAAATCTCTATAATTGTAAACTAATTAATCTAGTCGTGCAAGTGTGCGGGTCACCCTACTAGTTATGTAGATAAAGTAGTAGGGACCATATATACCTTTGGGTATAGTGGCCAAAACATTTCCTTGGTTTTAAAAAAATGTAGATAAACTAGTAGCAGTACTACTTTCGGAACATTTTTTAGTTCTAGCGAAGTAATTGCCGTGGAGTATCATCACTATTATAGCTCCGGCAAAGTAGTCCTCATGGAGCCCAAGACCTTTTGTAGCTCTGGCGAGATAATAGCTATCTAACTCAAATTATTAGTTGTACGAAGCTTCCCACCCCCATTGGAATTAACAGAGTTATGGTTCAGTTATAATTAGTTCTAAATTCATGTCTAAACATGTTTTAGATTGGATGGCATTTGGTGGTGGTTAGCAAACAAACAATGGAATATAGTATAAATCAGATAGAGAGGAACATTAAAGAGAGTAGTGGAGAGGGTGTCAAGATAAAGATATATGAGAATATAATGAGCCAAATATACACAGGCTCCTTGAGATGGTCTAACATATTCACAGGACGACTGCAAAGCATCATAACACTTGGCTTATAAAAAGAAACAAATTTTTTTATCTAGAATGCGATTTAATTTAGGCTGAATCAACCAAGGCCAAGCTCGCGGCAACCACGGGTCCATCTCGACCTCCATGACACGGTGACATACACGTACCATGTCCCGTCACCTGCAGGTATGCCGTGAGTTGCTGCCATTGCTGGAGATATCTCGCCTTGCCCAGAAGATTTGACGCGTGCATGGCCGGTCATGTGAAAGCTAACAACCGTTGAGCTAGCCGTGCCTGTGTGGCTTGTGAGGTGTAGTTAACTAGCCCATCAGCTTCACCGTCTGGTGTCTGCTTCTGGTTGTACCGGGCATCGTCAGATATGCTCTTGACGCCCATGGTGTCGCCTAGTATTAGCATGTACCTCCACGCACGCGATGCATGGTCCTTTCCTTGGGGCTTGGATGGCATCCAAAGCGGATCGATCTCCAGCCTCGAAGACTCCAAGTCGAAGGTATGGCTCCTCGACTCTAGAAGTCGCATGAGCCCTAGAGGTCCTGGACTCCTGCTCCATCACTCAGGCCCGGCCTATAGAGGGGGCAGCCGGTGCGACCGTCAGGGGCCCCAGCCAAATAGTGTGTAGTAGGTATTAAAAGTTTTATGATTTTTAACCGCGTAGAAAAAAGAAGCCCAACAGATAGTGTTCAGCCTAAGATATAAGATGCCATGCATTAAATTAGCACACAGCCCACTGTGGCAGCTAGCCCAATAGCAATAGCCCACCATTATACGTAAGCTATTGATAATTGATGTACTCGTTTCATATTCCATTGATTCTGGATATCTACCGTGTGACGCACGCCGGCGCGCGTATAACGCGTTGGCCGTTTATTTCGCCCGTTCGTTTTCCAATGCCTCACTAGGTTCTCCCTCCTGAAAGCACCTCCCCACCACCGGGCAGCTTTTGCCTCGCACCTAGCTTTCGGTCGCACCACATCGTGCTACCTCCTCAGCCACTTGGTTGCACCTCCCTCTAAGGCCGCCTTGCTTTACCGGCGCCTGCCTGATAAAGCCCTCAATGAATGAATTGATATGCACATCGTTCTAATTCTCAGTTTCCTGCTCGTCGGTTTAAATGTGTTCCCGTTCTTTCATAAAAAAAATTGCCTCAATTGGTTTTGTTTGGTTCAAATTAATTGTTCCTACTAGACCCTAAATTGGTATCCACATTTATTCTTATTTCACTACTCTTCAGTTTAGGCATGCCTCAATTCTTTCCTTAAAAAACAGGGCCTCATTTGGTCATGTTTAATTAAGATGAATTGTTGCTTGCACATGTATTTTTGGATTTAGCTAAATTTGGCCCATAGTCTCATGCAAACCAATTTTAGATTTGTGAGAGCTAGACAAGATAATTGTAGATGAGTGAAGTGTAATTTTCTATTCTTTCACCACTGTGTAGTACTCATGAAACTGTTCAATTGTATCTTCCTTCTTTCACAGAAAAAAAGGTCTCAATTGGTTTTGTTTAGTGATGATACCATGGCAAAGATGGGCGTGGAGGTGCAACTTGGAGCTTATTACTTTACTTCGCTACTCACTAGCAATGAGAAGGATAGAGGACACTAGATTTAGTGATAATTGAGTTGTATGGGTCAGTAATACTAATATATGAGGTTAACTTTATTTAAACTATGTTTTGATAACGACTTATTCTCTCTATCAATTTTATGATACAAGAATATATTTATTTTTATCCGTAGTAACTATGCTAGTCAATAAAAAGGCCTCATGCTTTTGCTCGCCCCGGGTCCCCGAAAACTTTGGACCGGTCCTGCCATCACTCCATGAATGTTGCGTCGGGGATTCGTGTTGGGGCTGGGCGTCGCAGACATGTTTAATTTTGAGCTAGGTTTGCAATGTTGTGACGTTCCTGTGGAAAACATGGGCTCTGGGTATCCGAAGATATACTACAGGACGTACCACCTCCTTGGGCCGAGTCAATTGGGCCTTCCAGAAGGCAGGCTTGGAGGATGGCGCGGCCCGGCATGATCTACAAGGAAACGGATTCGTTTCCTACTCGAATACATGGATATAGGCGTAGCTGAATCGGTTACATCTGTATCTTCCATAAGCGGATTATGGATTCTATCTGTAACCCGATCCCTACACTATATAAAAGGGGTCCGGGGCCCCTAGTTCGCTATCCAATCCAATCCCACATCTTGCAATCATCATCATCATCCACCATAATACAATCCACAAGCACAGCAGTAGGGTATTACCTCTCCCTGAGGGTCCGAACTCAGATAAATTCGGCTCCTCAGGCTACCATCGTAGTTGTGATCTTTCGACGCCTCTAAAATACATTGCCGACGCAAATCGTCCGGCGGTTGGCGCGCCAGTAGGGCGAAGCGCCACGATCAACTACATCGACTTCGATGGCTTCCATTGGCGGATTCGTCTTCACCTACGCTCCTGGCCAAGGCTTCATCTTCGGAGATCTCGGCTTCATCGCCGGCGACTTCGGAGAGCTTCGGCTGTGTGAGCCGAACTTCGTTCGATCCACGCATTACCGGGAGAGATGGTACGCGATTCCGACCGAACCTCACCACTTTGGGATCTCTTCCCTGGACTCCGATCCAGAGGAGATCCGATCTGATGATGATGATTCCAACTGGCCTACCTGGTTTCTTCGATTCTGATCGGGATCCACCGCTTCTTCGCCCACTCTTCATGTTGACGAAGCATCGAGTGGTGATCCGACTCGCCAGATCGTTCTCGAGATCAAATCGGGGTTACGATCCTCGATCGTGGTCCGCCCGCTTGATTTGGAAACTCACCAATTTTCCATCGGATAACATACTGACTTTTCCAATCCGGGCTAAGAAGCGGGACACGACACATACACACCGACGAGCTTTCGAGTCAAGACTGGGGACAACTCAAGCGGGCCAAATTCGAGTGGCTATACCATTCGGATCGGTCAATTCGGTGAAAATTTTCAGCAGATTCGATTTCGCCAAACTCATCGGATCCCTTGTGACCAGAGATCCTGCACGTGAGGTGGGAGTTATAATCACTCCCATCGACGAGCCAACGAATCAGGACAGGTTGAGCCTTTCCTTCTCGGAACCCGAGTCGGAAGAAAGCGTCAATAGGTTCCCCGATTTCCGCGGCGTCTACATACTGGACGGCCAAGCCTCTGGATCGGCCCGGCGCCCCGCAGGGGAGGCAGGAGCCGAACCAAACCGCGAAGGCGGAGAAGACTTGCGCGACCAATTACGTGGTCATGCGAGGGAAGTCTGGGAGGAACAGCTTCAAGTCCGTATGGGAGATCACTCGGTCTTTCGTACGCCACAGCAGAACATCCTTGCTTGTAAGACCCTCCTGGACAATGTTGGCCCTTTGCTTGGAGAGAACAACCCCGCAACGCCGGTCATGGAACAAATCAAGGCCATGGTGACGGCAGCGGCTGTCCAAGGCACTCGGGATCAACCGGCCAACTCGGCGAAGCGATCGCTACTGAGTAGTACTCGGCCGATCGACAACGCAAGTCGCGGGCAAGACGCCCGCCGGAGTGCAAGCCGCGACCTCCGCCTCGACATCGAAGCCCGGCGCAGGGAGCGAGATGAAGATCGGCGCCGTACTCCACCGCGCCGGACTCTCCCCCGACGATCTCCTTCCCCCGCGGAAGGGTTGATCGACGAGATCAAGGCATTCACTCCCCGACTCCAACAGGTAAACTGGCCCGAGGGGTTCAACTCTAAAGGTATTGTGAAATTTGATGGAGAACGGGACCCCGAGGCTTGGTTGCAGATTTATTCTTTGGCGATCAAGGCCGCGGGTGGAGGATACGACGTGATGGCAAATTATTTGCCCGTCATATTAACCCCTCCGGCTCAGAACTGGCTTGCGGGCCTTCCAGAAAACTCGATCGATTCCTGGGGAAAGCTCTGCGACCAGTTCGTTGCCAATTTTCAGGGAACTTACGAGAAGCCTGGAACCCAATGGGACCTTTATCAGATTCACCAGAAAAATGATGAGTCGTTAAGAGATTTCATTCGGCGTTTTACCAAAAAGAAGAATACAATCCGGGAGATCTCAGAGGCGGTCGTCGTCGCAGCCTTCCAAAAAGGAGTTCGCGACCCCGATCTAATCAAGAAGATGTCTCGGAAGCCTCCGACTACCGTCAAGGAGATGTTCGTCTTGGCTGATCGATATGCTACCGCCTCGGATACCCTCGCTGAGCGTCAAGAGGATCACCCAAGTAAGCATGAAGGCAAGAAGGACAGGCCCGAGTCGTCCTCCAAGAAGGACAAGAAACACAAGGGTGAAGAGTTGGTAGCGGCCGCGAATCAGGGTCGGCTAAGGCCGCCTCGGCCCGCCGACTACAACAAAGTCATGGAGGCGTCGTGTCCTTTCCATCCAAACGGGAAGCATGCGGCCAAGAACTGCAACATCTTGAAGAAGTTCGCTGAGGATCACAACAGCGACACTCCGAGAGATGCCAAGCAAGGCGACAAGTGCGACCCTCCTGAGGGCGACGCTTACCAAGAAACCAAGCGAGAGCTCAACTACATATTCGGGGGATCGGATGCATATGAGTCCAAGCGTAAGCAAAAGCTTACCGATCGAGAAATCAATGCAGCTATTCCGGTGACCCCGGGGTATCTCCGGTGGTGTGAAATTTCGATCATATTTGATCGCTTAGATCACCCAGATCACGTCCCTTGCCCAGGAAGATATCCACTCATCCTGGATCCTGTGGTACAGGGCGTCCGACTGCGCAAGGTCCTGGTTGATGGCAGGAGTGGATTGAATATCCTTTTCGCTAAGACTCTAGACTCTGGGCGAGATGCAGATCCCAAGAACGGTGCTCCAGCAGACAGACGCGCCGTTTCACGGTATAATTTCGGGAACCTCATCGGTGCCAATCGGAAAAATCGCTCTTCCTGTCACCTTCGGAACTCGGGATAATTACCGCACGGAAAAGCTCAGTTTTGAGGTGGCCGATTTCGAGACTGCATATCATGCGATCTTGGGAAGGCCGGGCTTAGCCAAGTTCATGGCTGTCCCACACTATACCTATCTGGTTATGAAGATACCAGGTCCGCGGGGCGTAATCACGGTCCGTGGAGACGTCAAGTTTTCCCATCTCCTCGATAGGGAAAATTGCGACTTCGCCCAGTCCATCGAGGCGGCAGCTGAGTTGGACAAGATCCGGCAGGCGGCCACCACCTTTCGCAACGAGGGCAACCTACCGAACAAGAAACCATCTAAGTCGGGCGTCAAGCCTGACGAAGATATCAAGCATATTTCGCTCGACCTGTCCGATGCAACCAAAACGGCTTTGATTGGGACAAGGCTCGACTCGAAATTAGAGGGTACGCTCGTCACCTTTCTCCGAGAAAACCGGAGCATCTTCGCCTGGAAACCATCTGATATGCCAGGCGTCCTGAGGGAGGTGATCGAGCACTCCCTAAACGTTCACGACAAGGCCATCTTGGTATTAGCGGCAGCTACCGATTTGCGAAGATCGGAAGGAAGCCATCAAGACGGAGATCACCAAACTTTTAGTCGCCGGCTTTATAAGGGAGGTGCTCCACCCCGACTGGCTGGCAAATCCGGTACTTGTGCAAAAGAAGAATGGGACTTGGCGCATGTGTGTCGATTACACCGACTTAAATAAAGCATGCCCTAAGGATCCATTTGGACTTCCCCGCATCGACCAGGTGGTTGACTCCACTGCCGGTTGCGAACTCCTGAGTTTTCTGGATGCATACTCGGGCTATCACCAGATTAGCTTAAAGGAAGAAGATTGTATCAAAACTTCGTTCATCACTCCGTTTGGGGCCTTCTGTTACGTCACAATGCCCTTCGGACTGAAAAACGCCGGCGCAACATACCAGCGTTGCATTCAGCGATGTTTCCACAACCAGCTTGGGCGCAATGAGGAGGCATACGTTGATGATGTCGTCGTCAAGTCTCGGGTAACCTCTGATTTGGTCATTGACCTATCGGAGACATTCGAGAGCCTGTCGGCGTACCATATGAAGTTGAACCCAGAGAAGTGTGTCTTCGGGGAAGCTTCTCGGATTCGTGGTGTCTCACCGTGGAATCGAGGCTAACCCAGAAAAGATCAAGGCCATCATGGAGATGGCACCCCCAACGTGCCTAAGGGACGTATAGCGTCTTAGCGGGTGCATGGTTGCACTTGGTCGCTTCATCTCGTGGCTCGGCGAGCGCGGATCGGCCTTCTTCAAGCTATTGAAGAAGCAACACGACAAGTTTGTCTGGACACCCGAGACACAGAAGGCCTTTGAGGATCTCAAACTGTTCCTCACCCCACCACCTGTCTTGGCATCCCTCTGCCACAGGAACCGCTTCAACTATACATTGCGGCCACCACTCATGTAGTGAGTGCTGCGGTGGTAGTGGAACGGGAAGAAGAAGGACGCGTTTACAAGGCACAACGCCCGGTCTACTTCGTCAGCGAAGTATTGGGCGAGACCAAGGTACGCTATCCATAGGTGCAGAAGCTTCTGTATGCGGTCCTTATCGCCTCTCGGAAGCTGAAGCACTACTTTCAAGAACATCCAATTTCGGTGGTCACCTCCTTCCCTATTGGAGAAATTCTCCATAATCGGGAAGCCATTGGGAGGATCGCAAAGTGGTCGGTGGAACTCGGAGCTTTCGAGCTCTCGTTTAAGCCACGCAGCGCCATTAAGTCACAAACACTCGCTGACTTTATCGCCGAGTGGACAGAGATGCAGAACTCCAAAGAAATTAAGAGATCGATCATCGAACATGTACTTCGATGGATCTCTCCGACGGCAGGGCGCGGGGGCTAGCATCGTTCTCATATCACCTGGAGGCGACCGACTCAAGTACGTCCTCCAGATCCATTTTCCAGCCTCAAACAACGCAGCCGAGTACGAGGCGCTTATCCATGGTCTCCAGATACATATCGCTCGGCATCCGACGATTGGTGGTTCGCGAGACTCCGGCTAATGGTGAGCCAAGTGCGAAGGATCGGTCTTGTGTCAACGACAACATGACCGTCTATTGTCAGGAGGTCAGGAAGTTGGAAGACAAGTTTGACGGGTTGGAGCTCATACATGTCCTGCGTCGAGACAATGAGGCGACGGATGAACTCGCAAACCTGGGCTCCAGTCGGGCGCCAGTTCCAGTTGGGATTTTCGTCCAGGAGCTCCACGCCCCCTCCATCACTCCACAAGAGCAGCTACCCCAACCTGATGAGCAGCAATCCGAGATAGAGGTGCTCGCCCTTGGCTCGGATTGGACAAAGCCTTACCTGGACTACCTGCAAGAAGAAAAGCTTCCCGATGATCGGGGGGCTGCTGAGCAAATCCAACACCGGAGTCGCAACTATGTGGTGCATGAAGGGATCTTGTATCGACGAAGCGTCTCCGGCATACTTCAAAAGTGCATATCTGAGTCTGAAGGACGCGTCCTGCTGCGTGAAATTCACTCAGGCATGTGCGGACATCATGCTGCATCAGCTACGTTGGTTGGAAAAGCCTTCCGACAAGGATTTTACTGGCCAACCGCGGTCTCTGACTCAAAGGAGATCGTCCGCAAGTTTGAAGGTTGTCAGTTCTTCGCCTGGCAGATTCATGTGCCGACTCAGAAACTTCAGACGATCCCCATCACCTGGCCGTTCGCTGTCTGGGGTCTCGACATTGTCGGACCCTTCAAGAAAGCACCCGGCGGTTTTGAATATATCTTCGTCGCCATTGATAAGTTCACCAAATGGATTGAAGCCAAACCTGTGACCAAGATTACGGGGGCCAAGCCACCGAGTTCTTTCAGGAGATCATCGGTCGGTTTGGCGTACCATCTCAGATCATCACGGATAACGGCTCTCAGTGACGAGTTTCAAAGTTGGTGCGAAGATGTGGGTATAAAGATTTGCTTTGCTTCGGTGGCACACCCACGAAGCAATGGGCAGGCCGAGCGTGCAAATGGCATGCTGCTACAAGGTGTCAGGGCACGCATCTTCGTTCGACTCAAACCCTACGCGGCGAAATGGATGAAGAAATTGCCCGCCAGACGGGGGCTTCAGACGAGCCCGGTCGAGCTACGGGCGATCACCCTTTTTCCTCAGATATGGGTGCGAGGCGGTCCTTCCCACGAGCTGCAGTTTGGATCGCCCGAGTTGAGAGGTTCAACGAAGCGAGTCGAGGTCGGTCGGATTGACGATCTCGACCGTGGAGGAAGCTCGGGACGCCACAATTCGATCACTAAGTACCTCCGTGGTTTGCGTCGTTATCATGATCGTAATGTGCGAGATCGAGCCTTCTCGATTGGAGATCCGTCCTTCGTCACCAATCGAATGGCCATAAGCTTTCTCCACAATGGGAAGGACCGTACATCGTCGACTCTATGACACGCCCGGGCTTACCGATTAAGGCGTGAAGATGGCGCTCTCCTGGACAACTCATGGAACATCGGGCAATTACGTCGGTTCTATACCGACGACTATTGTAACCCCGATCACAAATGAATAAAGATAAGTTTTAAACACATTGTCTTTTATGCTTGCACAATTCAGTTTCGACTTGCTACTTATTTGCATTTCAATTAAGTAGTAAGTCGGGGCTACACCTAATTAGGTGCGCAATCGCGCACCTAATCTCCTATCTAAATTTGACTTGCTCCTAATCGATCCTCGATTAGCGAAGAAGTCGGGGCTACATAATTAGGTGCGCATCCGTGCACCCTTTCTCCTTTATTGAGTCTGACTTACTCATTGGTCGGAATCCGACTGGTTTGTAAGTTGGGGGTCATACTTAATTAGGGGCAGTCTCCCTCACTACATTTATTCCTAAAGCTTAATTGACTTTTTTTCGGTTCGAGCTAACGATGAGCCTAAGCGTCAGACGTCCTGAGTAACGAAACTCCTGTTTTCTAGCAATATTCATGCTTCCGGGTCGCGTTATCGGAGATAGAGCTCCGTGCCAACTCCTAATGCTAAGGACATGATGAGCTGGACAGAGTGCTTAGCGAAAGGGACCTAGCTTGCTTGGGCGAAGCGTACTACTCGGGTCGTAAAAAATCGATTAACTCGCATTAAGACATAGTAAAAAGAAGAAGAAAGAGAGAAGGAAGCACCCGCACATTTAGAATAAACAATTTTATTTCTTGGTGGCCCACGAGCCGTTTACAGGATGTGGCGGCAGGCGTAGGCCTGTGCCCTGATGATCAGATCCGTTACCCCGGCGAGGTCTGGGGTGGCGTCGAGCAGAGCCTCGGCGATGGCGGCGTCGTGGGCGCGGGAACGGACCAGGGCCTCCACGATTACGTCGGTCACCTCGGCAATGGCCGGGATGACTTCCACCAGGACCGCGACGGAGGCGACGTCGCGGGCGCGAGCCTTCTCCTTGGCCATCTCGACGAGCGTGAGGTCGAAATCCGTCCAAAGCTCCGCCAACTCTTCATCGGCCATTGGAGCAGGAGGAGGCGGAGGGATTCAGGAAGAAGCTTGCTGAGGAGCAGCCGCTACGCCGGCCTCCCTTTATAGCCGAACTCGGGGAAGTCGAACCGGTTTCGAGGAAGGATGGCGTCGGGAAGCAGCCCCGATGAAAACAGTTCCCGAGATTTGATGTAAAGGTCTCTGGGAGCACGGCGCTGCATTCAAAGTGACGCTTGGGCTTCCGGCGGAGTGATGCTGGGATGACCCGTGGCGGCAGAAGATAAGCACGCGTTTGCCGAAGAACTGCGGGCGACGCTTCGGCTTCCCGCTGGGCGGGAAGGCACGAAGCCTTGGTTTCACTGTTGCAATATTTGGGCCCGGACTTAGGTTCTAGAAGGCACGCTCCTTGTGGGCCGTAAGTTGTACGTTGCTCACATGCGAGTGTTGGTTGGACCGAACCTAGTTGGGAAAAAGGGCGCGCCCCTGCCTGGGCCTTATGCCAGTTATCGATTCTTCGATGGCTGGGTGCTTCCTGGGTAATTATTCCAGCTCTTGGCGTACCCCTTGGGGTCAATGGCTGGTCCGATTTTATAATTGGATTAGGCGTCAAAGAGTTACCTCTTCAGTTGGGTCTCAGTGGCACATCTCCGGATCGTTTGTCGCCAAGACAAACACCACTAGGAGGACCTCAACTTGGAGGTGGGCGTATTCCTCTGGGGATCACTAGCTTGAGTCCGCATAAGTCGGATCAAGGCGTCTGAATACCCTACGCAAGTTGTGGCATATCTCATGTTGGATCGAATGTCGAGCTCTGCAAGCCAGGCTTGAATGCCATAAGTTGTAACAGGGAGGATAACGCTGGGTGGCACTGCACACTCGGCAAAATCCACTCTTCTGGTATGCCCCTCCGTGGGCCATTAGCCGGCATTCCGATCCGTCGGGCTGGGTGCCAAGCATCTTTAATAAACTAGAAAATCTTTCTCGAGTTCTTTGCAACTGTGTTGTTTGATCGCCAGAGTTACTCGCGAAAGCGACTTCATCACCAGACGAAGAATGACGCGTCACTCGTAAACATCTCAAGGATTGCGAGCCGAACCCGAATCAAGACAACCCGGCCCGAAGCACTCGGGGCTATCAGGAAAACATGGGCCCCGGTATCCGAAGATATACTACAGACGTACCACCTCCTGGGCCGAAGTCAATTGGGCCTTCCGTATAAGCGAGCTTGGAGGATGGCGCGGCCCGGCATGATCTACAAGGAAACAGATTCGTTTCCTACTCGAATACATGGTTATAGGCATAGCTGAATCGGTTACATCTGTATCTTCCATAAGCGGATTAGGGATTCTATCTATAAACCCGACCCCCTACACTATATAAAGGGGGTCTGGGGCCCCTAGTTCGCTATCCAATCCAATTCCACATCTTGCAATCATCATCATCATCCACCATAATACAATCCACGAGCACAGCAGTAGGGTATTACCTCTCCCTGAGGGCCCGAACCTGTATAAATTCGGCTCCCTGTGCTACCATCGTAGTTGTGATCTTTCGCATCGCCCCCTAAAATACATTGCCGATGCAAATCGTCGACAGTTCCCAACGCTAAAATTATTTGATTATTATTTATTAAAACTAGATTTTTATGGTGTTTCATAAGAGCAAACAAAATGTTTTACAAAATCAAACAAAACGTTTCACAGTAGTAAACAAAATGTTTCATATATTTTTTAATGATGTTTCATGTGTACATAAGTAATGTTTCATGTCCAATTCCACCATGTATCTTCCCTGTTCAGCTCCTTCCAAGTTGGTAGCGGCCTCTCTCGAACCGGTGTGGCACGTTGTTTGCACATGTGCACATCCAGGCTTCGCCAAAAGCTGCCGGCGAAGCTCCAACCCCATCCCCAAGCCTTGGTTGACTAGATCAACAGCGGAGCTCTAGCGAGGTAGAGGGAGGAGAGAGGCGAGAAGGCCACCGGAGGGTGATAAAAAGAGGGGAGGGGGTCGTGAGAGGCGAGCATTGGTGAGGAGAGGTCCTCTTGCTCCTCCGTGTAGTCTAGGTCGTAGCACAGGGAGCCAAGCCTAAGACGCAACGCGCATAGAGGGCAAGGTGTCACTGAGGAAAGGAGAATTTGGTGCAGTGGAATGGAAGGAGAGAGACATGGATGGAAGAGGAGAGGCTGAGAGTGATCGAGAAGAACCATATAGAGAGAATAGAGAAATAATAATAAGACGTCCAATCTTAAGTATTATCGTTATCGTTATTTATAACAAAGCACGGATATTTGGTTGTTCATCTTAAAAAAGCAACCACAAGGTCCAAAATGATTAAGGGCACCACTTGCGATTGCTTGCTGGAGCACGCGAAAATCCGCATGCTAACGGCCCAGCCAACATGCGATCTCTCCGCATCGCGTTGTGCTTGAGGCAACCGCTGATCCACAGAAGCAGCATAGGCCATAGGGTGGGCCGTAAGTGCAACGAAATGAGCTTTGCTATGGAGGGGTGTGCCAGAATTCTTTTCGATGGTTATTTTTATTTGTTATTGCAAAATTAGGTTTCTTTCAGTGTTTTAGATAAAAATAAGCGTCCATCCTCTAACAGATGGGTGATCGCTCGATAAAGAGGCGATGGGTGAGTCCACTTACGCTGCCACGAGCCGATGTTGCACCTATCGCCTTGGCACGTCTCGCCTAATGGTCGGACGACAGGTTTGACATGTGGACCCAACAACCTAGCCTCGTCTCCACTCACAGGACGCTGCCAAACGTCGTCGGGATAGGATTCTATCTCCCAACTGCCCTTCTAACAAGCGGCGGACACCCATTTTTATGTAAAACACGAGCCAACACCTATTTTTGTAATTAAAAAAATAAAGAAAAAAATTTCGGTGTGCCATGGCCAGACGGCACCCCTCAGCTGGGCTGACACGGGCGCCGCTGGTTGCTAATGGGCCGACTCCACCCATGCCCCAGTAGCGTGGCTGTGACCTTCCAGGCTTCCAGCGGCAACTCCGTCGACCATGCTTCACCAATCTAATGAACGGCAGTGGCCTGAGCAGTGAGCACACAGCTAGCACACCATTTTTAGATAATAAAAATCATTCCGCTCTAAGCCACAATTGTGGCACGCCTAAGTTTGTGGCAGAAACTTTTTGTTTGGTTGGCTTCCACGCCTAACCATAGGCATGGCAATTATTTTAGTAGCTGTTTGGATAGTGGCCGAAAAACATGCTAAATCAATTCAATCATTCCCAATCTTTTGTAACGCAAAAACGAATCAATTCACAAAATAAAATCCCATCAACATATCAATATGGACAAACAAATTCCACGTATTCTTGCGTACAAAACCTAGTTGAATAGAGACCTACCTGATAATGAATTAATGAGGAAGTAGCAGAACTTATCACTAATCCATCCCAAATTCCCAGTAGAACAAACAAGATCGTATAGGACGCAAAAGCATCGGTGCAGCACATGCTCAAGCAGTTGTGTTCGGCTGCATCTTGTCTCGCTGAAAAAACATGGCGACCATTTTCACCGCCGTAGTTTAGGCAAAAAAAATCCGTGGCAACGCCATGTGAAGCTGCCTAATATATTGTGGCGAGACTACGGTTAGTTGGAAACCAAACACGCACCTAAGGAGTTGTGGCATGCCTAAGTTTGGGTGTGCAAGTTTAAGGGTCTGTTTGGTTGTTGTCTAAGCATGCCACATATTGCCACACCTAAGGTTAGTCAGGTTTGACCATACTAGGTGAGTGTTTGGTTCATGCCTAAGGTTAGCTAAGATTCCTTTTCCAACATATAGACCCCACATGTCATAAGTACAAAAAAATATGGCAAACTTGCATAACCTTGCTAAAGTGTGACTAAGAATTTCACAAACTAACCTTAGACAATTTTGACAAGTTAGTTGTGGCAATGTTCGGAAAAATTGGGCATCAACCAAACAAGGCTTCCAACCAAACGCGCCCTAAATCATGAGATGTACACAGTTCACACAGTTGCCACATCTGAATACCAAACATTAGCACATACAATGACCCGAAATCTTCAGGCTGTTGTATCAGGCTCCCAGCTCCAATGCATCCCAACACCGTTAAAGGCATTAACCAGCTGACCGTCCAAATCAGACACTCGGTGCTGCCAGCTTTCTCATGTAGCATTCTTGCCGGCTAATAAGAACATGTCCTGCGTAGATTTTATGCTTAATTTATTTGATTATTTTTTTAATGTATTGACTTTTTTATATCGTTTTTTGAAAATCTTGAAGTCATAGGCCATTAGTCAAAACGATGAAAGTTCAGTTTCAGAAGATAATTTCAGCGTCATAGAACACGGAATGACCTTTCCAACCATAAGCTTGTCCATTCCCTTCGGTTTTGGACAAGATTGTCTCGTCCATGGAGCTCGCTAAGCTAAGCAAGCTTAATTACTGGTCGTAGCCTCGTAGGCATTGTTTCTAACCCATCGTATATGGGTCTTTCCAACAAAGTGTATCGATCGCCACGTCGAGATGACGCAGCAATGGCTGATTCTGGAGTTGTTGTATTCTAGCATCACGTCAGCTTGATCAGCAGACTTCCTCTCCATCGGAAAATGAAAATCATTTCGATCGTATGAACTAGGGAACAGAAATAGCCCATCAAATTACCACCAGAATTTTCTTGGTCTCACAAGTTTGTGAAATCAACAGTCAAACAAGAGGCATCATGACAAAATACTGGAGCTCGTGCATGCCTTTTGAGGTTTAAACATCATGTGGGTTTGAATAGACAAACTGAAACGAAGAAAAACAAGCAAGAGATGCGAGAGGATAACCCAATCAGATCGGCATAGTTTTGTCACAATTGAGCCCTTCCAGAAGAGCTCAAAGCCTCTTCGATCACCACAGTCACCTACCAGCTGCTAGTCTGCTACTGGAGCAAGCTGCAACTTGCAAGTAGCAACAAATATTGTTGTACGTGCGCTGCCTAGAGCAAGGTTCGTCATGGCGTGTATCCTTTTTATCTCTTGTTTTAAAGACAAAATCGCCGGATTCTTCTGAATTTAAGTCCACCGAACAGCTGGACAGGACAGAATATTCAGAAGACAAGGTGAGGCAGCTTTCGCCTCCTTTCCTTTTTGTTCCCTTTAATTTCAAGTAAGATAAACAACGTTGACTTAAATCCTATAATACCCATTTCGCCTTATCTTTTTTTTTTTTTTAAAAAACATAGGTGGCCTATGTTTTATGAATCTACAGGTAAAGCCCTCGCAAAATTAAAATTTAAAATCACGCTGATACAGGCACAACAATTAAACATAGATTTAATCCATGTTTACCAACAGGATAGCAGGTTACTTACAACCAGACACAGAGTCTTCTGTTGTCTCTTTATTGTTAATCATAGTAGTACTTCACTAGTTTGCATTGTGTGGCACAAGTGGCCGAGAATTTTAATCCCTGGTTTAGTTTGAGCCAAGTGCACTGATCCATTGACTAGATAGGTGGATTATCTTAACAGTGTTATTCCCATGTAAGCATGTTTGGTGTCATGGCCGATGAGCAAGTGTTGGACTTTTTAGCCATCTCATGGCACACGACAGTGCTGGGGTATCGATTAAGATAAGCTAGCTCCGTTAATAACTGTAGACTATTCGTTGGATTATTTGCTCTTCCTCCTACCTGAATTGTACCTACGCCTTTTGCTTGATTTAGTTAAGCTTTTCATTTCTTGTTATATTAAAGGAATTTTTGGGATGATCATCGCATAAAAAAATGTAACTTGAGTCAATTACAGTACTCTTTGATGTCCCGTTCAGCGCGTTGGGGTTAAGTGATTGGATGATGGAATCATGGGATCGACCAGGTAGAAACTAAGCAGTACTTCTTGTTATACTTTGTTCATATGAGTCAAAAACAAGGCTTCGCCTTTAATCCGAGAGAAATCTATGTCACTGTAGAAGTTCACAAACCCAAAAATGCCATCACCAAACAATCCTCACCTATCCATGCCATCGTATTTACGAGTTATTCTCTTTTTTGTCATTGATAAAAAGTTGTCCTTTTTTGTTTAAGCTATATAAATATTTCCAAAATTATGAAAAAATTTCATAATGATGCCAAAAATATAGCACTTTCAATATGGATTTTTTTTGTATTTTTATGATTAAATCCTGGTGTCAAAAACATTGATTAATCATTTATAAATTGTTTTGGTAACATATTTGTTTGTAAAAATACCCAAAAATACAAATTGAAAGATTACATATTTGGCAACACTATGATTTTTCTATAATTTTTGGAAATATTTATATAGCTTAAACAAAAAGATATGTTTTCATCAATAACAAAAAAAGAGAACAACCCGTAAAATGCGATGATGTGTAGAAATCCATATTTATGTAATAGTAGTTCCGAGATTTGGTACTTCTGCAGTGGCGTAAAAAAATTACCCTTAATCGAACCATTGCAAAACCTTTTGATATCTTCAAGAACCATCTCCATTATCGAGAGTCCACATTGCTATGAGGAGCTCATTAAGAAAACCAATGAATCATGATAGGGCCGGTGGCAAATAGATAGGCGGACGAGATTAAGGGAATAAACAAGTCAACAACAAAGTGGAACGAGAATACAAAATTCTGGAAGAACAATTTGGGCTTTGGAATCTTAATCAGGCATTCATGGAGCCATGGAAGGAACGGGAGAAGACTTAGCATCTTCTTTGAAGACTTTGCATCTCCGGTTTTAGTTTGTTGGGACTGTAGACTAGCATCATATAAAAGTCCTCTTGGTGATGATTGTTTGATAAACTACACACCTATCAGACATCATGCATACCACTTTTGATTAACTATTAAAGGCAGTCCCAATAGGTAGTGCGTATAGCAATGTCTAGAGGATTGGAGAGGAAAGATAGAGTATTTATTATGTGATGTCTATAACAAATCTCCAATAGATAGTGTGTATGTTTAGTAATCCAAAGTCATTACGCATGCATGTGCTGTGATCTAGTGTGAGCAGAGCCACACACAGAGCATCAAATTGGATATCGTATGGCACAGAAAATCTAAAGTAGACCACTAATGCGCGTGCCAGAGAAATTGTTGGAGTCCCAGCGGCACTTTCATGGTGTCTATGCGCCTTGGTCTAATAAAAAAATGATATCTTGCATAGAACATTACTTTCTTCTCTTTCTTCTTTTAATGACTCTCCACATCAGTTTTTTGCCTATATGGCATAGTATGAAAACTATTTAGATACCGCCTACGTGGCTCATTGAGACTGTCCTAAACACTTCAGGAGGCACTTATAGTCCACTATTTCTGTAAAATCATTTTTAGATATGCCATATCACATTGAAACATCCATAAATAACTGTTCAATGTACTGTATCTAGCAATTAATTTCTTCTCTTTTTCGCTTTCTATATCTTATCCCAGTGGAAATTATAGGTGTTCCCCTATACTAATACTATTTTATCATTTGTTAAAATTGAACTTTGAAAACTGGTTTTGGGAAGCTAGTTTTGATAATTAAAACCGGATATAAGAGTTTTTTTTTTATTTTTGACTTCAAGTTTTTTTAAGCTAAGTGGTTAAAAAACGATGTTTCTTCGTCTCGTCTCCGGTGTATTTCTTATCCTCTCTTCATTAATTATTCTTTGCGTCACTCCAACCCAATTTAAGGAGAGAGTCCTGACAGTCTAGCTAGCATTGTGAGAACTTCCACGAATAATACATGCCTTTTTTTTAAAAAATAATGCATGCCTAAACAAACCAAGAAAACCCCAGCCAAAAATCCAAACAAAACTAGGCCCACCAGAAGCCAAACCCCCCGAACCAGAAGGCGATAAATCCTCTTGCCATCCCAAGTACAAATACGAGACAAACCCAACCGCGACCACCTCCCCTCGCTCGCGCTCCCATTCAATCGGCAGCCGCAGCCTCGTTTGATCCATCCGCTCCGCCTCCCCGTCGCCTCGCCTCTCCGTGCGCCCGCGAGGCAGCGAGCGCGCTCGCGCTCGCGCTCGGGCTCGTCGTCTATAACTTCTCCGCGCTGCGCTGCCTGCGTATCCATCCATCCCTCTCCCCCGCCCTATCCTCTTCTCTCCCCTCCTCTCCACACGATCCCCGCCTTGTCGGCTTCCGCCCGCGCCCGCATTCCCCACCACCACCACCACCACGAAGCGACCGCCGCGCCCTCCTCTTTTCTCGCTCTATATCACCACGCACGCTGCTGCGCGCGCCATCCCGCAGCCGCGTGTGGTGTTGCTGCTACCGAGTGGCAGCCAGGGAGGCCTTGCGCCGCCTGACCGAATCGCTCGTCCATGGCCACGCTCCCGCGCGCGGCGCCGCCCGCTGCCGCGCTCCTCCCGCTCCCCGCGCCGCGCCGCTGCTCGCCGGGCGGGCCGCCGCTCGCCGGCTCCGCGCGCGGGGGCCAGGGCGCCGGCGCTCGCGGCCGCGCGGCGGAGCTGGGCCGTCTCCGTCTCCACCACCCGCGCCGTGCTCGACGTCCCCCGCCGGCAGGCCCCGCAGAGGCCCACGCAGGAGGTATGCCCTATGCGCACGCGCTCCGCCCGATCGAGCGCTTGTGTCACGATTGGGTTTGAGGGGGTTTGGATGGTGATTAGATTGGTTTTTGGAGTCGTGAGCAATCACAAGGTTTGATGGATTCGTAGTTTTGAGACCTATCGGATTGGTTTCGTTCTCCATGTGATTCTAATAGTTGTGGCACGATCGCCGATTGTTCTTGGAGATTGGGGAAAGCAGGAATCGAGTCCAGTTGTTTTGGCGTCTCCTGATTACTATTTCCGATAGGGTTCTGCGTTGGCGCAAAAGTTCATTGCATGTGGCCTAGTTTTTTAATATCTATCTGATAGTGATGCACTGCAGATTGTCGCTTTTGTTCTGTTCTGTTCCTTTCATAGAGTTATAAAATCGCAGTGTGTAGCGAGTGAACAAAGCATATCAAATGCAGGTGTAATAAACAAAACGTGTGGTAAGGAAAGGTTAGGTGTCAGTTGTGGTGGTAGGTACTAATCGCGATCAAGTTCCAGGAGTATCACATTGTGTAGTCCATAGGTGGAAGGTTTGTAAACTGGTAATTTTCCATGCCCCTTCTGGAATGTGTTTGAATGAGTTACTGTGACAGTTATGATGATGTAAATTATGTGCTGTGCTTTATGCTTGTTAACCCTCAGGACTTCCTTCTTTTTAATCAGGTTGCGGACTTGAACGATATCTTATCAGAACGTGGAGCTTGTGGTGTTGGGTTTGTCGCAAACTTGAAAAATGAGCCATCATTCAACATTGTACGGGATGCTCTCATTGCTCTTGGGTGCATGGAGCACCGTGGTGGTTGTGGAGCAGACAATGACTCTGGTGATGGAGCAGGATTGATGAGCGGCATCCCATGGGACTTGTTTAATGACTGGGCTAACAAGCAAGGGCTTGCTCCCTTTGACAGGACAAATACAGGAGTTGGCATGGTCTTCCTTCCACAAGACGAGAAGTTTATGGAAGAAGCCAAAGCTGGTAATGTTTCTGATGCTTTGTAAATCAGGAAGCACTTCTTGTCTTTAAAGTGCAATACTTCCTATGTTTACACTTTACATGGATTAGAGATTTCTACTTGTAATGCATCTGAGCATGTCTTGGTACATAGCCACCCCACTCGCTTTTTGGAATTTTCATGTTGCCATACGTTGCATGCCCATGTTATCTTGGTCGTTGAAATCTTTATTTGGAATGTTCTTTTGCTGGCTCACTGTTTTTCCATCGGTATATGAGCTTTCAGAAAGCAAAATAATCCATTTTACACAAATGTTTATTGCCTGCATTTTAGTGTGCTACAGTTTGTGCTGTTAAGTGTGATATTACTTTGACAAGCATAGCTTCATAAGAGCGTATTTATTTTATAACATTCACATTGACATCTGCTGCAGAAGTAAGAATGGACATGGTTTTACTACGCACAAGTTATTTTCACTTGAAAGACACATCCTTGTGCATGCACCAGTTACCATATTTGCTATAACTTATTCTTGTGCATTATATGAAAGTTGCAACATATTGTTTTGCAGTTGTTGCGAAGGTTTTTACAGATGAAGGCCTTGAGGTTCTTGGCTGGAGACCTGTTCCTTCTAATGTATCAGTGGTAGGTCGCTTTGCAAAAGAAACCATGCCAAATATACAACAAATATTTGTGAAAGTTGCTAAAGAAGATAATGCTGATGACATAGAGAGAGAATTATACATCTGCCGAAAGCTCATAGAGAGGGCTACAAAATCTGCTAGTTGGGCAGATGAACTTTATTTCTGCTCTTTGTCAAGCAGAACTATAGTCTACAAGGGAATGCTTCGATCTGAGGTTCTTGGGCAGTTCTATTTGGACCTTCAGAATGAACTGTACAGATCTCCTTTTGCCATATATCATCGAAGATACAGTACCAATACTAGCCCTAGATGGCCTCTTGCTCAACCAATGAGGTTACTTGGACACAATGGGGAGATTAATACAATACAGGTTTACATTAACTTCCTCAATACTTATTTCATTTTTGTTGCTCCCTGTATCTTACTTTCTTCTTTTTCACCAAATGTTTTTTTTTGAAACCAATGTTTGACATTGAAGATTAGACATACCTCAGGCATTATTCATAGTATTCCTTTTCCTTGCAGGGAAACTTGAACTGGATGCGATCAAGGGAATCCACACTACAATCTCCTGTATGGCGAGGACGGGAGCATGAAATACGGCCATTTGGTGACCCTAAAGCATCTGATTCAGCAAACCTTGACAGTACTGCTGAAGTAAGAAACTGTTCACTTTCACTAATACTGTAACACGAAGCATGTTTTACTTGTTCTTCTTGTCCACAGCATACATGCAATTTTTAATTTTGCTTTCTCATCAGTATCATTGGTAGAAACATTTTTTTGGGGTGTTGCTTGTATGTTCTAAGTCCTCCTGTTGAACTTTCCTAACAACTGTCAGCACATAAGACATAGCTCAGACATCTGTCTAGAGTTTACACAGCAGTAATAATTTGTCATTTAATGAACAAGTAATATGCACAAATTGGTTGTGAAAATGGCTTACATTGTAACTTGATTATATTACTGCATTTTGTTTTACAAAGATGCAATTAACTCAATAGTACCCTTAAGTTTTCAAGTTTTGAACATTTGATAGATGCATGTAACATGCTATGCTATTTTGAAGCTAAGGTTTTGACATTTGGATAATGAAGTTGTACTTATGCCAAAGTTATACCTTTTAAGCATACGAGTTGTTGTCAAGTGATATATTTCTATCTGATCTATTTTTTAGTTTGAAGACCATTTACGCATATTATTCTGAATGTGCACCAAGCATCGATTCTTTTCCAGTACACTTTAGCTTTAATACTGCTTCTGTTGTCGTTAAGTCATCTCATCCTTTCTTGCACCAGTTACTGTTAAGAAGTGGTAGAAGTCCTGCTGAAGCTCTTATGATTCTCGTCCCTGAAGCATATAAGAACCATCCAACTTTATCGATAAAATATCCTGAGGTATGGGGTGTATTAGTAAATATATCGTTGTGGACATGCATGGAGTTCCTTTTGTATTAACTAATGCAAACAATATTGTCCAATTGAAGCTTGTCTTGATTTGTGTATTAGGTTATTGACTTTTATGACTACTACAAAGGTCAAATGGAGGCTTGGGATGGACCTGCTTTACTCTTATTTAGGTACATTGTTAGTGTGTCAATCCCCTTTTTTTATTTTCTTTTGCTATTTCATTTTCAGTTTCTGATGCAAAGGCACAGTTTTCTTGCCCAGTTTGATTAATGCTATTTCATGTATTAGCATATTTTACTTCTTTTTCATTTATATACCAAAATGCAGGAAATAATAGTTACAGCAAATAGGTATTTAGTTGTTAAATAGATATAAAAACTGAGATGGCTATGTGTTGTCATTACAAATAGTGCCAAGCAATATTGATTGCAGAAGTTACCTTGATTGTAGCTGTTGAAACCTGTTTAGCCATGTTAGGACATTCAAGTTCCCAAAAGGAGACAAAAATTGATAAAGTACGAATAGAATGAAAAAAAGTTAGAAGAGGAATTTTTCCGTTTATCACTTCAGTAAAAATATCAGCGGTTTCCCCTTTATGTTGTGTAATTTCATGCATGAAATATATGCTGCATTTTCCAACTGACCAATGGTTTGCAACAGAGTGGACGATGTTTACAAGTTCTTTTTGGTATACTTTTATATGCAGTGATGGAAGGACAGTAGGAGCATGCCTTGATCGAAATGGGCTCCGCCCAGCACGCTATTGGAGAACATCTGATGATTTTGTTTACGTTGCATCTGAGGTAGGTTGCAGTTATTCCTTTCTTCTGTATAAAATTGTCTGTTCGGGAACAATGGTATTGTAGAAAATTGTTGTTGTTCTCATACATATTTGCAAGTCCATTTTGAAATTCTTAGATTGGAGCATTTGGTTTATCTGGCAATAACTTATTGCAGATATATTGACACCCTTCTATACCAAATCGCAGAGTTCTGATGTCACAAGCTAAAAAAATGTAACATTCAGTAAGTATTGAGTCTATTTGCTAAAGTGTAGGTCTGAAAACTAAGCTAGGTGATTAGGAGAAAATTATGAAGTTAGTGCTTTGTTCCTATGTGATGTTATGTTATGTGTATGATCATGCATGTATGGTGTCAAACATTACTGATATTATATGGCTTGCTGTTCTTGCCCTTTTGGCTACAGATCCATTCCACAGTGCTAGATGAGTCGTGTAAACGTTGGTAGAGTTTTTGTATACTCGATAGCAGGATGCCAAGTTATTTTTTTTTCCTTTTTCTCGAATGAATTTTCCCTCACACCTTTTTTCTTCATTCTGTCGATGATGCTACCTTTACCCACAGAGCACTTACTTTGTATACTATTTCATAGATCATTTATTTACCACATAGCAGATGTGACATTTAAAAATGCTGCTAGTAGATTGCTAAAAAAAAGCTGTTAGTAGATGATCATACCATTGCTAGTTGTGAACTTGTGATAGATGAAAAGCACTGTGTCATAAAACTATTTGTTAACATAGCCACATAGGTGATGCCTTATATTCTACCCATAATCTGACAAGTCCAACTCATGTTTGACCCTTTAGATGGCAATGCATACTCTATTTTTTGAACATCTTTTGAGCGGTTAAAACGGATTGGTTAGTTTTTAAAATCATGTCATAGTTGATGAAATGAATTTAGATCATCACCTTTGTAAGTATTCTGTGAGAGTTTCCAAAGTTTCATGTTGTAAAATTCTCACCGATTGATTAGTTTGTTAATGAAAATTGACAGGTTGGTGTTATACCAATGGATGAGTCAAAGGTGGTAATGAAAGGAAGATTAGGTCCTGGAATGATGATTACAGTTGATCTACAGACTGGCCAGGTTAGACAAAACAATATGTTCTCTACCCTCTCTTTCATTTGACTTCTGCAGTTTTTTCAAATTGTACGTTCTAAACCTCATTAATATCCTAGGTGCTCGAGAATACAGAAGTGAAGAAGAGTGTGGCCTCAGCAAACCCCTATGGAAGTTGGTTGCAACAAAGCACACGTTCAATAAAGCCTGTCAACTTCCAGTCATCTGTCGTCATGGATAATGAAACGGTTTTGAGACATCAGCAGTAAGAATTCATCAGACTTTGCTCAACTGATCGTGAACGCCTCTATAGTTTTTTTTCCTTGTAACTGTTCATATTGTGGAACTTAGTATGTTTGTGCCTGAATTAGCGTGTGTATATGTCTAATACTATACCTGGTGCCTATGTTGAAAAGGTGGTGAGCTGACTATTTCACTAAGATATGTAATCTGGAGTTCTTTGTATAGCACTGTAGTGAATATATCTTTGCTCTTCTGCTTTAGCCAAATGTAGGCCACAGACAGATGAGATCACTACCTAATCGTATGCTCAAATTATTGTTATGGTGTCATGTGCTGAAATATTCAGATTTCAGCACCATGTGTACATGTTACAACTTATATTTGTTATTCTTACATCAGAAGTTGTACCAACACAGTATTTTGATCTTGGTACAGTGTCATGTGCTGAAATATACTGCCTAGAATTTGGCCGATTTTGACATGTGCATGGTGCACCATGTGTACATGTTATAACTTATATTTGTTATTCTTACATCAGAAGTTGCAGCACAGACAGATGTGAAAGAGCGTAAAATTAGAGATGCTAGTTTGTCACTCAGGCAATCAGGCCTGATGTTTAATTTAAGGTTATTTTATTTTGTGTAGGGCATTTGGTTATTCTAGTGAAGATGTGCAAATGGTAATTGAAACAATGGCTTCACAAGGGAAGGAACCAACATTTTGTATGGGCGATGACATTCCATTAGCTGTGCTGTCACAAAAGCCACACTTGCTATTTGATTATTTCAAGCAGCGTTTTGCACAGGTTAGTAAATGCTTACAGATATTCTGGCAGTCAACTGTCTGAACCCCCTAGAGTGCTTTGTCAATTTGATTGCTTTGTGCTTACTGTTTAGTGTTCTTCAGTCCTGTAAGAATTGTCAAAATATGGATGACAAAGGTGCTCCTCATAAATGATGAACAATGTAATTAATCGTTGCCAAGCTCCTCATCGCAGTTGGTAGGTGGGAATTTTACATTTTCATAATCACAATAGGGTTATTTGGAAGTATCACTCTGCCAGCAAATCCTACTACGTTTGCGAAGCTTGGCTGCCATATTCTGAAATTTAATGTTGCAAAATTGACCCTTTCACATAAAGGAAATTGAGCTGCATGCTCTTTTGTTAGTATGCTAGCTTTGGATGAAAAATTGGTGCTTTTGTTATTTGTTGAATATCGTATATTTCTATGAGTATTCAGTTTGTTGTTCTTTCAACCATTACTTAGACACAATGATTACCTGTTCTCCATGTAATCTCGTCCTCATTTGCAAAAGGATATTAGGAAAATCGAAGTCCTATTTGGTTTGTCTTCTGCTGGACATAATGTATTTGATCCTATTTTAGGTTACAAATCCAGCAATTGATCCCCTCAGAGAAGGTTTAGTTATGTCTCTTGAAGTCAATATTGGTAAACGAGGCAACATCTTGGAGGTTGGCCCTGAAAATGCTGATCAGGTTAGTATCTTTTGAAGGAAATAGTTTATGTTGTATCCTTGGGATAATTTCGAAACATCATCTTGTTAACTCGTCAGGTTACCCTATCAAGTCCTGTGCTGAACGAAGGTGAGCTAGATTCGTTGTTGAAGGACCAGAAATTGAAGCCCAAAGTACTCTCAACGTACTTTGATATCCGTAAAGGTCTAGATGGTTCCCTTGATAAGGCAATTAAGACTCTTTGTGACGAAGCTGATGCCGCTGTACGGAATGGTTCTCAACTTCTTGTGCTTTCTGATCGTTCTGAAGCACTTGTAAGTAGCTTCTCACATTTTAATATGCTAGCACAGTACTTAAAAGCTGCTCATTCTTGGATGTCTACAGCAGTATTTATTTTACTCCTTTAGTGGGCATATAACAGGGCAACTGTTCCATTTGCCAACACCATTTTACACATACCTCTGCACCTCAAATTGGCCCTTCTCTATTTTGGAAGCACCATTAACAAATCCACCCACTTCCATGTGCAGCTTTTGAGCCTTGCAAAATATAAAAATTGGTTGTCTATGATATTGCCTGCCTTTTTTAGTAATATGAATTTTATTTTTCAATTGTCTGGCCTCGTGGCTAGAAAACACCAGCAGTGGTTTTCCTAATGATGCATGGTGCAAACCTACAAGTTGCTTGAGAACTTCATGTTCTAGTGCTGTGCGATTCTCTTGAAATTTTCCACTGTTCTCTTGCTCATTTTTTTTCCAATTGTTCTTGAAAAATACAAAATAATTTTTTTTGGTGAAATTCAGAATCTTGCTAGTATGATACGAGATACTATTGATATTGGATTGTGCCCTTTGTTTTTCTACACCTTAGACTGCAATAGTAAATGACTGGGTGATGTAGGAACCAACTCGGCCTGCCATTCCAATACTTCTAGCTGTTGGTGCCATCCACCAGCATTTGATTCAAAATGGCCTCCGGATGTCTTCTTCCATTGTTGCTGATACTGCTCAGTGTTTCAGCACCCATCAGTTTGCCTGTTTGATTGGATATGGAGCCAGGTATGAATCCATTGGTAAAAACTTAAAAATAGATTTCTTTCAGTAACCACTATTTTGCTACTTATGTTTGCTTCACTTGACAGCCTCATCCTGCATAGATGCATGTATGGACAAACAGTTAAACACCCAATCTGATCTAAGTTATGAACACAATTAAAAGTTAGCATGACCCTTAAATACATGAAGTTATTTATGATGCAACTTAGATACGATAATGTCAATCATTGCGAAATTTCAGTTGCCACTTGCTAACATTTAATATTATTTTATGTCTTTGCATATCAACATGTTGGCAATATATGTTTACAATATCTGTTTTCGTGCTGTCAATATCAAATATTATCTTTTCTAGGACCACATAGCATTTCTTCTACAAGTAGCATGCAATCACATCTGTTTACCAGCCAGTTGACTAATATATCCTTTGAGAATCTTAGGACATAAACAAGCTACATAAAATTCTCATACTAAACAGTGAGCAAACGATGGGAAAATACCCCTAAGACAGTGCTTATGTGGATTTAATGTAAAATTGTAGGGTATATCCATACTGAAATACATTAAGTAAATATAATTATCTAATAGGATACAGAGTTAGAGGAAGAGAGGATAAAGAAAAGACCTAAACAATTTAGCTAGACAAAGCTTCCACCAAAGGTGGGTGTGATCTGACTTTGAGCAGTCTAAAATAGCAATTATAGCGTTTTCTCATTTCTTTGTGCTTATGAGAGTTGGACCCACGTTTATTGTGACCCAAAGGGCAAATATATAGTAGTACAAGAAACACAACCCTAATCACCACTACTAGACTTAACAAAGACAATCAAAATTCACCTATTGAACTTAAATGTCTTTTTGGTCCTTCATAAAATTCTAATTAGATTTAAATACTAAAATATGTTTGTTGATAAAACCAGGTATAGTTTTTTTAATTGGTATTCTGTATATTGTGATATTCAGTTGTACACGCTCTCTCTCCAGGAATCATATAGTTTTGAAGTAACCATGTTGTATTTTATTACAAGATATATTAATATCCATTCTTATATTGCATGCTAGTGCTATATGCCCATATCTGGCACTAGAAACATGCCGGCAATGGAGGCTGAGCAACAAAACTGTTAATTTGATGCGAAATGGGAAAATGCCCACAGTGACCATCGAGCAGGCTCAAAGAAACTTTATCAAGGTACAGTTTTCTGTAGCTTGTGATTTGTGACTAGTTTGTTGCATGTTGTAATGTTACCACTATGTATCTGAACATAGTTGAATCAGTACTACATTTCAGCCTTTAGATCCATTCTCTCATATTAATGTTCTGTTCAGATTTGTCAATGAGATATTCTCACTTCTTGTGGTTAATCTAAAATAAGAGCTTCATATTTTATTTTTAAATTCATTATTGATTGATTTATGTTTTTCAGGCAGTAAAATCTGGCCTGCTCAAGATACTTTCAAAAATGGGCATATCGTTGCTATCAAGGTTTGTGCTATCCAATGCAACATAATTATGCTGCCATTATTGTGAAGATGAACTACCTCTGCAATTGTTTTAACACGTCTACATTTTTTTATAGTTATTGTGGAGCTCAGATTTTTGAAATATATGGTCTTGGTCAAGAAGTTGTCGATCTTGCCTTCTGTGGAAGTGTATCAAAAATTGGAGGGCTCACCCTTGACGAGGTAATTCAGAAATTTTAGACACTGCTTCAAGTAATCAAGTCCCTTAAATTCCATATGGTCATACGAGGTAATTCAGAAATTTTAGACACTGCTTCAAGTAATCAAGTCCCTTAAATTCCATATGGTCATACAGTTTTTCAACTTCTAAATGCTATACTCTTTTGTCTTACTAAGCTATTTTTTATTGTGCTGGCATATTGTATATTTAGAAGAGCTTTTAGATTATCACCTCTAGTTGTTTCATTACTGTTTATCTCTTTGGTGACTATTACCTACTGACACTTCTCCAACATTACTACTATCCTTTTCTTGTAAAGCTGGGTAGGGAAACATTATCATTCTGGGTGAAGGCATTCTCAGAAGATACTGCGAAGAGGCTAGAAAATTTTGGATTCATTCAATCTAGACCTGGAGGTAGTATCTATTTCATATACTGTAGCAACAGTTGGTTTTATGAGTTGGATGCTGTATTCTGCTATTTCCCTTTAATATCATATTTTTTTAATCAAAATGACTTCAATCAACAACCTGAGATTTGATTTGCGGTGAAGTGTGTTGCATTATATGTCTAACACGTACTAAGGCCCCAATCTCTGTTTTTTGTCGCAAGTGTCTTAATGCATCCTCTCCTGCAAGTACCATGCTATTATTAAATGATTGTCTTCTATAGCTAGCTTATTTTATTGAAAAGGAGGCACAAATAGGGGCCTGGATGAGTTCTAGGTTGTGGAGTGCGGGGTTGCACAAGCAAGAACACATGCTGGGGTGATGCACCCCACTCCCTGTTAAAAAAGAGGTAGCGGTATTAAATGCTTACAATTGACCTGATAGGTACATCAGTTTAGTTAAGTTCAACAACACCATCTTCTAATTTTCCCTAAAAAATCCCCTCTATTTGTTGCTTAAAGTAATTCCTTTTTAGGAAAGAAGTTTGTTGGATCATATGCAATCTTATCTTACTCTTTGGTACTGAAATTGTGTATTTCTTTTTCTGAATAGGTGAATATCATGCAAACAATCCTGAGATGTCAAAGCTCCTGCACAAAGCAGTTCGTGAAAAAAGTGATAATGCATACACTATCTACCAACAACACCTTGCAAGCCGTCCTGTCAATGTCAGTGGTCCTTAATCCTTACTTTGCAGGTTACCAACCCATAGATTGTTTGGTATCACATTTGGTTGGCCATATCTTTTACACTGCAGGTTCTCCGAGATCTTCTAGAATTGAAGAGTGATCGCTCACCTATTCCTATTGGCAAAGTGGAGCCTGCAATCTCTATCGTCGAGCGTTTTTGTACAGGTGGAATGTCCCTGGGAGCTATTTCCAGAGAGACACATGAAGCTATTGCAATTGCAATGAATAGAATAGGTGGGAAATCTAACTCAGGAGAAGGTGGTGAGGTGAGAGAACTTTCTGTTAGATGAACATAGCTATTTAGTTTTGCCAAACAGCTGAAGTGGAAACTACAACATAGAGTTGCTCATGGGCTTCTCATTTGCAGGATCCAATCCGCTGGAGTCCCCTGACAGATGTTGTTGATGGGTATTCTCCAACACTTCCTCATCTTAAGGGTCTTCAGAATGGAGACACTGCCACAAGTGCCATTAAGCAGGTGAAGCAACAGAACTCATTTCCCTGTTGCTATATTCTTTACTTCGTTGGTGTTATCTGCATTATATTGACACTTATCTTGGTCGATATAAATAGTCTTTTGAGTAGGATTGTATTTTCAAGACCATGATTGTGTATGCCGCTAATTATCGTTGGTCATTTTCGCGCACACATGATGGCTAGGCTACCTTACCCGTTCCTTCTGTAATTGCTGAGAAGGACTCCAGTCAGTTTTGTGATTAGTACCCAATGATCGTTCAGAATGTAGGGAAAACTCATTAAGCTGTTGAATGCGCTTGTTTTCATTAAAATGGGCCAGTACCAGCCTTTTCAGACTGAGATTACCTTGGGAGCTAAACACCAGAATCTTCCACAAGCAGAAAGCATTTACTAGTTTGCTATTGGTAAATTAGAAATTGGTACTTCTGCCCTGGCAGTATTTGTTTCCAGAAGGGATTTGGAGTTCTGGACTCTGGAGTTCTGTCTTTGCCTGAGCGTGATGGTTATATGTGGGGTCCCAGTGCCACATGTTAGCGAGACACCCAGTGGCATTTTTCAAACATGAAACTTTGCAGTGTCATACATCCAAAATTCCCTTATAAATAAGGTGTCTTGTATCTCATGGTAAGAAAGAAATAGGAGCTTGTTTAAGTAATTTCATCCTACAATGTAGAATCTAGTGCTGCAGAGGTACCTATGTCTTCCTTTATTTGCATGTCTTTAATCAAAGGCACATTATGTCGTTCTTCATCTGTATTGACCTTCTACAGGTTGCTTCTGGGCGTTTTGGGGTTACACCAACATTTTTGGTAAACGCTGAACAAATCGAGATAAAGATTGCTCAAGGAGCGAAGCCTGGTGAAGGGGGTCAACTTCCTGGGAAAAAAGTCAGTGCATACATAGCTCGACTAAGGAACTCTAAACCTGGAGTTCCTCTCATATCCCCACCCCCACACCATGACATCTATTCTATCGAGGATCTAGCACAGTTAATTTTTGACCTCCATCAGGTTTGTCTTCAACTATTGATGCAATGCCAACTAGTAGTATTGGTGCTATGGTGAACTACTAGATTCACAATTATAGTCATTTGCGTGAGCCTCAAGAATTAGAGCCCTTCTGTCAACCAGTAATATTATTATTATTTTTTTGTTTCTTCTTGGTAGAACTTTTTGTTGGTACTAACCAAGATATTTAATTAACTGATTTTTAATTAATATCTGTCTGGGCAGATCAATCCTAAAGCGAAGGTGTCTGTAAAGCTTGTAGCTGAAGCAGGAATTGGAACTGTAGCTTCTGGAGTATCCAAGGGAAACGCGGATATAATTCAGGTTGGTTAATCTTTTCGTTTTTAATAATTTATCGATTTAATTCATGCTTTAATTGTACATGGATCTGCATTTCCATAAGTGACTAGGGTTGACTGGTGACCGCAACTTTACATTTTTATACACATTACTCTTTGCTGCAAGGAGAACGTTTGAATAGGCTGTTGATTGCCATTTCAAGCTACATACACTGGTGTTTATTGTATGGTATTCACAATGATAGAGCTTCCCTATTGTAGTCTATCTTTCTTTAAAATAAGAAGTTTAGCTTCCTTGTGATATTGATATAGCTAGATATTTAATATTTGTTGTAGTGGCACATGTACTGTATTTCTATAATACATCACTATTTGGCGAAAAGTCTCTGCAATAAACTGTTACCAACTTTGGAGGAAAAAGTTCCAGAATGTTAGCAATGCAGCACATGATGATTGCACTTGCATCTAGAAATACCATAAGATAAGCTACTGCTTGTCAATGCTGAACTAGTGTAATGGCTGGACAAATGCAGTAGAGCTGATGGTACTTTGCTCCAAAGTTAAGGGATTATTGCAGCATTTTAAGTCCCTGGGACAAGCGACAAACCATGCTATGAACTCTTATGTAATTGCTTGCAAGTGATTTTGTCCAATGTTGTACTGTACTCAGGGTGAACTAGAGATTGAATGTGTATTTATTTGGTCGTCTAAAAGATCATTTTATTATACAGATATCAGGTCATGACGGTGGTACTGGAGCTAGCCCCATTAGCTCAATCAAGCATGCTGGCGGTCCTTGGGAACTTGGTCTTACGGAAACACACCAGGTTTCCTTCATTTAATTGTGTTATAATTAGTTTATTTTCCTACCAAATTTCTGTCCTAAAACCAGTTAGCTTCCTCCAGACACTTATACAAAATGGATTGAGAGAGAGGGTGGTACTTAGGGTGGATGGTGGATTCAGGAGTGGCCTAGATGTCCTTATGGCTGCTGCCATGGGTGCTGATGAATATGGTTTTGGTTCTGTAGCTATGATAGCTACTGGATGTGTCATGGCACGCATTTGCCACACAAACAATTGCCCAGTTGGAGTTGCTAGTCAGGTGGTAACATCACAAATTATTTTACCTTCCTCTTGTTTGGATTATCCCTTATATTCTATGCACCTGCAGAGAGAAGAGCTTCGTGCTAGGTTTCCTGGTGTTCCTGGTGATCTTGTTAACTACTTCCTCTTTGTTGCAGAGGAGGTATGGTATCACGCATTATTATAATGTTTTTTGTTAATCTCATTTTGCTGTTCATGTGATATCTCATTTTCGGAATAGCTTTGACTTTTATATTAGTACTCACGCTTAAGTTATCCAGGTACGAGCCACATTAGCTCAGTTGGGTTATGAGAAGCTGGATGATATAATTGGGCGAACGGATTTTCTTAAACCAAAGCATGTCTCTTTGGTGAAAACACAGCATATTGATCTCGGATACCTCTTATCGGTATGAAGTTGACGGTCATTCTCATTTTTAGTTATTGGGATTCATCATATGCTTGTTACATTAACCAAAGTTGTTGTATCAGAATGCTGGATTGCTCCAGTGGAGCAGCTCTCAGATAAGGAGCCAGGATGTCCACACCAATGGTCCTGTTCTTGATGAGACAATCCTTGCGGAACCTGATGTAATATTTCTAGTTTTCTATTGTTTTCTTCTCTTAGTTACATGGAATTCCTTGACTAATCAATGGGAATTCCTTGACTAATCAATGTCCTCCAAAATCGATTTGTGTATACTGAATTAAAGAACTTCTTGACTCTGCTATTTGGTTATCTTAAAACTATAACTGTAGTATTGATGGTGGATGGCCTTAGTTGTTGTCTAAAGTAAAGTGCATAGTTGTTAGGAACCAAGTTCTGTCAGATGTTATGCAATATGTGCAGCATTACTTAGGTCATCTAATTTTCAGATATCCGATGCAATTGAAAATGAGAAGGAGGTTTCCAAGACGTTTCAAATTTATAATGTTGATAGAGCAGTCTGTGGTCGAGTAGCAGGTGTCATTGCCAAGAAGTATGGAGACACAGGCTTTGCAGGCCAGCTCAACATTACGTATGTCACTGTTTTCTGTTTTGCTCACCTTTTGCCCTTTTGTTTTTCTTATGGAAAGGTAGAAACATGACCATTTTTACATTTCAGGTTCACTGGAAGTGCAGGACAGTCCTTTGGTTGTTTTCTGACTCCTGGAATGAATATTCGGCTAGTGGGAGAGGCCAACGATTATGTGGGAAAGGTAGTGAATATTCAATATTTTGAAAAACCCTGTCCAACCAGCTTTATAAAGTATTTATTATTTTTTTGCAGGGCATGGCCGGTGGAGAGCTGGTAGTAGTTCCTGTAGATAGTACAGGATTTGTTCCCGAGGATGCTGCTATAGTTGGAAACACTTGTCTGTATGGAGCTACGGGTGGTCAAGTATTTGTAAGAGGCAAGACAGGAGAAAGATTTGCAGTTCGAAACTCTCTTGGTCAAGCAGTGGTTGAGGGGACTGGAGATCATTGTTGTGAGTATATGACTGGTGGCTGCGTAGTTGTACTCGGCAAGTAAGTACAACCGGCAGAATACTCATTTGGGAATTGCTTTCCTTTTGCCCTGATATATGCATATTCTGTCCACAGAGTTGGGAGGAACGTTGCAGCTGGAATGACTGGTGGTCTTGCTTACATTCTAGATGAGGATGATACACTAATCCCAAAGGTTTGCAAAATTAAAACTTGTTGATGCGTAGCATGCGCATATACATATGAGTGGGGGCCTGGGCTATTTTATTCTCTGCCATATTTGTGTTACTGGTCATGTTTGGCATTGGTACAGCTAGCATGATATCATGTTGCTTTGGTGCTAAAACCAAATTGGTTTTCAAGTTTTGACCCAAATGGTTGTTTGTACTGAATACGTTCGTGTGCATAATTTACCACAATTTGTTGCTTATTCTTTGCTTAATACATTTTTTTAAAAAAAATCTTGTTTTGAACATCAGGTTGTACCAACAAAATTGAAAACTCATTGGAGTTCTGAATTCAAATATCCAGGCTCTAACTTTCAAGGTGTTTTAAATTTTAATAGGTTAACAAGGAAATTGTCAAGATGCAGAGAGTGAATGCTCCAGCTGGGCAGATGCAGCTTAAGAGCTTGATTGAGGCCTATGTTGTAAGTGAAGTGCAATTTCCGAAAGTTATGCCAAATATTGATCCTCTCCACACTTCACTAATTTGGTGGTTGTTTTTATAGGAAAAAACTTGCAGCGAGAAAGGTGCTAAAATTTTGAGGGAATGGGAGGCCTATTTGCCACTCTTCTGGCAACTGGTTCCACCCAGTGAGGAAGACTCGCCTGAAGCTTGTGCTGAATTTGAGAGAGTACTTGCCAAGCAAGCAACTGCAGTACAGTCTGCAAAGTGATCGAGTACTTACCAACCAACCGCAATCCACGAAATGATCAAGGTTAGCGAACAGGAAGTTGTTCTTTCTTCGATACTTTCAAGTGATTTTCTCGGACCGTATCGAGACAAAAAGGAAAACTGGCATACTTCTAAAGCACCGAAGTACCCAACGACTGCAATTTTGTGGAAGCTCATCCCGAAGACATCTTTTAGAAATGAGCTCGCAGAAGCATCGGATCGAGGATTCTTCTGGACGGTCCTGCACCCTAGGTAACTACCCCTGTAAATTGGTTCGCTGACGCTAGGCTGCAAGGCGCTGTTAAACTGATGCATTCTTGTATAGGATTCTTGCCCTGTGTAATTATATTTTTGGTTCTGGACACATTAGTTCTTACATTTATACGCGTCCAGTGCGGGCATGCGACTTGCATGTGCTGCTATAGTGCAGTACAGAATTAAGTGTACGGTGAAGTAGGATTTCTCAGGTTGCTGGACGAACGCTATTGGGCCCGTGCCCGTGGTGTGATCGGTGTTAAAAGCTAGAATCCGATGTTTGGTGTGGTAAAGTATTCTTGCCACGAATAAGGTGGATTTCTACACGTATCTTCAGTTGATGTCAACTCCCTGATGTTCTGTTATGTGCGTAGGCGTTAAGACATGGTGAGTAAATACCATTCAAATCATGTTTCTTCAGACTTGTCGCTTATTTTTCTTTAGATCATTAGACCATCCACACACAAATGTGGTCTAGTTTTGGCCTTTAAGCTGTAATAGCAAGATAGACAATGGGTGGAAGGATTATTTTGGTTCGATTTGCCAATTCGGGGACCAATGTAGTTTTAAAGTTCAAGCACCGAAATGGATTAAGCTACCATAGTTTAGGATCAAATTGAAACTTTTTCATTTGCTCTAAACCCCAATGGGTGTTTAACACATGGGTGTTGCCATGAAAGGTGTCCCTCTGGAGAGGATTTTTCATGATGGCCCGTCCGCCAGTCGCGTGTGCGTGACGATAAGTTTAGGGCAAGCAGAAACAGATGCTGCAGTTATTCTAGATTTTAAGGCTATGCGTAAAATTGGCTCTATTTCCCAGTTCTATTTCATTATTTGCTCACTATTTATTTCTTATTCACAACCTCATTTTACTATTTATCTCTACAATTCTAGCCCTATTTTTTCAATCCCTACATCTCTCTTATATTTTATTCCTAACTCTATTTTTACTATATACAACCCTATATCTCTCATATTTTACTCCTAACCTTATTTTCACTAGTCACAACTTTATTTCTACAGTAATAAAATGCTACAGTAAAGATATAAGACCACTGTTAAACATACTCTAGGCTGCTAAATTGTGAACACGTGGTTACGGCGGCGGTTGGGGCTAAACTGGGCTCCAATATGTCACTTCAGGCAGCTCGGCAAACAATGGAAGATCGCCCCCCAAAAAACAAATATATATATTGGAAAAGAAGTGTCAATGATCCCCCTTAACTCGTTACATACAATAGATTACAGAAGCGATACAAGATCACACTCGAAAGAGGCTGCCACATGCAACAACAAAAACAATTGGAGGATTGCTGCAAAAAGAAAGAAAAAAAATGGAGGATGGAAAGGGGAAGGGATATACATTCTCACTAGCAGCTTCTACAAAAGACATAACTAAAAAAAAAGGAAAGAAAAGGATTCTTTTGCAAGGATATACAGACATGGGATTGCAATTTGCAAGAAGCAACCCCCTATCTTATCTTGGACTGTTCCAAGGAGACGAAGAAGACTTGTATGGGAAACCATTGGATGCCGATCCATGTCCTAAATCGAGGCTGTGTAGCTGTTCCATTAATTGCGACCTCCGTTCTTTGAAGAAATCCAGTCTGGTCGTCAGCTCAACCAGAGTGGACGACGGCACGGACTGTTGCCTCCCATATTCAACACCCTGCGAATACAAGAAGAGAATCGAGTGCTCGTCTTAAATAAGAAGCGGTGCACTACCTTTTTTTTTGAAACTATTGTGACCCGTAAGAAGCAGTGGATTCCCTTACATCGGTTGCTTTTGGGATGTTCACGGACATGGAGCTGCTCTCCGCCGGCGTGCTAGTTGATGCATCCCTTGAATCGCTCGAAGAGGCGTCCAAGGAATGCTTCCGGGAGAAGGGCCTTGAAGAACCATGAGGTAGCACATGCTGCTTGATGTTTCGCCAATGTGATCCACCCGCCAACCCCTCCTACCAGAATGTTACCGAGCATTAGACTCTTAAGTTTCACATCACATTAGATTGAGCTTTGTAAACTATTTGTGAAGGTGCAATGAATAATGGGGCCGATATCAGCTAATTAGCTGCTGAAATCTTCAGGTTTCATTGTTGTACACTTAAGCATAGCAGATTAAGGGAATTTTTGGGGCAAACCTCATTCCTCTGCTTCTTCTCTTGATTACAGAAAGCTAGATTCATATCAAACCCTGATTGAACAAAGTTCCTGGAGGTAATATAATATTTTCAGTTGTTAATATATTGCAGCCAGAAAGGATAGTTGCGAGATTGTAACACTTCCAAATAAACATACGCTTTTAAACTGATGCAGTAACCAACCAAAATATATAGCTAACAACTTTGGTATATTTGGGCATAGTGGACATATGCCATACTATCTTATAATTAATAATTAAAAAACACACTAACAGTAGGGATCTCACCTGCTAGCTGTATTCCCTTAAAAACTGTTGTGAACATGTATTCCCAAGACAACTGAACTGAATGCAATTACAAAAAAGTATGTACTGTCTTACTGTGGGAGATGACTTGGAAGATGTTGATGTTGATGACGATCACTCGCGTCTACCAAAGAGCCATATTGGTGTTGGCGCTGTTGATTAAGTTGAAGATGCAGCTCTGCAACCTTCTGCTTTAGCCTTGCAACATCAGCTTCTGCAAGAGCAATCTCCTCAAGCTCTGCTTTTGTCTTAAGAAAAGCACAGCAAAGGAATTAGACAGCCATAAAACAAGCCCAGAAAGTATAGTGATAATAAATGATAACTTGATTAAAATTTGAATACCTTTGAATCCATAGCTCGTGAGCTAGAAAACTGTGCAGAAGACATGCTTAAGCCAACCTCCAATGCAGCTCTCAGATCCCTTTCAGCCTGTAGCTGCTCTTGCAACCTTGACACCTACGGTACAAACAAGTGGGATCAAACAATGTATTTTGGAGGTGTCAAATGAATTATTTGATTCATATGGTAAAAGAATATGGCATACATCTTGTTCCAGAGCCAAACGACGTTCATGTAGCGCTTGTTTTCTTCTTTCCAAACTCGCTTGTAAGATTGCATTACCTCTAGCCTGAGAAGCATTACCAGTTAGGTTCCCGCAAATCAAAAGTTCTAAAGAGTATACATCTTCTTTTCCTTTTGTACCTCTTTTGCAATCCTGATCTGTAGATCATTCTTTGTGACCTCAAGTCTTTGGATGGCAAGCCTGAAAATTTTATTTGCATAGTTAAAGCATCCAGTATAAAATTAATCACTCACTCACTTATATGTTTGTCTTAGTGATTAAAAGAAAAGTCAAAAGCTATGACAACAAGCATATTCAGTTCTGTCATCACCAGTCAATTCCGCACAGGCCACAAAATAACACAAAAACAACTCTCAATAGGTATATTCTACAGCAATTGTTATCATAGACAGTGGTGTTACATATATTGAGTAAATGGAAGTATCCTCAGCTTAGTGAAAAACAGTAAAACGTTCTGGCACATAATTAGGAGCACACTTATTAATAGACCAACTCAAGAAAAACTCTGTGATTTTGATCATTTATAGGAAAAGACCATTAAACATGTAAATTCAGTACTTCAAATGAATAGAAACTTACTCTTCTTCGCCTGATGAATCAACTCCCTCCGACTGTTGGCTCTTTCTTGCCTGTATAAACCATGTGTAATTGTTGGCTCCACACACACACATAAACTATGGTTGGGTAATCACAAAAACTTCTTCAAGAATAACACTAAGGCAAATAAATGTTCTAGAGTTCATTGATAATGATTTTCCTGACAACCATAACTTTCTTTTTAAAATATTAGAAAATCACAAGCCAATGGTCACAAATGTAGCTTTTATTTAACTAGCATGACCAGTAAGGAAAGACAACAAAATATAAGACCCCTCACTTACATTATTCCGTCCCCAAAAGTTAGAACGCTTCACATGCAGCTGAGTTCCATTGGATTTGATGGAGTGCCTTTCTACAGAATATTCAGCTCCAGGATCAGGTAAAGAAATCCCAACATCCAAAGAAGAGAGAATATCTCCCATTGACAACGGAGACTCATGATCAGACAACAGATTTGATTGATTCTTTTCATTTGGTGATCTCTGGACATTGATTGCACCATTTTCAGTTAAATGTCTATGTGGTGCATCATTTAAGTCCACATTTGCTTCCAAAGCCCTAACTTCTGCAGAAGGTTCAACCTCTGAATCCTCACCATGAATTGCCTGTTGTCCACATTATAGCGAGTAAGAAAGCAAAAATCACATCATGGTATTGATAGATGAACAATTTGCTATTCAAAAAAAAAGAATGAAAACCTAGTTGGTTTCTGATTGAACTACTCAGAATGCTTCACCACTAAATATTAAATACACACACACATATACATACATACATACATACATACATACATACATACATATATATATATATATATATATATATATATATATAAGACATGCTTGATAGGACTTCTTGTACAGGGAACAGAAAGGGAGACAAGCTAGATAAGATTATGATAATATAGACAAGATGTGATCTGAAATATGCAAAACATATAAAAATGTCTTCATTGAAACAGGAGGTTTGTAGCCTTCTCTTTTTTACATATTCCCTCAATTATCTTAAAAATATGGAAAGGACATATAATTACTACAGATTAGAAACTTCAGGATTTCTCCCAGTAGAGAACTCTACCGTTACCCATTAAAAAATGACACTTCAGGATTGCAAAGCATATCAAACCTTGAAGTCATAGAGGTCACCGCCAGTACATGCACTGCTTTCACTCAATTTCCCACTCAGTTTACGTTCGGTATCATCTAATTCTTGATCAACATCATTCTCTGCATCATGAAACCCATTGTCCTTGACACCCACAGTTTCATCATCTGTAGATTCTTCACTTCCACTGTCTTCGATTTGAGAATCAGGTGACAAGGAACATCTAAGGTGTTCATCCTGTAAAAGTCATAAACATGAATGGCAAGTAGTTTCCATTATAGGGAAAAACAACTAACAAACTGCAACAGCCTAAGTTATTCAGAATAGTATTAAAAGAGCAATGGACTGTGCGACAGCATCAAGTAAACTTACATTGAATATACCCTCATATTCCTCTAAGAGAGTTGTGACGATGCCTTGAGCACTGTTAGCAGCATTTGCAGCAGCAATAAGCTGAGCAGAATTGTCTCCATTCATGTGTAAGTCATCTTCCATCTCACATTCACCAGCCAGAAGTGGACGCAGCAAGAGAGGAGCCATACAAGCAGCAACTGCTGACGAAGTCATTCGATTCTCAGCAGTATGAGAAGCAACAGTGTGCATCATTCTCAAAATTCTGCAAATAATAGATTTATGAGCTGTGACAATTAGCTTGTTAATCGATAACAGATGCTGTTTCTTGCAAGTTTGATGGCTACACTAAAAGATTAGTACAGACAAAGATGTATGTATTTTGTTATTTCAAATTACACACTTTAAATCAAGACAAACAGTTCACCATATGATTGATCACACAAAGGATTAGATTTTTGAATGTACTATTCAGGATGATATCCCAGCAGGTAAAAGCCAACCCAGAGGCATACGGTATACCCACAACAAAAACTGGACTAACCTCTGTAGTAGCCGCCTATTAGGCTCCGGAAATGTCTCAGATATTGCTGCACGCATAGAATTTATCCGAGATTCCTTGCTTTCCAAACCTAGACAAGCATGACAATAAAAATATTAAAAAAAATGCCAAAGAACAATAGCACTAGGAAGTTTCAAATATTATCTGTTAAACTATAAGTACAGATAACCTTAGTCAATGACCATAACAGGAGCATGCTGCGTACCAAATATTAAATAATGTTAGTCTGATTTTGTATTAGTGTAGCTGTGTAGGTTTAGTACCATATTGGTCTCGTCTAGGCTACGAACGCTGTATAGGTTTGGCTCTTAGCCTACAACATCAGTACAACAGCTGAAATCCTATGTTACCTAACACCAAATAGAAAGGTGTAAAGAAGAAAGACCATCCTCCCTTCCTACTTAGAAAGACGTGCTTGGTGACACGAGGGGTATGAGTGTTCAGTTACCACTTAACAATATGTGTGCAAAGCAGTCAAAGTTCCAAATATTTCTTAAATCTGATGTAACTATGCATAGTTGCCGTAACCAACATACTACAAGTGCTTCTCTCAATATCATGTAGAATAGCTAAATTTTTTCCTACTTATTGAAATATTTGGCAGGGCTATGACCCCTAAAAAAAATTTGTTGGCTCCCCTTAGTCCTCTAAGCTGCCTTGTCTCACCACAAGATCCTTATGAGGATATAGGTGAGGATGACCTTATCCCCTGTGTTACCATCCCTAACCAAGGACGTGTGTTTAGATTAACATGGAAAGAGCACTCACGGAAAGCTTCCAATAAAGCTGTGCAGCAGGAAGCGGGCACTGGAGAAGACGGTAGCTCACGGAGAACATGCTGCACATATACGTTTACATGAATATAGTTGGCAGGCAGAAAATGAACAAAAACTATATTACATCTATAAAATTTTTGGAGAAACAACATAACAGGAATTATTGTCGAGTACCTTTACACAGTCACCAACAACATGAGCATCCTCATCCGGTGTGAATTCAACCTTTCCTAGATTAGAACAAAAATGGGTGTACTAATTGAATTATAGGTACAATGGCACCAAATTTACCAAGCCATAAACACTATCAATTAAATGACACTATTCTGAAAGTAAGCACATAAACCTTGCTCATATTCTTGCATTCTTCTGTCAACCTCCTCAACATCTGCAGCCTGACGCAAAATTCCCTCCACTTTTATCCCTGCAAGAAAATATCATGTTTCCAATTTAATACTTACATTAGTTTGAATACTGATTACCAAATGATAAAGTGCAGCTGGTTCCACACTTTGGTGATAATTACCACTGTTTGGCCCTACCATGTTTCTCAAGAAAACGCAAAGCTTTTTCTAGAAAAGAAGGGCTGCCATCAATATCTTCAAGTGCGAGAAGAATTGGCCTGCCAACAACTAACGATTTGATAGGTCTTTTCTCTCTCCCTGCAGCCAATAGAAGAAAGATATGAACAAATGTAAATGGACATTACAATTGAATAAAAATAAGTCATGTCATAGTGTAGAGGAACCAACAATTTGGAATAGCTCCTTCATAGGCATCTGTTGTGTCATTACGAAATATCCCATTATGCCCCATCACAAGAGCTGCATTTGGAGCCTGTGCAAGAGCTTCTTCCAAGGCTGTTTTCCACTCAAATAAATCTTCGGATGTTTCTGCCTGTATTATGAATAGCAGGTACTTCTATTTAAATTTTGAAGAAGCATTAAAACGGATAAAGCAAAATCATAAGGCTTGCATTTGCTCATGTGGGTCAAAGTGTTTTAAGTTAAAAGGGGAAATAAATACCTTCAAGGTGAAAGCACGACCATCACGGCCATCTGGAAAAAGGACAGTCAACAATTTTTTGTCTTCCCTGACCACAACACTGCAGATGAAAAGTATCTTTACTACAATACGGTTTGTGCTAAATAAACCAAAAGAGGAAGTAGCAAATCATTTGTCTCGGGAGATGTACATACTACATACTGCACATGATAAACATCTAGCACTGAAGCAATCTGTGAAATTCACCAAAATAAGAGAAAAAATAAAATTTCTCTAGCACGCATACCTCCCAGAATTATTCAAGTCAATTCCCCCCAAAGTAAGGTTCACTTCACCACCTCTTTGGGGCAAGGTATTCTACAATGCCAAGAATAGGTACTTATCAGAGCAAGTGAGAATTAACTGCTACTAACAAAACTTGTAACACAGATCAATGAATGAAAGGAAAAGTATGAAAAAAGTAACAAGTAGTTCCATTAAACCTCCTCTGCAGCAAAACTAGGACAAGAACAGGGATGAGCAGCTTTATACACGTAAAGATCAAACACTGAACATAATTTGATATTTTAAGCAATGGAACATACCAAGTTTCTTGAAATGGAAAGAAAAGAAGCTCATGCAACCACAGCAAGCAATAAACACAACCACCAGAACAACAAAGCTAGGAAAAAATAATGATACTGCTCAGACGCACAAGATGTTACTGAGACTGAATTGAAAAGAGTCGTCAAGTGAATATTCTTCTATTCAGCACAGAAATCAAAAACACTTTGAACTCGTTATGATTGAGATATTAATATACATGCATAAATTTCATAAATCTGAAAACAGTTAGAACACCAAATCAGAGTAGTACATATTAGCAGCGATCAAGAGATCTGATGAAAGTGTCAAACTACATACTAGATAGTCTCGCTCAAAAACATACTAGATAGTGTTTTGAACTATTAGATCAACATTCAACAAGCTGAACCAAAACACAATTCTGGGCAGAAAGAATCTACATAATGCGCGCTCTCCAGTATAGTCATTACGTATATTGTGAACAAGAATAAAAAATACTAACAGGATCACTCTTGAAGAAAACCAGTGAAGTGCGAGTGAGGATGAACCAACGCTTTTTCCAAGATTTCCATCCAATTCCTGAAAAAACATAGAAAAAAGGTTCTTTCTCAGATAAAAGCAAAGTGAAATTGTCATTGCCAAAGTTCTAGCTTTTCCTTTCATGCCGAGAAGATGTTTAGTAGTTTAGTAGAATTCATGCACATTGCCCATCTAAAGGGGGTCAGAGGCATCAGACTCAGAAGCCTTGAATAGAATAAACTGAACATCTAGAACGAAGAGATAAACAAGAAAAAAAAATTCAATCTAGGGTTACTTGAATAATAAGTTAATACAAATTTAACCTAACCGTATTAGTTCTGAATTTAATGATCTACGACTGAACTCGTGCCATGTATTTATAAGCTAACGGTAGGCTAAAAAAATAAAAGGAAACGGACAAACAAGGACTTAAAACTCGTTACAAACAGTATAGAATCACTTACTCCCACCGTTGCTTTTGGCACGTAACAGACACAGATACTACAGCTCGTGATGTCTGAAACAAATTGAGAAAATTGGAAATGAACTCCACGTGTGGACTCCTTGACATCACCTACGCATGGATAGGAAACAAAACTAACTATACTACTATGATCCCAATTATGTTATAAATTACTGTCTTTCCTGCTGTAGCTCTAATGATAATCTGATTCAACCAGTGGATTGTTGATGCCAATATGTGCAAGTTGACATGGAATGGGCTGATCCAGCATTTTTGTACTGACATAGATATACCTCCTGCGTCACCATCATTAATGAAATTTAACATGCTTTAGCTATGTACATAATCCATCCATTCCTGATGATAATTTCTCTCAGTGTCAAGGGGAAAAATAAAGAGGAATAGGAAGCCAATAGTAATACCTTGAACAACAGTATCAAAGCAAATATCAAAGCTTCAAATGGCCACATATGGATGTTTGCTTTGCAGCAGATAAATTTAGTTAAGACTCAACACTATGGCCCGAAACAAGAGAATAATTAAAATGTGTGGCACAGATAGTTTTACCTTTGGATGATATGAAGAGAGGGCCACTCTTAAACACCTGGTAAGAGGGTATTGTGCCGTCAGAAATAGTACAATAATAATAGTGAATACAAAATAACAGGTTTTGAAAGTGCAATAAGTTGCTTAAATTGGAAGCTTTTCGTTTTAACGAGAACATTAAACACTTAGTACAGTGATAAACATAACACGGTTCAAGAAAAAATGCAATTGGCACCTACGAATCTGATACACCACAGCATATACATATACATAATAAACAAGTTGAACCACGTGAAATACCGTCATTTTGAATTTTGAAACTAGAGTAGACTCTCCAAATAACAAATGAATGTATACATCTTGTTCTCCCATGCTCACAGATGCACAAACACACAGAACAAAAAAATATCCAGCGAATTCTTCAGCTTGTGGATTCCCACTATCCCTGCACTCCATATCCAAGCCTATTAGCCACAGATCACCTCCAAGATCACACAACACCGCTCAACCTGCAAAAATACCTGTGTCCTCACGCATCTGACACCAATTAGGCACAGTCAGTGTCTAGTTTCCAGCATCTGGATGACAGTCTGGAATGCCTCCATCCTCAATTCCTCGTATCATGCTAAATCGAACAACCACCCAAACGCTTCCGTACACATTCCTGTACTAAATAGCTCTACTCCAAGCCAGCTTTAATCCACCATGCAGCCGCCGGTCGTGCTTGAGAGTCCACAGTCTCCGGATAACACCTCCAGGCCATCCAATTCTAATCCAACCAAACCCAACAGCAGCAGCAACCCCTGAAAGCTCGCACCTTCCAGTGTCGACCCCTGGTGGTGGTGGCTTTCGCATGAGACTATGAGAGCCAGCACCCATCTCACCACCGCCGAGCAGCATTACTCAGCCGCGCCATCTCGTCCCCCACAGTTCAACCCCGAAAATTCCATCACCGCAACAATGGAACACCTCTCCACACGCCGAAGCAAAGCACCTCCCGGCCACGGCGCAGCATCCGATGCCAAGCACTCCAGCCCAGCCGCCCAAAACGCAAGCGAAGAATCCGAGAGCGAGAGGAGAACGCCACTCACCGCGTTGCCGCTGGCCGACGCCGCGCCGCCGCGCTGCTGCCGCTCGGCCGCCGCCATCCCCCCCTCCTCAGATCGTCCGCATCAGCCAGCCAGACAGCCTGCAGCTAGCTACCACAGAAGCAGCAGCAGCGGCCCCCGCCGCATTGGATCCAGCCCCGGGCGCCGCCGCGGCGGGAGGCCGCACCGATCTGTCGTGCGGTGGAAGGGTCGCGATGGGGAGTGGGAACGGGATTAGGCGGTGGTTAGGATTTGGGTTTTTGGAGGTGGAGGCCGTGCTGCCGCTGCTCCGGAGCGAAAGCGACAGCGACTACGCGAGCGCACGCACGCTCGCTCCCTCGCTGCGCCCAGCGCCACCCTATCTGTGTTCTGCCTTACGGGCTACAGCTGCGAATGGTTTTGGAGTCATTTGGGAGGCCACTTGGGAGCTTGCTCCCAAAGCTTTCTTGGATTCTCAAGCTGTCACCTTACTTTAACCGTTCATTTTAACCTCAAATTTGCCTTAATCTCATCTCCTTTTATATTTTAGTTAATTTCTGATGCTACGTGCTATAATACCACGTCAAAATATCACCTTGTGGCTTATGTCTCTTATATTTTAGGTAATTTCGATGCTACGTGCTATAATACCACGTCAAAATATCATCTTATGGCTTGTCTCTTATATTTTAGGTAATTTCGATGCTACGTGCTATAATACCATGTCGAAATGTCACCTTGTGGCTTGCAATAGAAATGTCATGGTTGTATTTGATAAGAACTTCGGTTAATAGACTAGACATCCATCACACGGGCAACAATCTAGGTTAGTTTATAAACTATTTCCTGTGATAAAACCATTAGTCCCTAAACTCATAACGGCGAATGAAGACGTATTATTCACTACTCGGGAGACAGCTAAATTTTTTTTAAAAAAAAAAATTCATATCAAGACATATCATCTGTCATTAGTTTAAAACGTATACATAAATTTCAATCAAACTAAAGTGAGTGTAACAAATTTCCCGCGAACAATCATTTCTTCCGAATGGGGCTTAGAGTAGTACTCGTACCTCTAGTTGGTGCGATGGAATAGCTCCATGGCCAATGCCAAGTTGTCAACCTTGTTCCATACACCAAAATAAATGGATGCAAGTACTACTCCACCGTTTACTAGCAAATCTAGTTGGGCAGCCCTATTCCATCCATGCATCATCATGGACCGTAAAATCCGCGGATGTTAGGCCAATGGCCACTAGAGAAAGAAGAGAAAGTGCATACCAAGATAAGGTCAAGAGCCAAGACGGCCTTCAAAAAGAAATGGCCAGGATTGAAGAGGCACTGAATAGTTAACGGCACAAGCATGAAGTGTAAAGCGTACACATACGTTTCCCAAGACCTTGCCCTCGGCATTGCGTGTGCCGGGGAGGTTTAGGCAGAGAGTAGGTACGACCCAACGGTAAGAGATTAGAGAGAGATTAGGTGTGAGGTTTAGTATATAGATTAAAAGTGTTTTGTTTAGTGCGGTGGCGAGCTGGCCGGGCCTGGGCTTCGCTTGCCTTTTTGCGTGTATTATTTTTTTTTTTTTTTGCCGTTTTCCTCTCGTCTACCTGCTACGGCGACCAGTCGGAGGAGGGATGCTTTCGGGCTGGGCCATCTCGCCGGGCGCTGGACCACCGTTTGGAGGAGCGAGGGGGCCCAGGGCCCGGCTTAGTTTTCCGCTGGTGCGTTTGCAATGGCATGTAGCATCTTTATAAAACACTGTTTATCTAGGCTGTGATTGGTTGTCTGCACGCGCGAGTCTGGCCTGCGGGAAATGGCCGCGCGCGGCGTCTCCGTGCGTGCAGGCGCGTCGTGCACTGCTGCCCTTCGCTGCATGCGCCGAGCCAGGCCTCGGGCTCGCGATGCAGTGAACCAAACGCGAGCTCGTGCGCGGTCAATGCATGCGGCGAGCCTGGCCGCGCGCATGCAGCGAACCAAACAAACCCCTAGTTTTTTAATATAGAGTGTCCGCCAAAGGAAATGAATCTTTTAGAGTATAGTGTAAAGTGCGAAGAAATTTTAGAGGATAGATAGAGTGTGTGTGGAATAATGTTATAGAGGAGAAATTTGAAGGGTTTGATGGAGATGGTCTAATTGGGATTAATTTATTGGGTTTTGTAGCTTCTAGCTATCTGGTGGGTAGCTGGGAATTATCAATGAATATTCTTTGTTTTGAAAGGCGTTTGAGCCAAATTGCTTCTCGCTGCGTTTGAAAATTTTGGACTGCGATTAACTAGTAAGGCTCTATGATAATTTCAGGTGAATGGACGATCAGATACGGTCTGGATTAGTTCGGAGCTTAGGAATTTTATGGAGAACATTTCAACTTATGTACAGTGAAAAATGTGTATTAAAGTACCTCGATGTTTAACATAGGAACATGTGAATTTCGTGGGGAACATTCAATTGCTGCATGGGAATCGAAAAAAATGAGTACTAAAGTAACTTAATCACTGTTTAACATAATAATCCATAAATTAGTCTTACCTTTTATTTTTTTACCACGGGATGGCAGTATGATTGCAATTGAGTGGCAGTACCTTAGCCAAACATGATAATTAGGCATCATTTCACACATCATCTTGCACGGCCGTAAAAAAGAGAACGCTTGTCAACCACACCGTCACTCCAACCACTCAGACCGGTAAAAAAAGATTAGCTTTGTAGCGTGGCCTTTTCGCCTTTTGCCATGAACAGGGAGGCAGTACATTCACATGCTGATGGTCGGATTTGTGGGCTGAATGCCTCAATCTTGTCACTTCCGACCTATTCAGGGGGCAGCGACGCGAGCCTTTGCAGAAAAATCCATGGAAAACGAGAGCTTTTGGGGCATTTTTTGGACGACGTCCGTGTGACTGCCCAGGATCTTGCAGCAGGTAAAAGCCCATCCACCTGGTAAACTTCCCTACCGTCCTCCTTCTCGCCTCGCGAAAAGAAGTGGCAAAACTTTCTTGCTGTCGTAGTGGAGTGGAGTGCTTGCAAGCTTGCAGCTTCAAAGGCTACTTAGAACTCGAAGTGCCTAGTTTATATAAAGTTGAAACTCGCCTATATACACTGGTTTTGTAATGCCATATAAATGTGTATATAGGTGTAGCGACTTGGAACTCGAAGTTCCTAGCTCATAGAAGGTTGGAACTCACCTATATACACTGGTTTTGTAATACCTTATGTACGTGTACATAGGTGTGTATACACACGCATAAGTCATCTAGATGCTGAGATTTTTTTTGCAGAAGGGTTAAAACCCCATTTCCATTACCAAAGTAACAGAAACAACAAAAGTGAGTTTAGAAACGAACCAACCACCAACCCGACCTACCAGTAGGGCCTCCCACTAATAGGTCTCAAGGGAACAACCAGCAAAACCGGACACCAGTAACTAGAATTACCACACAGAGCACAATCCACACACAGGTGGGAACAAAAGAGAGAAACCTCCTCAAAACACAACCACCACCTAAGCTATCTAATGCTGAGATATGTATAATAGTATAAGTTACAAGGAAAAATTCTATTTTTGTCTCTGAACTATGGTCGTCCTGTTTTTGGACCCTAGAAAACCTTAAATCAGTTCCTTTAGCTGGTAAAATCGAGCACAAGTGGCCCCTTTGATAGTCAAACATGGTAAGCTCGAGGGTTTGATTCATTGTAGTGTAAACGTGGTAGTTCACGTGCAGCACTATGATCACGTGTAGCAAGATCTTCAATGGCATACAAAAGATTTATTATTTTTATAGGCATCTTACGACAAAATGTTGTGATTGTTGGGAAAATTACCCAAAAAAATATAGATTGAAAGTACTACATTTTTGCAGCACTATTTTTTTATTTTTAGGGAATTTTAAATAGCTTAAACAAAAAGACAAATTTTCATCAATGGTAAAAAAAGAAACAATCCATAAAATGTGATGGCATAGTTACCGGTGATGTCCTTTGTGATGGCAATTTTGGGTTTGAGAATTTCTGCAATGGCATCGAAGGAATTTTTCATTATCAAAAGCATTGATTTAGTTGGCTAGTTCAACACCACTCCAACTCTTAGATTGTCAAGTGGAGCAGGAGGAGCCACAGTTCATAGGTCACCTTTTGGTACAAAGTGGAGTGAAATTCATATTTGTGGGAAGTGAAAAACAAACAACTTCTTGGAGGGTTCTCTTGAGAGTTGTTCTCTTCAGCTTATCATATCTTCTTATTTGTTTATAAGCTGAACTTCAAGAGTTTATCGAGGTAGTTTGAAAAATCCAGTGTGCTTCGTTTATCTTTTTTTCTAGAAGTTTTAGGACGCACCTTCGAGACAAAAAAAAGGAGCAGATTGCAAAAGTCAAACCATTTGACTTTTTAATTCAAAGATAAATAGATAAGATAAGAAGATAAGCGCAATAAAACAACCTCTTATAATCAGAAGTAATATTTTTGAAAACGAGTCATAACATAGTATAGTTCAATATAATCTGGATCTACCCAGCAAGCCATATTGTTCCTTTATATAATAATAAAATTTGTATAGATCAATATATTTCCTTCAAAATTCTATTTTTTTTTCTTGAGAGATTGCAAAAATTCAAAGTTCTCCCTTCTATATAGAACCCGGACATACAATAACATGGACTAACACGTGTTCACGCCTTCGGTTTACTGCGTGTTCAATTCTGAAATGCGCATTCACAACCCTAGTAAGAGCGTGCGTATTCAGATATAGGGAAGGAATTTTTTAGAGTGTGGTGTAAAGTTTGAAGGAATTTTAGTGTAAAAGATAGAGAAAATAAAGTAGAAGAGAGAGAAAATAGAGATAAAGTTTCAGATGTGGAGGCTCTAAGTGTGATTTTTTTTTTAATGGAAGTAACTGCGAATTGGTGACTAGCAAGCGTGTCTTCACTCACATCAAGGCCAAACTTGACTTGAAATTTGCTTAGAAGGATAGGTTTTGCTCTACTCAATAAATCCACTTTAAGTCAATGTTCGCGTGGATTCGAGCGCACGTTCAAGATCGTACTCAAATGTGCCTGCAGCTTCGAATTCAAAAGAAAGATACGGAATCGATGCACTACGTCTCCCTCACCTAGAATAAACCACGAAATACGCCGCTCTCCACAGGAAGCGGAGTGGAGAAAATAAAACGAATTAGGCCCCTAAAACCCTAGCCGTCCACGGAATGGTCGCCGCCGCCCTCCGCGAGCCACCATGCTGCTCCGCCGCCTCGTCCACTCCTCCCGCCACCTCCGCCAAGGTGTCCAAACCCTAACTACGGCTACCACCGCCATCGCCACCGCCGGCTCCTCGTCTGCTCTTCCATTTCGTCGCTTCCCGACCCTCCTCCCCTCCCTCTACCTCTCGCCGCGGCTCCTCTCTTCCTCCGGCCGCGACGACGACACCAACAAGCCATGGGACTTCACGCCGGAATCAGGCGACCCGGACCCCTTTGCCAATGTAGACGCTGACGCCGCCGCCGGCGGCGGCGAGGCCCCACTAGGATCGGGCGCCGCCGTCGAGGACCCGTGGGCGAAAGGCTTCCGCGCGGAGGACGACGAGAAGGGCGACGTGTTCGAGGAGATATTCAAGGAGGAGGCGGTCTCCGCCCCTGTGGTGAGAAAGGCGGCACCGAACAGCGCCGACGAGCAGTGGACGTTTGGTGGGGAGGAGGAGAAGGATGATCCTTTCGCCGCGGCCGTGCTTGGTGAGGGGATTGAGGGGATCGTAGGTGAGGGTGGTGGGCTCAGTAAGCTCGATGCAGCCGGAGAGGAAGAGGCAGAGCGGGAGCGGCAGGAGAAGGCGGCGAGAGAGCAGGAGCTGATGGAGATTCTCAAAGGTGACCTGCAATTGCGCCCTGTGTATATGTGTTCTTATCTCTTGGTAGTTTAGTAACACAAACTGTGATGCTGTGTTTAAGTGTGCAGGATCACTTAGGTAACTAACCGAGTACTGAAGTCTAAGATATATGACCATTTTCATAAATTCCTTCATTCAAGACAGGAGCTACAAATATCAGCTAGATGTTGTTTACTAGTACATGGATGAGCCTGTTGGGTGTGTATACTTGACCTAGAGCTTGTGAGCTATAGGACATCTTTAGTGTTTTAGGATGTTAATCAATTGTTATTTTCAACGAAGCTTAAGGCTATCTCCTGATGAAATTGATTTGTAAATATTGGTCTCCATTAGTGTTTGCCTTAGGTGATGCCATGGATGCATGTTGTAAAACCCTTCTTAAGATAAGGCAGCATGGAACTGTCCACATACTTTATTTACCACTTTTGATGATCATTATATCTGATTAGAGTATTTAGTATGACCTGCATTCCCTTTGATGTCCAATCCACAAATTTTTCTTTCTGATTTTAAATAGAATCTTGTTGAGAATTTTAAATCAACACTGCATGGAGTAGTAACATGCCAAAAAAAAAAAAATTTCCCTGTTGCAGGTCCTAATCGTGCATTTGGTGATCTCACTGCGCAATCTGGGATTACCGAGGATTTGATTGATAGTTTGATCCTCTTGAAGGACGTCAGGGATGTTCCTGGATTGCCCCCCTTAAGCGAAATACAAGATAAAGCTATCCAGAGATGGAGCGAAACATCGAGCAGAGCTGAGGTAGAACGGCAAAAGCAAGAGGAAATCTCTAAGGCACGTGTGAGACAAGTGGATGAGAAAGGAAGGGCTTATGGAACAGGGAAAAGGAAATGCAGCATTGCCCGTGTTTGGATTCAGCCCGGTGATGGCAAGTTCATTGTCAATGATAAGCAGTTCGATGTGTACTTCCCAATTCTGGATCATCGAGCCGATCTTCTTCGCCCATTTACTGTGACCAAGACTTTGGGGCTTTGGGATGTAACCTGTACTGTGAAAGGTGGTGGTGTCTCAGGTTAGTGTTCACAGTTCTGTACAACTGTACTTAAAACGATCTCTCAGTAGGTTATGTATTTCCTAATATGAATGTGGTGTTTTACAATTATTTTAGAGATAGGTATGCTGGATTGGTTTTATATTGAACCATTAAATATGCAATAACATGTGCATATACTGATCCTTGAGTTTGTTGTACTAAAACAGTTCAGGTGCTCATGTATAAATCATGAGCTATGCATCAGTGTGCAAAGTTGTATGTTCACATGACACAACTATATGCATGTGGCATGCATTCAAGCACAATTTTGAACGTGTATCTTTCAGTTCTCCATGGATTTCAGCATGGATTTTATCTTTTTCTATAATTATTATATATAAGTTAAAAGCTTAATCATGGAGTATATATTTCAGTCCATTGTCTCTAAGGATCCTAGAATGGAAGAAATATTCTTTAGCTGCATTTCTTTCTTTCACTTTAGTGTGAAAAATGCTTCTAACTTTGGTTTGCATTTTATGTGGTGCGGCTTTTCTACCTTTGTTTATGTGCATTTTGGACACTACTTCTTCCAGCATACTTAATTGATGTACCACATAGTTTACGCGAAACCTCTCCCAAATTGAACTTGTTTTCTGTAAGTGCAGGACAAGTTGGAGCTATCCGCCTAGGGATCAGCAGGGCATTGCAAAATTGGGAACCAGGGCTGCGTCCATATCTCAAAGCAGGTAAAAGCAGATGGCTTCACCACAATTTTTTTGGCTAGTTGTTTGAACATTAAAATCACCCCTCTGGCCAGCAACCCATCAATATCCGCAGCAACTACTGAATATTGTTGCTTTGCAATCCTCTTTCATTTGTATATTGTATCCCAAAAGTTACTGATGTCTTTATATTTGCACCAAACAGCTGGCTACTTGACAAGAGACTCACGCATTGTTGAAAGGAAAAAGCCTGGGAAGGCAAAAGCTAGAAAGAGCTTCCAATGGGTCAAGCGGTAACAGGTAAATTTTCTGCGACATTTTTTGGGCCAGATTGCCAAGGGAAGATGTTTTTTTTTTTTGACATAGTTCTTGTAATGCTTCAGCTTTATCTGCAAAGTTACCTCAAGGTTTGGTGTCACGCCTCTGCTACTCGCTGTGGGGTTTCTAGTCTACACAGATCTGTGGTTGCACTTGATGGGCTGTTATTTGTGGAGACTCATTTCAAGCTTATACTCAGATGGGATCATGGGACACCAAATATTCATTTTATTTAATGATGATGACGAATTGATCCAGAAAATTATCGTTTAACCCAATCAAGATGCAGAAGCTATTTTGCCATTAGCTTGTCAATAAATCCCACCGGCCTCCATGGAACTCACGGAATTTTTCTCAGTTCGATAGGATTCCATGGCTGTATGTTAACTGCTGCCATCCATTTATGATAATCAGTTTTACAACGTTTTCACCATTCATGTCTCTGCATCAATGCATGTGCCACATGGAGGACACTTTTCTGACCTGCAAAATGAATGTTGTACTGTCAATTATCTGTAAGCAAGAATGGAACCCAAAAAAATGAGATGTTATCCCCACCGCCCCCTCCTCCTCCTCCTCCTCCTCCTCCTCCTCCTCCTCCTCCTCTCTCTCTCTCTCTCTCTCTCGTGCGGTTTTCGACATCTTTGGGTTTACCGTGCCATCACATTTCTGGATTCCACCGTGAATGAACGCAAATGGCCCGATGTTTCTGCCGTATGTGAGGCTGCTTCTCTGCGATAGCTAGCCACACAATCTTGTCTGCGCTCAATCTTCTTGACACGTTTGGAGATTTCTTGAAGGTGACTGGCTGAGACCGATGTTGTGGCACACTCACCATCGCTGTACTCGAGTGATTTGGCACGTCGAGTTAAATCAAAACAGAGCAAGGTTCGATTCTAGCTGACCAGTGAACAGAGCAGAAAACTCAATTCTAACTGAACAGTGTATCGATGCAAACTCTCCGGTCTTTGACTCTTGGAAGTTTTAAAACTCAGATCAAGCTCGGCCTTTTTGGCAGACCAGCTAGCTAGGTCCACTAATCCACTTGAACAAGAACAAAAGCTGTTGAAATACTTCCTCCATTTTTATAAAGCGTATTTTAATTTGAGAAAGTTTTTTAAGATAGATTTTGAATATTAAATTTCTCTATTATATATTATCAATTACCATAAAATAATGTTGTATCAAAGCAATTTGAAATATGAACATGTTGGTACAACTTTTGTACACCAACGATGCATACAATTTGACTAATTATTGATTAAAACTTATAAAGTTTGACTTTGTCAAATCAAAATACGCCTTATCAATTTGGACGGAGAGAGTAGAACAAAAGTTTTTAGGCTTACTGATGCGGTCTGGTTTGTCAAGCTGACTAAGTAAAACTGATCCAAATATAAATTACTAACATTTAAATTCAATGTAAACCGAAATTGGTCTCTACACAGACTGAATTTTGCTAAAAAAAACGATACTCTTGTTCCCCCAATTTAAAATTTTAAAAACAAAATATGCATGATTTTAGCAATTTTCGATGAAAACGGAATCGAGTGGGTTCCGGTTTTTGTTAGTGTAAAACGAATTTGAAACCCTGGTCCATGCTAATATAAATGTGTTGAAGAATGAATTTGTAGTTGTATCAATCCATGCATTGAGTGAGAGAATAGAGAGACATAAAGTGAGACAAGAGAGTAATCCTCTTTATTGATTTTTTAACCATTGGTTATTGGGAACAATCCCTTTATACAGAGGAACCATCCCTTTATATAGAGTATGAAAAGGTGGCATGAAGAAACACCTCTTAGAAAAAGACACCTTTATAGAAGGGACGTCTTTTAGAGAGAGACACCCCATGAATTTGCCCACATGTTAATCTTAATTAACAATTTCTCAACACTCTCCCTTAGGCAAATTACTGGATGGAAAAAAGAGTACATAAATATTAAATATGCATGCCTTAATGAAAGTGCATCTAGGCACTTAACTAATTTTGGTGATTAATAACAATGTGTGCATGGACTAATGTGTTTGTTTGAGAAATATCTCAGTTCTAAGTTCAAAATTAAAAGAGGATAAAGATTGGTGATGTCTCGAAGATCCAAACAAAGAGATGATCAAGATTATCTAAATTGTAAATTCTTTATAATTTGTTGAGTCCTAAGGACGACTGTACTATTAAGGGGGAGCGACAAAATGGGATTGTTTAGAAGAAAAAGTGCTCAAAGTTTGAAATCTAGCACATAGGTCAACACACATCTCTATAGCACATCATTCCAAGTCGATTTACCTATTTAGGTATCGGACTATCTGACAATTTTCTATCGGACTGTCCGATACCCCTTCGGACATTGTCCGGATTTTTGATCTCTAAGTCTTTCTGTCCAGCAGCGCTTAATTCTATCGGACTGTTTGATAGTTGATTATCGGACTGTTCGATACCCCTCAGACAGAGACCTTTGGACTGTCCAGATTTTTGATCCTTGAGTCTTTCTGTTCAACAGCGATTAATTATATCGGACTGTCCAATAGGTGCCTATCGGAATGTCCGATACCTCTCGGACAGATACCCTCGGATTGTCCAATTTTCACGACCTTGGGACTCCCTGGTTCACAGTGCTTAATTATATCGGACTGTCCAATAGTTGACTATCGGACTGTCCGATACTCCTCGGGCAGATACCTTTGGAGTGCCCGGTTTTCGCGACCTTGGGTCTTTCTGTTTCATGCTGAATATTTATATTGGACTGTCCGAACATTGACTATCGGACTGTCCGATATTACACAGAATTGACTGTAACGATCAGATTTTGAGGGCTTCGTATTTATACCCCCAACCCCTTCGGACAGAGGGTTGGTCATCATTTACACATGCATTCAAAGCCCTAGCTTTCTCTCTTGCTCCCAAGCTCACTCCTCTAACTCTCCCCTCTCGTTCCTTGATTCAAATCAAGTGTGAGGGTTGAGAGGAAAAAGAAGAAGAAGATCCAAGTGCACCGATGTTCTAGGGTTCATTTTTGAGCACTTGTTCATCTTTCTCCCTTATTTTGCCACTCTATTCTCTTGGAGTTTGAGGGCTCCTAGACAGTCTAGGAGTTGCCCTTGAGCCACCGAGGTGTGTGGTGGTCGAGGGAAGGATTGTGAAGGCCCGGTCTTCGCCTTCACAAGGGAAGAAGCCGATTAGTGGAACCAAGGGAGCTTTGTGCGGACCTTGGAGAAGATTAGGGTCAAGGGTGACTCGGGCTCAAGTGTTTAGGCAAACCATTTGTTTAGACTATATTTATTCGTGTGACGTCTCATATAATGTAATAATTGTATAATACTTGGTGGAAATAATTGTTGGGTCTATTTACATGACTTCATTAAATTCATACCACCATATATGCAATATGAGATTTGATATAGTGTAGATTTGATAGATATCCAATGTCTATTATCCCACCATATTACACTTTGGAGATATCTAAAGATAATTTTAATGGCAATCTAATATCATCTGCTCAGAACTGCATTAATTTAGTCAATAGTTGACTTCAAGTTTGACATCAGGCCTGATACATTAATGCTACAAAAGCATTAATATTAGGAACTTCATGTCCTAAAAAATCTCCAAAGAATCTGATATATTTTTTGGATAAATTCTATCAAACCTTTATGGTCTTGATATTTTGAAATTTTCTCTTAGTGGTCAGACGTACAACCAAGTAGCCTTATTTTAGGACTTATAAAACATGGTTGTACCACTATAGAACAAAGTATAACCAGTCTTTATTTTAACATTTAGAGGATTTAATTGATTTCACGATTTACACCAATATACATTGTATATTGAAGGTACTAGTGGATATGACCACTTTCCTAATTTCATTAGGAGATGCTCATTCCAAGTGTTCATGTGGCAAATTTTGAGATCTCATATAATTCCATTGGGCCATGTTGGGTCATTATTCAATTTTATGGATAATTGGTGTATTTTAAACTTTTGGCAGGAATATATTTTCCTTTAAAGTGAAATCACTTTCTAAAAATTATTTATCTTTTAGAAAGTGTTAATCTTTCTAAAACACTCTTTCTCTAAGAAATATGTTGTACAATTTAGGAAGATGCCCTTCTTTTGAAGAGACTATTAAGTATGAGTTTTATATACATGTCGCGATTGATTTTTCTTTTCAAAGGAATCGTGAATCCTACGAGGATATCACCAAGGATTTTTTAAATCCATTTATTGTATATTTATTCATGCCTTTTTCCAGAGTAAAAATATAATAAAACATTTATGATATGAGAGGAACCATAGCTATTATCATCACATTCTTCTGTGTAATGACCCTTTAAGTCTAGACTAAATGGCTCTAAGACTTTATCTTTCTATTGTTCAACCTCAGTTACTTTCTGTAGAACTGATATGTGCATTTCATATGCCATATGCCATGGGCTTTAGTTACAGATCTGTATTTTAGCAAATTTTAGAGGAAAAATATTTGTTGAAAATTTTTTATTTAGATTTTATCATATCCCATATCCTTGCAACTGAGAATATGAAATTTTCTTTTATTATCTAGAATTTTGCCATTTCCCAAATGAATATTCTTGTCTTTCCATATTCCCAGCGTTATAAAACGCACACATTTCTGGTTGCATGAGGTTAGTATAATTATATGACAACAATATTTTGTCATTGTCTAATTTATTTGTTCAATCATTTTGTAGCTAGTCGAAATGGCCGATGGAAATTCTCCATTCGATGAATTTCGTCAGTTCGGTTTAAGATTGGAGGACTTTGAACCATATAGTCAAAGTGAGCCGGTTCTGGATGACGACATGGGAACACAAGGAACATAGGAAATACCGTGCAAATCTTCTGGTTCAACCTGTGCTTCGGGCTATGATATCGTCTGATCGAAGCGGGCCCGAGTGAACTGGTCGGAGGTATGGGATGACTTCGACGAGTTGAAACATATTGTCAACGAGCGACAAGTGAGGTACGCAGTAAGATGTAAAATTTGTCGACAAGAATTATCGGCGGTGATAGGCTCATACACAGGACGCTTAAAGAGGCATGCCACAATGTGTAAGAAAAGGAAATGTGTTCAAATAAGACATTAATAATTGAACTAAAACTCTGACGGTACAGTAAGTAATTGAGAGTACAATCCCGAAGTCGCTAGAGAGGCTTTGTGTCGTCTAATTTCTTCTGAATATTTATTGCTAGGATTTGATGAATCTTCTGCTTTTCAAGAATATATTACAAATGTTCATAATCCTAGATTTACTGGTGTTTCCCATCATACAACTAGAGATTTGAAGAAATTGTATAACACCAACAAATCAAAATTTTAAAAAAAAGTTTAAAACTTGCATATTTTCTATTTTGTTAACCTTCGAGTATCTGGGCTGATAGGGCTTAGGAAGATTATTTAAGTGTTGTTGCTCATTATATTAACCAAAATTGGGAAACGGAGAAAAATAGTTGCCCTAAAACTTATAGGTGTTAATCACACAGGTAAGAATATAACTGATAGCATTATGAGTACTGTTCAGGAATTTGAAATAACAGATAAATTTTTTTTTCTATTTTCTTCGATAATGCATCAACTAATACTAGTGCCATAAACATTTTGACACCTCTGCTAGCTACATATGCTGATTTTTAATGCATCAATGTTGTGCATGTCATATTATTAATCTAATTATTAAAAGTGGTTTGAAAAGATTGTGGCCTTACCTTCAAACTATTCGGGATGTCATCTTATTTTAAATAGCTCTAATGTAAGAATTACTGTAAGTTTGGCAGATATTTACCCATTTACATTCATTTTTAGATTTTTTTTTCATGAAGCCATCCTCACCGCTTCTACTATGTATGAACCTACATCTTATTCTATTATTCAATGCATGTATCATATTGCTAATTATTTGAAGAGATTTGAAAATGATGTTATTTTATTTGATTCAATTAGCCATATGAAAGCCAAATATTTAAAATATTGGAGAGAATTTCTATTTTTATATTGTTTTGCTTTTTTGTTAGACCCTAGGGCCAAACTTTCAGGACTAACTAATGCTCTAACACAACTTGGTGCTATTACTGGTATAGATTAATTATTTTCATGAACTTAGAAATAGACGCAATGATTTGTACAGAAAATATGAAGAAAAGTATGTAGAAATTCATCCACAATGGTCGCCACTAGTTCAACAGACAGGCAGGAAGACGTCCTTTTGAAAATCTGTCATGCGCAAGGACAGTTCAACTTCTTGAAGCACGCCACCTTAGACCACACTTGCATCATCACGCGGATCTATTGGTGAACTTGCCTTATACCTAGCAAAGAACACCGTCGACTTCCTAGAAGAGGAGTTCAATATTTTTACATGGTGGCAGCAGCATAGTGGAACATATACAATGCTATCCATCCTATCGCGGGATATGCTAATTGCTCCAGTCTCCAAGGTTTTCTCAAAGTCTGCTTTCAATCTCATGAGAAGAATACTTAAGGATAGACGACTCCTCTCCATAGCGACATGGTTGAAATAGTATTGAGCACAAAGAATTGGGCGCTAGCAGAAAAATGACTCCAAATCCTTGCCGCCAAGAGGCACTATCAAGAATTGGCGATTGCATTCGAAGGACTAGAGCTTGATGAAAAAGGCTATTAAAACATTTGTATTTATATCGTAGGGTTTTAAGTTGTATTTGTTTTTCTTTGTCAAGGTTATTTCAACTTTGAGTTTTTACTTGCAGAGTTTTTAACAAAGCAGCCATGTACTACATCCATAATAATAAAGTTCTTCAGTGCGTTCTAAATATTTTTCTTATTTTTTATAATTTTTAATTATTTCACGATTTTTCATTGCCATTTTTAAAATTTCCTAATTATTCTAAATTTTTAAAACATTTTCCTCAAAACAGACCAACTAGCACCAAAGAGATTAGCCGGACCAAATATGAACCGGTCAGCCCAGTTCTTTATCCGAACCAAATCTAGCATAAGACCTCAGCCCGTTAGCCCTGTGGGTTCGATTCGTAGTAGTCGGGTCCAAAACGAGCCAAAACGAAAGCCCGTTGGCCACCACTGCCTCCAGCTCCCGCGGTCGTAGTCCTACTTCCCCTAGTCCCCACCAGTCCACCACCACCAACGAACCGAAGCCGCGAACCGCATTGACGCCTCCTCCTCCTCTTCCACGCCACAAGGCGCAGCCGCGCGAGCTAACGTTGACGGATAGCCGCTAGGGTTCCCGCCTCGCCGGCGATGTCGGCGACGGCGGCGGACGGCGCTTCATACTGGCTGCGGTGGCAGGTCTTCGTCTGCGCCGCGCTCATCGCCCTGCCGGCGGCGGTCGCGGTGACGCTGCTGCCTCGGCTGCGGAGGGCGGCGGCGCCCGTCCGCGCGACCGACCTGTGGGTTCCCTGCTGGGCGCGCCTCCACCCGGGCTGGCTCCTCGGCTACCGCGCCTTCGCCCTCGCCGCCGCCGTCGCGCTCCTCGTCCGCCTCCTCCTCGCCCACGGCTTCTCCGTTTTCTACTTCTACACCCAGTACGATGCCTCCTCCTCCTCCTCCTATTGCGCTTAATTACCCCTGAATAGTGTAGTCAAGCATCGTGCACGTCGTCCGTACTCCATACAAACATATCTTCGTTGGTGTGTGCATATAAAATGTGGTAGAAGTTAGTATTTACCAGCTGGAATTGTTAAGTACATGCTTGGACATTGCTAAACTGCTAATGAGAAAGACACATTGGGTTTGGCTATTTGAAATTTATCTTTGTTCTGCTATGCAGAGCTAATCCTTCCTACCTTCAGTTTTTGTGCATCCTGTAATTCATTGCGCCTCACCGAACAGGTGGATCTCTAAAATGTTTTGAATCTTCCGGTATTGATTTAGCTGCCTGTCGTCCTGAGTCTTGAATTGCTTGTTACCTAATCGTCCTTTTGATTTCAATTTTTTCTCTCCCCAATTGTCTTTGCAGGTGGACATTTTTATTAGTCACCATATATTTTGCGGTATGTTCTATGCTTCCATTTTGTGTTACCAATTTGTAACTACCTTGGAAAAACATCTATAGGTGGTCATGTACAATCATATCCACTTTTTTCCTTTTGAATGTGCATATGGGTTATTTTTAGCTTGCTTACCTTTTGATGCCTTTAGTATTTTTTGTGTTACTCTTAGTTTGCAACTGCTGTATCAGCTCATGGATGTTGGGTTTACTCAAAGAAAAGATTGAGAAAAATTGATGAATCCCATGGATTTCTTGATGGTGATGTTGAAAACCATGGCCTTTCCACTTCAATTTCGAGAGAGAGAAAAAGGGATGAGATGGACAAGATGACAGGCTATTATGAACAAATAGGAAATGAGAAAAGAGCTGGGTTCTGGGGATGTTGCATGCAAATCATCTACCAGGTATGAACTTGCTCACCCATCCTTACATAATTGCATGCATGGACTTGTGGTGTTTTTGTTTTGGAACCCCAACTAGCCTTACCAAATTTTGAGCAATGCTTTCATGTAAATTATCTACCAAATTTGGCATGCCAATATTCTGGCCAGCTTCTGTGCCATTCCTGCCAATATTCTGGCCAGCTTGTGAGCAGCAAATCCTTCGCCAAAATTTTGGCGAACTGAACGAACGAACACTTTGTACCTTGCTGCACTGCATGCAGCGAAATTAACCGAGGAATCCTTTGGCTAAGGCTTACGTGTTAAGATAAGTATGCTTAATTATTGATACAAACAATTGATTTTGTTTACATAAACGATATTAGAAAATGTTGCAACTTAGTTGATTAAGCTAAATGGGCCCTGCCATATTGCCAATAATTTGGCAAGCCGTATGGCTACAATCCAAACAATCTCACATTTGCCAAAATTTTGGTCATGACAACGTTTTTGTAGGGTTTGTTAAGGCTCAAACCAAACACACCTACAAATTTTGTCAATCCAAATGCTACTGATTATAAGGAATATATACCACTGTAACATATGATGATTAGGTATTACATCATATTTGATATTCAGTGCATATAGTGAGCTATAGCAAGTTCCTCCAGCTGGTTGCTTGGGACTTGCAACTTGCAGCTGCAAGCAACTACCATCATAGCTTCTCTTTTTTCCCATATCGTGAGTTTGTGACATCAGGATCAAATTCAAGATTTCATGCCCAAAGTATTGTGTTTTAGCTCAACTAGGTTTGTTTCCGTGTTTGCTTAGTATTATTTACTACTTGTGTTTCCTAAAATCTTTTCATCTGCACCACGGTTACTGAGCTTCTGCCTGCTAATGGACACCTGAATTTACCTATGTAAAGCAGTTGTCTGATAATCATTATTTGTTTACAGACTAGTGCAGGAGCGACAATGTTGACTGATGTCACATTTTGGGGACTCCTAGTGCCATTCTTTTACCGTGATAAGTTTGGGTTCGCCATGGTATGTAAACACTCTAGGATATTTATGTATTCTTTTTATTCTGCTTGAATAATAGACACTAACAAACCTCAGTTTATCAACAAATCAAGTACTTAATAAGAGGAATAGCTGCTAGTTTTATATTTCCTTGTTTATTTACCATTCTATTTTATTGGTGCATAAGTGTTAACAACTATACTGAGCGATAAGATCCTTAGTTCAAGCTCCAAAGTCAAATAATCTGTGCTGAGCATAGGATAAACAGTACTTGGCATTCAGATCTAGTCAAATAAAGACCTGTTTCAATTTTGATTTGTGTCCATTTTCAACTTGATTCCATCTTGGTGTAGCCTTCTCTTATTTCTGTCATGTCTAGCCTTAGATACTAGAAATATAACTTGAAAATTGAAATTTCTCCCACGTGTGCATAAACGAACAGATAAGCTTATGCTGCCTTTATATAAAATAACTTTACTGCTTTCAAGACACTTATTATGCTTTGATATGTTGCCCTTGTCCAAAATTTTTGTTCAGGTTACTGATGGCATGCACTCTCTTAATGCTATTTTTCTGCTTATAGATGCAGTTCTCAACAACATGGTAAGCTTACTTGTAAATCGTATTGGTCTGCCTTTAGGCGTTAGTTGGTTTAGCTAATTCATACTTGGACCTTGGTGGTTTTCAGCCTTTTCCCTGGTACCGGTTTGCTTTCTTCATATTTTGGAGCTGCTCCTATGTAACCTTCCAGTGGGTCCTTCATGCTTGTGGAGGCTTATCTTGGTAGGTTCTCTCTCATACTGTTTGCATGATATAGGTAGTGTTTCTTTGGGCGGTTGCGTTTGTGTTTGCTTATAAGCTGGAAATTTGTTATTTTTGTACAAACCAAACGCTTTGATGTTTGGTAGCTAATTTTTGTAGGTCTTACTATTTCTTCTTAAAACTCTCAAAACCATTTTTCTATAATTTTTTGATCCCTCAGATGTTCTTATCGATGAGCTGCAAAACTCCAGCTTATAAGCAAACGCAAACACAACCGCCCAAAGAAACACTCCCATGGTTAGATGGAATGCCTTCACTTTTCCATTTTGTGAATATTTTTTGTGTTTCTATTAATGTAAACATGTGTGCACTAAGAAAGAAACAGAGTTAGAGCATCATTTACGTATTAAAATCCCATTGAATATAGTTGTTTTCAATAAAAGTAGATGATAATGTGAAAGTTTCTTAGAATGCTGCAACGCATGATACCTATGCTCTTCCATGCCCATGTGACCTAGTTTGTCTACGCTATCTGGGCATGTGCTGGACATATTCTGAGGGTGTGTGGCTGCATTCTGAACTGTTGATTGTGCCCTTCTATGATCATGTGACATGGTTTGTCTAATAAATCTAGACATGTGTGTACATATTCTGAGGGCTTTCTGTAAATGTGTTCTGAATTATGACCTGTAAAGAAAAAGCCATGGCATGCTCCATGGAAATATGAGCCACTCTGACCAAGTTTAGATTTTATAACAGAATAAAACTTCTTGTGCTCTAATCAGTATGTATCCTAGTTCCAGCATACTTCTATCTGATGCTTGCATTCTGAATTGCTGATGTGTTCATTTAGTTAAGTATGTATCAAGATTTTAAATAGCGGGTAGCAGAAGCTTAGCACTGAACTCTAATTTTATTGTGGATAGTTTATATCGGCGATGTGGCAGGTGCTACATGCTCAACTATGAAATGTTAAAGATATAAGAATATGCTTAATCTTAAACTAGATGTTAGGCTTTATTTGTATAAAACATCCAAAATATCAAATACCACATGTCTACAACTAGAATAGCATTGATATCAGGAAATCCAGTGTCTCATCAACAAAAATCTGGCATGTCCTCGACATTAGCATAGAGTCACTCAATCCCTTTTAATCCCTCTTCTGAGTTCTGATGAGAGAAAAATGGCAGAGGAAGAGATCTATTATATTAAATTATTAATTAGTACATATGGATTAGGTGGGAATGTGAATAAACGTGATTAGGTGGGAATATGGAAGACCAATAGCTCTACTGTAGCGTGTAGCTGATAGTGAGTGTATCGGCGCCATATCAGTGATATTGTACTGAATCGCTAGAACAGCTGATACATAGCAGCCAGGGTGTCTTAACCGCTCTATCAGTGCTATTGCTCACTATTTAAAAGAGTAGTTCGTATGCATTTGAAATAAGGGTTCATGTGTCGTTGCACACAGCAAGAGAAACATTTTGAATTCTACCTTCGATATATAACTATGTTACCATCATCTTCAGGTGGCCTTACCCATTTCTTGACCTTTCGTCGTCTGGGGCTCCACTGTGGTATGTGCTTCTATCACCTCAGCTGATCCTTAACTCCTTATTATCCATCAACCACGCGGTTCCTTACAACAACACTAATCTGGTGCAGGTACCTCGCCATGGCCATTGTTCATATCCCTTGTTTCTTTCTGTATTGGCTGATTGTCAAGGCGAAGCACACATACTTCCCAAGGTGGTTCCCACATGCTTTTGTGAGGACAAGCTAGATCATTCCTCTGATTATGTACCATACGTGAAAAATACGAGGATATATATTTATATGGATAGTAATTATGTTTCACTGTTCCACATTTGCTAGTTTGGTGTATTCCTGTGTAGTCCGGTAGATTGAGAATCCCCTCGAAATAGAACCGAATTCTGAAGCCCATCAGGACTAATTCTTTGTTCAATGAAATACAGAGGCAGACTCTTGTAACTTCAATAATACACATCACGAGTACATTCTTCTTATGATTTGTTCCCTGGAATGCGCATACTGGCTTCCTTGTGAATTGTGTTGTACCAGATTTGTGCTCTGACTGTTCTCTAGACTCTGGTTGAAGTCAGATGGGTTAAATTCCCTATCATATTGCCAGTTGATGGACCAGACAGCCGGTGTTAGTGAAACGTTGAGAGGGAAGAAGTCGAGCTGTATCGCTTAGGATTCAGCTGTCATGTGCAAGTTTAGAGCTGATATAAATATAATCATTTGGTAAGCTGTATTCACAGTAAGAATCCCAAGTATCTCATCGGTTACTACAATTAGACGGGATACATGAGTTCCCTCGCAAGTTAGAAGCGAATCACAACTTACGCTATGCACAATTGCTACAAATCTCTCAATCCCCAAGCAATCCAGCGCCGCCATTGCCCCCTCACAGCCTTTGCTTCTTGCCGCCGGTCGGCCTCCCGGACGACGACGCGACCCTCTTCACAAAATCGGCAAATACGTCGGCGTAATTCGGCCCGGTTTGCAGCCGCACGAGGTTCGTCCGGTAAGGTATGAGTATGTTCTTGAGCCCTGCACAATTACAAGCATCAGCGAACCAATCTTGCATCAAACCGAAGGAATTTGACCAATCTCAAGCAATGTAGAATTGGATTGGCCGACAGGAGTGACGAGTGGTTCGGGGTGGTGGCTGACCGAAGATGCACATGGAGCGGTAGATGGCGGCGGCGGCGACGCCGTCGCGGGCGGGCGTCTGGCGGCTGCCCTCGAGGCAGCGGAGGAAGGCGAGGTCGGCGCGGAGGAGCTGGGCCTGATCGTGGGTGTCGTAGGCCATGTCGTGGCAGTAGCAGCAGAAGTCGAGGTGGTCGACGGGGCGGCGGTCCCAGAGGACGGAGCCGGCCTCCTTGCCGCTGGACCAGTTGGGCCCGCAATAGTGGCCGTAGCGCGGGAACATCCGCGACATCCACGCCCGCGCGCCCCCGTGCCACGGCAGCTGCGCCACGTACGGCCTGAACAGCGGCACCGCGCATCCCACCAGCTGCCGCTCCGCCTCCTTCTCCGCCGCCGTCGCCGCTGCCGTCGCCTTCTTCCGCGGCGCGGCGGCGGCGGGCCCCGGCAGCTTCGGCCACTGGAGGCGGGGGATGAGGGAGGAGAGGAAGGAGATGAGCGGGTTGGCGCTGGGCCGCGGGGGTGACGTCACGGGGGGAGGAGGCGTCGTCTGGGGCGGGGTCGAGGTCGGGAGGGGGCGGAGGAGGAGCGCGGCCGGGTTGAGGCGGAGCGGCGGCGGGGAAGGGGAGGCCGAGGCCGGCGCGACCTCCATTGCGCCGCCGCGCTCTGCCGTTGCCGCGGCGCCTGCGTCGAGGGATTTGTTACGTTTAAGGTGAGGGATAGGGTGCTCGCTCGCGGCGGTGGCCGCGCCTCGGTGGCGTGTGGCTGTGCGAGTTTTTTTAGACTGTTTGGTGCGGGAGGGTGGGGTCGCGGCGGAGGTTATTTGAGGTGGGGATTGGGTTGGGCGGGTGGTTTGCCGGTTTTGGTTTTGGATGGGATAACTGCGAGGATCTGGAGGCGGATGCCGTCGGTATGCGCGCGGCGCAGGCTGACGCGTGGTAGTGTGACTCGTCTCGGTGAGTCGGTTGGGCGTCTGGTTGCGACTTGCGAGTTCGCTCTCGTGTTTCAAGCGGCGGCGTGGAAGTATATAAGTTATCAACTGGTCAACATATGCGAAATAAATATATTTTTTCTTAATGTCCCTAATAAATATATCTTGTTTTCGTTTGTATTTTCTATATGCATATATTAATAGAGTGCTTAGATATAATAGTTAGAGGTAGTATAATTATTTTTAATGTCTCTTTAGTTTATGTACAAAACAGAAATAGACCTTATAAATTTGGACGGACTACGAGTACTATTTTCTTTATTATCCTCTAAGTAAGAACATCATTGTTGCAAGCGAAAGAAGTCCACAATGCATGAACATGGCATGGCTCTCAAGCCTTGGGGCCCGCACGCCTATAATATAGTTAATATTTCACAGGAATTTCAAGAGATTTGAACCTTCTAAATGGCAGAACACACACGCTCCAACACAACAGTAGGAGTATTGCAGTACTAGTTACGATTCTAATGGATGGAAACTATTATTGCAGAGCACAACAAACATGCATAGATTTTATTACACTAGCCGAATGACTTCCTCAACTTCTTGATCTGGTGAAAACAACAAAATTACAACGGTTAGTAATATATATATATATTTCTAATCTAACCTACAGTAAAGTAGAATTCTTCTACACCTCATTGGAGTTCATCCCAGCAAACTTTTTGAGATCATCCAGCTACAAAAGCAAAAGTACTACTACTACTACTACTATTAGAACTAGGAATATTTGCGCGTCAATGACGCGCCGTTAATTGGCGCGCCGCTATCCGAAAAAAAAACAATTTTAGTAGTAAACACAACTTGTATGTATATAGACGATTGATGGAAATAATTCTTTTTGTTCCGTCAAGACGGAAGGTTTTTTGGAAAGTTTGTAGGTTACACGTGAAGTGCGGATAAATTTTGCGAAATGGAAGTGTTTTTTCACAATGTTAGTAGGTAAGACGGCTAAATCTGTGTTGCTATTAGATTGCCTGATATGTGCAATGTGGGTGATCAAATGAAGACGTTTTATCAAGCAACGTGGCACAACATAAGGGTGATATTTAAAGACGACATGGCATAATGAGAAAGCCCCACATGGTGAGAAGATATGGGTGACACGTGGCGTAAGGACAAGGGAGAGAGCTTTAAGAGGCTTTAACAGAGAGCTCATTTTATGTGCTTTAATATGTATTTTTTATATTAGTAGGTTGGATGGTTCGACCTGCATCACACAAATGATCAGACGGGCAACAAAATTAATAGAGGTGGCTTGCTACAATGGTTAGGTACCATGTGACACGCCGTAACAAAGTCATGTATGCCAAAGTAGTCAATCATAAAATATTTTGGATTTATATGCTGAGTGTGGTCTTGTTTTGTTCGTAAAAATGTCAGGAACACACTGGTGAAAACCGTTCATGAATTGGAGCCTCGAGTCAAAGTTATGGAAGGGAAAAAAGATATCTCTATTAATTGTTGACATCGTTGCTGATGCCACTGGATGCCCATGCATGCATACAGCACAAGAGGGACATCGCAGCCGCTGTGCAAGAGTGGTACACATGAAAAGAGCAATTATGGATTGCCCATCCGGATTAATTGTCGAACGGATGGATAAACGCCACGTGTATAGCTTACCCAGGCTCAAATTCCTGCTATCTTAGCAAAGGGACACGTGGATATCTTAGGCATTTGACAATCTCTACCGAGTTAATATATAGAAGATAAACCCCGCGCCCACGGCGTGGTCGTCCCTGCTTTGCCTCATGTTAGCACGGGAAATTTCTAAAAGAGAAATAGAGTTTTCACAGGCGTGCCAGTGTATAAAATACACAAAAGAAAGAAAGAGACAGGAAAACTAGTATTTCATTATCACAATAAAATACAAGATTCCCGTGAATGTAATGTATTTGTAGACTTCTGTCGTTGACGATCATGGGGATTCTGAATCCTGGGACCTCGGAAGGTCTCCCAGTTAATTACATCCGCGATGAAACACGCGGAACACCTCCGATTAAGCTGCTTTGTCATCTTCTTCTTCTCCTTCGCTTCTTGGATTGCCGTGTTTGTCGGTGTGGACCGGTGTGGCGACGGCAGAACACGTGGGGTAGATTTGGGCCCACATGATGCCTAGCGGAACCGTTGTTTGGTTCCACCCGCCCGTGTAGCTTGATCTTGTTTCGTCAAACGCCACGTTGGAATTGATGTTGATTGGGTGCACGGCTCCGCACTTGGCTGAGAGTTAAAGTTGACGATTTTGTTGGCGACACCTGGAGTGTCATCGCATGTGTGTTCTTGGATGTGGATGTGGATGTTGATGTAGTCCTGATCACCGGAGTTGATGTTGAGTTGTAGATGTAGCACGTCTCAAAGTGGTTTGTCCGGGAAACTTGCCGGACATAAGATGTTGTTGTTCTGGCTTCTTAACACAGCTAGTACAATAACATGCATGGGCCATGCAAAAATGCACGGTCATGCACGTAAACAATGTTTCCATATGTATATTTTTTTATTTGATGCTTGTGCGATGCTTGTGCAAAACAAGCCGAGGACTTTCTTCATTTTTTTGCATGCCTTGGTGCAGCATCTTCCCTTCTTTTTTTTTGCTTGATGGTTTGACATGACACATGCATGCACGTGAGCTTCATGAGAGAGTATACATATCGTATACATATTTCGGCGACAGCGACACCTTCTGTGAGCGACGCGTAGGACACAACATTGGAGCCGGCGGTGACCAGCCTTGATGAAGGCGTCCGGTGAAGCGAAGCGGCGCCGGGACTTCGATGGTGGTCTGGCGAAACGTCGAAGCGGCATATGATAGTCCGGTGAAGCCGGCAGCGGCTCTGGTGGTAGCGCCTGAGCGAGCAGAGGACCGAAGCGAGGACAGCGGCAATAGCGAAGCCGGGCCGGCGCGACGCCGTCAGCAACCAGAGGCGGGGCTAAGCGAGGGGCAGCGGCGGCCGCCGGCGCGGCGTTCGAGGCGGCGGCCGCGATCCGCAGCAATGAAACGCCCGGCAGGGCAACATGTGACGGGGCCGACGGCGGCGTCTTGCGTCAGCGCGCCGGCGGGGCGGCCCAGTGGTGGAAGCGGCTTAGAGCAGCGCGTTTGATAGCGGGCGCCGGAGATGTCGGCGGCGGCGGCGCAATCCTGGGAAGCGGCAGCGGCTGGTGGCAGCGCAGCGGCGGCGGCGGCAGCGGCGGCGGCTGGCGGCGGCTGGTAATGCGACGGCGTCAGCGGCATAGCGGCCAGGTCGAGAATCAGCCCGAGGCGATAAGCGATGCGCGCTCGACGAGGGCAGGCCTTGCGGGCGGCGGCGGCGGCGAGCGAGGGCGGCGGCGGGGCGGCGTTCGAAACCTGCTGGCGGCGGCGGCGGCGCCCGAAACGACGCGGCGGCGGTCTTGGCGTGGATCGCGGGCGGTGTCATGGGCGGCGGCGGCGGCGTGTGCTGCGACGGGGCTATCGTCGGCTTGCCCATTGATGGTGTAGAAAAAGACATAGAAGAAGCCAGAGAAGAGCAGCATGCGCAGTAGCAGATCAAAAGGAAAACGTGAAGAAAAGAGCCCTCTGGCCAGCATGCAATGTTCCCTTCCTTTTTTTTTTATTCATCATGCATGCAAGAAGCTCATCGGGAAAAGGAAATGGCACGGTGAAGAAAGAGAGTTCACGGGAGAAAGATCATAGATCAGGGGAGTACGGGAGATGGAGAATCAAAGAAAGAAAATAAAGGGACAGGGGGTCATGTCATCGTGCAGAGATAGTCATGGAAGACCTGTGTAAAAACCTTCTCTTGCAATTGCTTGAACTCCTCTGCGTGTATGCCTCCGGACTCCAAGTGCAGCTACTGCGCCTGGCCTCTGCTTCCTCTGGCGGCGTGAGTTCCCTTGGGTGGTCTCCGTGCGTGCTCTCGCTTGGACTCCGTATGGATCTCCTCTGCGTGCTCTCCGGATGAAAGCTCCGCCGATCAGCTTTTCGTTAGCTCTTCTGTGCTCCGAATTTCACCGGGTCTCCTGCATGCAAAAAGCTCGGTGTTTTTGTGTGTGTGTGTGTGTTTTTTTTTACCAGCAGCCCCCTTGCGCGAGGGGACGACGAAGAGGCTTTTATAGGGGTCCTTTGGCAGCTCGGGAGATCCGGAAAATAGGGGGAGATGAGGCTGCGGATAGAAACCAGACGAGATAGAGATCGGGATAGGCACGGGATTAGATAGGGATTAGATTAGAGATAGAGATAGTGACGGATTACGGGGATAATTAAGGATATTAATTACTTTTTTAAATTAAAACGAAATTAATATATATAATTTTTTATTCCCCTTTTTTTATCTCAACAAATGCCCCCCACCAATACGAGTCCGAGAAAGACGAAGGAAGAATCGGATTCGAATTGGTGTAGAATTAGCCACAGGTGAATCTGTATAGAACTCACCTACGTGAATTAGAGTAGGATTAGAGGTCTTCTACCCCTATAAAAGAAGAAGGAGGTGGGAGGCTCCGTCATATTCGCCGGTGGAGAAGATGCTTGAGCCCAGAGCGTGACGGGGGATCACACTCGTCGCGAGAAAGCAGTTGTAGCAACGTTCCCCCATCATGGCTACTTTTTCAAGCAACCGGGGTTCACTGGTAGGCAACAGGCTGATGAATATTGATGGGGTTCTGCGGAGGTACAAGGGATCGGCAAGAAGAGGCCCTACACCCATCCGTGACCCTGCTGATGAAGTCATCCCGCCATATTTTGATATATTTTGCGATCAGGATAACTTTTGCCAGAAGGAGGAGAAAACAGTGACTCCTGGGCTGGTGCCTTCATCTGATGAGGGTAAATGTGAAGAGACAGTGACCTTGAATCAGCTTGATGGAGGTACTCTCTTTTTATTCTTTTTTATTCTTTTTTTTTTTTTTGGGTGCCATCATAACTTTTTTTTTTTGGCAGACGAGAACGCGCCTGTGATGCCTTCAGAAGCTGCTGCTTTCAGAGCTCTAAGTAGCAAATGCCTTCGAGACTTGGATGTCGAGGCTATTATCGCGAGAGCGAAGATTTCCTCAAAATTCACACCCTCCTTCAATCTTCCATCAGTGAATTATGTAGATCGTCGTTGTGCCATGTCAGTACAGCACGACCTAGCTGACATCCAAAGCCTTCTTCGGGAAGAACCGTTGAACAAACCCGTGATTTTGAAGTTGCTCAACCACCTTCTCCCATCGTGGGATTTGATGTACAAGGGCCGCCCGCCTCCAGATCTGGTTGCACTGATTCAGAAGCTGAGGGTCTTGATGCGGTGTTTGGAAGGTAAAGCTTCCTTTTCAAAGGCGCCTTTCCAATCCCGTGAGGAGGATGTCGAGACCGTCCTCAATAAATTGCGTGATGCCCATCGAGAGATGACTTCAATGCTTCACACAATCCAAGAAAAGCGTCGTCCGCTTGCAAAGGAATTAGAAGAGTTGCTTGTACAAAAGAAAGATGTAGATCGAAATTGAACATCTGGAGAAAGCTCACGGTATTTGCGTCGATTGAAAATGAAGATTGTCTTTGAGACAATGAGCCATTATGAAGAAGCTTGACTACCGCGATGTTGAATTTGAGAATTATCTGGCGGGGACAGGTGAGTGAGTCGCCAGTATATTGATCATGAGAGGATTATATGTTCCGGGCTGCAGCGAAGTGTGGAGAACATGATTCCAAGCTTCCTATTGAGATAGCTGACATTTTGACCTTTCCTTGTAGTGTCGTGTCTAGCTTGAAATCCAGTGATCTTGTCCTGTAAGACTGGCCTCGGGTTTGCCCCTTCTTTTGTAATTTCCTTGCTGCGTCCTTTAGCTTGAAACACCGTATTTCTTTTAATAAACGCGTATTTGCACTTGAAATATCTGCCATGCACTGTGTGCGCGCAACATGTGCACGTAGGAGTATGTGCACACATGCATGTGGCCGCATGCGTAGCTTTGGAGTGCATGTTGCATTTTGCATGTGTGCAGGGTGAAAAAGGTGTGCGTGTGAAAGCATGCAAATGCGGCAGTGAATAAAGCGAGTCAGTGCATGCGCATGTGTAACAGAGCATTTGCGTGTGGATGAAGCAAATACGTGCAAATGCAATGCATGCGCGAGGGGGCCCAAAAATCTGCATGTGTGCAGTGATCACATGCATGAGTGCTAATGTCAACCATGCGCCTTTTTTTTTTTACTCTCTTTTTTTTTTCTTAGATCGGCTGTACCGTGACTCTTTTTTTTTTTTTTTTTGCCGATCCTTTTCCTCTTTCTTTGACTTGGAGGGTATCTCCTGTGGAAACCGTCGTTGGGCGAAGCGCTTAAAGTTTCAAGCCCAACTAATAGAAAATTGCCGGAATTTTCCTCGGCTTAAGTAAGTGGAATGCTGACATTTTTCTCGGCACCATTTGGAGAGATGCTGGGATATTCTCAGCTTGGACCAGTGGAACGCAGGTATTTTTCTCGGCATCAGTCAGAGAGGTGCTGGGATATTCTCAGCTTCGGACGTTGACGAGGTGTCGGAATTTTCTCAACACCGTTTGGAAGGGTGCTGGGATATTCTCAGCTTGCACGTCAACGAAGTGTCGGGGCTTTCTCGGCCAGATTTCGACGAGGCCGAATTTTTCAAAGGCGATGTCGAAAAAGCGCCGGAATGTTCTTCAGCTTGCGTGTTGATGTTGAACTAGTATTTTCTCAGCCTGTACAACGGAGGAGTGCCAGAAGACCGTTGGCATGGATGTCGATGTGTTGTTGACTTGTTCTCAACAAGGACACCAGGATGCGCCGGATTTGTTCTCGGCTTGAGTGTCGACGTCGTGCTAGTTTGTTCCTGGCCTGAACGTCGGTGGAGTGCCAAAAGACCGTTGGCATGGTTGATGAAGCGCTAGGAAGTCATTGGCGGTGTTGTTGGAGCGCTAGGAAGCCGTTGGCGACGTTGGTGAAGTGCCAGGAAGCCATTGGCGATGTTGGTGAAGTGCCAGGAAGCCATTGGCGAAGTTGAATGTTGAAGTGCCAGGAAGCCGTTGGCGGTGTTGGTGAAGCCTCAGGAAGCCGTTGGCGGAGTTGGTGTAGTGCCAGGAAGCCGTTGGCGGTGTTGGTGAAGCGCCAGGAAGCCGTTGGCGAAGATGATGTAGTGCCAGGAAGCCGTTGGCGGTGTTGGTGAAGCGCCAGGAAGCCGTTGGCGAAGATGTTGATGGAGCGCCAGAAAGCCGTTGACGATGAGTGTTGACGTAGAGCTAGCTTGTTTCCAGCATGAACGTCGATGGGGCGCCAGAAAACCGTTGGCCACAGTGTTTTCAAGTTTTTGTTGTTGGTTGTACCTGCATTGTTAGTCGCAAAGCATAACAAAAGGCGGGGAATTTTGCAGAAAAACTCATCGCATGAAAGAGAAAGGTTTTTTTTTTTTTGAAATGTTGGCTTTTCCAAATCACATCAACTATATGTGGTCTTAAAATAGCCTGTCGAAGGTCTTTGCCTTTAGGAGTCGTCGAAAGAGTCATGATGATTGCAGCTGTACAGCTTCGCTTCCCTTTAGTGATCGTGTTGGAGAACGACATGTTTTGGTAAAGTTTCTTGAAAGACAGCCAAAGATCTTACTTTAGCATTTCAATGTGATGAATTACCTCCACAGCGTGATCTTGCCCCCTGCTTGTAGCCTCATCGAACCAAGAGACTTAGGTATGGTTGAAATTGGCTGATGGTTTTGGGAATTTGGTTGAAGTTTGCGCCTTTTCTTTTGCCGAGGTTGGCAGACGGCTAGCTCCTTCCTTGTTTTTGACGGAGTTAGTTGAACGGGGTGTGTGGGGCGTATGTTTTTGCCCTCTTTTTCTTGACTTTTCTGTATTTGCCCTTGTGCTCCGCGTGAGTTGAAGGCAATTTTGAGAGTAGCCGCCCGCCTTTGTGGACTAACTACACCTCGCAGGCTGATTATTTTGCTTGGCCCTTGTTCACATGCTTAGAGGTTGTGGTAGCTTCACACCAACCGGACTTTGACCAGTCGGGCAGCCTTCTCCCGCATCTTTTCCTATGTTTCATTCCGGAGCCTTTGATTGTCCCGCCTGAATTTGCCTGGGGTTGGCAACTTGGTGCATCTTCTCGCTATAGGCTGACCCTGCGGCTTGATGTCTCCACCGGTCTGAGGCTACTGGGGGGCTTGATCGGCATGGGGAATTGATCGCCATGAAGTAACCCGAGCAATCACCTTGCCGCTTCTGGGAGCGTCCACCTAGCATGCGTCTTTGTGCTAGGTGTGTGATTTGCTCTGTTGTAAGCGCGTCCGATCATGACCTTGCTTAGGCTCCGTCTGGCAAGCTCTGAGACAGGCAATTTCTTGTTGACCAGTATGATATGAGAGTGGAAAAGCCGTTTTTTATGTGGACGATTGTCGTCAGTTTTCAAAGGGAAAAACCATCCAAGGAAAACGGAAGCTCATATACGCAATATTTTTATGCACTATGAACTTATTCAGGGCAAAAATTGTGTTTTGTTTTCAAAGGGAAGAACCATCCAAAGAAAACGAGCGGGATTCAAACACATGATTGAGTGAGAGTGATGAGATGTGTACCTGATTCGAAGGGAAAACCGTCCAACAAAAGCCGAATAGGAGGAATACCTTCTCCTGGAGAGCAGTTGAGTCGTGAAGACTTACGGAAAGTACTTCTTCAAGTATCTGCCGTTGATTGGTGGCATCGGACAGACTCCTTGTTGGTCGATGAGTTGGTAGGCTCCTCCGTCGTAGGCTTGCTCGACGACGTATGGACCCTCCCACTTTGGTTCAAACTTGCCCTTTGTCTTGTGCGTGACGACGATTGGGCGTCGAAGTGCGAGCACCAACTCGCCTTTTCTGAAGGCGCGTTGATGGACGAGCTTGTCGTAGGCACGCACCATGTTTTGCCGGTACATCTCCAAGTTTTGGACAGCACCCAGCCGGTGTTCTTCTGTGGTGTCCAGCTCCTAGAAGCGAAGCCGAACTTGTTCGTCTTTTGTGAGGCCTTCGTGGATGGCTACCCGGAGAGAGGGCAGTTGGACCTCGAGAGGGAGGACGGCTTCACTCCCGTAGACAAGAGAGTATAGGGTGGTTTGCGTCGGTGTGCGAGTGGTGACACGGTACGCCCATAGAGCTTCGAAGAGACGATCATGCCAATCTTTCTTATGCTTCGCCACCGTTTTCTTGAGAATTTTCCCAAGAGTCTTGTTGAAGGCTTCAACCATGCCGTTTGCTTGCGGGTAGTAGCCGGAGGAATAGTTCCACTTGATCTTGTATTTTTCAATGAACTTGTAGATCTTGTGGGACTTGAAAGCCTTGCCGTTATCGGAGGTGATGCGGTGTGGCACTCCGAAATGGTAGATTATGTGACGCTCCAGGAAGTTGATGACGTTGTCGCTCTTGACTTCACGGAGGGAGATAGCTTCCGCCCACTTGGTGAAGTAGTCGGTAGCCACGAGGATGAAGCGATGCCCCCGGGATGATGGAGGGTCGATCATGCCGATGACGTCGATCCCCCAGGCGTCGAATGGCCAAGCGGGGACCGTTGGGTGTAGAGGAATTGGAGGTTGATGCTTGAGGTCGCCATGTATCTGGCAATTATGGCAGGATCTGGCCACCTTGATGCAGTCCGTCATGATGCCGGGCCAGTAGTACCCCGCAAGACGTATACTGTGATACATCTTTGGGCCACTTTGATGTCCCCCGCATATGCCGTGGTGTACGTCGTGGAGAACTTGTTCGGCCTCCTTCTGGCTGACACATCGGAGAAGGACTTCTTGTCCATAGGAGCGTTTGTAGAGGACGCCGGCCTGGTACAAGTAATAAGGGATTCGTCGTTGAAATCGGCGTCGCTCCACTGCGTCTTCGGGGAGGATGCCGTGTTTGAAGTAGTCGAGGAATGGTTTGCGCCAATCATCCTCTTCAACCGCCTGAGTCGTGATGGTGTTGACTTCATAATCTTCGGGAATGAGCTCCAGCACCGTGGGGAGGAGCCATCTTTCTTCGACGGTTACCTACATGGGCTTGCCGTCGGGGAGAACCAGCGAAGCTGCAAGTTTTGCCAAAGCATCCGCTGTTGAATTTTTGCCTCGCGGAATGTGAAGGACTTCAATATGGTCGAATTTTTCCATGAGCCGGCGTGCTTTGTTGTAGTAGGGCACCAACTCCGGCTTGCGAACGTCGTAGACGCCGTTGATTTGGCGAACCACGAGCTGTGAGTCTCCATGGGCAAGTAAAGTCCGTATGTCCATGGAGAGAGCAAGAAGAAGGCCGAGGATGAGCGCCTCGTACTCCGACTCGTTGTTGGAGCATTCTTCCTTGAGAAGCGAGAAGGAATGGTACATCACTCCATCTTGCGGGGTATTGAACACGAGTCCTGCGCCTGCCCTTCGTCGTGGGGTACCACCGAGCTCCGTCTCGGTGCGTGAGGCTCCATCAAAGTAGAGCTCCCATGGTGCTTCGAGCTCGGTGGTGAAGATCTCCTCGTCTGGCAAGTCAGTGACGAGAGGAGAATCGTCTGGAACTGGGTGTGCTGCGAGAAACTCCGCTAGAGCTTGACCCTTGACCGCCTTTTGAGGGACGAAGGTGATATCGAACTCCATCATGAGCAAGGCCCATTTTCCGAGTCGTCCGATGAGAGCCGGTTGACTCATCATGTATTTGATTGGATCGGCTCGTGCGATGAGTTGAATCTCGTGGGACAACATGTAGTGTCGCAGCTTCTTGAGGGCGAAGATCAGGGCGAGGCATAACTTTTCAATTGGTGAATAGTTACACTCTGCCCCCACCATTGTACGGCTCAGGTAGTAGCAGGCCACCTCCTTCCCTTCGTCGTTGTGTTGGCGAGAAGAGCGCCAAGTGAAGAAGGTAGAGCCGCAATGTAGAGAATGAGAGGCGCCCTTCACAGATTTGCCAGACAGCGGATTCGAAGATATCGCTGATCTTTGTCGAGTCGGCTTGGCATTCATCGCCCCAGATGAGCGGAGCGCCTTTCTTCATCAACTTGGCGAATGGTTGAATCCGCCTCGAGAGGTTGGAGATGAAGCGTCTGATGTACGCCAGTTTTCCCTGCAGGCTTCTCAATGCTTTGAGATTCCTTGGCGGGGGCATGTCGATGATGGCTTTAATGTCCTTTGGCTTGATTTCTATTCCCCGGTGCCTGACGACGAAGCCGAGGAAGACTCCCGATTGAACGGCAAAGGCGCACTTGAGCGGGTTCATCTTCAGCTGGTGTTGGCGAAGTCGATTGAACACCTTGCGCAGATCGTCTTGATGTTGTTGATGATCCTTCGTTTTCACGACGATGTCGTCGATGTAGCATTCCACGGAGTGGTGGATGAGGTTGCCGAGAACGTGCGTCATGGCTCGTTGGTACGTGGCACCTGCATTCTTTAAACCAAATGGCATTACTGTATAGTAAAAGTTACCTTTTGGTGTTCGAAACGCGGTGTCGATTGCGTCGTCTGGGTCCATCTTGATTTGGTTGTAGCCAGATGACCCATCCATGAAGGATAGAGAGCCGTGGCCTGTGGTGGCGTCGACGACTAGCTCCGTTATGGGGAAGGGGAAGTCGTCCTTCGGGCAGGCTCTGTTCAAGTCGCGGAAGTCGACGCAGACCCGGATTTGGCCGTTCTTCTTCTCCACAGGGACGATGTTTGCTAGCCATTGGGGATACTGGACTTCTTTGATAAATCCAGCTGTGATGAGCTTGTCCACCTCGGCTATCACTTTTTCTTGGAATTCCGGTCTCAAACGTCGCGGCTGTTGTTTGATAAGCCGGAACTGCGGATCGATCGCCAATTTGTGTGTGGCGACTCGTGGGTCAAGACCCGGCATCTCCTTGTAAGACCATGCGAAACAGTCCCGGAACTCCATCAGGAATCTTCGATAGTCTTCTCGTTCGTCTTCCGTGAGAGTGGCGCTCACGAAAGTTGGGCGAGGGTCGTCTTCTGTGCCCAGATTGATTTCCACTAACTCGTCGATGGTGGGTTGTCCGTCGTCTTCAAGTTGTTGAGGTGCTGTTGTGGTCTCAATTTCTTCCAATTCCGCAGGATCGTTGGCAAGAAGCAATTGGTGATCCTCCACGGAAGTGGCGTTGCATGTGACTTGAGTGGAACTGCTGGAATTTTGTCCTTGCGGTGCAGAGCTCCCAAAGACACGTGTCATGGCCTGTTGGAAGGTTGTAGCGAAGTTCCGTAGTCCGTACAGGATCATCCTCGGGGCAGGGGAGATGGTGCAATACATGGACTGCACAAAATCCAGGAAGTCATCATCTTCATCATCTGGATCTTCGTCGTGGATGTAATCTAACCGGTATTTTGGTGGGGTTCGGCGTTTGCTTCCGAGCCTGACGAGCTTCTCGGCTTGTTCCTACCATACCTCGCAAATAGCTGGAGGAGGAGACATTCTGTTGTTGTTCCGAAGGACGATTCCGGCCCGTTGCATCATTTGGACTAGCCGAGGATCAACCTTGATGGTTGTGGTGACGACTTCCTCTTCGTTTCGGGGTAGGTCAGGGAGACCAAACACCACATCGCATTCCAAGGGATGCGGGGATTTGTAGAAGATAGTTGGCGATGAGGACTTGTACTGTCTTGGGACAACCCGGATTTTCAAAGGAGTGGCCACCGAGGTCTACAGAGATGGAGGTTGCATGACTTGGGTACTTTTCGTTGCTTCCTCGATCTCTGACACGATCTTTTTAACAGTTCCGCCTTGCGCGGGACTGTCCTTCACCTTCGAGCTCGTTCGATCCCGGAGCGTGAGGATCGGTTTTGACGGTGTTGGAGTTGTCGAAGCAGCCTCAGGCTTAGGGCACGGCTTTGTCTTCAGCGTGAGTGGAGTTGATGGAGAAATGCCGCTACCGGAGGACGATGTTGCCCCCAATGTGGATGAAGTTGAGGAAGCCTCTTTGTTGGAAGACGACCTCACCCTCAATGTGATTGGCGGGTCGTCTTGGCTTGGTATTGACGGGTGTCGCCGGTTGAACCCGCGTCCGAAGCCCCCACGTTGACTCCTCGAATTGCTTCTTGAGTCCGGTCTGGCACTTAGCGTGAACAAGTGCTTCATCTCCTTGATGGGTGGCGAAGAACTGGTCTTAGCCATAATGTCGGCTGGTGGTGTAGAACGCCCTTGTTGCCATTCGGCGTTTTGCACCGGGAAGAAGTATTTTGCATCGGCGTGGTGCGCCTCTTGAATCAGGTACGGAGATGGGTTGCCGACGATGCGTTGTTCTACGCCTTTGTTGTCGAGGAACTTGAGGCATTGGTGAAGAGTAGATGGCACCACGCGGTACTTGTGGAGCCACGGCCTCCCGAGCAGAGCTGAGTATGAGGTAGGAGCGTCGATGACGAAGAACCTCACTTTGAAGACGAAGGTCGACATCTGAATCTTTGCCGTGATGGCTCCCAACGTCGTCTTGCCGTGATTGTCGAAGCCGCAGATCACCACTTCCGTCAGTTCCAGGTCGCTTGTCGTATAGCCAGCCCGCGTTAAGCTTCGCAAGGGCAAGATGTTGACAGCGGAACCTGGATCAATTAGAATCCTCTGGAGATGAGCGTTGCCGAGATTGCCTTCGATGTAGAGTGGACGGTTGTGATCACCATCCATCAAGAGGCTGTCCTCATCGGCGAAGAAGATTCCGCTGGCGTTGCAGGAGTTGTCGTTAAGAAAATGTTCCGCCATGGCCACTTCGTATACCTCCGGCTCAAGCAAGGCTTTGACAAGAGCTTCACGAAGGTTTGGAGCCAATATGAGGGCTTCGTAGACACTGAGAAGGGCGGGGATCCGCTTGAGATGGACGATAACATTGTAGTCGACGTCATCCATCTTCCCTTTGCCTTTGTTCAGGGGCTCCGGGATTGCTTCTTGTTGAGGTGCCTCTTTTTGCACGCTCATCTTTAGCGGCTTCGTCTTCGTTGGTGGATCAGGGACGACCTTCCCACCACGTAGGTTCATGTTGACCTCCTCAACCTGCACTCCTTCTACGGGGTCTTCGGCGCGAAATACCTCGTGCTCTTGAGTTGTGAACATCTCCTCCGTATCGGAGTGTTCTGTGTCTTGGATGTTCACCATGTTGCATGGAGCGATGTTTGAAGTTGAGGGAGATCCTTCCTTGGGCGGTGCCTCCTCCGTCTTCTGTTGGGCCATCGGTCTCCACACCTTTGGCATGTATTGAGCCAAAGTGGGTAGCACACGCGGTACGCGTGGGAATGCTTCATCTCCTTCAGACTTGGGGACAAACCGTGCTGGTGGACGGCGTCGGCTGGGGTCCGGCTGTCTTCTGGACGACGACGGCGTGTGTGTTGGAGGAGTCGTGCGCCGGTGTTGAGGCGGTGGTCGCCTTGGCGTTGCTCGGTGCTGCACCGTGGTCCATGGGCCCTTCGCTTGATCGTCACGGGCTTGGTGACGGCTTGGTGTAGTCGTTGCCGCTGGCGTCGGAGCCTTGATCGCCAGTTGATGTTGAACTTGATCGTACGGCAACCACCTTTCTTGCCCTTCATCTTCCCCTTGTTTCGCGGAGTTGTTGAAGTGCATCGTCACCACGTTCACCGCGTGGTAGTCGGGGTTGATGGCTCCCGGGTCCAAATTGATCTTCTTGTTGTCGATCGCCCTTTGGAGCCACTCCTTGAAGTCGGGCGCCCTAGATGACATGTCCTACTGACCTGTGATAGGGACAATAGAGCGGATTGTCAGTCATGGTTACCTGTTTCGGATGCCGTGGTTCAGGTAAGTTGAGGCTGCCATGCTCCATGATCTGGTCGAACATGTCCTTGACCAATTCACGCTTGAAGACGTACTGCTTCTTCATGAGCTCTTGAAGAGTTGGTCTTGGCGGCCTGGCACGGGGCTGAGTGTTCTTTGCCCCCAGCGTTGGTATGTTGCCTTGTGTAGTTGCCGAGAGAAGTCTTGTGGTGTTCGCCTCCGAGGACTGCTTCGGTTTGCCTCCAACGTTGTTGTTGGGTTTAGGGGCAGGGTTGTAGCGCTTGGAGGAATCAATGGCTCCAGCGTTCTTGTAGAGCTCCATAATCTGAGGTGCCTTGGCGAACTCGATTTTAGTTGCCGCTACTGCAGAGCTGAGAGAACTGAAGTCCTTTGGCTCCCGCCTGGAGACTTCAAGGGACCAATGGTTCAACATTCCGTGAACGCAAAGGTCAATGGCGTCTTCCACGTGCATTGCCCGAGTCAAACGCACGTAACTGTTTCGGAAGCGCATGACGTAGTTGTCAATGCTCTCATCGCGTCGTTGTTGGACTTGCGAGAGCTCGACGAAAGATAGGTCTTTCTTGAGGGCGACGAAGTGACTCTTGAACACCTCCTTCATAGCAACCCAGCTGGAAATGGATCCCACGGGTAAGCGGTTGTACCAGTGGAATGCCGGGCCAGTCAATGACCCTGAGAACTGTCGCAGCAGGAGAGATGAACTATTTGCTGTATCTCCACACGCCGCTTCGAAGTACGCGAGGTGTTCTCTTGCGTCTCCTGTCCCGTCGAACTGATGGAACTTCGGGGGATGCCATCCCAAGGGGTAGGGGACAAGATCGTGCCACGACTCGTACGGCTTTTCGAGCTCGTGGTCCGACGTCCTTGGAGCCTTTTCGGCTGTGATTTGCTTCAACTTTCGGTCCACCAGATCGGCGATGAGATCGTGGTACTCCTTCAAGGTGTCCATGTGTGCTGGCATGCTTGAAGAAGCTGCTGGGGCCGGGAGAGGCTGATGACGTGTGCTTGCAACAGAATGCCGTCGTTGCCTGCTTTGATCAACTTCCGGTGGTTCGTTGATTATGATACCACCGTCTCGAGGCACGTCTTGAAGCGTCGCTGGTGGAGGAGGAGGGTTGTTGATTTGAGGTCCTCCTGCGCCGGAGAACATCTCAATGAGACAGTTCATTTTTGACGTTAAGTCGTCCATCTTCCTTTCATTTTCATACAGCCGCTATTCGAGGATGGCCTCGCGCGACTGTGACGAGCTTGGACCCGCGGGGAGGTTGTGCGCGGTCCTTAGCTGCTGGGGGTTGAGCGTTTCTTCATTCCGTGGAAGGGGATCGTCACGATTCCCTGTCCCGGTCATATGGGCTGGGGCAGTGATGTGATCTTCATAGTTGTCTTCGTCCTCCGAAGGGATGGAATGGTCCAGCTGTTCATAGCTGGGTATCCCCGAGACCCTTTCTAGCGAGGCTGAAGATTCCTCGTCGAAGCGATGTCGCCAGACTCGCTTGTTCACTGCGCGTTTGCCATGGTCTTCTAGGCCATGGTCTTTAGTCGTGTACTTGGTCCAGAGCGGCCCGCGACTTGTTGCAATTCGTCGGGGTCCTGTGGAAGGCGAGTGGCGAAGTCGGTGTAGCGCCGCGTCGGGGGGTCGGAGTTGAGCGCCGAGTCGCCGTCGGACAGAGAACTCCTCTTTGTGGTGAGAGGCATGCAACTGGCCGTTGATCTAGCCTTGTTGCGAAGCCTCCGTGTGCTTAGGCGTCCTTTTGAGAAAACGGCCCTTGGATTAGGGACGATCTCCTCATCAGACGGGTAGGAGAACTCGTGCGTGACGTTGGGAGGTCTCCACCGGTCTTCCTCTTGTGGCTGAGGGCTAACCGTCAGGGTGCCACAAGTAGCTGCATTAGCGGCTTGGAGAGATTCTCCTTTATCGTCTTGTACGTCCATCGGAGCCGGAAGCGCCTCCTGCGGGAGTTCAACCACCGACTGCAGCCGTGGAGTAGGTTGTTGTAGAACGGGTAGCACCGATGACACAGACGGCTCCTTCAAGGTGACGATGGAGTTCTTGACCTGCCACTTGGGTCGTGCATGTTTTTGCACAACCCGTGGAGTTGGTTCACCTCGCCTAGGCGCCATGGGGTGCTCCTCTTGGGGTTTTGGCGCTAACCTGTTAATAAGATACTTGTTCCTTTTGTTTTGTTTCAGGTTGGGGGAGATGCGAAAGGCGATCTTGTCGTGATCCCTAGCGATTCCGCCGTCAGCTTGGACTCGGATCTGCGTATGGTGCAGAACGAGCTCCTCCAGCTCTTGGTGAAGCGCCGCACGATTCTTTTGGCGCCTTTCCCGCTTGAGCTGGGGTCTTGTTAGCGGGATCTGGAGCCTGGAAGGCATCGTTGGAGTTGGTAGCAACGGTGGAGGCTGCAGCCTTGCCGCCATTGGTGGTTTTGGGAGAAGCGGTGGTAGCGCCGATCTCGTGGATGTGACCACCAATCTTGGTGGTTGTGAGGAAGACGATGATGATGAGTGGACTTGACGTCTCGTCCACTGATTCCATCGTGTTGGAGGCGCGCCTTGCCCCCGAAGCATGATGGAAATTGATGGGGACGCGTGCTGGGTCCCGATCATTGGTGGTTGATATCGGATCCGGGGAATGGGATGCCGATGGTTCGTCATGCCCCCGGTTCGGGACACGACGGGAACCGGCTCACGTCCCTAAACTCGCCTCCCCAGTTGGGGCACCTGGTCTTGCAATCGTCGCAGTTTCCTCCTCAATTCTTCGTTGGTGGGAGCGGGCGCTTCAGGAGAGAGAACTGCAAAAGAGTTGTTAGCTTGAATAAAACCGTGAGTACCTGTCTCGCCAATGTACAGGCAGGGCACGGTGTTGATGGAGCGATGGGTGCGCCTCTTCAGGATGGCACGTTGTTGTGGGTGACGCGCCTAGAACTCCTTCATGATGGCCTTCCTGACTTGTTTATCGTTAGAAAAGCCGGTCTCGCCGGTGAACCATTCCTCCGCCACATCATGCTTGGCGATGTGGGAGTTGACGGCGCGTTGCGCCTTCGGGCCTTGGCGCCTTCCTTCAGAATTCTGGCGCGGGTGCGCGCTTTTCAATGAACGAGCGTTCGTTTTAAGCAGGCGCATCCTGGCAATAGAAGCCTCCAGGATGGCAAGCAAGTGTGCTCGGGGACGTTCCTCTTTAGGGGAGCTCACGAAAGTGCGAGCCTCCCTCATGATGGCGAGGTGCTCCTCCGCGCTTGCAGCAGAAGTCAGTCTGTGCTCCTTCACAGACTTGAACATCTCGTCGGTCTTAAGGATAAAGACCTTGGAGCCCTCCTGAACCACAGATGTTGGGGCGAAAGCTCCGAACTGGATGGAGTAGGCCATTGTAGTGGAAGGAAGAAGGTCTGCAAAAGGAGTATCCTTTGATCAGGACGGCTCCACTTGAACGGGAGAGGAAGAAGAAGAAGAAGAAGAATGAGGCGAAGATGTCTTTGAGCCTATGGAATAGGCAAAGATGACTTCGAGCCTCAGCAGCCAAGATGGGAGGAGATTCATGTCCCACCAGGCGTGCCAATTTTGTTAGCACGGGAAATTTCTAAAAGAGAAATAGAGTTTTCACAGGCGTGCCAGCGTATAAAATACACAAAAGAAAGAAAGAGACAGGAAAACTAGTATTTCATTATCACAATAAAATACAAGATTCCCGTGAATGTATGCGCGCTGTAGACTTCCGTCGTTGACGATCATGGGGATTCTGAATCCTGGGGCCTCGGAAGGTCTCCCAGTTAATTACATCCGCGATGAAACACGCGGAACACCTCCGATTAAGCTGCTTTGTCATCTTCTTCTTCTCCTTCGCTTCGTGGATTGCCGTGTTTGTCGGTGTGGACCGGTGTGGCGACGGCAGAACACGTGGGGTAGATTTGGGCCCACATGATGCCTAGCGGAACCGTTGTTTGGTTCCACCCGCCCGTGTCGCTTGATCTTGTTTCGTCAAACGCCACGTTGGAATTGATGTTGATTGGGTGCACGGCTCCGCACTTGGCTGAGAGTTGAAGTTGACGATTTTGTTGGCGTCACCTGGAGTGTCATCGCATGTGTGTTCTTGGATGTGGATGTGGATGTGGATGTTGATGTAGTGCTGCTCACCGGAGTTGATGTTGAGTTGTAGATGTAGCACGTCTCAAAGTGGTTTGTCCGGGAAACTTGCCGGACATAAGATGTTGTTGTTCTGGCTTCTTAACACAGCTAGTACAATAACATGCATGGGCCATGCAAAAATGCACGGTCATGCACGTAAACAATGTTTCCATATGTATATTTTTTTATTTGATGCTTGTGCGATGCTTGTGCAAAACAAGCCGAGGACTTTCTTCATTTTTTTGCATGCCTTGGTGCAGCATCTTCCCTTCTTTTTTTTTTGCTTGATGGTTTGACGTGACACATGCATGCACGTGAGCTTCATGAGAGAGTATACATATACGTATACATATTTCCGGCGACGACGACACCTTTACGCAGACGTGCGTAGGGACACAGCATTGGAGCCGGCGGTGACCCAGCGCAGTGAAGGCGTCTGGCTGAAGCGAAGCGGCGCCGGGACTCAGTGGGGTGCGAGGAGGAGACGTCGGGGCGGCATATGATAGTCCGGTTGAAGACCGAGCAGCGGCTCCTGGTGGGCGCAAGACAAAGCCAGACGGACCGAAGCGAGGACGACGGCAACACCGGAAGCCGGCCGGGCGCGACGCCAGCGGCCAGAGGCGGGCTAAGCGAGGACGACGGCGGCGCTGGCGCGGCGTTCGAGGCGGGCGGCAGCCGCGATCTTGCTGAATGAAACGCCCAGCGGGGCAGGCGACGGGGTTCGACGGCGGCGTCGGCGATCGCTTACGACGCGACGCGGACGGTTGGTGGGAGCGGCTTGAGAGCGCGTTTGATAGCGGCGCCGGAGATGTGCGGCAGCGGCGGCCGCAGATCCGAGGAGGCGGCGGCGGCGGCTCGGTGAGCGGCGACCGGCGGCGGGCGGCGGCGTTCGAGGACGGCGACAGCGGCGGCTGGTGAGCTGCGACCGGCGTCAGCGGCATGGCAAACCGAGGTCGAATGCGGAGGCGATAAGCGGGCGACTCACAAGGGGACGAGGCGGCGGCGGCGGCGATCGAGGGCGGCGGCGGCGGCGGCGGCCGAGGGCACGCAGCAGCAGCGGTGTCGCGTGGATGCGGGGCGGTGTCACGGGTGGCAGCGACGGCGTGCACTGCGACGGGGCTATCGTCGGCTTGCCCATGGATGGTGTAGAAAAAGACATAGAAGAAGCCAGAGAAGAGCAGCATGCGCAGTAGCAGATCAAAAGGAAAACGTGAAGAAAAGAGCCCTCTGGCCAGCATGCAATGTTCCCTTCCTTTTTTTTTTATTCATCATGCATGCAAGAAGCTCATTGGGAAAAGGAAATGGCACGGTGAAGAAAGAGAGTTCACGGGAGAAAGATCATAGATCAGGAGAGTACGGGAGATGGAGAATCAAAGAAAGAAAATAAAGGGACAGGGGGTCATGTCATCGTGCAGAGATAGTCATGGAAGACCTGTGTTTTTACCTTCTCTTGCAATTGCTTGAACTCCTCTGCGTGTATGCCTCCGGACTCCAAGTGCAGCTACTGCGCCTGGCCTCTGCTTCCTCGGGCGGCGTGAGTTCCCTTGGGTGGTCTCCGTGCGTGCTCTCGCTTGGACTCCGTATGGATCTCCTCTGCGTGCTCTCCGGATGAAAGCTCCGCCGATCAGCTTTTCGTCAGCTCTTCTGTGCTCCGAATTTCACGGGTCTCCTGCATGCAAAAAGCTCCGTGTTTTTGTGTGTGTGTGTTTTTTTTACCAGCAGCCCCCTTGCTCGAGGGGACGACGAAGAGGCTTTTATAGGGGTCCTTTGGCAGCTCGGGAGATCCGGAAAATAGGGGGAGATGAGGCTGCGGATAGAAACCAGACGAGATAGAGATCGGGATAGGCACGGGATTAGATAGGGATTAGATTAGAGATAGAGATAGTGACGGATTAGGGGGATAATTAAGGATATTAATTATGTTTTTTAAATTAAAACGAAATTAATATATATAATTTTTTTATTCCCCTTTTTTTATCTCAACACCTCAAAGTCACATGAATAGTACGGATACGCATTTTGTATAGGAAAAAGAAAATAGAAAAGGAAAAAGAGAGCGAAAACGTTCATTAAATTTCAAAATTGTTCTAATTTTAAATTTTTTTAAAAAATATGAGTCTTTTATGGGCCTTCTTTGTGGAGCCATTGTTCCATGGAACTTACTATTTTTTTGGAATTTTTAAACAACGTAGAAAAAATAAAATAGAAAAGGAAAAAGAAAGTAAAAGAAGAAGGCAGAGGAAGGAAAAAAAATTTCTAATTCCAAAAATGTTCAAAAACATCTAAACTTTTTATGGACGTTCTTGGTGTAGGCATGGTTCCATTTTTGCAAACTTTCTATTTTTCGGATTTTTTAAACGGCGTAGAAAAAGAAAATAGAAAAGGGAGGAAGCAAAAAAAAAATTCTAAATTAAAAAATGTTCAAAAAAATCTAAACTTTTTATAGACGTTCTTTGTATAGGCATGGTTCCATTTTTGCAAACTTTCTATTTTTCGGATTTTTTAAACGGCGTAGAAAAAAGAAAATAGAAAAGGGGAAAAAAAAGAAGAAAGCCAGGAATGAACGTACCAGGAAAACGTGCCCGCTGGGGATCGAACCTAGGCCGGTGGAGTGAATTCTAGCGCGGGCGACCAGCCGGCCGTTCCGTCTACTTCGTCGAGAAAAAGGAAAGAAATGCTTTTATATATAACCTAAGAACGGACGGCCGGATCCCATTTCGCCTGACGATCGGACGGTCGGCATCATCCGGCCGATGTGGCCACCGCAAGGAGGCCCCAATCCCTATCGTTTTATAGATATAGCTAGGAAGAAACCCGCGCCCACGGCGCGGTCGTCCCTGCTTTGACTCGAAGTCACCTGAATAGGACGGACACATTTTATTTAGGGAAAAGAAAATAGAAGAGGAAAAAGAGAGCAAAAACATCCATTAAATTTCAAAATTGTTCTAATTTTAATTTTTTTTTTAAAGAAATATAAGTCTTTTATGGGCCTTCTTTGTGGAGCCATTGTTCCATGGAACTTACTATTTTTTGGAATTTTTAAATAGCGTAGAAAAATAAAATAGAAAAGGAAAAAGAAAGTAAAAGAAGAAGGCAGAGGAAGCAAAAAATTTTCTAATTTCAAAAAATGTTCAAAAATATATAAACTTTTTATGGGCGTTCTTTGTGTAGGCATGGTTCTATTTTTGCAAACTTTATATTTTTCTGATTTTGTTAACGGCGTAGAAAAAAAAATAGAAAAGGGGAAAAAGAAAAGAAGAAGGGGAGAAGGCAGAGGAAGGGAAAAAATTTTCTAATTTCGAAAAATGTTCAAAAACATCTAAACTTTTTATGGACGTTATTTGTGTAGGCATTGTTCCATTTTTGAAAACTTTCTATTTTTCGGATTTTTTAAACGGCGTAGAGAAAAAAATAGAAAAGGGAGAAAAAAGAAAAGAAGAAGCCAGGAATGAAAGTAACGGGGAAAAAGGTGCGTGGCTAGGGGATCGAACCCGGGCCGGTGGAGTAAGTTATAGCGCGGGCGACCAGCCGGCCGCTTCGTCTAGAAAATAGAAAAGAAATGCTTTTATATATAACCTAAGAACGAACGGCTGGATTCTATTTCGCCCGACGATCGAACGGCTGGCGTCATCCGGCCGACGTGGCCACGGCAAGGAGGCCCCAATCCCTATCGTTTTATAGATATAGTTTATGCAATACCTGACGTAATGTACGACCTTGACAGCGATAATGAAGTATATCATCTGCTCCTCTCTCTTTTACTCCCTATACAGTTAGTAAAAAAACATGTTAAAACAAGTAATACATCTACGCTCTATGAACTTTATAGGAAATTTTAAGCCCACCACTAGTTCCATTAACTGCTCCCTGCAATTAATATAGAAAAACATACATCAGAGAGAACCACAAATACTGTTATATTGGTGATAAACTGATGACTAATACTCACTTGGCAGCAACATTCATGTGATCCAACAATGCTTGATCAGGATCTCTCTATGTGGTGAAAAACAGAAGGAATTTGCCAGAAAAACCGATGGCAATCTGCAGAGCGTGACAGTGAGTACGTTAAAAGAAACTTACATCGTTAGTTCAGCTGGGCGCCAGGGCATCTTCCAGGGCCTTGAACAAGTCTTCAACCTCTTTCAACTTGTCCATAATCTTGTCCTTTATTTCTTGGTATGACATAGTTGGAGGAGGGTTAGATGATTAATCATCTATACAATAAAGGAAGGCTAGTTAGAAGCAAAAAAAAAGATTCAGGTGAACCGAGAGACTGCAGCCGCGTAAGTCTACTGGGATTCTGGGAAGAAGTGCTTACCGGACGAGCTCAAGTCGATCACCTCCTTCCCCTCCTGCTTCACTCTGGGGTCCATTACAGCAGCTGGAGCAGGGCAAATTAGTTTACAAAATACAAAACAAGAAAATAATTCAAATTTATACAACTATGTCAAAATTAAGCTCAAAGCTATGTTTTTAGATATTTCCAAGAATGACTTTCATCTATGAATTTACATGATTCTTGCAGTTTGGAGGAGAATTATACCATTTCTTAATTTGGCATACATGCTCGGTCCAGATAGGTCATTTGCTATTGACATGATTCATCCGATTTTCCAGTTCTACATGATGGGACATAAATCCGAGTCGATGTCTATTCGAAAAGCGGAGCTTATGAGCAGTTTTGGATGGTCATTTCCTTTTTTATTTTTAACTACTCCTATTTTATAGTTCATACATGCATGGAATACTTAAACCGTAAAGCAGATACAATTTTCTCTTTCCGGGTTTGGCCAACGCTTGTACTGCACATGCCGCCCAGACTTTTTTATTTTAAAATTATTATTTATTTATTTTTTAAAAAATATACGTTAGATCAGTAATTTTTTAAAAATAGGCACCCGTCCCGTGGGTCAGGCGATCGGTGCCCCCTCCGTTGGCCATCACGACCCCACTATGGGGCGACCAGTCTCTGCTCACTTCTATTTTTGATTTTTGATTTCCATAATTTTTATGGGCACTTTTCATGACACTTTTCAAAAATGCAGCGAAACTTGAAAATAGAACAATAGGTTCATAAAAAGGGTCACAAAAATATGATTTTTTAGAAAATTTTGTCTTCACGATTTTTAAATTTTAAAAAAATTCAAAATTTTCAAAAATAACAAAACTTTTTGTGGACCCTTCCTGTGAACCTACGGTTCCATTTTTTCAAGTTTTGTTGCGATTCGATGTTGTATAATTTTTAAAATTTTTTGCAAAGTTTGTTATTTGTATACAGTAGTTAGTTATTGGTCACAAACTAGCAGGACTGGTCGCCCCATAGTGGGGCGATCGCAGCCCAAACACACAAACAGCCAAACGGCCATCACGGTGGCTAACAGAGGGGGCACCGATAGCCTGGGCAACAGGCGATCATCCGATCCACAGGCGACGGGTGCCTATTTTTGAAAAATTACCGGTTCAATGTATATTTTTTTAAAAAATGAATAAAAAATAATTTAAAAATAAAAAATTCTGCCGCCCATCCACTAATTGGCCCAATTGCTTATATTGTACATGCGGCCTATCCATTATTTGGGCCCAAGTGCAGCCCACATAGCACCCAGCCGAATTGTTTTATTAACTTACTGTTCACACTAACATGGTAGGTCATAATTTTCCTAAGTCCTACATTATACCTGGAAGATACATAAAATTATCATAATTTTGGGACGTCGTTACTATTTTCATTCAATAAATCGTTTTCTATTTCAGGGATTATGTAAAATCGAAAATTTGAGCAATTGCTCCTAACAGTGCTTGGGCCGACACCCGATTTCAACCGTACCTATGCTTGCCCAGTTGGGCCCACCAGAGGCCTGGGCAGATGGCGCTTTCTGAAATGCTAGAAGCCAACCCCGAAAGCGTATTATAGATAATTCGTTTCGGATGGAGACGTGGCCGTTGCCCGTTGGACCCAATGCCAGCTTCCCATTGCAATTAACGGTTTAATGAATCTAATCGTTTTAAACACCGCGGGACCCACATGCCAGACATATTGACCCGTCCGACAGTGGTTTAGCACGAATCTTGGCACGACTTGAGCTACAGAAGCACCGAGGGCAGCACGGCGGCGCAGCCATGAACGGTCGCACCCGGATCCAGCATTCCTACCGATGGTGGTTTCGGAGACTCTAGCTACGGCGATCACGAATATGGGGTCCTACGGTCTCTACGGGGCGTAGTGAACTCACCTTCTACGGGGCATAGTGAACTCACCATGAAACCACCATTATTCAAAATAGAAATACCAGGGACGGTACTCCTACTGACGATACAACGACAAAAAAACTCTGCTCAAATGTACTTGCATGTAAGGCAGTGCGCTCACCTTCGTTGTTACGGATGTTGCATGCAAGTCCAAGCAGGGAGAGAGGTATACTAGCTGAGCACGCAATTCTACTAGTTGAGCAATCTATCGTTGTACACATTCGTTTTTATTCTTGTAAAAAATCATTAAATTCATATGATCTCTAAATTTAGTGAATCAAAAATCAAAAAACTAATAAATCAAGATCTAGCTACCGGTAGAATTTCATAGTTTTTTGAATTTACAGAATTTTTTGTATATTATCAACCCGATACACGACGATACCCCCGATACTCGACCGATACCCCTCGATATCTCTGATATGATACCCCTGATACTCAACCCGATACAAGCTTATACCCCCCAATACTCAGCCCGATATTTTCGACGTGATACCCCTGATACTCAACCCAATACATAAGAGCATATCCACTAATGTGCCCAAGTTTATGCCCATCATCAGAAGCAAACAAATGATGGGCATTAATAGAAAAATAGAAAGATATAGGAATAGTGATGGGGCAGTTGTTGGGAATGTGAATAGGGATAGGACAGCCTTGGTGAGGTGGCACGTGAATAGAGATTTGGCAAATTTGAAATGGGGCAACTAGTAGAGATGCCCTAACGATACCCCTGATACTCAACCAATACCCCAGATACTCAGCTCGATATCTCAGACACGATACTCCCGATACTCAACCCGGTACATAACGATACTCTCCTCCTCCGATACTTAACCCGATATATCCGTCACGATGCTCTCGATACTCAACCCGATATATAATGATACCCTACAGGACCCTATAGTGTTTCGACAGTCAACAATGGTACAGAGTCCTAGCCGTCCGATGTTATGCTTTCCGCGTGTCGCTCTGGTGAAACATAATGAAACACTCCAGTACACTTTGAAACACCCGTCACTCTAGTAAAATAAAATGAAACACTCTGCTACACTCTAAAACACCATGACACACAATGAACGAATATACTTGACACACTATGATACACTTTGAAACTCCATGGCACACCCTACAACACCATGGTAAAATGTAATACTCCATAACACACCATAAATGGTACACCTGAAACGCACCATTACCCTGATTCACCCATGATTCATCCCTGTTTCACCGGTTCACCTATAGTTTGCGCACACTGGTTCATCCATGGTTCACACTGATTCACCTATAATTCATATTTATTGTTTTATTCTATACCGTAGCTCATTTATTCTATACCGTAGCTCTGGCAGGAAACAGTATATCATCCCCTAGTGGCTTCCTATTTGAAAACACTCAAAAGGTGAAAAGGACAGGGAAAGAAAACGCCGGTCATTCGATAACGAGGGCGTATTTTGGATACTTGTGAGAAAAAGAAAGTAATCGCCATCGTTTTGGACTTAATCTAAGATAAATAAGGAGATTAAAACTCCAAAAGCAGAACAAGCACTGATAAAATGAAAGGATACTAGTGAGCTGGCAAAAAAAATGACATCATCCGTTAATGGAATGCCAACTTGTGAAGAACTGTTCTGATATTGAAGGGTAATGACAGGACGTACTGATGAAAAGGATAAGGGGCTATGGACCACGCAAGAACTGCTCTATTTCGTAACAACTTTCCAGTTGTGTTATAGCAAATTGAAGAGTACATATATTGAAGGGTAATGGTAGGATGTAAAGAAGTATGCACATTGTTAAGTCAATGGTCAGGAGGGAGCCAAGTCAGCCAACAAGTTGTACAACAAAGAATATATTTGTGCCATTGAATTCAATAAGAGCGATTGGCTAATTTTCTCTGAAATGCACTACACCGGGCTCAACCGAAAATTTTGCCAAAATTTGCCACCAAAGTGACATCTAAAAATAGTCGGTATGGGCAATGACCATAGCACTTCAAAAACTTGAGATGGATATAGCTTTCAGCTCATTTGTTCGACTCAACGAACTCCCGATATTCCTTCTTCATTTTAACACCAGAGAAAGTCCTGCGTGTATCAAGATTACGAAAGATCAGAAGGGTATTGTTGTGACATCATATAAACTACACAACAAGGGGGTCCACATAATCCTGAGATGTTCGTCATATTTGCCCTTAACATTTTAGTTAGAACAGAACTTTTGACAGACAACATATCAAGAAGAAACATTACAAGCAGAGCTGATAATGGACCTAACCAAGTCCTTTATGATGCAATTTTGTTTGTTCATGTTTGAGCAATATTATTATTAGCATTCTATATAAAGTTGTGTCATATTTTTTACATTAAAAAAAAAGCACATTCAAACTGCATAGTGGAATGTTTGTTTCCCTGGATGCAATTCCTTCTAAAAGGCCTACAGTTGTGAAATTTAGCAATTATATGTATGCTGTCAAACCATGTTTTGAACAACACATCACAGAAATGGCATTATGGAAAACAAACACGAATTTGCTGCCCAATACAAAGGTGTTGACCGCTAATCTCTCTCTAGTAATACGATTTTTCTTCCCAATACATCCTCATGTGACGGCCTCATTTCAGCAATGCACACATACTATTAGTTATTTGCAATTTGGCCTCATTTTCAGGATGGCAATATCTTAGGTCCAGCTTGTGTTTGAATCCAACAAATCGGTAACCATAGCATTTGTTATCCTAGCACAACCTTGCTATTCAGAAGTACGGCATCCATGATGGCCAATGACTAATTTGTCTTGTTGCTACCAAAAGCACAAGTGAAGAGTGATGCAAAATGTATAAAAATGGTTGCAGTCATAAAGCAAGAAGATTAACTGAGTACAAGAAAATACTCGTATACCAGCTAATCCAATATTTCACAAGGATGCATTTTAAGTTGAGTGTTTTTTAGAAAAAAAATGAAATATACCATTTCCTAGAAAAGAGTGAATAATTGCAAACATGAACTGCTTTTATAGCATAGAAAGAAAACTAGCCAGAACAATATAAGTTAAAAAAATCTAATTTTACATGGCGAACCTGAGCATTTCTTTATTTTTAAAAAATTGAACACAAGGTGTTCCCATGATGCCTGCAGCTTCTGCTATTTCAGGATCCTCCTCAATGTCAATTTCAACAAAATGAACCTTTTCATCAAACTCATCTATAACCTGTTGAGAAACATCGATATTAAAAACACAAAACTAACAACCAAACTAACATATGAACAGTTGATGCACTGGAAACTTTTAGTGTACCATCAGAAAGTGGGTTGCGGTTGCAGTGCTTCACCAGTTCACCCTATGTTAGTAGAGCAACTATTGTTTTTAAATCTTAGAACCAAATGGTAGGTTCCTAGTTCCTACCATGCTACCACTGTGATCACATGGCTTACCACCAAGCATAGAAAACCATGATGTACAGCGTATAAGAAGTTCAGAAAGTTGAAACGAGAGAAGAAGCTGAAATGACATCCATACATTGTGAGATTGCTGGCATAGCACATCTATAAACTATCGAGTGATATCAGACGATTAAGGGTGTGTTTGGTTGGTTAAATGAGGTGAGATGGTACGGAATGGTCCGTGGTTTGGCTGTTTGGTTGATAGCATGGAATGGTATGGTTCCTCGTACATGCGTTTGGTTGGTGGAATGGGATTGGATGAGATGGAACATGATGGTTTAGATATAGGGAATATTCCCTATGTTGTACGGCGTGGTTTGAGCTTTTTGGTCGAACGATACTGTACAACTTTTGTTTCATCATGTTTTATCCCATTCTGGTTCATCACGTTCCATTCCACCTTGTACCACCAACCAAACACACCTTAAGCTGATTTACCCAGATGGTATGAAGTCTTTGTACCCAATGTAATAGACACATACCAAACACCCTAACAAATAGATGGCATTGATAATTAGGATGGTTTGAATCTAGAAGAAAATTTGATTTAGAATAAACCAATGCAATAGAAGTGTTGGGATTTGGGACCAATATTTATCTAGCATGTTTGGTGCTGGTAATGACTAAGTATCTTGGAAGTTGGCATCTTGCATTGCACCATGCAGTTTGCATGGACTATCCAATACATTTCACAGCTCCAAGGTGATTGCAACACTACAACCTTGTATAATTTGCAGCAAAGCAACATGGATAGTTAAGCATTTGCTGACTCAACACATTTAGCCCATTTAATTCCATATCTTGTTAGATTCAGCTTTTCATTCAGGATTACTGTATTAGGGATTTTATTTCTACTTTTACATCAGAGAAATAAACTCCAGCAAGTTCCTAGCATATCCAAATCTGAAGTCCTAGCTTGTCACTATAAATGCACAATTGCCAAGCGGAACTAGAGTGCCGAGTAAAAAGTAAAGTTATTTCTAGATTCACAGTTAGTTGGGTCATTGCAAGAACAGTTTTTACCAAGGCCCGTTTTATTCAGAATAATGTCTCATGATGTTCAAAGTACTATTTCAATTTTCAAAAACCAACCTTGTTCAAAATTGGTTTTAAAGTTCTGCAAGGACCGCACGTGGGAGAAGTGTACAGAACACAAACGAGCCGTGGACTCTCATGGTATAATTTGCGGAGAGAATACTGCAATGAAAGCAAGCTAAAGATCAGTTTTCACATGAATGTTTGGATCAATACTAGCCACACTGTGCATAGATATGTCTGTTACCTGTCCTCTGTGCTTTGTGTGAGAAATATCAAAGCCCATCTCAACGTCTCTGTCTGCAATCTCCTTCTTTGTTTCTTCATGAACAGGCTGAATATAACCAAAAAAACACACACAAAGAATTGTATCCATAAGCTTGATCAATCACTATAGAAGACAACAGGAAAAAAAAAAGTGAAATTGCTTAAGTAATAAGTATGCATGCACTGTTTATGAATAATATTGCTCTATTTTCAACCAATCACATTTTTATCTAAAGTAAACCCATTAACAATTTTGCACACCTATATTTGTACATGGTGATAATAAGGTTTTATACATTGGGGAAAAAATCTAATGAGGTTACATTACATGCCAATGCATATATGGTAACTAGAAAATTCTAAATTGAAATGTTGAAAAAAAAAAAACAATAGAGATTATGTCCATGGTACTGGAGTACCAGTGATCATAGCCATATGCATAAGATTGGACAGGCAGCCTCCATTGAAATAATGAATAACCAATCAAAACAACGTTAGAACATGCATCAGTTGTTATACTGTACATAAAAAATAATACCTGATGAAATTCAATGAGAAGATTATTGGCAACTAAGTATCTTTCAACTGACAAAGCAGCTATGCATCCAGATCCAGCTGCAGTAACGGCTTGCCTCCATTCATGATCCTGCAAGTACAGACTGAAGCATGAAAAACTGAAACCAGAATGGTCATGAAAATGTCTAAAAAACGATCAGAAGATCTACATTCCACGAATAGATATCTACAGTGTACAAGATACAGGGCCAATGGCTTGATACCAGCACAACATATATTGTATTTTAAAAACCGAGGAAATTTCCTAAAACTAAGTGGCAGGGGTGCCATTCTTGAGCCATCAAAGCATGATGATATCATGGTAAGGGCACATATGAGATGCAGCAGGATTAAATCCTAGTTCCAACAATGAGACATGCTGCGACCATGTAGAAGTTCATGTAGGTGAAGGATAGAGTTACCTGCACATCACCAGCAGCAAAGACGCCATCGACTGAAGTTTTTGCCGTGCCTTCTTCAACCAAAATATACCCAGCACTATCAAGTTCAATTTGACCTTGTAACAGCTGACTGTTTGGGGTATGTCCTATGCCATAAAATAGACCTTTAACCTCAAGAACTGATTCCTCTCCTGTATCGCTTCTCTTCAGTTGAATACCAGACATCTGGCCTTTTGTATTGCTAACAACGTCCACAGCTTCTGTATTGAAATGTACTGTTATGTTGGGGTTGTTGATTACTCTGAAACATTCGCCATAATCAACCTGTTAACCAAACATTGAGGGAATTGAAGTTTTACCTCATTAATATTTTATGCAACTGAAGAGAAGCTAGCATCCTTCAAAGAACATAATAACATGATACATTCATATATCGATAAGTTACAAAGAATGAGAGTCCTCATTTTTACGCAAAGTTGCAAACTTGGGCAATGCTATGATTTCCAGTATCTAACATGATGCGCAGCTAAAATGAACCAAGGTACAATTTGACATAGTTCAAATCAGGCAAAAGTTGTAATTCCCACAGGCTAAAGTAACATATTTTACAATGCCACAAATACAACCACCAATTGCAAGCAGCCCAGCATTTTACCGTGCCATCATAATCCAAGTGATAAATATGAGTTACCAAGATTAACTGTAACTGAAAGGGAAAAGAAGCAATCCTCTATTGCTCTTACAGTCTTTTAAGCTGTCAATAACAATAAGTATCAAGGCCCAAACTAAGTGAACTCCTGACAATCCAAGGGCAAGATGTTTGCATTAACAAAATTGGCCCTTAAATGTTATCATGGTGAAAGATATACTTTTCTAGGAAAGAAAATTATAAAAATTCTTACCGGTCCTGCATAGCTTTGGATGCTCGTAGCTGATCCTTTCGAACAAGTAAATGAACATGACGGGCATATTTGGTCAAATATATAGCTTCCTCTGTAGCTGTATCACCACCTCCAACAACTGCAAGAACTTGACCCTTGAAAAGCGGTGATGCGCCATCACATATTGCGCATGCACTGATACCTCTACTCCAAAATTCATCTTCACGAGGTAATTGAAGGCGCTTAGCAGTAGCTCCAGTTGCAATTATTAGACTATGACATTTCACCTATATAAATCACCAAGATGAGTGCAGCAAAAAAAAAATTTTGTGCAAATATAAAAACAGATAGATCTAAATAATAACTAAAGAGGCAAGTCATAAATGTAAATCACAAGACTATATATTAGTGTAAGATCTACTTAAGTAAACCACATAGCACACTGCACTAGTTCAGAGTTCAAAATCCTACTCTTGTATCCTCGTACTCATTTTTCTTACAAAATCTCACTAGCTCCGCTCTGTTGTTTCTTATGTAAATAGCTTTTAGTTTTCATTAAATCATACTAATATCGACCACTGAACCGTAAAAAAATACACATAAAACGTTACCTTGGGAAAAAAAAAAAAGATAAGTTTAGATTCCAAAACAAACTATGGCACAAGAGGAAGAGCGCAAAAAGTGTTTACCTCTCGTTCGCTGCTGCGAATAACATATGGGCTGCTCTTTACATTAACAAACTCAACATCCTCTTGGTGAAGCTCTGCACCCCAGCGCTCTGCCTGCCTCCGCATTCTGGTGTTAATCATGGTCCCAGGGAGGAATAAGTTAGCGATGTCAGCGCCAATTCAATTCAAATCTAACAGCAGTGAGCATTCTCACCTGTCCATTAGATCAGGTCCGGTTATGCCGTCTGGGAACCCAGGGAAATTCTCCACCTCGGTGGTGGTCATCAGCTGCCCACCAGGAACACCACCCACCTGGTAACCTTCAAACACGACGGGCTTCAGGTTCGCCCGAGCGGCGTAAATGGCGGCAGTGTACCCTGCCGGGCCAGAACCAATGATCACCAGATTCTCCACTCCCTTGCTAAGATCTGCAAGAACAAGAACACACTCATCCACTAGGATCAAATGCAAGTAGCACACAAGGCGGCGAGGAGTAGAGACCGAGGGAAGTCCAATATAAAAATCTGAACTTTCGAAGCGACGGAAGCAGGAGGAGGAAGGCAGCACCTGGGGGAGGGGAGGCGGCGGCCTCCTCACCGACCGCGTCGGCTGTGGCGGCGGCGGACGAGCGCAGGGACTTGGAAGCGCGAGCACAGGAGGGGCCGGGCAGTGGACGGCAGGATGGGGACAAGCCAAGGAGGCGGCGGGAGGACGGCGGGCCGGCCGAGAGGGCGGCGGCCACGGCGAGGCGCGTGACTGCCATCGCGAGGAGAGGGGCGGGGAAGAGGGAGGCGGCTGGGTGGTTGGTGGTGGCGGAGGGAATGAAGCGGAGGGTGAGGAGTCGAAGGGAGCGGATGGGTTGGATAGGGGAAGCAGGAGCCAGACGAATCTCGTTTAGCGAGTCGCGAGCCGCGCGTTCATGACTTCGCGTACGTGTGCTGCTGCTGATGCGGACAGACTCTGGTTGGTTCGTCGCCTTGGTTCTGTCCCCAACATTACCATCTTGTTCAATCAAAAAAAAACATTACCATCTTGTCTTTTTTTAAAAAAAAAAACCATCTTGTCCTTTTCGTTGTTGAGCTTTCGCGAATGTAGGAGACTACAGGGCACAGGCAACTTCTTGGCTGAAACTATAAGGGTCTGTTTGGTTCGTGACTAAGAAAGCCACGTCTAAGGTTAGCAGCATGTCACACCTGTGGCACGGCTAACTTGGCCAACCTTAACTGGTGTTTGATTTGCAGCCACGACTAAGGTTAGGTTAGGCAAAAATTGATGGCCAGTGTTTGGTTCGTAGCCACAACTAATTGCCTAACTTACTGTCAATTCGCCGATCAATCAACAAATCACACCATCATTCACCGATTAATCAACAAATCACACCATGAATTGAAGAATTAAGCAAATCATGCAATAATCACACCGATTAATCTTGTGGAGCCCGCTGGATTAATCACACCACGATGAATTGAGCTCGCGGAAAGAGAGGTCGCCGCCGCCGGAGGGAGCTCATGGCCATTGGGGACGGAGGTCGCGCGCCGCCAGAGGAGCTCGCATGGCCATGGGAGGAGCTCAGCGCTGCCGCCGGAGCCCGCGCTGCCGCCGGAGGTCGCGCCCGCCGGAGGAGGTCGCGCCATGGAGGAGAGCTCGAGCCGGAGCTGGGAAGTGGAGCTCGCTCCACCGTCGCCCGCGAGAGAGAGGAGAGTGCGGCGTGTTGTGGCGTTGGATTTCAACGCCACAATGTGTGGCAAAAACATAGGAAGAAAACTGCCGCTGGTTGCCTAAGCCAGTGTGGCTAGCCTACGGTTAGCACCGAACCAAACAGATGCCTAAGCCAGTGTGGCCAGCCTAAGCTTAGGCGTGGCAATATGAGGCCACCAACCAAACAGCCCCTAAATCTGAATCTAATCCTCCAAAACTTCCCTGCCTAAATTGCTTCCCTGAGTTGTTTTGTTCACGGTGTAGTCTTGGATGTTAATTTAATTCCATTTCGTTTTCTCAACATAAAAAATGATTACATAGAGTTTGCTATTTCAAATCGTCTACCACCGTAAAATTTGTGGCTTCCACCGTTTAAATTAGTTGTTTTCTTTTTTTTCTTGTATGAAAAAGACTAAAGTGCCTCTATCTAATCAAAAACCTGCCTCAATCGATCTCATCTCATACCATAATCCACCTTTCGCCACTACATCCCTCTCCACATCTCTTGTCTGGGTATCGCTGCCTATGCCTAAGCTCCTCCTCCCACAGCTTCCATGAGGCACACCCTCACTCTCCATGTCATCAAGCTCGGTTTTTGGATTGGCAGAGCCATTTTAGTCTTTTCATATGGATAATAAGATTAGAAAATAGGAAAAGTATTATAAATGAAGTGATAAATTCTAGAGTGGTAAATGTTTGAAGTGGAAAAATCAATCTTTAAAATAACAAATCCTAAGATTGATTTGGAGAAGGATATAATCAAATTTCTCTTTGCTCAAACAACGAGCAGCTATGGTACAAGTTCATCATTCGTATGCAAAATATTATTGTCGAAAATTACATTTCTTAGCTGCTTGCCACAGCTCTATAACTTGTGATGAACATTTATATTAGGTTGAAACGGCTTGAGCTGCTTTCGACTTCTATATGTAAAACCCTATAGAAGCAAACCAAACAGCTCAACTTCTCACAAGAGTCACAGAGTGAGAAGCCTAGCCGCCCCTTCAAGACCAGAGCCCACCTATCTAAGGTCATGTTTTTTTGGTTTCTAACTAGCTTTTAGACTGTAGAAGTCAAAAGTCCAAATAAAGAGTCAGCTTCTAGACCTTACTTCTCTAAAAGCTAACTATCCAAAAGTCAGAGTTACAACTGAGACCGAGAAGCCCAGTTTCACCAGCTTTTATAGCTTTTGTGGGTTGAACTTGCGACATTGCTATCATAGTTGGTAAGAAATTATCCGCCATTGCCATCATATAAAAAGGGTTCCCACCGTTCCCACCCTAGAAATCGCCCCTCCCCTACCGCGACACCGCGCCTGCCCTGCTGCCTCTGGCGACTAGGTTTCCTCCTCCCTCGACGCCGTTGCCGCCGGCTTCTCCCTCGACGATCGCCACTATTGCACTGCTCTACCTCTTCTTCCACTGTTTAAACAAAAGCTGGGTTGCCAAACAGATACAGTTTCTATAAAAGTTGCTTCTGTACAAACTAACTCTTCAGAATCAAAAGCTAAAAGTAGCTTTTGAAAAAGTCACAGCTCAAACAGACTTAAGCCCAATTAAAGTCAAAAGTTTCACTAACCATTGGCCGAACCAGCTGCACGTTACTCTATCAAGCATCTCTGGTGAGCTAAGGTGATGCTTTTTTTAGGAAAAAATTAGCTGTATGACACTCAATTCGTATGCCAATTTGCCTGTGTCTATAACATGTGGGACCGTCTGTGTCTATAACAGTGGACTAGGATGGCATACACCGAAATATGAATTCTAAAGAGTGTTCGTGGCATAAATCTCTCTTTTTTTTAGAAGGGGTTGATGCTAGATTAAAAATCCAGTGTAAATAAATACTTCGACCATACCAGGCACCACCGGACGCGCATCCTCTGCCTTTGCTCTAGCAAAGGTAGAGACGTACAGTAATATGAGTGTGTAAAAGCAGAGACTGCAGCGATGGTACTGTACCGAAAACACTGTAGCAAGCAGTAGCATCAGCAGCGCAGTTTCGCTGTGCAGAGTTACCGTAGATTACTGTAGCTACAGTAATACGGCAGGGAAACGGCAGAGAGTGGCAAAGTCAGATGATACAAATCCGCACCGCTTTATGCTTCGAACCTATGCGAGCTAGGCCTCAGCCCCACGGTCCTAGCCAACTGAGCACCCCGAACGGTCAGCCGCCCGTTGCCACTTCCATCGCTACCGATTCCTACCTCTCGCGTCTCGCCTCGTCCGCCGGCGCCCAAACGACGGCCATGCCGTCCCCGGAAGGCGACACGGCCGCGCAGCCCCGCGTGGAGCTGGAGCTCCCGCTCGCCGCCCCCTCCCCTGGCGCGGCGCCGTTCGACCTGGAGAAGGCCGTGTGCAGCCACGGCCTCTTCATGATGGCACCCAACCGCTGGGACCCCGCCTCCCGCGCGCTCCTCCGCCCGCTCCGCCTCGCCTCCGACCGCTCGGCGTCCCTCCTCACCCGCGTCTCCCGCCACCCCGCGCGCCCCTCCGACGCCCTCCTCATCTCCGTCCTCGGCGCCGCCGCCCTCTCCCCGCTCGACCAGCGCTCCATCCTTGCAAGTGTTTGTGTGGAGCAGCTAATGGTTTATGTCTTCCCATACAAGAGGTGGTTCGGGATTGCTGATTCTTCGTGGTTTGGTTGGCAGGAGCAAGTGCGGCGGATGCTGCGGCTGTCGGAGGAGGACGGCAGGGTGGTGGGGGAGTTCCAGGCGATGCACGCCGCCGCGAGGGAGGCGGGGTTCGGGCGCATCTTCCGCTCGCCGACGCTGTTCGAGGACATGGTCAAGTGCATCCTCCTTTGCAATTGCCAGTTGAGTCTTGCTTTCCCCCCCGCCTCCCTTAGTCCCTTACCGTGCTATTCATGTGTATGAACCCCATGGTTATATGACATCTTCTCTGCAGTGGAAATACATTAACTAATTTGGACCGTGCTTCGGCAGTTAGCATGGACTAGGTTTGCTTCACAAATCACAATACATATTTGACATGTCGGGAACATCAATGAACACCAAATATAATGCTAGCTTAAAAATGCGACTGTGTATAGTTGAACTGCTAAAGAGGCAACAAAAAACAATAATGCTAGTAGTATTTTTAACCCTAGTCGGAAGATATCTTATACATCCATCCTATTTAACCACAGATGGACAAGAACCTTGTCAATGGCCACTGCACTGTGTGAGCTTCAGATGGAGCTGAAATGTTCATCTGGTACTAAAGATTTTCTGTCAAGCACACCTCCAATTAGGGAACACAAAAGGAAGCGCACCAACAAGCGTAGTGTTCGTGTCAAGCTTGAAACGAAATTTACTGAGGAAAAGTTGGAGTGCTTGGTGGATCCAAGAGTACCAACTGATACTACCAATGACATGACACGCTTGGAAATGAAATCAGATGAAAATTTGTCTAGCTTGCCCTCAGTTGCAAGTGAAACAGGCAGCACATGTGATTCCTTGGATCCTTCAGAGTTTAGCTTGAGCAATGCTCCTTGCTTTGAAGATTTTCTTGGAGATTTCCCAATTCCAGAAGAATTGGCAAACCTTGATGAGGGCTTTTTAGCCAAGCGTTGTAGCCTTGGATATCGAGCAAGGCGAATTGTAATGCTTGCACGCAGCATTTTAGAAGGAAAGATATGCCTGCAAAAGCTTGAAGAAGTACACAAAATGTCTTTACCAGCTGGGAAAGGGCTATCCGCTATCTCGTCCACCTACGAGACACTGAATGAAGAGTTATCCACTATCTCCGGATTTGGCCCCTTCACTCGTGCCAATGTGCTAATGTGTATGGGATATTTCCACACAATCCCAGCTGATACCGAGACAATTAGGCATCTAAAGCAGGCTTGTTCTTAACCTGGTCCTTTTGTTGAGATTTCAAAGATGACTGGTTTCAGTATGTCATGTATGACTTAAATTTACTGCAGATTCATAACATAGCAAGTACAATCAGTTCTGTTCATGAGAAATTGCATAAAATCTACGGGGGATATGCGCCATTTCAGTTCTTGGCATATTGGTACGTCTTCTTCTGATACTCCACGGTATTTAGGTTCACATGTGATTGTGTTGTTACTATTATTTAGGTTCACATGTGATTGTGTTGATATTATTCCTTGATATTTTGGTCTGAAACAGGTTTGAGTTGTGGGACAACTACAATAATCAATTTGGGAAAATCAGTGACATGGAGCCATCAAACTACAGATTATTTACTGCAAGCTACTTGAAGAAAATAACCAAGGATAGTTAACAATTCTGGCACGAGGCTCTGCTTCCTTTTGGGATCATGCCAGGATCATCTTGCAAGTACTTAGATGTTTTTTATGATTGTTGTAGTTGCTCATAGTTCTGTTATTTATTTGTGTTTTTAAACAGATATTGTAGAATGTTTGGCAGCTATTTCCCCTGGATGCAATCTGTGCGTACAAAGGAATCGCATGTTAATTGTGTTTGATGTTTCGCTTGTGAGCTTATGTGAATTGTGCTTGATGTTTCGCTTGTGATTCCGGCTGTTTCTAGTATTTTTGCTCACTAATTTTATGCACGTCAGATTCTGTCAGAATTGCAAATGATGAGATAAGCATTTGGAGGACAAACAGATCAATGATCATCGTTGGCTAGAAGTGAGAGACGGCTGCGAACCTTTGTAAAATATTTTAAGTAAACTATGTACTTGTAAATAAAAATTGTCATTTTTGTAGAGCAATGAGCGCAATACATATATTGACCAGGCCATTTCTACAACATTGTACTTTAAATTGTAATGTCAATGAATAAGCACTGTCCATTGATTGTGAAGGAATTTGTACATTAAAAGACTGATTTATATTGCTACTGAATTTCGTGTTGTAGGAAATGGTGCGGTATTAGCAAAATGACCAATAAATTAATTCCGGAATTAACAAGCAGATTTAAAGCAATACCACCAAATATCATGTACACACAAGTACCTCATGATCATGAACAACATACAAGAAACTCATTTCAAGTATCAAACATGACTAGAATGGTATACGCGCCGTCCTTTTAATAGTTTATTTGGACTTTTTTATGGTTTATTTGGAGATGGAAATGCAAGGATGCGCATCAAAAGCAACCAAAAAAAAAACGGCTAAAATACATAGGACAGTATACTAATGTAGGGAGGGCGGCGGCATTACAGTTCCTTCGTTCAGAAAGCAGGTCATGCACGTGAGTCACATGACAGCATTACACAGTCAGGAAGTTCTGGGTAAATGTAAATTAAAGCTCAACATGAACTAATGTAGCACACATACAAACAATAAAATGCTAATTTGTATCCAAACAAAAGAGAGAGATACATGAACACACTACGAAAAGCGATGCAATTTAAATTAGGACCTATCAGAACCAAGAAGCTCAAAGCATGAGCATCTTCCAAATAGCAGGCCTTGCTGTGACGGACGCCCATACAGCTCCCTGCATCGTATCAACAACTGCCATAAAAATGGAGAAGACAAACCACTGTAAACTCCTAAATTGAGAGCATCAAAGAGATTCTTCAATTCGTAGCAACCAAACAGTAATCCTATATTTGGTAGTGTATGCAGCAAACTTTGATTTTAAACTACCAAAGAATGTGTATCATCATCTATAGTAGAAGCTAGCAGTCAACGTCATCCTCCTACCTTCATGGTTGTTGCACTTACTGGCTCATCAGATAAGAGAGACCAAAAACTCAGATGCTTGGCAGTAGAAGTCTCAGCGGCTAAATAGCCTCCTAATTTTGCCTGTAAATACTTTGACAGCGTTCACTGGCATTGGTTGCTGATGAACAGTGGCAGGTTAGCCACCAGATGAGCTGAATAGAAAGAGAGATGCAACACCTAAAATAAAAGTAATCAATTCTCGCATAGCGTCAACCACACATTAGTCATATGATGTGCTTTTACAAAATGGCAGGCCAAACGATGCAAGGAGAAGCATCAGGGGGCTAAATATGCCAGATTACCTACTAGTGAAAATATGCTAACTTGAAGTATTGATGAACATCTCATACTATTATATTTCTTTGGAAAATCCTGCCAACTATATCTCATTTTCAAATATTCTCATACTATTATAATGCTCCTGTATAGATATCTATGATTACATCATAAAAGGTTTTGCAGATGTGAAAATAATTACCTGAAGCAAGAAGTTGAAGTTGTGGGACTTCTACGACAAGCAATTTGGGAAAATCGGTGAGATGGTGGAACCATCAAATAAACAAAGGATAGTTAACACTTCAGGCCAACAAAGTAAACAAAGAATAGTTAGCACTTCGGGAATGAGGCTCTATTTTCTTTTGGGATCATTGTGAGGTATCATAGTGTAATTATATATACATGATGTTTTGTGATGATTGTAGTTGCCGATAGTTCTATCATTATTAGTGTGGTTTGCATCAACTGCACTTGTAGAATGTTTGGGCCGTTTGCGCTTTTTCCTTCTAATGATTGTAGTTGCTGATAGTTCTATGTATGTTCTATCATTGTTATGAAATTGTGTCAAAGCTTTGTATCCAAACAACTCTAAGTTTTCTAAACTATGGTATCTTCACAAATTAGAGTCTTGTCTTAGAACTATGAAAAACTATGTTGCTAAACAGACCCTTTGTCATTTAAAGCAGGTTTTTCTTTAACCTAGTATTTTTAGTTGAGATTACAAAGTTCATAGGTTTCAATATGTCATGTATGTCTCGAATTTGCTACAGATTCATAGATTAGCAAGTACAAATTAGTACTGTTCATGAGAAATTGCATAAAATCTATTGCAAGTATGTGCCGTTCCAGTTCTTGACGTATTGGTATGCCTTCTTCTGACACTCCGTAGTATTTAGATTCGTAGGTGAACGATGTGTCGATACTATTCCTTGATATTTTGGCCTGAAACAGGTTTGAGTTGTGGGACTTCTACATCAAGCAATTTGCGAAAATCGGTGAGATGGTGGAACCATCAAATAAACAAAGGATAGTTAACACTTCAGGCCAACAAAGTAAACAGAGAATAATTAACACTTCGGGAATGAGTCTCTGTTTTCTTTTGGAATCATTGTGAGGTATCATCGTGTAATTATATATACATTATGTTTTCTGATGATTGTAGTTGCTGATAGTTCTATCATTATTAGTGTGGTTTGCATCAACTACAATTGTAGAATGTTTGGGCCGTTTGCGCTTTTTTCTTCAGGATGCAACCTGTGGGTACAAAAGGAGCACATGTGTTTGATGTTCGCTTGTGATTCCAGCGGTTTCTAATGCTTTTGCTCATTTCATGCATGCTTTGTTAGAATATATGGGTCAAGCCCATGTATATTCGAGAATAATTTATAAAAATCTTAAAGGCCCATATATGGAAGGAGATGTGGAAACTCTTAAGTATCACATTTCTAGTTGAGATAGGAAGACATCAATTAAATAGTAGAGTGTGCTTCACTTCACTAGCTCATGTGGAGAGAGAAAGAAAATAACATGCGGGCTCGCTCGCCTCGCCGAGCTCAGGACGGGGCGAGGGCATGACACCTGCGTGAATGCTCTGCCAAAATTGGGTCTAGTTGCTTGTGCAAACGCAACCTCCTTTTACAGTTTATTTCTTTTGCTCTCCAAAAATTCGGAAGCGGTTACACGTGCCACGTTCCACCATCAATCTATCCTATATAAACTGTATACCCTAAGTCCAGGAGCAATACAGAACATATTGCCTCTCCAATTTGTTGCACCGCTACACATAGCCTACTCCGTCTCGCTGCGCCGGCGTGCACTGGTCATCGGGAGAGGTCTCCGAAACCGGCCATCCTTGCGATCCTGCATCGTGAGAGGGCGAATAAGGTTTTTGGGAAGCGCTTGGCGCAACTGCTCGCGATATGCTTTCTCGTCGCCACGACCTACTTCCTCTACATCGTCGTTGCGATCTACTTCAGCTATTACATTGTCACGACGGGGTCGACTACTCCTGGTTTCGGTTCTTTCGAAGAAGATCAGTATGTTCTTATGTCTTTTGTTCTTGGTCTCCTACTGCTTCTGTTTACAAATATTTTTTAGTAGTAGCGCTACATGATATTGCTAGTTAATCTGTTGGTGCTCATGAATTATATGTTGATTAAATTAAACCTGAAAGTGCTGATTTGTCCAACAATTCAAAACCTTATATCAGACATCTTGGTTTAACGATGGCTGACTTTGCCAATGCACTAAGCCAAGATAAATTTACCGGTGTGCACTTTAAGAGATGGCGGGTCAAAGTCACTTTGTGGTTAACAACTATGAACATTTACTGGGTTGTGGCTGACAAATATGATAGAACACTTACTCTTTAATAGGAGAAAGTGTTCAACGATGCCACCGCACTCTTTGTAGGTGTCGTTCTTAGTGTTTTTACTAACTATTTATGTGATGTGTACATACACATGACAGACGCGAAGGAGCTGTGGGATGTATTGAGTAATACATTAGGTGCATCAGACGCAAGCAGTGAACCGTATGTCATGTAGCAGTATCACGACTATAAGATGGTTGATAATCGTTCTGTAGTCAAGCATGCCCATGAAATACAATGCTTTGTAAAGAAACTCGAACTCCTTAAATATGTATTACCCGACAAGTTTGTGATTGGGGGCATCATTACTAATTAATCTTCCTCATGGAGAAATTTTATTTCTGCTCTGAAACATAAGAGACAAGAAATATTTGTTGAGAGTCTTATCGTGTCTTTTGATGTTAAGGAGAGAGCTTGGGCTAAGGATGCACCTGCGAGAAGAGGCGAGGGACAGTTTAGCGCCAATGTGGTACAATAGCAGCATGGCAAAAATAAAAGCAAAACAAAGTCAAACAGACCACAAATTTTAAGAAGAAGATGAACAAGAATGACATGCCTTGCTACGTGTGCAGTGAGACTAGACATTGAGCTAAGAAGTGTCCAAGCCACAATTATTAAGGACAAAGCTCAAAGTCTGTCAACGTGACCATTGACAACACCGGAGATGGATCTCTGGGCACATTAATCTACCTACTGTTCTCTACTGTTCTTTCAGTGAGTCAGTCCACCGATTGATGGATTGAGAGTGGTGCTAATGTGCATGTGTGTGCTGATATTTCAGTGTTATCTTCTTACGAGGTCACCCGAGATTCCTCTGTCCTAATGGGGAAAGGATCACATGATTCTGTTCATGGTGTTAGCACAGTGGATCTGAAGTTAACTTCAGGAAAGATCGTGCAGTTGAAAAACGTGCAGCATGTCCCTTCAATAAATAAGAACATAGTCGGTTGTTTCCTTCTATGTAGAGAGGGGTTCAACATGATTTTTGAGTCCAATAAAGTAGTTGTGTCAAAACATGAAATTTTTGTTGGTAAAGGCTATGAGTGCGAAGGCTTGTTCTGCTTTTCCCTTTTTGATTTCTGCAATAAATTGATGAACCACATTTGTGACAGTTCCAATGGAGGTGAGGTCATTGTTTGGCACTCACGGTTATACTATATAAATTTTGGTTGTATGTCTTGGCTTGCCAGTATGAATTTAATCCTAAATATTTCTACTGTCAAAGGTTTTAAGTATCAAAGTTTTATGCAATCAAAGCAACCTCGTAAACCTCACAAGGCAGCAGAGAAGAGAAATTTGACATCTCTAGAACTTATACATTCAAATATTTGTGAAATGAATGGTGTGTTGACAAAGGGTAGAAAAAGATATTTCATGACTCTGATTGATGATGCTTCTAGATTTTTCTATATATACATGTTGAAAACCAAAGATAAAGCTCTAGATGATTTTAAGACCTTAATTGGAAAGAAAAATCAAAAGACTTAGGTCGGATCGTGGTGGAGAGTATTTCTCTAGTGATTTCGATTTATTTTGTAAGGAACATGGGATTATTCATGACTAGACGCCTCCATATTCGCCCTAATTAAACGGAGTTGCCAAAAGAAAGAACCACACTCTAACTAATTTGGTCAATGACATGTTAGACACTGCAGGATTATCTAAGACATGGTGGGGGAGGCCCTGATGACCGCGTGTCATGCATTGAATAAAGTTTCTTCAAAAAATAAGGAGAAAATTCTATTTAAGAAATGGAAAAGAAGAAAACCATTACTTTCTTACTTACGTACTTGGGGTGCTTGGCTAAAGTCAACGTATCGATAACTAAAAAGCGCAAGCTTGGCCTTAAAACGATGGATTGTATCTTCCTGGGATATGCTCGCCATAGCATTGTCTATAGATTCTTGTTAGTCAAATCTGAGATACCTCACATACTAGTTGGTACAATAATAAAAGTATCGAGATGCAACCTTCTTTAAGAGCATCTTTCCCATGAAGGAGTTATATAACTCATCCAGTTAAACCCTTGAGATAATTTTTGAACCAACCGCTCAAACTAGATATCATAAACAAACATGTGATCAACAAGATCCTGAGGAGGATGACGGTGAGGCTCCGAGGAGTAAAAGACACAGGACAACTAAATCCTACGATGATGAATTCACTATGTACCTTGTGGATGATATTTCCAAAACCATTTTAGAAACTTTTGCATCTCCATATGCAGACTACTGAAAGTAAGCAGTCCGTAGCGAAATAGAATCCATTCTTGCTAATGAGACTTGAGAACTCATAGAACGACCCTATGTTATAAACCTGTGAGGTGTAAGTGGATATTCAAGAAGAAGGTTAGGCCTGATGGTATTATTGAAAAGTATAAGGCTCTGCTTGTGGCTAAGTGTTATACCCAAACAGAAGGTGATGATTTCTTTTATACTTATTCTCATGTCACTAAACTAACCAACATACGAGTTCTACTCTCCTTGGCTACCTCATATGGTCTTTTTGTTTATCAAATAGATGTTAAGACAACTTTCTTTAATAGAGAGTTGGACGAGGAAATTTACATGGAATAGCATCATGGATTTGTAGTAAAAGGTCAAGAATATAAGGTATGTAAGTTGCTAAAATCTTTGTATGGTCTTAAACAATCTCCTAAGCAATAGCATGAAAAGTTTGACAGAGCTTTAACTTCTGCGGGGTTTACCGTAAATGAGGTTGATAAATGTGTATATTATCGTTATGATAAGGGACAGAGAATTATTTTATACCTTTATGTTGATGATATATTATTTTTTGGGACAATTCTTGATGTGATTAACAAGGTTAAGTTTTTCTTGTCTCAAAACTTTGATATGAAAGATCTAGGAGAGGCTGATGTAATCTGGAACATCAAGTTGATCAAAGGTGGTTGATCAAAGATGGGGGTGAGGTTACACTTTCGTAATCTCATTATGTGGAAAAGGTCTTGAGCCGTTTTGACTATATAGATAGTAAGCCCTCTCCAACACCTTATGATCCTAGTGTGATTCTTCAAAAGAATAAAAAAATAGCCAGAGATTAATTGAGATACTCTCATATCATTAGATCTTTCATGTACTTAACTAGCGCCACAAGGCCAGACATCTCATTTGTTATGAGTAAATTGAGCTGGTTTACTTCTAACCCGGGTGATTATCATTAATGTGCACTCGAGCGAATCATGCGCTATTTGTTAGGTACTATGAATTATGGACTGCGCTATACCAAGTACCCACTAGTACTAAAGGGTTATAGTGATTGAAATTAGATATCCAATGCTGATGAGATTAAGACCACAAGTGAATATGCATTCACTCTTAGTGAAGGTATTGTTTCATGGAGGTTTTATAAACATACCATTTTAACGTGGTCAACCATGTAAGCAGAACTCACTATATTAGATAACCCCACTGTTGATGTAGAATGGTTACGAGAACTCCTGATGAATCTTCTGTGGTTGAAAAGCTAATTTCGTCTATCCTTATAAACTGTGATAATCAAACGGTTATTGCCAAAGTAAACGGTTCTAAGGACAACGTGTAGTCCTCAAGACATATCAAAAGATGTTTGAAATCTGTTAGAAAATTGAGAAACTCCAGAGTAATAGCCTTAGATTATATCCAAACAGTTAAGAACTTGGCAGACCCTTACAGAGGGATTATCACGGAATGTGATAAACAATGCATCAAAAGAGCTAGGTATGAGACTCATGTGAGTTATACCATAGTGGTAACCCAATCTATGTGATCGTAGATCCTGTGAATTAGGTTTTGGGAAGAACAAACTATTTGTTAACTGAATGAGAGTATTTTCTAACCCACTCCAGTGAAGATGAAATACTCTCAGAATCTGTAAGGCAGGTTGATCATTGCCTTAATCTGTTCTATTGGTTTTAATTAGAGAAGATGCTATCCTACATAGCATTCTTAAAAGAACACACCTATGTAAGCCTGACCGATGGTCGTAGTCTGAGAAACTTGATTAATCTCTAGTAAGCTCATGAAGAGACCAAAGAGTACGACTTATATGCTCCAACTGAGGGGTAGCTATTGGCAGCAAGTGTCAATAATGACTTTAAGTGAAACTTGTTCGCATAAAACTTGCAAGTCAAGACTTAGTCTATTGTTCAAATTGTGGATGAGTATAGCTTAAAGCTCTAGATGGATGGATGTTCAACCATAATAGGTCTCCATCGAAACATTGTTATATCAAACAATATTTGGAACAGGCAAATCTTAGTGGGAATTTTAAGATCTGTTGGAGGATTGCTATAATATATGAGCCTAGCCCATGTATTTGAGAATAATTCCTAAAAATCTCAAAGACCCATATATGAAAGGGGGTGTAGGAACTCTTTTGTGCCACATTGCTAGTTGAGGTGGGGAGACTTCAACTTAAATGGTGGTGTGCTTCACCCCACTAACTTATGTGGGAAAAAGAAAAAGAAGAACACATGAGCACGCTCCCCTAGCCTCACCAAGCTGGGCTCGGGGCGAGGGCGAGGCGGCACGGGCGCACGATACTTGCATGAATAGTCCACCGAAATCGGGTATAGTTGTTTGCACATACACGACCTCCTTTTACAATTTATTTCTTTTTGCTCTCTAAAAATTCAAAATCGGTTACGATATATGGAGATCATGCGAGTCCAATCGTGGCACGTCTCGTGACATGTTCGACGGTTATTGTATCCTATATAAACCATACGGCCGCTGTCCAGAAGCGACAAAGAACAGAAACTGTAAGGTTTTTGCCTCTCCAATCTGCTATGCTACTACACATAGCCTACTCTATGATCAGGTCGCCGAAACCCACCGTCCTTACGATCCTGCACCGGGAGAAAGCGAATAAGGTTTTTGGAAAGCATTCGGCGCGACGGCTCACGATCAGTTTCCTTGTCATCACGACCTACTTCCTCTACATTGTCGTTGCGATCTGCTTCGACTACTATATCGTCGCAACAGGGTCCACTACGTCTGCTCCTGATTTCAGTTCTTTGGAAGAAGATCACTTTCTGTTCTTTGGAAGAAGATCGATACGTTCTTATGTATTTTTGTTCTCGATGTCTTACTGCTTCTGATGTTTTTTTGTTCTCGATGTCTTACTGAGTATTTTTTAGTACTAGTACTGCATATGACGTTGCTAGTTAATCCATTGGTGCTCATGAATTATATTTTGATTAAATTAAACCTAAAATTGCTGATTTATCCAACATGTCTTGCATAAAAGGCAGATTTTATCAAATTGGCAAATGATGAGATGAGCATCTGGATGACAAACAGATCAATGACCATTGTTGGGAGTGGGAGACGGCTGCGAACCCTGGCAAAATATTTCAAGTAAACTATGCACGTGTAAATAAGAATGCCATTTTTGTAGAGCAATGAGCGCAAGACATATATCGACCAGGTCATTTCTACAATGTTGTACTTTAAACTGTAGTGTCAATGATTAAGTTCTGCCCATTGATTGTGAAGGAATTTGTACATTAAAAGACTGATTTATATTGCTACTGAACTTCGGGCACTCTAATTAGTCATCCCTTCTTTGGGAACAGAATCAATCCAATCAGAATTGCAATTCCAGTCATTGCAATAGTTAAGAGCAGCAGCTTTCGTTGTGAACCACAAGCAGGTCGTACCGGTTGTTCTGTTGGTGCACGCTCTTCTTTTTCCACGGTGGTTATGTCGCTGAAATTTCAATTATCACCAGGTAAGCTTAATCAAAACTACTATTTGCTGAACTATAAAGATCACCTTGTCTGAGCAAGCATCATATATGCAAATGATAGTTTAAGTCACTAGAGCAAATGTATGGGATGAAGGAATCAAACCATGTCAACCTTAAATAAATGGCATGCATCATTTGGAGGTTCTCATGCTTTTACCTTGAAGATTCTGCAGGAACATTTGAGCTTGCATGGAACTGGATTTCATGTCCAATCCATTCCCGGAGTCTGATGTACTTCCTGCAAGGTTGACAATATTCCGTTCTATTTCCACACACATCCTGTATCACATAAGTAATATAATTAGAACAAATACGGAGTATATGTGAATAACTGTGTATTCCCAGGGAAAAAATGAATAACTGTTTAGTTTCCAGAGAACTAGCTTAGGATGAGAATCAAATTTATACCTGATGCTCCAAAAGGTCAACTGCTGGCAGTTCATACTCACAATATTGGCACGCAAGCATCCTTTGTGGGCATTGTATGCCTGCATGAAGATCCCATAGCTCACGATCTATGGCGCCTTTGCAAAGTGAACAATTCACCTGTGCTTGACATGGTTAGTGGTGCTACAACTTAAATTAGTAAAGCAGAGATAATAATAGGGTATGCATCTATTGCCATCTCTTTCCCTTATCCATATTAACTCAGTGGTTGCAGAAAAGAATGTCATTCATTACAAGCATAAAAAGAAACCAATGTAATCGCCAAATATTGTATGTTTTGCTGCCATACTGGTTCTACTTGTTTCTCCAATGCTGCAATTCTATTAGGTTGGAAGAAGCTAAACAGTGACATAAGTTTATGCGCTTACTTTATGTGTTATCTTAAATTGAGCGGCACAACAAACTATGGAAACAACACTGTGACAATGAAAAATTTTGAGAGCCAAAACAATATATTCTAGATGCAATTGAAATTTCAAAACATACCGGAGCATGGTTTTCATCATAGTGTTCATCCATATGCTTCCTTGGAATCATATCTCCACAAAGTGCGCATTTTTGCAGGTGGCGAGCACAGTGTGCAGAATGCAATGCAATGTTCGAAGATGGAATTTCTCGTTGACTGGAAAAATTGCAGAGAACTATAGTTAATAATTAACATCCAGAAAATATGTTCACAAACACTAAGCTAATCATACTACTACAAACATAAGTATGAATTAGATAAATACTTGACAAGGCAACGTACATGTGACTGATTGTTACAGAATTAGAAGAAGGCCTTGCAAAAAAGCAATGCTACTATCAGAAACTAGCATGTTCGGAGTGGCTGAGCTGAATGAATAACTTGGCTGAGCTGAATGTTAAGCTGGACTTCAAGAGTTTCTTAAATCTACTTCTTGAAGTTGGTCCTTTTTGTTTATGTTATTTTTAAGAGCTTTTAGAGGTGGCTTCATGATTAAAAAAAAATCTGAACTAGAAAAGTTTATAGGTTTAGCTTTTTAATTCAGCTAGGCTTAAGCTTTGAGCTTAAGCCAAGCCACTCTATGTTGGGTTTTATGCCTAATAGCAATCAGGAAAACATACGATGTGCACTCAGTTTTAATAGGCCACGTATGACATGGGCTTTATGGGCCGCGTAGGGCGTGAGCCATGGACCTTTTTAGGTCTCTAGCGTAGGGACCCACTATGAGGCTATATAAAGGGAGGCGGTGCGGGCTAGATAGACAAATCAGCTTTTAGATTTTCCTCCTCCACCAAACCCTAGCCGTCATCTCCCAGGTCGCACGTGCCGACGCTAGCACGCCGCGTGCTGACGGATTCCTCTCCCCGTATATGTGGACTATGTAGAGGCGCTGCAATTGTGGCACTGATGAGGGCAATCACGAGGAGAAGACGTGATTGGCTGCCACCGTACGACTACGCGTAGATCGTTGAACCGGCTTCATCAACTTTTCTTCCGCTACACTACGCGTCAAATAGTAACGATCTATGATCAATTGCTTGTAGGTTGTCCTGAGTTTTCATGGTAGAATTTAATTACGTGCTAGCATAGTATACCCACGTTTCCCTTCACTCTGAACAAAGAAATTATGTATCAATATAACATGTAGCAATCCACAATCCTAATCCTATCTTACTTGTTCTCCTCAAGCCACAGCAAACAACGAAATATCTGTGCTAACAGTGGCTTGTTTTTATCTTTATAACGACCCAGCATGAGCTTTTCGCATTACTACATCAAGAAAAAGATCCTAGATGAGCTCCTTATGCTAATATAAACTCCAATTAACTCGTAAGGCTTTTATGCAAGTATATACTAGGAGGTGAGAGCTCACATTAGTAAAGAAGTCGCCAGACCAACTTAAATGCCACATTGGCTGTAAGAAGGTTTCACACTATCCTAAGTAACTGTAACTATCATATACCTCTGTTATCTTGATGTATGATTTCGACCTAACACACCCCAGCCCCAACAGTAAAAGGGTTAGTTTTCTTTTATGTTCCATGTCACAGCAATGCGCAAAGAACAATGCTTTGATCTCCCAGCATCGGCTGCTTTGAAATTGAATTCATATGGAAGAAGTCTATCCGATCCCTCCACGCCAAGCACCCAGCAAGAAACGCGTGCGCATCCAGTAGCGACCTAGAGATCGAACCAACAAACGCACACATCCAATGTTGCAAATATGCCACTCTCAACAATGGGCCTCGCCATTTTGTCACTCTAGCTCACTGTCATAGACACAGATGGTCCCATATGTCAATGAGAGAGGAGTGATAAAATAGCAAAGCCACTTCTAGAGGGGAATTTTCCCCCAGGCCACCGAATCGGTGTGCCTCACCACAACAGCCACTAAATTGAGGCGCTTGTACGCAGCAGCCACTGGCGACCGCAATTTCTCACCTGCTTGCCACTTTGGCCCTTTCCGGTCCCCTTCCACGGTCTGGCCCACGCGAGCAGACCATTTTACCCCTGTTCACAACATAGAAAACATATGGTCACATAATATGAGTCATTTTCTTGTATAATTCTTGCCATAGGAACCAAAATTGGTATTTTGAACTCTAAATAGGTCTAAATGGAAAAGAAAAATAGTAAAAAAATGCGTAGATTTTGCTCGGAATTCCTATGATTCGAGAATGCATCGGGTTTTTTAAAAATTCTGCTTTTTTTAAAAAACCCAAACGTAATTTTGTTTTCAAACAAAATGTCTCCACCTCGCGTAGATTTTCAAACGTAATTATAGCAAGAATTATACAAGAAAATGAGTTCTATTATGTGACCATATGTTTCCTATGTTGTGAACATGGGCAAAATGGTGTGCTCGCGTGGGCCAGACCGTGGAAGGGGACAGGAACAGGCCAAAGTGGCGAGCAGGTGAGAAATTGGGGTCGCCGGTGGCTGCTGCGTACAAGCTTCTCAATTTAGTGGCTTTTGTGGTGAGGCACCCCAATTCGGTGGCCTGGAGGAAAAATTCCCCTTCTGGAGGGTGGCAAAAAAGCAATTTTTTCCACATCCAGTAGCTACATAGCGATCGAACCAACAAACAAAGAAGGGTACGGAGTATGATGGTGCGGGGGATGACCGGAAGGTTACCAGTGCGCGCAGGTGGAGGCGGTGACGGCGGGATCCGCGGAGTCGGCGGCCGCCATCGCCATGGCTCGTGAGTCGATACGGCGGGTCACTCGCCGGGATCCGAGTCGAGCCCGATCGAAACCGCGCGCCGAATCGTCGGGAGGGGCTTCGACGGCGAAGGAGACGAGCAGAGGAAGAGGAGAGTTTGTTGTAGCCTTGTAGGTAGGGGAAGGGGGCAAAGGGGAGCGAGGTTTCAGAACGAAAGGGAAGAGATCGCTGTCCGAGAAGAATAGGAACAGAAGAGGAGTCCGAGTCGAGACTGCAGAGGCGTTCGTCGAGTGTGACGTGGCAGGAGGCAGCGCGTGCGGCGCCCGGGGCCAGCTGTCCGTCCCTAATGAATGCTCGTTTAATGGGCCCGTACCGGGGCCCAGCAATGTTGGTTCGACTTGACGTTGGGCTAAGGGCCCACCGCCCACCGGCCCAGTACCTGGAAAGAAATCCCCATATCCTAATTCATAAGTCGGTCGTTCCAGTTGGGCTCGAAGTAGGCATGCTTCAGTGGGCTCGGTCTTGGCCCGTTCATTCCCTCTTCGTCTTTTTCCTTTCTTTATTTTCTTTCTCACTCACTCTCCATTTGCAGGTACAGTACAGCCAGCTCTACAGTGCTGTACATTCTCTTCTACACCTCTATCAAGCTTCAAACTATCGATGCTTGATTCTCGATTTTCGATAACTAGTATGAGTTAAAGTGCATAGCCTGCATCCAGTTTTTTTCTTAAATTATTTGATTATCTTTTTAACGTTTTTAATTTTTTATGCTGTTTCTCAATAATCTCAAAATCAGAATAAACATTCCCAAATACCAGTTTCAGGTATTCAAAACCACTGTTTAAAATGGACAAAGTTCAGTTTATCAGATAATTTCAACGCTGCATCAGGAAGCATGTGTGATGCTAGAATGCATTTATATAAAAAAAAAAAAATTCTAATCCCTTTTTCCTTCCTTGAATCTTTTAGTTTTAGTTAGTCCGTGAAAAATTTTATACTATTAATTTCTTCTTATCTATAATGGATTACCTAGGCCAATACATGAGATTCTTGTGCTATTTGGGGGAATTTGTTCTTTTACTAGGAGTATAGGAATAGTATTAGGGTTTACCAACCTAATTTATTCTACCTTTTTGCTAGGGTTAGTTCTTGTTTGTATATCTTTATTCTATATTTTATTAAACTTCTACTTTATATCTGTGGCACAACTTCTTGAAAGAAAAGAATGCGTCAGTAGCACAGTAAAGAGAAAAGGTAAAAGTAAGCTGATCGTTCTCCTCTCTGCGATGATGGTAAGAATCGCCCACGCCTTCTGCACAAACCGAGAGAAATGGAACCCCGCAGATGCTAAAAACTATCTTCGATGGCAAGTCTCAGGCCAGTGTGCGTGCACCACAAGTGATGACTTGCGGTCTCGATGTGACGACGTCGATGTGGATGTGCAGCTTCAGAATGTGGAATTCCGTCTGATCTGTCTGACCAGTATCGCACTGCAAGCACCATACCGGGGACGGTAAACGCGCACGCGTAAGCCATAACCTTTCTTTCTTTCTTTTTTTCGTGTCTTGCGTGCGTCGCAGAACCAACGAGGAATGCAACGAATACGATCGCCACTTGCGACTTCTTTAAGTTCGTATCATCCGATGGTGAGATTCCACTGAACATTGCCACTACCTTAGCACTTAGCAGTGTAGCCTGATTGGTGCTCATACTAATGACTACTACACTAGGAGTAGGAGCTATCGAGCTATGATATATCCCATCTCTTCTCTTCTTTTCCCAGTGTTTTTAGGTATGCCTGCAGTTAGGGCTGTTCATGCGTGGGTCTTCCTGAGTGAAGATTGGTTGGTTGGGTTCGTGTGTCGCAGCTATACAACCGGGTCTTGTTTCGGTTTGGGTGGTCAAGTGAGATGTTGCTGGACGGGTGGGTTGGGCTGGGCTGGGTGGTTTAATCGGGTCAGGGAAGATGCAACAGCGGTGAACCTGGCGAGCGAGGAATCAACGATGAGCCCCCTCGGTGAATCAAACTATAGGGGTGTTCTTTTGGGCTTATGAGCTCTGCCTTATCTGTCTTATCTTGAACTTCGAGAATTTTTCGAGATGGCCTCGAGAGTCGAATGGCCTTGAAATTTAGGATTTAGGAAGCTTTTAGACTCGTCTACGATATAAAAATAAAATAGATTCAAAAAGTAATAAAAAAAGTCAGATGAGTCAATATTAGTCAGATAAGTCATGAAAATTTCGTGACTTATCTGACTAATATTGACTCATCTGACTTTTTTTTATTACTTTTGAATCCGTTTTATTTTTATCTCGTAGGCGAGTCTAAAAGCTCCCTAAATCCTAAATTTCAAGGCCATCCGACTCTCGAACACGGCCTTAGGCCCTGTTCTTTTGGGCTTATCTAATCTGACTTATCTGTCTCATCTCCAACTTCAAGAAACAAAACGATTCTTGGGACCGACGGGTTCCTGGGTTGCAACCCAACCCACCCAATTGATTGTGACAAACAAAACGGTTCATCTACTAATCTCAACCCAGCCCGATTATGATTTTCTTACATGGGTTAGGTGGGTCGGTTCGAGTGGGCTGGATGGTTTAATAACCCATGGTCTACTAACCTAAGACCATCTCCAACCATTTTTCCTTCATTTCATTTCCTTCCCCATTCCCTTCCCAATCCATATTCCCTTTATTTTCCACCATCTCCAACAGTTTCACTTCGAAGGGAATGGTATAGGAAAAGGAGAGAGAATCCCTTCGGAGGATTGAGAGAGAAATCCTTCGCGAAGGATTCTTTGAAGGAATCCATTAAATATTGAAGGAACGGAAATCTCTTCGTGAAGGAAACGGGAGCCGCGACGAGAGACGGTTGGAGATGGTCTAATGCCTGTGACATGTGAGGAAGATGGAGGAGGTAGAAGATGAGGAGGAAATCGGCTGGTTTGGGAAATATGGGTTGAGGGCACGGCGAAAGGTTATGCTGGTGTCTATAATAATATTTTTATAGTTTCTGAAGTTTTATAATGATCAATTTATTAGTACCGACTTCGTGACAGCAATTCTCACATTTCCGAACTTTGTTGGTGACCTATGAGTAAAGAAAAATCGAAGAACATATTGACTGATGAATGTATGTGCCATAGTACTGTTGCGTTGGCAGTGCTTGTCCAGGCCTGATTGGTAGAGAGAGCTTTATGGCCACTAATTAGCGAGCTTTATGAATGCTTAACAAAAGCTGAGTAGTATGTTTCAACCAACTGATCAAGCCAGATACGTACAGGCTGGAAAACGAGGTAGGAAGAACGGATACATCTCCCCTGCCAAGATTGCTCTCATCTTTTCATGCGTTTCAGGTGGATCTCCTCGTGTAAGTTGTAACAGCAGTTAGCTAGCAAGCGGTTCAAAGCTCTTGCTCTGCAAGAACCAGGCAGATATCACCACAGAAATGCAGATTTGCACGCACAATTGTGTTTGTATATTCACTGTAATTTACTTCTTTTATTGAGTATATATGCACATCAAGTTCAGGCTGTGAATTGTAAACCACCATCCATAACAATTACATCGGCACAAAATCTAATGCAAAGAATCGTCAGGTCAAGTCAGTGTGAGTAACAAGAACAGGAAGGGGAAAATGAGAATTTTTTTTTTGTAAAGCTATGGCATATAGGAGCGGTTGGTTAGGCAAACCGGTCGGAGTGATCACTGCGTTGCTCTTGGCCGGCGCCGCGTCCTGCCGGCGACGATGTACTGGTGAGCTCTGACAAGCTCCTCCCTGAACCGTGCGAGGTCGAGACGCACGTTCTGGCGGTCCAGGTACACCTTCTTGGTCACGTCCCAGCCGCGCTGCCCGACGCTGGCGGGGTCGGTGAGCACGGGGTCGCCGGTGGGGTACTCGTGGGAGAGGGAGCTCTCCTCGGGGAGGATCTTGTAGCCGACGTACCGGAGGCCGAGCCTCGCCGCGGGCTCGCCGTAGTAGGCGCCGGCCGCCCAGTCCGTGCCGAGGGGCACCACCTGTATGAACACCTTGCCGGGACGCATGAAGAGGAAGTGGGTCATGGCCGCGCCGTGCACGCCCACCATGGCGTCGCTGGCGTTGAGCTCTCGGTATATCTTGCACAGCTCGGTGGTGCGCTCCGGCCGGATCACGCGCACGTCGAAGCCGACGTCGGTGGCGAGCGCGACCACGTCCGCCTCGTTCTCGATCACGCGGGACCCGGTCCGTGACACTATCACCAGCCTCGGCTTGTCCGAATAGGTCTGCTTCGGAGGCGCGAGCGGCACGGGGATGGTGGTGGACCTGGCGGCGGCTCGGCGCCTGCGAGCGGCGCGACGTTCGAGGCGCTCCAGGTATTGGACGCGGCTGCGGTAGGCGTCGTCGAGGAGCCTGCGGAAGTCGCGGATGCTCTTGCTCTCCGGCGTCTGCGCGGGGTCCACGGTGAGCTCGCCGTGGATGCGGAGGCCGGCGATCACCTCGGGGAAGCAGTGCACGCGGCGGTCGGCGGTGAAGTCGATGGGCGGGAAGGCCGAGAGGCGGGAGACGACGTCACCGTACTTGGTGATCCACCAGTCATGGTACTCGAGGATGACGAACACCACGCGGCGCCGGAAGTGTCCGGCCGTCACGAACAGCGGCAGGATGCCGTCGTTGAACTCGTGGTACACGTTGCCCGTGTACCCGCCCGTGGAGAACAGCACCGCCGGCACGTCGTGCCTCACGTCGCAGCGCGCGGCGTCGACGGGGGACACGCGCCGCAGCCGCACCTCGTCGATGGTCGCCATGACGTTCGCCTCCCACTTGCGCGTGTACGGCCGTATCCTCTCCTCCTTCTCCTTCCCCGTCGAGTTCCCGGACACGAGCTGGAACGACGCGCTCGCCGAGTGCATGCGCAGGTCGCCGCGCGCGTAGCAGATGTCCGCGCGCGCCGACGTGCGGTCGCAGCAGAAGCTGCCGTTGCCCACCCCGGAGCACGCCGACGTCATGCTACGCTGCAGGGCCGCCGCCGCCCCGCCCGCGTCGGTGTGCACGAAAGAGAAGAACGAGACCGGCGCCACGAGGAGCGTGGCGACGGAGAGGAAGGAGAGCAGGAGCAAGCCGAAGAAGCGGCGCATGCTGAGCGTCCTGGACTGCACCGGCTTGCCGTTCTTGCCGCCGCCGCCGCAGTCGTGGTAGTAGTACATGACGCGGCGGCCGGCGCCCTTGGGCGGCGAGACCTTGCATGCTAGCTCCTGCTCCGGCTCTCCCTTTCTGAACTGTAGGATGTAGATTCTGTGTTGCTGCACCATGTTTGGTGCAGACTGCAGTGACTCTCTCTCTAGAGAAGGAGAGGAGAGAAGGTTTTGGGGTTTTGGATTGTGATAAGAGGGAGGAGAGAACCGGAGAACTATAAATGGCTCTGATGAAGTGTATAAAAAACTAGTGGCGGTTAGAGGTTGAGCTATATGCTACAGCAACACATCCACACTGATGATGGACATCTTTGAGGAATACATGGGTCTTTTGTTGAAGAAACGTCTAAATTATGTAATATATGTAATATATTCACACCGATGTGTCCATATGATTTGTTGCATAGTTTAAGCCTTTAGCCAAAATCATAAATCAAACATTATCTTCATAGCCTCCTTAAAAATTAATGCAAGTCTGAATTTACACCACCTTCCTATTGAAATGGATTGGTGCCCCTTATTAGAACCAAAGGAGCTAAGGAATTAGCATAATTTGTTGTAGAATGCACAAATATTCTTTAGCATAATTTGTTACAAAATGCACAAATATTTGTGCTTTTCTTGTGTTAGACTACCCAATTTCAAACTATTTGCATACATGACAAACTTAAATATATGACAAAGTATGTTGATGATCGGCCAAATTAATATCACAATTAATTCGGCCATCGTTTTGTTATTATTGTGTTGTGCAGTACCATAAAATGCATAATCTTCTTACTTATCTTGTGTCAGACTCATTAGTTTCAAACAATTCGTATATATGACAAAGTAGAGATGTTGTGCGTTGACCGCCTCATTAGATATCGTAGTGAAGTCCGTATACCCCTTATATTAGTACTATCTATTATATAGCTGTAAGATTTTAGTTGCAGTCATAAATCAATCCATATATTTCGTTTTCACGAAATTAAAACTACCCAAATTTACACCCACAGCCTTCTGGCATACAACACCATAGTGAAATCAGCATATCTTTTGTGTTAGCGCTGGTGTTGTGTTTTATATAAGTGCATAAGTTAGCTTGTCTATATTGCATTTGACTTCTCGGTTTCAAACAACTCACAACATTAGGGATTTGATGGTTGACACAATATTGTAGTAAATTTGGTCTATTCCTTGGGCTAGCTATCCATAAATCCTGTCACTTCTCTTGTATTGAATAAACCGTGTAGAGTCATACACAAATAAAATAATGTTAGGGATGACGCTTGACCCGATATGGTAGTGAAGTTGACATATCCCTCATGTTAGCTATGCATAAATCTTGCGAGTTCAATTTCAAACTACTCACGTATACAACTAAAACATTATAGATGACGCGGGCTGATTAAATATGGTAGCCAGTGAAGTCAATCCATCTCTTATGTTGCCTATGCATAAATCTTATAGTTTGTCCTGCATACGACTGTTCAATTTCAAACAGCTTGGGTATACCTATTAAGTCGTTAGGGACACCGTCTGTTGACCAGGTAAGTTAGGAAAGCCGCTCTCTCCCTTTGCTACCACCGTGCATTGGTAATTGCATTGCACTTGCACGTACTGTGTCGTGTGGATGTAGCCTTTGCTTGGGAGATTGGGCGAGTGAGTTGGCAAATGCTAGGCTGGAGGGTGGCTTGGGCATCGGGGTCGGGTCCTTGGGGAATTTATTGTTCTGAGGGGGTTCCAAGCCATCTCAGCTCGATTTGACCAAGCCACCCACCAGTTGCATGTTCTCAATGGCAATACCATGAGGCCAAAAAAAAAAACTTTGGTCGATTCAAAAACAAGAAAGATATAGATATAGTATATGCATTGGGTGCATAATTCCAGGTCATAATGGAAGCTGTACAGTAGTGATCAAGAGGGTGGATCCTAAGTAGCATCGCTATAAATATAAGCGCACTGTACTTGCACAACAAGATGCTTGAAGAACGGACTTAAACACCATTAAGCAATCTTTTTTTTTTGAGAAAACATTAAGCAATCTTGATTCACCTGCTCGAGATGAACTCGAGAAATGGAGGATTAGCATTCAGATAAGCTGAAACCTGAAACTCACAGGCTCAGCTGGTACCAAACTCTACTAGTACAGCCACCCCAAATGGACTAATCCCAATCAAGTACTCCGTATCATACTATACACGGTGTTGCACCTAACTCTGTTCATAAATGAAATAATTAATGATTTGCCACCTTAAAAAATAGACGTTTGAGGAGTGACAAAGCGATCTTGAAGCACCATGACATGTGGATTCAAATCGAAGGTGCTCGCGAAAGGCGGCCAATCTTTTTGCCCAGCGTCTGGCTCGATCGTTAAGTGTCCTCTAATGTGAGCTTTTGGAGAAAGAAAGCATCAAGCAGACAAGTACGCTTTCCGTGAGCTAACTTTCTGATGCTGGCTAATGATGTATGCTTCGAAGCTGACAAATGAAGTAGAGCCCCGTGCCGCTTTTGTATATCTGTTAGATCCAACTAATTAAGCTTCGGCCGAATCTCGTGATCTCTCACAAAACGACGGCCAATGCTAACTGTTGGCCAGTGTTTAGCGTAAAAGAATGGATGCTTAAATAGTGTCCAAAAACTTGGTTGCTCATGCGGCTGTATGCTAGCTGTTTTAGGCTGCATTTTAAAACGGTGGAATTTTATATTTTAGAAAGAAAAAAAGAGCAATATTTTGACCCTAATCCTACATCCAAAATGTAGCCTTCCTATGAACTGTCATCGCATTAGTGGAGATGCGTATTCTCTGGGGAAAAAAAACAGTAAAAATGTATGCAAAGATGGAAAGAAACAACTTTTTGAAAAATGAAGCTCATGTGATGTCAGAGCGAGGACTAGCAAGCCAATCCCCTGATTAGTTTAACATTAGGAGTGGTTGAAACTTGAAATGCAGGGTTTGGTGCTTACTAGCATATAAACACACACAAACAAAAAAAAATAATTTCCTCTCCTTTATGTCACCTAAAGCGAACGATCAGTCGTTAATCAATGTGGTTATCAAAGACCGGGGTTAGTTAGCGTCATAGGATCGGTTGGTTCATGGTTACTTTGGTTAGGCCACCAAGCGGACAAGAAAGAGACGCAGCTACCTCTCCCGCTAGCTGGATGCTTGCTGCACTGCACTCATGATTCGCAAAAACATGGGAAAAATTGATAAAAAGCCACGAAAATCGATCGGCCAATCGGTTTCAAATATTTATTGTACGGTTTTCTCGGTTTGTCGAGTGGTTTCTGTGAAAACTATAGCTAGGTTTACGGTTTTGAAGAGTCAAACATGAAGTTACATATTGATTGCACTACATCACTTTAGGATTTAAAGAGAAGTCTGTTAGTTGCTCCTTCAAGAGTTGCCTAGTGCATTGATCTCGTCGTCATGACGCTGATTATTGTGGTGTTTCAAGCCTCTCTAGGATATGGTAGAAGGTATGAGGCCTAGCATTCCAAGCCTATTTCGACTTCTTCCCCGAGCGTGGCGGAGGAGAAAGCAACGATTGTTTTAGCAGTTAGGTTTTAGAGGAGTTGCGTTTATATTCTCTATTAAACAAAGACTTCTATGCAAAAATGAGATATATTTCACCTGAATTAATGGATTTCCCTTTGAAAGAAACGCCCAAGTTCAAGGCGCAAGCGTGCAGCTGTGCTGTGCATGGGCGCCCATGACGGATACAAGAGAAGCTCGTAGTGAAGAAGAAAGACGAAGACGATGACTAGCCAGAAGAGCCCAAGATCATCGCATCGATCCGACGGCGACGTCGAGCCCGTTAGTTGGCGTGTCACTGCGCCGCTTGCGTGCGCAGACCGCCGCCGATGCCGTCGCCTTTTACATGGACGGTCTAGAAAAATTCAGCAAAAAATAAATAAATAATACAGCCGGTAAAATAGCTCGTCCTGTGACCTTGTACACGTCTCGGTAGCCGTGGTCACACTGCGAAAGCAATATTTCTGCCTTTTTATTTTTTTGACAAGATGACAAGCCGCGTGAATTATTTGTGACCGGGTCGGCATGGACGGTCGTCGCAGGCGTCTGGGTCGGATCGGCGTGCACGATTTACGTATGGGCCCACGTGTCAACGTCTGTGTACGTATGATCGTTTTCACGCGATCATGCACCAATATTTTTCCCTCTCTTTTTCGATCGCTTTTCTTCGTGATTACTATTTCTTGTTCAAGTTTCGATCGTCGTCATCGCCGTTGCTGGCACCTGGTTGCTTCTCGAAGGGAGCGAGAAGAAAATGGGAGTGATTAGAAGAATCCGTGTAGCTTGTGTGCCACTGGATAAGGGGAGTGTTCCGATGCTTCGCTGGCTCTGCGCCTTCGCTCGTGCTTGCAGCTCGACTCGAGCGCCACCTCACCAACTCATCTTCGTCGTCTTTTTATTTTTATTTTTCATTTTCATTTTCTTTCTGCGAGTGATGTACATTATAGCCACTCTCGCACGTATGTACTGTACCTAGGAACGGGGAATTTCAGTGAAAAATTAAATGGCGAAACATACCTGGTAGGATAAATCATGAGTCACTCGTGTACCCTCCACCGGTGGATAAATCCTATAGAGCCTGTTTGGATTGAGATATTATTTTAGGGGTGAATGGTATTTAGTTATATTTGTACTAAATATTATCGACTCCTAAAAAAACCCAATCCAAACATCCCTAGAGCATGCATGTTTTGCCTCACAGTTTACCTTTAAGGCTTATGGTAACTTTTGCGGGGCTTAGAGCAACTTTCACAGTGCTTAAAGGCGGCAACAGGGTATTCCCACCGACTCAAGAGTGCTAGACATGTAAAGAAGAACTCAAATAATATTCACGACCTCTTGGGCCTTGGCAAAAAAAATAACATGAAAAGGTATGCACCTGTTTCATGGTTGAAATCAAACGGACGAGAAAAGTAGCACGACTGATTCAGCACCGTCACGATTGTGACCATCAGATATTCGTTTAGATGGTTCAGATTGTGGATTTTTATATGGATAGTTCTCATTGCAAGCTTCTTAAGGCTAGTGGCGGATCGTTTTAACACTAATGGAGAGGGGGGCATGATACATAAACTGGGTAGAATTACTATCGCATATCAATAGTTCAATAGTTCACAAAGTTTTCTTTGGCAGCAAGATGGTGACAGTTTGACGAAAGCAGGGCTTGTCAGTTGAAAGTGAGTTTGTAGACCCAGGAAGTTGGGTGGATTTGGCATCAAAGATTTGAATAACTTTGGAAGGGCGCTTAGATTGCGTTGGCTCTGGATGCAGTGGGGCCAACCAGGCAGAATTTGGGCAGGGACAGAGGTACCTTGCGACAGAATGGATGAGTGCTTTTTCAGAGCTAGTGTCACCATCTCCGTTGAAGATGGAGATAAGACATATTTCTGGTTTGATAGATGGTTGCATGGAGCCGTAGCGCCTGCTGACCTTGCTCCCCTTATCCTAGCAAGGTCTACCGTGAAAAAGATTTCTGTTAGAGAGGCCATGAACAATGGGAATTGGCTTAGGGGCCTCTAGCACCTAACCACGACGGAGGAGCTACTCCAGTTTGTCACTTTGTGGCTGCGTCTACAGCAGTTGACCCTGTTGGTAGGCGTGCCAGACACCTACTCTTGGAGATGGACTTCCAACGGCTCTTACTCCTCAAGGTCAGCTTACGATGCTCTCTTCTGTGGAACCACGGTGGATGCTTTTTCAAACTGTGTTTGGAAAGCTAGCGCAGAACCGAGATGCAAATTCTTCATGTGGTTAGCCTTGCAGAATAAAATTCTTACAGTTCAGAATCTCCAGAAGCGAGGTTGGCCAAACTCGGTCCTCTGTCCCCTGTGCGGCTCACATCTGGAGACCACGGAGCATTTGTTAGTCGACTGTGCTTTCTCAAGGAAGGTGTGGGAACACGTCCTGCCCCATTCTGCCTCCTCGCTACTTCACAGTCAGGGGTGCTTTAAGGATAGGTGGCTCTCTACTAGAAAGAGCTTACCCAAAGTGGATAGGGTAGGCTTTGATGGGACTGTTACCTACACCTGCTGGAACATTTGGAAGGAGAGGAACAGACGCATCTTCCAATTAACCTATAGCCCCTACCTCAGAATTGTAGATCTTATTAATGCTGACATCCTCTCCCGAGCGCTTGCTTTTGGTGCTCGTTACATTGGCCTTGCGTCTTAGCCACTAGTCTTGTTGCCCCTCCCGCTGGGTTGCTGCCAGCTCTTGGAGGGCGTAGTGTTGTCTTGTTTTTCCTTAGTTCTTTGTATTAGCTGCAGTTTGTAAGTTCTTTCCTTACTCTTTAATGAATCAGCAGAGCTCCTGCTTTTGGTTCAAAAAAAAAATAGTTCACAAAGAAATTCGAAGAGGGGAGGGGGCATATTGGCCAGCATGAAGCTTCAACTTTTCTTACCTAGATGCTCTCAACAGATTATTTGTTTAAATTATGTTATTATCTTTTTACGTTTTGACGTCGTTTCTCAAAAATCTCGAGTACCAATTTTGGCTTTTCGAAGCCACCGTTCAAAACTGTCAAAATTCAGTTTACCAGGTAATTAGATAATTTCATCTTCATCATCCAAGATTATCTGGACATAGGAAAGAACCCATGCCAGTACACTTCTCTTTCCATCGGTGACAGGTACATACATAGTTCGGAGAGGAAAACCCTTTGGCAAGCTAGGTCACATATGCTTGGCTTTGTCTAGTGACTAGGCAAGGCTAAGCAGCTCCAAACCTTTCCTGGTCAGGTCTATTCCTCCACAGCACACGCAATTAACAAACTAGGCGCCCTTGCTTCCCCACTTCCGAGCTCTGACTGAACAAACATGCCTTGAACAGGTCCAGGCACTGTGGTTAGAGTTAATGCGCGAAGGCTACATCAAACTAATCGTGGTTAGGAGCTAGCCGGCGCCTGTGAGGAGTCATCCTCGGTGCGAGAATGACATGGCATCAACTGCGCAGCCGGGGATGGAGGAGACGATCGGATGGGAGGATCAGGCCGGTAGTGGCGCCTGATAACGACGCGGTGTCACGCGCGCCCGCGGCGAGCGCGCGAGTTGTCGAGAGTCGGATCGGCGCGGCAACAAAGCCAGTGGTCGCGTCGTCGTGATGGATGATGATACAGGGACGGGCGCCACTCGTTTTTCCAAATCGACTCAAACGCCCCAGTGACAAGGGCGGCCGTGCATTACCACTTAGCCAAGGCTTCCAACACAATCGTTTAATTAATTGAAGCCGAAATGAAATGGCCGGTTGCCCGTGCTTTGCAAGAAAGGCGGGATTAGGGTTTTTTTTTTATATATTTTGGTTAGGAAGGTTCAGGATAAATACATTTTTTTACGACTTAATTTATTGTGCCTTGTTCATTTAATCCCTAACCTAGAAAATCAAGTTTTCTTCCCTGTAAAAAAATTTCAGTTCTTGGTTTTTCAAGTCGGGGAGTTACACGGACCTAGTGAAATAGTTCAACGTGCAGACATTTTTTTATTGAAATATCTGGTATTTCCTGGCGCTGTTTTAGAAGGAGAGGCTGTTCGAACAATATCATTGCTCGCCATCTTTCTAAACGTAGAGATTGTGCTAATTTTATTGGTGAGACTTCACGATGATTAAACTATCCTTGTGAGGGCCGGTTTTGTTTAACATAATTGCTAATTCTTAGGCAACAGGAATTTTCTTAACTATCAGTCAATCTAAAATTTCACTCTAGTAAGACTAGAATTGTACAGCTTATAAAGATGCCATTTTAGTATTAAAATTGATACTTATCAATCATCAGTTTTATTCGTTGATTTCTATGTTTTGTTGATACATAAATCTATCGAATACATGTGATTGCATACTTTTCTTTTTCCATGTTTCAAGCTATCATGTTTATTTCAGTCAATCTAAAATTATACACTAGTAAAACTAAATTTGTACTTATTTATAATATACAATTTTAGTATAGTTATAGTGCAATTTTATTAATAATCGACTGACACTTATTTTATTATCAGACAGCTTGCTCTAGACGCTCCCTGTTTTTTTTGAACTTAAGGCAAGAGACGCTCCCTGTTTAAAGCTTTTGCAATTCTACAAATCAAACATTCCTGATAGAAAAATTTTCCTCTGAATTACTTTTCTTTATATCAATGAAGCCTGTAGTAATATTGTGGAGTGCTAGGTCTACTCGTCAGCGAGATATCGATCACGGTTAAATTATCCATCAAGGCCAGTTTTGTTTAAAGTTCTCACGCATATATAACAGTGCGGTGGTGCTAGGATACTTTGAACTACTATTGCTATATTGGTAGGCTGCTTGGCCGGCATGTCTTGACCGGTGTAAGTACTTGCCAGTGTTGCCACTCGTGACACGCTCGGTTGCCTTGCACCTCGGCTAACCGGTTGGAAGCATGCGTAGACCAGCACCGGCGCTTCAGCGTGGAGCCAAAAATGCTAGCAAAATAGCCAATAGCATGGTGATAACAATGAGTATTCGATTCTCGTTTAGTGTCTAGATACTCCTACGTATCAAAGCTGTCAAATATAAATGGTTTTTGTTTTCTTTTTTTCTTTGTTGCCAATCAAATAGCAATAACTGGGCGTGTATGATTGGATTCAGCTCCATCATCTCTCTCTCTCCTTTTCTTTTGGATGTGTGATCATACAAGCCTTTTTGTCCTTTGCCTTTCTGGATATCCCTTCGGCTTTGGACATGACCTCTTATCCACTGACCAATGGACACTTTACTTCATGCATGTATGGGATGCAATTTCCTTAGGTGTATTAATTATGAGGGTGAGTACACAATTCAGACTTCAGGTTACAAAGGAATTTCAAGATTTATTAGGATGGGTTTTCCAAGTTGGAGACTACAATTGAGAGAGACTCCACTTATGAGTTATGATTCTCTCACTAGTCATCGGCATCGAGAATTGAGTTCAGTACCATCATATCTGAATCATGCATAGCATTGGCCTTACTTGAGAAAATGCAAACTGTTTGCTTAGACGCAGCATAAAGCAAGAAGCGACTTTTAACACTGCAAGCTAGCTAGAATGGCACTTTTTACTTGGTTTCTGAGGAAACTGAAAACAGGAGGCCTATCCATCTGCTTGAGAGGCCACAGACAAACAATAGTTTCAGCGATCCAAAAAAGAGGTGCTTCTGAGCTGCATTGCAACTATTGAGTGGCTAGCTCAGAGCTGAATCATTCATGCTCTCGACACGTGGTGGCAAAAACCGTTCTTGAAACTCGTACTTGTTGCTTCACTTGCTTCTCTGCATCTCGATCTAATTAGCCTTTCTTTGCCACGCACGTTAGTAAAGATGCTAAGCATCGTCAATATTAACTGCACGGAGCGAAATTAAGCTGGGGATCGAGTACGTACTTGCAGCCCCAGCCCCAGTCCTCTTTGACCAATCTGTTCTTGAGCAGTTCCATTTGTCAAACAAACACCTCTCCCTCTCTCTCTCTGTGCAACATTAATCTTTTCAGTTGATTAAAGTACTTGGCATTGTTGGTGGTCAGAGAGTGCTCGCTCATCATCAGAGAGATGATGCCTGGATATTTCACTAGGATTAAAGTACCAGCATTACAATAACCATTCCTGATCAGGTCCCAGCATGTGGCGTTCATGTGCCATCTATGATCTATCTATCTTCTGCAAATTGCAAATTGGAAGATAATTGCACGAAGGCATATGCCACTGTTCCTGCCGACCTTCAGAATTCTTGGCTTGCACACCACTGACTCCATGCCGTTAGCAAATCAAACAGTACTTGCAGTCCTGCTTGCTTGGGGATCGATCCAGGCCTGCATCACTGGAGCACTTTTGCTGCAAGCAACCCGGTTGGTGAATGGTGATAGTACCAAAATATTCGTCCAAATCATTTGCTCACAACATGCCCAGTTAGTTAGTACCAGTGCCAGTGCCATGGCCATCACACATCTGCTCAGCTGCAGCTGCAGCTGCCGAGCTCCCAGGTACGGCTGCATCGCTCGCAGGTGTGGTGGTGGTAGGGGCCGGTGGTTGAGCAGAGCCGACGCACGATAATCTAGTCCTGTACAGCTCGGAGTTGCTGATCCCTGTGACCCTGTGAATTGTCCTCATATGGATTTCCTTGAATTGTATGTACACATGTACAATCTAAAAGGTTAATTTGATGAGAAAATACTGACAATATATCTTAACACTCTCCCTCACGTCTAGACTCCACCAGCCTTAATTATTTTCTTATATTGCATTAGCTAGGTCTTGAACTCTACGCTCTACTACAGTAGTATTAAATTGCATGTATAGGTACACCGACCAATTCAACCAAAAGTTTAAGCTAATAGGGAAAGACGGATAACATACTTCAGCATATTTGGATGGGGCCGAATGGAACCTAATCAGGATAACACTGAGCTAATGTTGCCATCAGCGAGGCCTGTACATGACATGGAGGAGATTGGATTGCATCAACTGCAGCTGCAAATAATGCATGCAGGGAATCAAAATAATTTAGTGGTTCTTGGGGTGTTTTTAGGTTGTTATTAGTGATGGAGTAGTAGCTGTTTGGTCCCAGCTTCTGGATAGGTAGGACGGTTGAAACCACCAGGCAGCTGCTTTCTCTGCTAGCTCCAGTGGGGGCTACTCGTGTCTGCGGGCGGTACTAGATTCTTATTCTCCTTTTAGCCGTCGTTTTGGCCTCTCTAAACTGTCCAACTGAGCAATCAGATATGCACATACAGGAAATAGAATATGCAGTTTTTCTCTCCCCTGTACAATTCCATTACTCAAGATAACGGAATTCTTTTGGGTTTTCAGAAAAGGAAATAAAATAGAAAAGAACTAAATGTAGATTCAGTACAAGATATAGCAATAGCAAGGTAGCATCTGGTCAGTGTGTGTGTGTCGCTGTGCCTCTCTACCAGCATCTGCATCATTGCAGGTATCAGCATATTTCTGTTGCCATAACAAACACCGGCTAGAAACCAATGTTCCCTTCATCAGATGCACCGGCATGGCATGAGTGAGGAGTGGCGAGGCAAAGAGACAGTGGCCATGCTCAAAAACATGGGGGGAATGGTAGGGCCACGGGCGCACGGCATCCCTCATGGTGCAGGGGAATTCGCAGGAACTAATCTAAACACAAGTGCATGAAACAGTAGATTATCCAGGCTGCAGGGAGCGGAATGCCGGATTGATTAATTAAGCGGTGCAAGTTGGCTCGGCCAGCATCGAACTGGCAGTGCACATGCAGAGAGAGAGAGAGGGGATATGACCGATGATCCTAAGGGAGATGCAGATGCTAGGCTGGGGCTTATCGTATTCACAAAACACAGGGTGTGCGCCGTTTGTTTATAGTATATTTAAAAGGCTGAACTGAATTGTTAATAGTTAAACTGCTTCTAGAAACGGTTTTGAAAAGTCGTTCCACTTGGTTTAATTTGTTTTTAAGAGTTTTGAGAAGCTATTTTAAGATTTTTGAGAAAACGAGATCGAAATACAAGATCGAGAGGTCAAAATACCTAGCCTTTAGAAACGCTTAGCTGTTTAGAAAGTGTTGGCGCTGGAACAGCGTAGTTTTTTTCGGGCGTTTGGGCTTCCGGTTGGCTGGTTGAACAGGAAGCGCTCACACAGAGGGGAGTGTTGGCATGTGATGGGAGGCCGGGGATAAGCTAGGCGAATGCGGATGCGGTGGTGGGCGGGGAGAGATGAGGTGCCAGAATGCACGAGTTGACCGGAGCGTGTAGATGAATCTGACGATGCCGGTAAAAGAATTCTCGAGTCCAATGGATGGAATCTCAAACCTGGCTGAGAACTGGATGCGCCCGGTAATGGATACGATGAGAAGACTGGGAATGTCAGAGGGACATAGTGAGAGAGAGAGAGACTAGTTTTTTTCCCACTCGGTTTTTAGTTGACAGCTACAATTCCAGGTGAGCTACCTTCAGAGGGAGAGAAACAAACACCATCATGTAAAATGGGAACAGTACATGTAACATGTCCACTTCCAGTCAAGATGAGCACTGTAAAACTATTACAGGGTTCGTATTAAATTTTCCACGTTTCTAGCAAGGCCTTATACGCCACAAAGAACAACCATTCGCGTTCACATCATATTATCGGATGCCTCCGAAGAGACCACATCATATTAGCCTCATAGGTGACTAGACTGTCAGTCTTATCATCAACCAGATGCCCAGCACCGAACGTCTGGAACTCCACATGGGCCAACGGGCCAAGATAATTCCGTCCAAATTGAGAAAATGTTCATGATTATCAATTGAGCAATCGCTCAAAAAAAATGATTATTATTTAAGCAAGGATCTCCTTGTCCATGAAAGCAGCGAATGGTCTTGAACCCATGCATGGGCACGACCGACTCAAAAATCTCAAATCACTGGAATTTATTGATTTCTATTCATGCCAGTGCAATAAACAAGCCAACGTCCCCGTATTAATGATCTAGAGTACTTCCGAGTGTCCAAACAGATGATGTCTAACTGAGAAGGGTAAAGAAAATGTACCAGCTATAACAGACAGTTCCCTCTTACAATTAATATTTTTCAAAACCAACAACCCAGCAACTGATCCTCTTGCAAAGAAATATCAAAAAACTATTAGCAAAATGTAATGGCGACCAAATGACAGACTGCTTTCAGCAACAAGCTTCGGTAGAATTGGCAGACAAGAACACTAGGAGCTGGATAACACCTCTGTGCAGGCCAACCCCGATATCGCTAACACTAACAGTATTGATAAGCAGAAAAGTGTATACAGAACTAGCTGCAGCAGAAGGCCACACAGGTTTACATTCTGAAGCTTTGCCTTGTCTTGATCATCCGCTTCAATGCTGCAAGCCAAAGGTTGCACTCATCCCAGTCACTCGTTGTCAGAGAAATCTGCCGCCATTGAAGGGATGTTCGGTCAGCATTGGAAGCAAAAAATCAACATCCAGTAACTAGTCAAGAATGTGCAGCTTCCACCACATCATGGACAACAGAGAATAGTGCAATGCATACAAACGACATCTACTTAAATCAAGTGCAAGATTCTTCTATACAGGCATTTATTTAAACTATGTTTAAGAACGATTTATGAACCATATATGGATCCAAAACCTACAACAAAACTAGCAAGTAAAAACGCGGCCTTGTGAAAAGAACTCTAATTTTTATTAGGAGCAAGGATGACCATGCTCCTAATGATCACCATATGATTTGTCCAATCAACACCAAAAAGAGAATTAGTATAGTCTACCTGAAGTTGCATCGCAGTGACAAAATCACCACTATCAAGTGCACTGCACAGCTGAATGAGTTTTGATGAAACATTTGGAGATATATCCCCGGTATTGAGTTTTGCGAATAATGCCCCAATCTTCCTCGAGTTGTCTTCAATTTCACGCTTTTTAGATCCTCCCAGAACTTTGGATGTCTCATCAAATAGTCTGGTCATTGTAGCAATGACAGTCCTCAGCTCAGCTACAAAAGAAAACCAGAGAAGTCAGCACCAGTGTAGGACAGATACCAACACAGTATAACTTTTTTTAGTTGCTTCCTGGTGTTATGAACAGCACTTGTATTCATCTATAGGCCAAAGGCCTGTATATATAGGATACAAAAGAGGCAGGGAAAGCCCGTATAGGGCAAGGACTCTATCTCCTACTATAACAAGGATTCTATCTCGTACTATAGCTCTTACATCTCTAACACCTGGCACCATACGAAAATATTTGGTATTCAAATGTAAATCACATAACGAGTGATAAAATGGAATTTCTTAAAACCAGAACGGTTAACATATAAATCTTGTAAAAAATGAAGGTGTCACTGCCAGGTTTGGTCAGTAACCTTACTGGGCAAGTGAAGCATAATTAATTGACAACCAAACAGATCCAAGCCTAGCATCTGCATTCCACGTACCAGACACCTTCGATGTATCAGCTGTCTGCACAGTCGGGGGAGGTGCGGGAGGGGCAACAGCAGGCTGTGCCTGTGCCTGTGCCTGTGTTGGACTTGAGGGCTGTACAGGACTCAAACCTGGTCTCTGAACAAAACCTTGATTGCTTGATGGCATAAACCTAGATGCGGAATTTGGTGCAACAGCATGGGAAAACATTTGATTTGGGATTGTTCCTGGTGCAGAGGCACTAACACCAAGAGAAGGGACTGGTGGAGCAGTCTGGAATTGAGCAGGTGGTCTAGGCTGATGGTATGACGCAGGAGGTGCACTTTGATATGGTGCGGTTGGTCCAGAAGAAGTATAGGTTGGATTCACAGAAGCCTGTTTAGACCAGAGAAATAGCTTTGTAACAGATATTACATATACATGAGGCAAAACTTAAGTTACCATTCTACATACCGCATAAAGCTGGGAGCCCAAGGTATTTGGTTGTTGATATTGCTCTGGGTTCTTGAGACCCGGTAAATTTGTAGGAGTAAATGTCTTCACTGTTTGCTGTGGCACCGGTACTGGAGCTGAACTTGGCTGCTAAAGGAAAGAAACAAAACAAATAATGAAAATGTTAAAAAATGCATAAATCAAAAGAAACATTGAGACATCCCCAGAGAAATGAAAATTAAACAAAAAAAATCACTAAGAAGAGGGAAAACAAAGCACTTATCTAACTTCATAAGATCACACAACACATCCTTTCAAGTAAGCACAGAATGGATAGTACACTGCATGCTCTCTGTCATGTTCCCAGTTACTGAATACCTCATTGTTGGAACCTTAGAAGCCAAGTTCCCGGGTCGATGGAGTCGAGGAACGGGTTCGTGGGACGTGGAACGCCGCCTTGAAAAATTTATGGAACAAAGGGGTATACCTCTTTAATTTGTTTATTCGAGGAATGGAACGAGTTCCCGGTAACTTTGGAACGAAGTTCCCGGAACGATGCTGTGGAACGATGGTTGGAGTGAAATTAGAAAACGAAAAGAAAAGGAGAAAAGGGAAAAGAGAAGGGGAAGGAACCGGCCCAACCCACTAGGCCACTACCACCCGGCCCAACGGCCCCAACCATCACTCTCGTCTCACTCTCGCTCTCTCCCTCCCGACGCTGCTTCTCATTCGGTCCACCAAAACCTAGCGCGCCTCCTCCTCCTCTCCGATTCCCCACGATGCGGCGGCGACGGCGACGGCGACGGCGACGGCGACTCCCTCCATGGCTGCATGGTGGCGCTTCCCCCTCCTTCCTCTGCAGCATGGCGGCGGCGGTGCTTCACCCTCCTTCCTCCGTGTCATGGCGGCGGCGGCGCTTCCTTCTCACCCCACGGCGCAGCCGCCAGGTTCTCCTTCCCCCCGGCTCACCCCTCACCTCCTTTCCTCGCGTCCCTGGTGGGTCGAGTCGACGATCCGGCCGCGTTCGGTGCGATGTCCCGCATCGTTCCCGTTCCTCGATTCGGGACGAAGTTCCCGGGACGAGGAACGCGGGCTCGTTCCGCGTTTCCGGCTTCATTGGTTGGAACACTTACGCCAAGCACAATTAGCCTTGGCTCACAATTAGCCTTGGCTAATTCTCAGACAAAATACTCAAGCAAAAGAATAAAAAGAAAAGAAAAGAGCTTCCTGAATCATAGAATACCTGGGAGTTCACTGGGGTGTTTGATGGAACAAACATCTGTGTTGGTTGTTGAGTTTGATATGTGTTGCTGTATCCTCCAAATGACGAATTAGGTTGTTGCTGGTAAACGTCTGGATATGCATTACTTGGAACGTTATATGGTTGAGGCACCTGCAATTCATGGTAGTCAGAACAGAAAATTACAAAATGCCTCCCCCCAACAAAATAAATTATTTGACTTTTACAAATATTGAAGGGCATAAATTATACAAGAGGAAGCTTGGAGTCGAAAACAATGTATAAGGGCGAACCTGGTAAAGATTCTGAGATGGGTCAGGGGTGCTATAGCTCAATTGATGATTTGTAAGGTAAGAGGAGCTGCTGCCACTGCTCTCAGGTGCTGAACTCCTGGTAGCACCATTCTCTGGAAAGCATACTTTGAATCAATACCATGATACAAAAATTTCAAGTCTAATTAATTAAGTAATTAACTTGCTAAACTAAGAAGATATCACCATGAATAAAATATGATTACTACAACAAGAGATTTTTTTCTAAAGCCAGAACTGTAATTTTATGTTAAATTATGAATCTTCACAAATCACATGCACAAATTTTGAACAGATGTTGCTTCACCAATGTCCAATTGTCAACCAAGCAAGAGTTCCATAATGGTAAAGGAACAAAGCAAAAGTTCAAAATTTCACATGCAGTATTTAAACCTATTCCGATAGCATGTTGCATGTCAACCAAAAAACAGAGAAGAAAAGAGAACCGATGAAACATAAAGTAAAGCTACTTAAAAGTTCTGGCGATGAAAGGCTAGCCAAAAGCTGAATGAATTATTGAAACATTTGAGAGCAAAAGAAAAACCAAATATCAAGTTCCAATACTAAAGATTTTTGTTATAGTGTGAATGTGAAACAAATGCTGCATGAAAGATGACGAATGCTATTTAATATGCTTGTGGAGAATGCATGACATCAATAATAACCAATACTTGCTCAGCTATACCATATTTTTTAGCAAAAGGGCAGGAGCTCTGCCAATTCTATTAAGAGAGGAGCAGCTCCTCAGCTCTACAACAAAATATAGCTTCAAATGTTACACACAAGTAGCAAATAAGTCGCTCTGAAATAGCTGCTGTCAGCTGCCACAGAATAACAGCAAAATATAATCCAGTTCAAAAGGCATAGAAAACTTTAAACCAACAGAAGAAAGTACAGCACAGATAACAGTAATATAAATCATAGGTTTGTGGCAACCTTCTGTAGAACATGCAATTCGGTCTCTCAGTATTGCCAGTTCATGTGAATGTTCATCTGATCCCAAAAGCTTTAAGTACTCCATCGCAGTTTTAAGAAGGCCTTGACTGGCCAACAACTCAGCATAGCTCTCCACAAGCTTAGAGAGCGATGCGCTAAATCTCTTATGTTCTGTAGCAAGAGCGAGAGTAATGGTCTTTTCCATCAAATCCTGCATTAACATACTATCAATTAGGGCTGGTTTGCAGCTTGCAATAGAATAATTAACTTCTCTGTCCATTTGTACCTGGAGAAGATCGACATAAGTCTTCCCACCGTCTTCGGACTTCAAGTTGCGAGACCATATTTCCACAACTTTGTCAATATTTCCGGCACAAATATAACAGAGGGTTGCAGCTAGCGTGTCTCCAACACTGAGAAGTCTAGATGCAAGCGTGTCACATAAAACATTCCATTCCTCTTTCCGGGCAAACTGTTGCGAGGTTACAACTTATGTTAGCTTATGGATACAAGTTCATACTGACATGAATGACATATAGTTATTGATGAAAATTGTTTATTTAATACAAGGTATGTAGTTCGAACACAATAAACGTCTAGATGGGCTGGTCAGCAGCCCACCTTTCCTCTACGAGCCCCATAACATGCCTTTCAAACCCACAAACAAAAAATTAAGGGATTATTCCTCAAGTGTGGCTCACTGGTTTGACCGTATTCAGTTTAGCTGCTGGCACTCCAGTTTGAGGCAGCCCCATTACATGGGCAATTCAACTACATGAACCAGGACAGACTGAGCATTGATTCTGTTTTTTTTTCGAAGTCTAGCCTCTCCTCTGGTCTGATTTTCATAATTGTATGCTACCAAAGTGAAGGTAACGCACACTAGAAAAGTTAGCAACTAGGATCTATAACAGCTCCATAAAAAAAATCCAGATAATAATAAATGACATGTAAGCCAATTTCGGGGTGTGTTTGTTTGGTGCTACGAGGTGGGATGGAACGAAACAGAACAGAACAGGATGGAACAAAAGTTATACGGGATTGTTCGACCAAAAAACTCAAACCACGTCATACAACATAAACACGGAATATTCCCAAAATTTGAACCATCATGTACCATCCCATCCCACTAACCAAACGCATGTATGAGGAACCGTACCATCTCATTCTAGCAACCAAACAACTAAACCATGAATCATCCCATCCCACCTCATTCAACCAACCAAATACACCCTAGGTCAACAGCTGGAATATCTGATCTCAGATTTGTGCTAACTTACAAACTACAGAACAGGCAGGCTGACTGAACAAGAAAAATAAATTGCAATATAAAATGTAGCAAAAACACTTACTGTGCACAGTAATGCTAGTGTTTCCTTCCATGCATTTAGTGGCCAAGTACTCACAAAACTCATTAAATCATTGCCTACCATAGCAGAAACAACCTGAGTTTGAAACAGCGAAAAGATTAATATCATGGCAATGCAAGCATATATACTGTAGTAAGAAATAATAAGACACAGATATTCAATAAACTGGTAATACAAGAATACCTTTAGATAGGGTGAGACGCTGTTATTAAGATAATGAATCCTTGTGCTTTCCCATAGAGCAGAACCACCAGCATGGGCAATAACCAGAGCATCAGCCATGCGATTTGCAGCAAGGCATTGATTAACGGCCCCTTTGTAGTCTCCAACTACCAATGCATGTTGAATGTTTTTGTCAATGGATGGGTCAGATGGCACAGCATTTCCAGGCGTTTCCTGCTCTATCTGTTGACCATTTGTAGATATGGTTTCCTCAGCCAAAGTAGTGTCTGAAGGTTGAGGATTGTTGAAAAAATCATCCCCATTATCAACAAGAAATTGAGCATCCATATTATCAGTCAGTGTGCCATGATCAAGATTAAGTGTGTCTGCCAATGTTTTGCCCAGTTCATCGGTTGAATTTGCAGTTGATTCTTGAGGTGGATTGAAGCCAAGATGGGCAAGCAATTTTGTCCGGGCAACATCCCCATCTTCAAACATAACCCTTAAAAAGCCCCATGTTTCTCTCTCCTCATCAGATCTATTCAAACATTTATAGCATAGAGTTAGTTGGCAGGAGGCAAAGACTAGGAAGTGTCTCATGCGAAAGAACATACAAAGATTCTAGTGATTTTTTGTCACACAGAGCACGAAGTGAACTTTTGTCCCCATTCTGTATGGCAGCTTCAAATTCAGTTGACCGACTTACAAGACTCTGCTCAATCACCAAATTATGTACATGCACCTACAAAAGAAACAAATGCCTTAACACAGGGGAACTTGAAGAAAAACTTAAAACATGGCAAAGACCAAGTAAACTTGCCTCAGAAGTAGACATTTGTGCACCTTGGGAAGGTGTGACCGGATGGAAACAAACAAGCTTACCCCCAAAGCCAAAAGATGCACCAGTGGGGCACTTCAACCATTTTGGAGCTGGAGCTCTTGGACGTGCTAAATATTATTTTATTTGCCGTTAGAGGATAATCTCCCAGAAGCAGTATGCAGGTTTATATAATTAGTAACAATAAAAACCGAGGCTGTTCAGTTGGTACTTTACTTGGCAGACTAAATAAATAGAAGTTTTTCATTCCATGTTTACTGTTTATCTGAAGGTATATGCCTTAAGTTGCCTAAGCAAATTTTCCCAATCAAACCAAGTCATATAGTTTGTTTCTCACTAGATGTCAATAATCAACAGATAACAAGCATCAATGTATATCCATGGCATTTGATATTACACTTAATATAGAAACATGGCATTCAGGTTATGTGGTAAAATGAAGGATAAGCATCAGCAAGGTTGATAATACAGTAGACATACAAAGATCAAAAGCAATCTAAGCTTATTGAATATTCAAATATTTCAGGAAGTCAAACATGAGGCAGTATTCTAATTTACCTGGGACACCAGCAGCACTTTCACCAGCTGCATAAAGGCCAGAGAACTGTAAAAGGAATAAGAATTTCAGAGAATTAATTAGCGTGTATACCAAACATTAAAGTACTGGCATTGATATAATTCGCAACCTATCCCATCCTGGAAACCATATATTGTGAAGCTGAAACTCCCTGGCAGATATTTATAGGATGAAAGGCCAAAATTCATTAACTTTTATCTTGTGGTACTAAGCATGAAGCGAGATGAACAATGATATCTGATATTCTAGGAGGATAATACATCCAGAACAACCATCATATTTACTGCCTTCAAACGGGAGATTTCTGCAAATGACACTCTCTAAAATTCGCATTTCAACATATGACATCCTGGCCCACTCTCATTGACTCAGATGGTCCCACATGTCATAGACACATTCCCTGGGGGCATGCGAATTGAGTGTCATTTCCTGAATTTTTCCCCTTCCCCTTCAAATAGATTGCAAGTCCAGTTTAAGCAAAATAAAAATTCAAGTTGCTATATAACAGGGCCCACTTTCTTGCAGTTTATTAATGAGCAGCATAACATATGGTGGTTCGATGTTTATATCTCTAAGATAAAGCCACTTAAAAAATTTGCCTTCACATCCATTTTACAAGCTACAATGTACCAAGTCTAAACATGAACTTTCACATCATATATTACCTCCAAATTGTATATGCCGATTTTCACATCAAATGAGGATGCTGCTATGACACCTGGAGTTTTTCGGTACCAGTGGATGTCAAAGTTTCCATTAGAGCTTGCTGGTAGCTCACTCATAATCTGTAACAAATAATCCAAGGAACAACATAATTAGAACCCCCTCTCCCCTCCCAAAAAAGAAAGCATACACTAAAACAGCATATCTCCCCATATTAGCTTTCAAATGCTAGAAACCATAATATACCTCTCCACTAACAGTATCCCAGCATATTGTTCTATTGTCTTTAGAACAAGTAAGCAAGAATGAGCTATCATAGGGGCACCACGACATAGCAATTACACCTGGACAAAACAAGAAATGCAAATAGAATATAAGAATACAGATTAGCACCATGCAATTTGTGTATATTATAATTGACTTGATGTAAATGAATATGAGAACAGCTAGAGAAACCTTTTGAATGTCCCACAAATTCTCGTACTGGTGAAATGGTTTTCCTCACATCCCAAACCTAGAAAAAAGATATATGAGCAGAGCTATTGATATAAATAAAATCTCTACATAAGAAAAAAAAATCATATTGTGCATTAAGATGAAGGACCAGCGGCTGGACTAATACCCTTTTATTCAAAGGCAACAGCTTAATTAGAAGTATAGCAGACACTTTAAGAGAGCCAATAGACTGGAGAAACAAAATTTGTTTCATCTGTTATAGCTATGGGTTGTGTATGGAGAAGGCAAGTAAACTAAACAACTGAAAAAGAAAAAAATAAAAAAATGGGGAGGGGGTGGAATGGTCATTACTCTCAAAGAAGGCGAGTTATCATCATCTGATGCAACAATTAGCTGGGTGGACATATCAGGATTCCATTGGAGAACAGAACATTTCCTTCTATTTGAATCTGCAAAGCTATTTAAACAGCAGATTGAAATTTAGTGACACAAATAAAGATGACATCAGCATTAAATGGTGAATAGATCGAAGTGCAGAAATAACTGGGGTAGCTAAATCAATTACCTAGTCAATGGTTTCTGGCTTCTTAAATCCCAAACAACTGCGGTAATAAATTCAAAACAGTGAGATAAACCAGTAAAAAATATTAAGTGTTGGCAATAGATAGGAAATAGGAAAACTATTACATAAGCAAAAAAAGTGTCCTTTACCTGTCATCCCATTACTAGAAGCTGTCGCTAGTATATGTTGAAACTTGGGATTCCAGGTTAAATAAGATATTTCAGCTTGAGCACTGGAGCCAACAACACTCTAAAGAAAATTACAAGAATCATTAACCATTCACACAAGTTGAAAAAATAGAGTAGACAAAAAAATGGTACGAAACTGAAACGTCAAAATAACACCTGTGAGATAGATCCCCATACATAACTAAGCCATTTGCAACAGAATGACCAAATGTTTTACTAGCGCAGACCTCCACCGGATTGCTCTTACGTACAAGTTCAAAGTGATCCAAGAATGCAGGCGGGAGGCCCTCAAACACATGGGTTTTCTTTTTAAATGTTTATTTAAATTATTCCTTATTCCTCCAATTTAAAAGAAAATAAAAAGGACCAGAAGATTCCGATGGCATTTATTTCCAGTCAAATTAACATTCCTCATCAGACATGTGGAAATAAAATGCAATTGATGGAAAGAGGGTAGGAAGTGGACCATTGTTTGCAACAAGTAAACATTAAGAATCTTTAAGCCAACCTCCTTGGTCTTCCAAACAATTTGCCCAGCCCAGAGGTCCCAGATATGATTTCCAGGCTAAAAAACTACAGATAAAATGGCATATCAGCTAGCATTTTTTAAGCTCTGCATCAGTCAGCGTTGGCAGTTCTGTTCATACAGAATGTGGGTTGAAAATAAGAATGGTGCTTTACTGCTGTCCAACAAAAATGTTACAGTATTCAACAATGGCTCAAGAGAAAGCAAAAACGCCCGTATGGCCATCTGAATTTGGCGTAACCATGCTAGGACACTCACAAATGCAAAACACAACATCATGCATTGTGCACACAAAAAAAGGGGCCCTAAATCAATGCAAGCAGAAGAGTTACAGAAATCATGCATTACAAAGGTTAGCAATAAGGGTCCTCTTCTATGATAACAGGCTTTACGCCAAACTGCCAATACCTTGAGTGGCGGGTATACGACTGGCTCGCAAGGGTTCTTGAGATCCCAGATGCAAAGCTCCCCCTCATCAGCCCCTGAAGCGAGCTGATTTGGAGTGAGCTCGCTGAACTCTAGCCCGCAGACCTGCCAAACACAATCAACACACCATCAGAACCACGGGCACGCGATTCAAACCAACCAGCACGAGCCACTCACCGGCCCGCTGTGCTTCTCGAGACGCGCGACCATGGCGTCCTCCGCTTTCCCCTCGGAGCTGCAACAGCGATACTCAGATCAGGGCACGGGCAGATCTCGACGGCCGGATGAGCGGGGGAGGCGGATCCGAACCTGATCATACTCAGCGGGTTCCACACGGCGACGGAACCGTCGCTGAGGCCGCCGGCGAGGAGGCCGAGGGAGAAGGAGTCGCCACCGGCGGCGCCCGGGCGGGACCATGAGAGGCGGTTGAAGCGGTCGGGGGAGGGGGCGGAAGCGAGGAGGGGGAGGTCGGGGGAGTCGGACTGGAAGTCGAGGCGGAAGATCTCGATGTTGGCCGACGCGGAGAAGAGCATGTCGACGGCGCCGCTCATGGTGCCGGCGGCGAGGTACGGCGCCTCCGGCGCCAGCGCCGTCAGCGCCGCCCTCTGCGCGCTCTTGATGCACGCCATCTCCGGCGACCGCGCAGATCTGGGGGGGCGCGCTCTCGCCGCTAGGCAGGGGCGTTGCACGGGACTGCGGAGGTATGGAAATTTTTTCGCGATCTGGGCAGGAGGCGAGCGTATGCAGGAAGCAGAGGTGGTGGTGTACTGGTGCGGCGGGAGTGGGTTAAGCCCGATGGGGTCGGCTCGGCTCGTCGTCCTTGGGTCGATCTGATGCGGATCTGGTCGGAGTGACTTGGAAGGCTCGGCCGCGTCGCTAGGGTGATCATTGCCGTTGGATTGATTGGGTAGCTTTTTGTGCGCCGTTCGATTTGAAGCAGTTTCAATTCCAGCATAATACAATAGAGAAAAAAAATCATTTTATTCCATCTAAAGATCAAAAGTTTCAGAATGTACCACTCTACCTGCTGTCATAGATATAGATCTCACCTGTCAATTAGGCATGGTGGTATATTCTGAAACTTTGATCTTTCGGCGTGGTATAAAACGAAATTTCCTATATAATATATCAACAGGGAAATTGCATTGAACTTATATCTGAACATTTTTAAATAGGCACTATATATTCGTGTCATTATAAAGTTTACAGATACGTCACTCGGGTGACAATTTGTGACAATGATATGTGGGACCAAACAATAGGGAAATAGCACTGACCTGAATGTAATATGATTCTGAACATTTTTATATGGGCACTTTACATCCGTGCGACCCACATACCATTGTCACGTGGAGTTGCATTTCTATAAACCATGAACTTTATACGAAAAATTCGTTTCATACCACTGAAAGATCACGGCTTTGCGAATATACCATGGAAAGAATTATGCTCCATAAATACCACCCAAAGTTCAATCTGTTCTATTTAGTACCATTGCGTCACATTTTGTTGGTTTGAAGGACTTTGGACATATGGAAAAGACAATTTTGCCCCTCTCTTCTCTTTGTCTCGCATCTCTTTCAACTCTCTCTGACGCAAACGGATGCCCTACCTTGCCCTTTAGTCATCCGCTCACCCAACTCTTAGCTCTTAACCACCTGAGGTTGCTGCCCCCTAGAACAAACCCTACCTTCTCGTCGGCATGGGCAAGGATCCACGTCATGGTGCCATGACGCACCACCACTTGTTGTGGCCGCCTAGACGGCATCTTGGGTGGGAGAGGTGGGCGAGAGAGGGGGGAGGGAGAGAGACAGGAGGGAGGAGGAAGATGGTGGCGCAGAGGGGAGACCACCATAGGGCGGACGGTGGGTGGGACCACCAGTTTATTCATTTATCTCAGCCACTCCGAACATGATCCAATTTTTTAAAGAAATTCATTGCTACACTAAACAACACAAAGGATTCAAGTTAATTGTTCCAATTTATTGTGAATTTTGCGATAAGATATTATCCATTTTTTCTTCTTTTCCATCTCCTCCTTTATAGGCATGGCTAGATGGTGTCGAGTAGGGGTGAAAATGGGTCGGGTAATACCCGACCTGTATCTGTACCCGGCGAAAATTTTACCCGAAAATTCGGATATAGATACGGGTATTTTTTGTCGGGTCGGATACGGGTAATTACTCGAATACTTTTGTTCGGATACGGGTCGGATACAGGACGGCAGATATTCCAGTAAATACCGAATTTTCGGCCGGACACTGAATACCGGATAATTTTGAAAATTGGGTACTCGGATAGTGTGGGATTTTGGGCAGCCGTTCTAAACCGCAAAGACTAATCAAGAATAATTATTTTTCGAGGTCTTCCCATGCTCGTATGAATTTTCGTTCAACACGAAAGTTGTAGATAATTTCGAGATGCATCTTTTTCATGTTGACAACTTTTCATTTGAGCAAATTATAAATTTATAAAAAATTATTTAGCGTGCTGACTGCTTTAGGGCCAACGGTACCCGTACTGTAATTCCATATTTTCGATGTTTTACTCTGCTCGTATGAATTTTCGTTCAACACAAAAGTTGTAGAATATTTCGAGACGCAACTTTTTCGTGTTGACAAATTTTTCGTTCAACACGAAAGTTGTAGAGAATTTTCGTTCAACACGAAAGTTGTAGAGAATTTTCGTTCAATTGCCATGTGCTAGTGCTATGTTATATGGTTTATGCTCTTTGACGCGTTAGTTCGACCGTATGTTTTGTATTATTTATGTCGGTATATGCTTTGGTTGGATTATTTTTATCATAAATTATAATGCTACACAATTCACGTACTATCCGACTAAGTACCCGATATCCGTATTCTGCCTGCCCATATACTATCCGGTACCTATTTTCTACCTGTTTATAGATACCCGTTACCCGTATCCGTATCTGTACCCAATTTTTAACTACCCGTACCCAATCCGTATTCGAGTAAAAATAATTAGGATAGGATACGGGATCACTTACTATCCGACCGTATCCGACCCGTTTTCACCCCCTAGTGTCGGGACCCGGTCTAAATGGCTGACTTCCTCTGTGTATTCCATACTAGTCCCAAGGATCAATAACTAGTACACATAGTGGAAATAGAGTGATACATTACCGACAGGAATAAAATATTACATAATGGAGCATAACCACAGTACAATATAAACATGACGACACGCAAATCGCGAATCAGAGTCTGGCAGAATACAATACATGGGTCCCACACAATAGTTCCCGATAGTACTACTACAATCTCCCCACAGGCACTAAGGCTGTAGGAGGCACCCTAGTCTTCTGGAAATTCTTCATAGCCCTCAGCCTTGTAGTCAGCATCGGTGTCGTCCAGCTGTGGGTCTTCCGCAAGCTGTCCCTCGATTGGAGTTCAGAAAGAGAGAGAAAAACAGCAAGGGTGAGTACAATTGTACTCCGCAAGTCAGAAAAAAATGTGCAGAATTAGGTTTAGTACAAGCGGAGGCTTAGGACATTTTGCGAAAATGCCAATTTTTTCAAGTTTTCTCCTAAGGTGAGAGAAAAACCGTTTTTGAAAACGGTCTAGGTGTAACACCCCAATTTTTAGAAACAAGAAAAATAAAATAATATAAATAATATAAAAGAAATGAACATAAAATAATATTAAAAATGTGAAAATAAGTATTTAACTTTGAATAGAGAAGCTAATTTAAGCAAAATATTAGAAAGAAGGAGGGGTAAAAACTTAAAATTCTAAAATAAATATATAGGAAAAACAATGTTAAAGAATTTTTAGCAAATATAAAGTTTTCCCTAATAAGGTTTTAACAGAAAACTTAGTGACATGAAATTTGGCTATATCCTTAAAATTTGAATTCTGGAGTGATTTATTTGAATTTCTCTATTGGGCCTAGCCCTTTTCTTTTTCCTTTCCAAACCTCCCCTTCTCAGCCCGAGCCGAACTAGGCCGGCCTCGTCCCCTTCAGTCTCGCCTTGGCCCAATTGGCAGCCAGCCCACCCCGGAGCCCCCTCTCCTTTCTTCCTCCTTCGACTCCGTCTTCCTTACCAGTGCACCCGACCTACCGCTCGAGCCAGCCGGCGCCGCCCGGTCCGGTCTGACCCATGCTGATGAGTCAGCATGGGGAAGTCGCCACGCCTTGCCACCTCGCCTCTTCATCATCATTATGGAGCCAGCGGTGGCAGCCCCTGTCTCGCCGCCGTAACAAGGCCACCTCGGGTGTAACCCCGGCCAAATCCACCCCAGCCAGGTGAATTCCCGGTACAGTCCTCGTCGCCCGAATGCCTGGATTGCCCCTAACCACGCCGACGACCCTATAAAAGGGAGCACAACATCCAATTTTGTCGTTTTTCCCATTTCGGCCCGTTTCATCCCCTTTACAAATTCCAGCCGACCGAAGCCGCCCGAGCTCCCTCCTTCGGCCTGAAGCAGCTCCAAGTCATCGCCAAGCTCCTCCCGGGGGAGGTTCGAGCTATTGGTCACCGAGGAAGGCTATCACTGACGTCCCTGTCGTCGGGAGATCCCGTCGACGATGAGGTACGGCGCCCCTCCCCGGTGCTGTAGAGGACGCCGCTAAGTGTAGTGGTTCGGAGAGCGGACGCTAGGTGAATCGAAACCAGTATGAAAGTATGAGATCAGAATGCTTGTCCCTTTCATTGATGAGCTTACCAATTTATACAACTCTAGGGTCCGGGTTTACATGCATGGAAAATACCCAAATTACCCCGGTCCAGGGGAAATACCCAGATTGCCTTGATCTCTGGATCGCTGATCTTACGATCAACGGCTTGATTAGTTTTCTTACAATCCAAGTTGTTTTAATCCCTAATGTGCCCTTAGAGGGACACATTCTGACAAAGTTGTTGATTTGATTCGTTCTTGTAAGAGGCTGTCGCGGGGTCTTCGTCCTCTGGCCCGAGACTGGTCAAAAATCTCTCGGTCTCTCGAAGGGTTTTCGTGAATTCCTCGGCGAGACTTCACTCCTCCGCCACCCTTCGGTTGGAGTCCCGAGGATCCTCATTGCTTGAGATTCACTCGGAACGCCTAACCCTTCGCGTCCACCTCCCGACCCTTCGCGCATGTCCAAGTCTCTTGCTTGCATCCCAAGGGGTCTTGAGGTCATCTTAGGCACGCTTCACCACTTCCCCTTCAGGTAAGGATCTTCATGAAGGACCTTTACAGCATCTTCGTAGACATCCACATTTCCCAGAGATGGGGTGGCTGCCCCTACAACAGTCCCGTTTGCCTTGCTCATGACCTCACCACCGCTAGCCCGACCCAGACCACCTCGACCCCAACCAACCTACGGGTAAGCCTCCCTATAGCTCCCCTAAGCTTCTCCACTCAAAATCCGAGCCTAAACATGCCCAAATTGCCTTAGCACCTCTATGCCACAACAAATGGCCACTCCGGCCATGGCGCCGCCATTCCGGCTCGCCGCCGGCCAAATCCCTGGCGGGACGACCTACGCCTAGATGCCCTAAACCCATAGGCGACATAAAACACTTAAAATCGGCCCTCCAGCGCCCTAGGAACAGCGCTGGAGACCTCGCCGAAATTCGGCCAGAGAAGACGACGAGCTGACGTCGGCACGACGTCGCCCTCTTTCTCTGCTAGGCGGGGCCCAGCGCCACTGTGCGTGGGATTTAAAAACTCCCGCGACCCTCTCTCACCTGAGGCTGACAGGCGGGCTCGAGGACCCACTCGTCAGATCAAATGACCACGTCATCACGCCGGACCTGCCTCCCAGCGTGGAAAGCGCACGGGCGAAGTACGCCTTCACCCGGGCCGCGTTCGGTCTCTGACCCGTGGGACCTGATGGCCCACGCGTCAGTCTCCGCCACGTCGCCAACCGGTGGAGCCCACTGGTCAGCCGGCTCGCGAGCGAAGTGTTGGGACCAATTTTCGGTTAAATCTTACCGAAAAATGTTCCCTCAAAAGCACGATTATCCAGGATGCAACAATGCCAGAGCTGATACAAAAGTTCACTTTATTACATGGGGAGATATTCACTTTTACATAAAATATTGTAACTCAGACCTCTACAGTATACTTACACTGTTGCACAAGTTGTGAGGATAGGAAAAGCTCTCTAAAACTAAGACTCTAGAAACCAGTAATGCCATAATAGTTTAATTCCTCCGCGGAAGATTTCTCAAAATCATCAAGAGTTGGAAGACCTGAAAAAAGATTATATTTCCCACAAAGTGGGAAGTACCGACCATACTTGCAGGTTTCCATGAGGAAAAATTCTACTCTAGTATATGCAAGAATTAAACAAAGGTATAAAGTTCGGTGGTGAGTGGATGCAGTAACACATAATAGATGGAAAAATCTTAAACTTTAGCAATCCTTTACAAACAATTTTTGGATATTTAGAACCTTTTACAAAGCCTGTCTCCATACTCCACTACCCTGTCTCAGGCAGCGTCATACACCATAAACTTTTGAAGGCATGAGTTTATTGAATAAGAGAGGCATCACCCATTTGTCACAACTTCATATACCCGAAGTAGGGTCCATCAATGATTTTGCTATCAGCCCTGCAGGACTTACCTAGCTTTACCCATACAACAGCTTCTTATATGGCTGGGTGGTATTTGTGTCATTCTTACTCATTATACCCAAGTTTTTATATAAGCATAGCCTAGTTGTATCCTCCCGACAACTGGTACCATTGTAGGTCTTGCATGGGATGTGCCCACTTGAGCTTTACCGGGCTTGGATCCTCGAAGGATGTTCCCAGCTCCAAGTGTTACCGGCTGGATCCGTCATACTCACTACACCTGGTGACTCATATAAAATTCTTTTTCTCGCCACATCCCCATGTCCAGATAAGCATCCCATACTACTTATCCACATGGCAAATGGTTGACTTATCCTACTCAATTAAATATTTTAAAACCTATTCTAGGCTTCAAAGGATAAGGCTAATCAATAATAGGTAAGCTTTATGGTTTTTGTATCTTGGCATAACCATTTTATAACACATGAAATAATAATTTGGCAATAGAGTAATAGCTAAAAAGTAATGCGTACATAATTAAATGCATAGGAATTCAATGTGCATCAAAGGAATAGAAACCTGCCTTGGTTATGGATGCTATTAAACTTTTCTTGATCATCATCTCCGTCCTGTGGGTAGCTCGAGTCTTCAGAGCTTGATCTTCTTCTTCTATTGACCGTGAAGTTTTGATAAAGATAGAGAATAAGAATCAAATCAAGTAAAAAGAATTTTTGGATGCTATGCAAAAATATTCCTTTGAAAGTTTCTGGGTATTTGAAGGGCAATAGATATGTGGATAGTGTGTTTAAAGTATTAGGAAGTATATGGTGGACAAGAGGTAGAAGGAAGGGGTGGCAAGAAGTAACGAGAAGGTGTGATATATATATATATATATATATATATATATATATATATATATATATATATATATATATATATATATATATATATAGGGTTGAATTTACAGGATTGAGATGGGTAGAATAAGTGTCAGTGATTTGGTAAAATGGTTAGGATAGGTATGAGGATGTGGATGGATAGAATTACAAAATAGTGGTTATTTGTTTTTATTGGGGTTGTCATGATGGCTATGGATAATATAGAAGTTGTGAAAATATCTAGTGAAATGATGGAGATGGATATTTGTCATGTCGGTTACTAAGGGATGAGATAGAATCTTGGTAGATATTTGAACTGGAGTGAAGTAACTGCGAGATATTTCAGGTTTACTACGAGATATTGCGGTAGTTAAGGTTTATCGCGAGATATTCTAGAGTTTACCATGAGATATTGTGGTAATTGGGATTTACTATGAAATATTCTATGAATGGATAGGGTCACGAGATATTTATACGAAAAGGTAGAGTTATAGAGTTACGAATGGATAGAGTTACAGAGTTACGAATGGATAGAGTCATAGGATATTTATACGAAAGAATAGAGTTATAGGATATTCTTCTGGAGAATATTTATATTAATATATGATAAAAATTATAAGTTTTATTCTATAAGGTATTTTGTAGTTTTAGATAATTTCTAAAATTCCAAAAGAGATAAATTTTATAAATAGAAAATTTATGTACTAGATAACACCATAGGGTTTTGAAATTTAAGGAATATCAAAAATTGCTTATGAATTATTAAAAATACCTATTTTACATTTTTGTTACTGTTGGGAAGATTTTTAATACAAGTTAATTATTAGTTTTATTAATTTTACTTAAGAAATTATTCTTATAAAGGTTTAAAGAAAAGAAATCTACAATTCTTATATTTTATAAAATAGTCCTGAAGTTGATAATTTTATAAATTTTGTATATATTTGTATTTGCTAGGAAAAATATCAATTTTACTTTTTCAAAGACTTTTCTATTTTTAGAAATTCCTTAATTTGCTAAAGAGAGGGTTTCAGGTTTAAACTTAAATTTTGAATATTTTAAAAATCTGTAAAAATCATATCTAGATGTAAAACACCATTTTGAACAACTCTTATATAGGAACGTTTTGCTAATTTTGCCTCTAAGACCTTCAATTTGATGAGAAACAAAATCGGGGAGCCGTGAACAGTAGATTTGTAGGGTTCTTGAGCACCCGAATTGGGGCTTTTGATTTGGCTCGGTTTGGGGGAAATTAATCATAGGGCTTTTGTTCCTAGAGGTTATTCAAAGGTTTGGGAGGTGGATTGGTGGGTCGAGATGGCCGGAGATGGCCGGTCGGCGTGGTCTAGTGTGACGGACCAAATTCCGGTAAAAATTTACCAGAAAATGTCCAGAATGCAAACTGTCCAGGATTTCAGTTGCATTCAGAAATAGTACAGCTTGGTTAATTAATTACATGTTACAAATATTTTACAGTGGAAATGGAAATATAACCTGATAATAAAAAGAAAATACATGCTCATACACCACAGGTAGAGCCTGAGCATAAGGTAAACCTTAGAAATCAATCCTACGCAAATCTTGTCTTCTTCATAAATGTCCATATCAGAGTATAAAGTGGATTCTGTAAAAAGAAATAAATTACCCACATAACATGGGTAAGTACTACTCGTACTTGCAGGTTTCTTATAAGAATATTACTATTAATATATGACAACAGGATTCAATGAATAGTAAGGCTTTATGGTGAATATGCAAATTTTAAACTTAAAAGTCCTACAATTATTTTAAAATGATTAATAATAATAGATCAAATTCTATCATCTTTCTCCATCCTTACTCATTTGCAATCCAGACAATAATTTTTCATAAATTCATGGATTTTGGTAAATAAGAGAGGCATCACCCAGTTGAGACAACTTCATATACCCGAAGTAAGGTCCATCGATGAATTTGTTATTAGCTCTCTGTAACCTATCGACTTTACCCATATAACAGCTCCTTATATGGATGGATGATCAATGTGTCATTCTTATTCATTTTAAACCCAAGTTTTTATAGAAGCAAACGGTATCTAGATATTCTCATACCACAGATCGAGCAAATATCTAGTGCCCTTGAGTGTCAATCAAACTCTTTGATTCCTCTAACCCAAGACGGCAAAACACTGTTTCCAAATATGCTTCTATAGTTTATAGATTAACGATTTCTAGGGAGTTCACACTCTCTCCACCTGGTGTTATTGAGCTGATACTTCCTTGTACCGACGGGCCCAAATAACAAAACATTGTTTCTGAATTACTCTATATAAATACAATCAACCTTCCAGACTATAGCTTTTCCACCACAAATAAGTTATCTAACTTATTTGTACAGATCAACTCCATCTTTTCATGAGATAATCAAATTTTTAATAATTTTGCCTATACTACGGTTTTATCAGGGTTAAATATTTTTAGGTGGCTTTTTAAGGTACTGGGGTTTGGATAAAAATTGTACTTGGAATGTATAAATAAATAGCTAGAAAATATATGCAATAAATAATAAGTAAAAGAAATATAGGTATATCGAAATGTATCAAGGATAAGAAAACCTGCCTTAACTGAAGATTGGATCACGCTTATTGAATTTTCTGGACATTCATGGCTAAAGTTTCCAGAGGGCTAAGTTCGTCATCTATACGTTGTAAAAAGAGAAACTACAATAAATATCCAAATAAGAAGAGTCTTTAAATAAACGACAAAACAAAAGGGTTTCGGGTAAAAAGGTGATGGGTTGTACGATTTTCTAAAAAGTTGAAAATATTTTAAAAGGAAAAGAGGTAGGAGTTTTTATGTAAAAATAGGTATTTTGGGCAGTATGATGTTAAGATTAGCGTATGGATTTGTTAATTTTAAGGTTTTTATTAAAAATGTGGATCAATTGAGCTCTAGAGATCGGGGTCGACAACATTTCTCATGTTGGAGTTCCGAGATAGAGCCAATTGAGGGTAAAAAGAATATTTTTCAAAAGTTATTCTTTTTACCACTTAAAAATATTTTAAGTAAATCAAAAGAAAAGGGGTAGGAGTTTTGATAAGAATGGGTACTTTGGGTAGTATAAGGCTATAGTTGAAGTAATTATTGTGGAGAGATTTTTATAATTTGTTTATGATGAATTGATATATATAAAGTTTATATTGGAATATTTCTAATTGACCTTATAATGATAATGAATTGATTTAGTGATAAAGAATTGATTTTGGGCATTATAATCTTACTTAGAAATGTTTATATGAGTTGGTTAGGGTATGTGAATTTTACTAGTAAAATCCTTATATTAAATAGGTTTGAAAGGGATATGTAAAATTTACTAACATAATTTCATATTAATTTTATATTTTAAGGAAAATTCTAATTATGTTAAAGAAAGGGTTTAAATCTATTTTTGAATTTATATAGGTTTTTTAAAAAATGAAAGGATATTATTTCTACATGTATAACATTATTTTGAGTAATTTTTATATTGGAAGTTTTTACTAATTTTACTTCTATATTCTTTAATTAAAATGTAAAGAAAAGAGAATAAAAGGATTTATTTAGGGTTATTTTATTAGGAAATATGATATTTTATATTTTTATATTATTCTTTATATTATGTTGGATTGTTATGAATTTTGGTGGAATTTATAAGAGTGATTTAATATTTTAAATAAGTTTAAACAGTTGAATAGAAATAGAAAAAAATAGGGAAAAGTTTTGAAAATTCTTACTGGGTTGTATTCGGCCTATTTGGCCATATGGGGGTACTGCGGGGCTGATGGGGCTGACGGAAGGGACCCAGTGGCAGTGTGAGATTGGGGCTGACCGATGGGCTCGGCATGTCAGTGGCAGTAAAAGGAAAGAAAATGGGGAATGGCGGTGGAGTTCACCGGCGATGGAATTTGGCAGCCGGCGACGAGCAATTGGGGGGAATTTTATGAAATTGGAGGCAAATGGGTCTCATTGGTGGTTGTGGGGGTGCTTAGGGTGGTCGAAATAAGCGGGGCGGCGAGGTGGTGGTGGTACAGAATGAGGCATGGCATGCATGGGGTTCTCCAATGGAAATTAGTGTTAGGGGATGGCCGGAGTAGCTTTGCGGTGAGGGTTAGAGCATTTTTCATATTGGAATCGGGATGAAAAGAAGACGGGAATGATGAGGGCGGAATTGGCCGGAGACGAGGAAGAAGGTGGTAGAGCGGGCTGCTCGGGATGGTTGATGAAAAAAAGAGCGGGCGAGGAGGGTTGCTTGGGGTATGGTGGCTCCGATCGGGGGCTTTTATAGCCGGAGATGGAGTGGCGGGCAAGTTTGGTTAGGATTCATGGCGGTGGCGGCGCTTCAAGGTGGCGGCGAGCAATTGGGCAGCCGTGGGGATGGATAGGGGTGATGACGCGGTGGCGATTGTTGGCGGCGGTGCGGGCTCATCTGCGGCGGCGAAACAGGGGCAGAGACTGGCTTGAAACGGCGGCGGTGAGCTAGTCCGGTGGGCGATGGCGGCGCCAACAGGCTGAGCAAGGCGGCGGTGCTGTCCAGAGAAGGAAGAACGACGGCGGCCGTTGGATACGATTTCAAATCCGTGGGCGCCGTTGGATTAGCCGGGTTGAATCGGTGTAGTGGTGTGATCAGTGATCATTGGATCTTTATCCAATGGTCCAAGATTGGCGCGGTGAGGAAGGGAGAGGAACAATGGGCGGCCGTCGGATTGAGATCCAATAGGCGCCAATAGATTAGGAAATAGAGAGATTGACAAGTGGGGTCCACTGGTAAGTGAGTGAAACGTGTGGAAGGTTTTAAGTGGAGGCGTACTTTCCGTAAGAGGAAAGCGCATTTCCGAGGTTGCCTAGAAAGGAAAGTCTGGGATTTTAAAATAAAAGAATTTTTTTAGAAATTGTTTGGGGTTTAGAAAATTTATAGAGAGCTATAGGAAGCTCAAAAAAATATGAAATAAATTTCTAAAAATTCATAAAAATGAGTAGAATCCAAATATGAAATAATATTTATTATTTTATGGGATTTTATATTTTAGAAAAGAGAAATAGTGTATTTTCTTTAGAGAATAATTAGGTGCTTTGTTTTAAAATTATTTAAAAATTAGGAATGGTTACATGAATATATTTATGACTTTTGCGGAAAAAAATTTTATGCTAAATTTTGCTAAATTTGAAATTTTGGGTATGTTACATCTAGCGGCGGCGGCTAAGAACGGAATTGGGTATTTTGATTTGTGGATACAATAGATTGAATTGGTGGTTGTTTGAGCTTGAGAGGGTGCCTAGGATCCTTACCATACTGTTAATTGGGTTTGCGTGACCACGAAGCGTGTTGACATGGCGCTTCTGGCCATAAACAGTGAGGCGGGTTGCCGTCATGGCGTCGGTTCCGCCAATTCCTCCTAGTTGTAGCTCGGTGACGTTGCTACGAAGCTCTGGCCGGCGGTGTCGGACTTAATTCATCGCGGTTGGGATGAATTTCGTGGAGAGGCGGCGGCGGCCGGTGCAACGAATGACACGAATTTGGAGGTTTCGGTGTGCTTTTATGGGCGCGGATGAACTTGGTAGATGCTTAGGGACATGACGAAGTGGATGAGCTCAAGAAATGGATGACATGCTATAGGATTGGCTCGTCGCGGCGTTGAATTGAGTAGCGGGTGAGAGCAGCGCGCCGCGGCGGCAAATGCGGCTCTGCCAGCCCGATGGCTTGCAGGCTGGTGCATGAGGACGTGTCAAGCATGAGGTGGCATGCTACACATTGCCTTGGTACCCACGAAAGAGGAGAATCAGAGCGGCTTGTCTCTTGCGGCGGAATGGGCTTCGGTGACAGAGAAACAGGGGAGAGGGGAGGAAAGAAAGAAGAGAGAAGGAGAAAGAAAGGCCCTAGGGGTAATTTGGTAATTTCACAAAGGAAGGATCTTAAAACCAAGTTTAGTTTTTGAATCCAAGGTTTGAAATTTAATTAATACGAAATATTATACAAGTGATAATTAGATAAGGTTGAAAAAGGAATTTGGGGATTTCAAGCTCGAAGGGCATTTTAGTAATTTCTTTGAAAGTATCTTTTGTTCAAATTTTAAAATGAAATTCAAGGTTTGAAATCAAAATTGGGGTTTAAACAGGATGCAAATGATCATACAAAAGATGGTAGGTAATTATATATAAAAGAAGATGATTTTTGGAAATATCAAGTTGGAAGGGCATTTTGGTAATTTGACTAAAGATATTTCCAATTCAAGTTTTAAAATATATCCAGGGGTTGAATTTGTGTTTAAATGAATATTGATTACGCAAAGTAGTTGAATAGATTTAGAAAGGGAGATTTTGGAGATTTTTAGCCAAAGGGGCAAATTGGTAATTTTACCAAGTGCACATTTGATGCAAGTTGAAGGTTTAAATTTGAGTTTGAGTTTTGGGAAAAATTTAGCATGCATGAGTAACTATTTAAATTTAAAAGGAGAAAACTTGGGATTTTAGCTAAAGGGTATTTTGGTAATTTGCTAGTGCACTTTTGCTACAAATTCGAAGTTTGAAAATAGTACATTAATTGATTACATATTTTGTACTTGTAAAGGATTTATTGAAATCAATATGAAAGGGTCAAGGAAAAGGGTAGTTTGGAAATTTTTGTCTTAAAAGGGCAAAATGGTAATTTCATTACTACCTAATTGTCAGGTTACCAAAATTATATTTTTATAAAGTATAGTTGGTCATAAATAGCTGGTATTGATAAGTAGAATTTAGATTTTTGAAGCTTAGGGTATTGAAAACACTATTCATCATATGAAAACACTATTCATCATATGAAACACTAAAGATAGGTCAAAATATGATTTTGGTCTCTAAAAATTGATAATATATATATGATATGAATATGGAATAATAGGTTGCATGTTATAAAGGATTTTCTTTATATAACAATGAATAAAGTTTCTTTTCTATATGACATGTGGCTTTTTAAAACTATAAAATTGGGGGAAAATTCCTAATGGGGATTTTAGGATCTTAAGAAGGATTTGGAAGTGTAAGTGGTGTTCTAGGGTAATTTTCATGCACTTGATGCGCGAAAAATTTTTATGCAAAATTTCAGGCTGTTACACGAAGGGCGCTCGTCTGTGTGGACCATCCCGCCTTGGGCCGCTTTCTTCCGCGCGGATCAAACCAAAATGAGAACGGGCTGAGCCGTTACTGTTTCAATATTTTTTAACCCATTTAGTAATTAAAGAATACCATATAATAACACATAATTTGTAAAAATATTAAATGCCCTCCAAAAATTGTGCAAAAATTCTATAAAATACTACAAAATTCAAGGAACTTAATAAAAATAAATTTAAGGGGTCTACGAAGAATTAATATCTATAAAATTAAAAACTAGGTAAAGTAAGTATAAGCTAAATAAGAAATACCTAAAAATAATATGTATATTAAAAAGAAATTGACCAACAAGGGGTGAAAATTTACATATTTATAAAGTTAGTAAAAATTAAAATTTATTAAAATTTATACGTTTCTCGTCTCCAAAACCTATTAATAAGAAAAATAAGTTGTATAGATAATCAAGTAGGAAAAATTTGCGCGAGATCCTAAATAACTAAAAGTGCATCTAGGCCTCTTTATGGGTTTTGGGGGTTAATGACAAAACGATTAAGGGACTAATGAGATTTCTAAGTGTTATCCTCAGATTTTAGTCCTCTACAGTGAAGTTATGAGCAATGACGAACCCTCAATTCGAATGAAGCAAAAGACGGTATCTAGACTTGTGGTTTGTAATTTATTTTAAAATTTTTTAGTCTAAGGATGGCCGTACTATTAAGAGGGATTTGACGGGAAATATGATTTGGATATTCTAGGTGCTCATGATGGAAATTAGTTAGCAAAAATACAAGTTTATAAACCCATGTCACCAAATCCAAAATCCAGACACAAAATCTTATATATTACTTGGAGTATCCGAATATTTATTCGGACTGTCCGAGCTGACCCCCTCTATCTTCCCAAAAAGTGTCGGGACCCAAGTTTAATATATAAAATTAAAGATTGGCTCCCTTTTAAATAGTATAAATATTGATCCATAATCGGTACAACAAACTTGCCATGTTATTTAACTAGTATTAATATATATTTACAAGACCAAAATTTATAATATTACACAGATTATTTTTATATTCTACATATCTAATATTCTAGACCGAAGAGTTCCATATCTTCGCTGAAAGTTCAAGATCGAGATCTGCTGTGAATGAGCAGGATCTATTCAATTTTATGAATAGTCCCAAATAATGGGTAAGTACAACAACGGTACTAGCAGGTTTCCATACGAAATAAAATATTAACTAAATGTAAAATGTTTCAAGGAAAAGTGTGGTCATAATTTACTTGAATAATATGCAATAATTTGAAAACTTAACTTCAGTGTTATAAAGCCATTTTCTAAAGAAATTTTGAATGAATAAATTACTATCTCCTTTCTTCATCCTTATCCATCCATCAACCATTATTTTATAAATTCATGGATTTAATTTGAATAGAATAGGCATCACCCATTTTGACATAACTTCATATTTCAGAAATATGGTCCATATATGTTTTCTTTATCAGTTCTGCAGAACCTGCCCAGCTTTACCCGTAAAATGGCATGTAATACGGATGGGCGGTATTATGTCATTTCTACTCAAAAATAGTCCAAGTTTTTCAATGTTTTGCACAGAGCACAAACATTGAGGAAAACCTTGGCGATATTGGCCTCCGCACAAACACAGCCGGTAACATGTGAATCACTTGGCCCAATAACCCAGTAACATGGCAATGCCTGGCCTCCGCACGATCATTACCGGTGACTACTTGGCCAGCATTCCAAAGGTATTGCAAAAACACTAAAGCAATACCTTACCCATGCAATTACCCATTTGGTAATTCATGCCTATACTTTTAAGTTTTTCTTCTTCTATTCATCAAATTGTCTATCCAAAAGACAAAATGAACATTATTCTATTTGTTGAAATATTTATATATTTAGATTTTTCCTATACTAGGTTATTATCAATTTTAATCATTTTGGGAGGGCTTTTGGTTGTGTAGTTTGGATTATCTAATCTATATAAAATGTCAAATATCATAATTCAAATAAAAGATAATTCTTAAATAAGTAACTAAAAAGTAAATGCAGTAAATAAATAATAAATGAAATTTGGAATATCAATATGCTTCAAGGGTAGAAAACCTGCCTTCTTCGGTAGTGGGTTCAAGTTCAAAAGTGTCTTCCGGGTATTCTTGATCACAGGATCTGGAGACTACTAGTTCGTTATCTACACGTTAAAAATAAGAAAGAAAGAAAATTCAAATAAATATAAGAATAAAAGAGGTATTATGCAAGAGAGAAAAATGATAATGCATGAATGATTTTGGTAAATAAGTGATGGGATAAAATGGGCATTTCCTCCGGGCAGCATGAATTTTATTTATTATCGGTGTACGTGCGAATTTTGGTGTGGATCAACAAAATTCCAGAGATCAAGGTCGACGACAAAAATTTGCCGGAGTTTCGAGATGGAATTTGTCGAAGGTATAGGGGTAAAATAGTCAAAACATATTTTAAGAATTTAATATAATTTTTAGAATTTTTGAAAAATTTTTCTAAATAGTATAAGTATTTTATATGATGAGAATTATAAAAAGGATTTTTGTTTGAATATTTTATTATGAAATATTCAGGTTTAATAATTTTAATAAATTATTTATATTATTTTAGATTTTTTGAAAATTTTGGCAGAATTTTGGGAGGTATTTTGATATTTTGAATAAATTCAAAAATCTTTTCTGGATAAGGAAAAAGAAAAAAATAAAAGGAATAGTGTTGGGCCGAGGTTGACCTGGTCCGGCTTAACACAGTATACCGACATGTGGGTCTGATGGCGTGAGGGAGTGTGAGGAAGAGGGCTCGTCGGGGGGCCACCCATGCGAATGTGTGGTCGGAGCGAGGCCGGTGGTCTAAAAGATAGAGTGAGTCAAGGGCTACTGTTGGTAGTCTTGGCGGTGGGGTGGTGGTGATGGCCATGACGAGGTTAGCGGCGGCAAGAACTACGAACTCCGTGGGGTGCTCCGATGTGGTATTGGAGAGTAGGGGTGGTGGAGGAAGTGGCTTGAGCTGAGTCGAGGCCGAGGGGGGGTTTTATATAGGCGGAAGGTGGCTTGACGGCCACGAAATTGTGAAAATGGGGGCGGCGGCGCTGGCGGTGCATCGGCATGCAATTGGTTGCGCGCGGTGGCCGGATGAGGCCGGTGATGTGGAGGATGAGCTTCGCGGAGTCGAGATCGATCCGAAGAGGGTGAAATCAAGGGCGGCGGCTAGTTCCAGCGGCGGCGCATGTCTTTTTCGGCGAAAACAACGGCGGGGACGGCGGCGCCGGACTTGGGAACGATGTCGCGTGGACCTGGGTTCGGGATGGGCAACGTGGACACGTCCAGACCCTTGGATTGATTCGAGCGGCCGAGATTTAATAGCCGAAGTGGTATAGCTCCAAGCCGTCAGATCAACACGGTTTGATCTCGGTCGTAGGATGTCACTTATGGAACCGGCGGGGGTGAATGAGCCATTTCGGCCTTAGGCTTAAGGCCCAAGTGGGGCTCCGGGCTGACGAAGGAAAGCGCATTCCCAAAGGGGAAAGCGTATTTCCCAATTTCCAGAAAAGAAAAGAGTTTTAGAAATTTGTAGAAAATTATAGGGAAGTCAGAAAAATATGAAATAAATTTCTAAATTCTTAGAAAAATAAGGGGAATCTATTTATGTAATAATATTGGTTACATATGTAATAAATATTTTTGAAAAATAAAGGAAGTGGCTTTCCTTTTAGTATTAAATAGGTATGGGATTTGGAAATTCATCAAAAATTAGGAAAAGTTTAAAGGGGTTTTAAATATGACTTTTGCGGAAAAATTTTTATGCTAAAATGATGAAAATATGGGTATGTTACAGAAAAAAAATCGTTTTTGAAGTTAAGTCTAACTCGGAGTATCCGAGTTTTCACTCGAAGTATCCGAAACACTCGGAGTATCCGAAGTAATTATTCGGACTATTCGAGCTGACCTTCTCTGTTCGCCGGGCAGAAATTATTCGGACTATCCGAGATTTCACTCGGAGTATCTGAACCACTCGGAGTATCCGAAGGTTCGGACTATCCGAAGAATCAACTCGGAGTATCCGAGCTGGGTCTCTCTGTCACTGTTATTTGCACTATTCGGAGTATCCGAGTATCTACTCGGACTATCCGAACTTATACAGATCTGAGTCAAAACGGCTAGTTTTAGGGGCTCGTATTTATACCCCACTTCACTCTCACCTAACGAGATACACTATTCACTCAGAACGTTTATTGGACTTCGTCTTCCTCGTTGAGCCCTAGTTTTCTCTCCCCTCTTGAGCTTGTTGATTGGATTCACTAGAGGGAGAAAAGAAGTGAGATTTGAAGAGTTTGAGCTTGCTAAGGTCCATCTTGAGCACCAAATTTTCATCCTCTCCCGGATTTCTCACCGATCTATTACTCTTGGAGGTTGAGAACTCCTAGATGGCTAGGAGTCACCGGTGAGCTCCCAAGCTTCGTGTGGTGAGCCTCCGGAAGGTTGTGAAGGTTGAATCCACCTCCGCAAGGAAAGGATTCGAGTTAGTGAAGCCGGTGAGTGCTCTGTGCAACGCCGCGAGGATTAGGGTTGAAAGAGACCCGGGCTTTGTGCCTCCTCAACGGAGACGTAGGATCCCCTCAAGGATCCGAACTTCGGGATAAAATTTTTGATTCTTCGTCTTCTTCTCTCGGATTTCATCTTCATCCTAGTGTTAAAATTTAAATCTTAGTGTTCAAAGTGGTGATCTTATTTGAGAAGAAGATATTGCTGTTTACACTTCACCCATAGGTACTCTAGACTCACTAACACTCTTTGGTGCAGGTTATATCTCTGGAAGAGCCTAGATTCTCTCTTGCTCGTTTTCTTACTCTGCATTCTTCGGACAGTCCGAAGTGTCCTCGGACTATCCGAAGTACTCGGACAGTTCGAGGTGAACTCGGATAATCCGAACCTTGTGTTTTCCGCTGTGATTAAATTTAGTGATAAATTTTATTACGCCTATTCACCCCCTCTAGGCGACATCTCGATCCTTCAATAACCCCTTTCCCTAACAACCCCTATTCATCTATTACAAAATATTTACTTGGAATTGTTCAATACTTTAGAGAACGAGACGACCGATGACATGCTAGACGAAGATCAAGTACAAGATCCGGACTACGAAGAAACAGACAAGCCAAAACCTCTTGATCATCCTTTTTGCCTAATTTTTATTTGAACTGTGTTGATTTCCAATAATAGTCTGCATGCCAAATGAACTTTCAAATACCTCATGATAATTTCAAAAGTGCTAATAGAGCCAGTCTAGCTATTCCTTTTTACAAACTGTGCTAATAAGCATAAACCTCTCCTTGACTTTCCCTATCCTGTCCATTGAAAACCTAAGGTTTAGAAAACTAAACTTGATGGCTAATAAGCCTTTGAACATGGCTTAGACCTGCTTAAGTCTAGAGTCCATGGATCAATTTCTTAGCTGTCAACGGTACTGCCCTAGGATGATGGGTCATTCTAAGTAACGGTATAGCCTGCTATCAATGGTGCAAGTGCAACAGTATAATGCGCTATCAATGGTACAATTTGATCCCGACAAACACCGTATACGGAGCAGGTACCTCTATGGTACGGTCCCATCATTTGCATGACATGTATAGGGGTGGCAATGGGGACCCGCTCCCCGATCCCCGACGGGGAATTCCTCTATTAGGGGACGGGTATGGGAAGAAATCGTCCCCCGCGGATGGAAAGGGAAAATCATTCCCCCGTCAGGGTGTCGGGACCCCCCTGGCGGAGGTGAGGTCCCACCTGTGCCTTACCTGTGCTAGTCCCTGGATCAGTAGCTAGCACACACAGATACAGAATTTGCATCACGACCATGACGATTAATTTACATAACTTTACATCGAGTCGCCTTTTGGGCGTGGTTACATTAGTTTGGCCCGAAGGCCTTAAAAGCGAAGTTTTATATTACAACCGAAAACTCCAAAAGAAGAAAGCCGAGGCAGATCCCCACAGCAGAGTGGAGGAACGCAATCCTAGGCGCCGAGGTACTCTTCGTCTTGAATTCAATGGCGAATCCTTCGTCGTGGTACATCTCCTCTTGAGGTTCCATTGTTGTTCGCATCTCGCTTTCGTTGGAATAAGCGACCAAGATAAAAGGCGAGGGTGAGTATACTTTATACTCAACAAGCAAGGCCGACTACCATGCATCTAAGGCTTGACAAAGGAGAGTTAGGGTTCTTTTTGCATAAAGCCGGTTTACAAAATTTTACCTAAGGTTTTATAAAATGATTTAAAACGTGTTGAGAAAAACAAACGTTTGAATCAATTTCTTTGAAGTTCAAGACCCACCGGTTTTGCCCAACACGGCTACTCACGGCACCCACCGTGCAAACACCCTCATCGCCACAAGGCCATCTGTGAGGAGAAAAACCAAAACACACGACCGCAATTGTGGTTTTCCTTTAAAACACCATTTTAAAACAAATAGATAAGAAGTACCATGAGGCGGCTCCCGTCGTCGTCCTTACCGTGGACACGGCTATTATGATAGTTTTATACTCTGCAGAGATCATGACGCTTTACCCATGCGAGGTGATTTTTCCCGAGGGTGCCCCAAAGGAAAAGATCACCACAAGGCCTTTTTCCAACCTCCTCCTAGCTAAGGCATTCTCGCTAAGGTTTCACACCGATGCCCTCTTGCGCCAATAGAACAAAGACCTCTCGCCTACTCCACCGATCGAATGCTAAAGCTAGAAAGGGGTGAAGGATACTAAGCCAGACCCGCCATACATCTGAGCACACTGCAGTCGCCTTTGTTGTACTTAGCTCGTCTACCTCAAGAATCGGTCCCACGGATTTGGGGTGGTTCCCACACTGGGCCCAAGTCTCGTGCTCATGCACCCACCTTGCATCCATCCACCCCGATCGGGTTTTGCAAAACAGTTTTGCCGATAGCACACACTATCTTAACTACACCCATGACAGCACCCACTGTCGTTTTAAATCAATCATTTAAACAAGCATTTGATAATTGCAGATATCAAGAATGAACAATGATTCAGTACTAAGCATTTCTAAGCATTATTGCAAAACCTAATTCGATGGTGAAGTTTAATATTAGCAATTTTAATAACCTAGGGTAGCAAGGAGTATTTTAGCAGAATAATTATTGATTGGGTGTTTAACTAAGCAGCTAGGTGATTAGCATTTTTAGTTTCAAATAAAGCATGCATTTCGTAAATTTCTAAGAAATTTAGTTCCAAAACCATAGGACACAAGGTTCAGCACTTGCCTTGCTCAGCAAATTCCTGGTGATCTTCCGGGGGATTGGTTGTGAAACTATCGTCGTTAGGACCTAACAAATAAAACAACCAATATAAACACAATACCAAAATTAAATATGAAATGTATGCATGTGAATGGATATGCATAAATATGATGAAGGTACTTTAATATGAAAATTGTATAAATTTTACTTGACTTCTTTTTATAAATTTGAAAATTCTATATTTCATATGGAATTTAATTAATGTATATATGTAGCAACATATTTTCTTTTTAATTGAAAAATAAAGAAAATAAACTAATTTCCTAAAATAAATGTTTATGTTATTATATTTCACCATTTCAGAAATTGCCAATTTATTTTTAGTTATCAAAATCATTTAAGGTTAATTGATTTATGTCTTTTCCTTTATTAAAACTAAATCTAAATCATGTATTAACATCCATCAAATTATTTAAATTATATTTTTAAATTAAAGTTCATTTTTTGTGAGTTTTTAGAAATTTATTTCATAAATTTTGGACTTATAGTTTTAAAGATATAAAATTTACAAGTTTTTATATTTATAAATTTATTTGGAAAAAGAGAAAAAAAAAATGGCGCCCATTCGGCTCATTAGGCTCAATTAACCATGGGGCGGCCAATCAGCCACGTGTGGCGGCGGCGTGTCTTGCTTGCGATGGGCAGTCATGATCGCGTGGCGTGGCCGACTCGCGTCTTGGCCATGCATATGTTCAAGACAATATGAACATATGGCGGCGCCGTTTGGCTGTGGTCGACAAAGCGGGCTGGTCCGTCGGCCACTCGGCCGATCGACGGCGGGGCCACCTGTCGGCACACGGAGCGAGGTGGGCGAAGCGGTATGGTTCGGGCGGCCGATTCCATGCAGCAGCGGCTCGGCATGGCGTGAGCGAGGAAAGAGAGAGAGAGAAGGAAGCGGGGTAGGGCGGCGGCGAGGGAACGCCGGCGACGAGCTCTGGCTTCGATCTGGTGGCGGGCGGCGGCTCGTCGCCCGCCAACAGCGATGAAGCTAAAGTGGCGGCGGGGTGGAAGGCGTCGATGGCGAGGATGCTTGGGTGGCGTCAGGCGGGGCCGCCGAGGCGATCTGGCGACGTGGGCGTGTTTCAGCGGGGCATGGAGCACGTCGCCGCCATCTCCGGCGAGGGGCGGCGCGCCGGTGGGGCGAACTCCTACTGAGCTAGGGAGGAGAGGGCAAGAGAGGAAGGATTACCGGTGAGGAGCGGCAGCGTCTGGGGTGGTCAAGTTGGCGGCGTTACTCGCTTGCTCCGGCGACAATGGCGGCGACTGGAGAAATGGAGCTCTGACGGTGAGGAGGACGTCTTGGGAAGGGTTCGCCGAGGAGGCTCACCGGTGAGATCGAGGGAGGCAGTGGGGTGTGAGAGAGAGAAGAAACCGAGAGGGTGTCTCGGGCTGTCCGAGAGGGGGAGATGAGAGAGAATGAGTGGGGTTTAGATAGGATTAGGGAGGGGTAGTTTAGGGAAGGGCCCAAAGTAGGACATTTCCATTTGGGGGAAAAGGGCAAAATGGGGATTTCCCAATTGGGGTAGGATGACAAGTAGGGCCCACTTGTCATAGAGATGAGAGGGAATTAGTGTTAGGGCAAAATACATTTTTACTGAACCTAATTAGTTTGAAATTTGCTTATAAAGTTTTTATTTAAATTTTTAGTTTCAATTACTTGGCTATTTTCAAATTTATTATGAAATGGTTTAATCTAAAAATTTGTAAAAATATATTTGTAGCTTTTTGGACATTTTCAAATGAGATATATTTATTTATACATAGTTATAAGTTAAATCCTTAAATAGATTTGTAAGGAAAATATATTTATAGTAACATGCACATTTTTCAAAAATGATTTAAAAATTTTTGGATTTCACATGTGATGATGCCATGATGATGGATTTTCAAAATTTTTGAAAAATGGGGATGTTACACAGGGATGGCGGGGACGGGGACGGGGAATTTTTTTTCCCCGCGGGGACCCGAATTTAGTTTAGTCCAATTTAATTGTTAGATTGCAAACATATTCTCTAGCCCATCATATTCACATTTTCATAAACGGGACAACATAATCTTCAATGAATGCAAGAATTCATTTTTTCCTTGCCTGTTGATATGATTTTAAAGTTAAAATTGCTATAAGAGCTCTTCTCTTTTGTGAAATTTTTGCGGATGGGTTCCCGACGGGGCCCCGATACCCGAACGAGGATGGGGACCGGGGGATTTTCTCCCCCGAGATGGGGAATGGGGACGGGGACGGGAAAATTTTTCGTCAGGGACGGGACGGAGGCACTCCCGCTGAAATGCCCGTTGCACCCCTGGACATGTACCACGACAGAGTTACATTTCCTCTTATCAAGACTACAGCACTGAAGCATCTGAATGGCTTCATTTTGGGCAGTCTAATCTTAGTGAATATCTCGAGTACATAGTTATGGAAATATGTTGAGCCCCGTTTCGAAGAATTCCTTGCACTCGATAGACCAAGGAAACAATCCATACACTCGGGTATCTGCAAAACTTGAGTGTGAACAAAGTCATAACCATCTGAAATCTTATTGATTGGATCTGAGGATCCTGGCCATAGTTGAGCTCAAGGGGATCACGCCTCTTGGCGAAGAGGGTGAGTCTATCGTCACTGCCTGGGAACCGTGCGCCAATTGTTGTATAGGCACGGGTTCGCCAGAAGATAGGAATCGTGTGCCAGTTGTAGTATGGACACGAATTCGCCATATTATCCTTGGTTTGTGGAGACCATGACCACGGCTATGGTATGTGTGTGCCACATGTGATACGTTATCCTTGGTTAAGGATACATGAACTGCCTTTTTGATATGTTTATATTTAGAGAAATTGGCATACATATATGGTCCAATACGTCTTTGATTTTTTTTGTAAATACTATATGTTAGGGCTTTAAACTTTAAAAAGTTTTTATGGCATGATTTAGAGCAAACAAAATATATCCAGTCCTCCACCAGAATTGGCTTTGCATATCTGACTTGCATTTGGCAAGATTTTGGTTTGCCAGCGCGGTTGAATGCGCGCTCACACTCGCACCCACTCACATTTTAGGTGAGGAAGATGACGGCGAGGACCCATACGATTGCTTTAGTGGAGAAGATGGGTTAGAAGAAGAAGACCTAGACGATGACTAAAGGTTGACTCCAGCCACATGCCTGCTGCCGTCCCACTACTTCCGCTTAGCTGTCCATAGGTAGTTTAGATTTCGGTTTGTAATAACAGGTCCTACTTGGCCTTACACTCTGAACTTTTAAGAATACTCTTGGACTTTATATGTAATAAAATTGTAAAGAATGGTTAGTTTGATTCCAGCTCAATGTATTATTTATGTGCGGTGTTAGAATGATCCTGGTCGAACACTATGTGCACAAAAATGGGTTCCGGGTTTTATTCTTCGGAGCCGGGGCCCACACTAGGGTGAAACAAAATTTATTTGCCTTGATCTTTCCTTTGTTAAAGGCCATTTGCAAATCCATTTGCAAAACTATTTACTCTTTCCAAAACCATTTTCTTTTGAAAAGAATGATATACCATATGAACACTCCTTTGCATGCTCTTAACCGTGAGCACGGCCATCATGATAGTTTTAATTCTACAGAACGGTACACTTCATCCTCGGGAGATTATGCACCGGGGTGTGAATCACAAAGCCATTTAGGCCGTAAGCTCTAATAGCAATCGCTCTGTGAGTCATCCCTAGGTACCCGTAGAGGATCCGTCCAACGATCCTAGTCCTCACATTGTACAGGAAGGCCATGGAAGAACAATTCAAGACGCCAATGAACATGGAAAAACTATCCATGCCCGTACAACCCAAATGTTTATGAAGGACATCTCCACCAGCCAATTGCTACTAGAGATTAAAGCTTAATAAGCCAGGCCCGTCCCATAATGGAACCTGAGACTGTACTGTAAGACTCAGTTCATAGGTTCATAGAATAAACAGTCCTTAGACTAGAGGAGGAGTACCAACACAAATCCTAAACCGTGCATAGCCTGCACCAAACCGACGACCTGGTCCTCCCTAGTAGAGCATTTAAGGGAAGGACAAAAAAAATATTCCAATCACGACATTCTTCCTAATGCCTCATTTTACCGAAAACTCCTTTACAAACATTGCAATAACATGCCAACTGTAGTTTAAGCATTTAATCCGCTTGAAGAATTTTTACCCTATTCCAAGGTAAGCATGACATCAAGGTACTTTATATTTAGTCATACGGTGTGAAATTAGTAAGGGTATAAAGATCCTTTTATGTTTTCCGGTTATAGCTAACACTAGAAACTACTAATTTTAGAGGTAGCATGCAAGTTTGAAAATTGTATAAAAACCCTTTAAATCAGACAACGGTTCATACAATATGCGTCAAGGGGACTTGCCTTGGTCGCATTCCGGGTGCGGGTAGTCGCCTGCAACAGGGGGCTCCACGAACTCCTTGGGTCCTACCCTTGCACACGACAACACACCAAACAACACCACTCATAAACTTTTTGTAAATAGTTTTCTTTTTAAAACTTTACAGATTAAAATATATAAAGGTTTTGCCATTTTTTAAATTCATTTAATAGCCCCTAGAGAGCTACTGGATTTTTAAATACATTTGCCCTTACTGGTCAATAAGTGTAATATTTTTTCTAAGTCCAGCAACATCTCTAGTATTTTATAGAATTTTTCTAATTTTTAGAAGTCGTTTGCTATTTTTAATAAATCCATTTGTATTCACTGTCTTTCTAAAAATAGCTAAAAGGCTAGAAAAATCCCTCAACACAGTACTGGGCTCGCCCCAGTACCACGCAGAGCAGCCTACACGGCACACGGCCGGGCGATCGTGCTGCGGCGCAAGGGCTCCAGCGCGGGGAAGAAAGCGTACTCTAGGAAGTACGTCTCCACTCAAACTGACGGGTGGGTCCTCTAGTCCCACCTGTCAGCGACGAGATCTCGCGGAACAGGTTAACCCTGTGGTTAAACCCTGCGGGTCCCAAACGTCAGTGACACATCAAGGGTAACCGCTGATTAACGGCTAACTATTGAGGCCCACCGATCAGCCACTCAGGTCGGAGGACATGACGCTAGCCGGTGTCATCGTCATCTTCCTCCGGCCAAGAGAGACCGGGCAGGAGAGATCGACGGCGCGCCTGCGACTCAAGCCACCACGCCTAGTGAGTGCCGGGAATCAGGCACTAGGCTCTATGGTGCACCTACTGGAAGTGGCAGCGTTGCCAGGATGGACTATCTCGATAGCACAACGAAGGAAGGCAGCGGCGATCACGGCTCAAAAAGAAACCAAATAGCTTCTGTGCCGCAAGAAATGATACAATTGAGCCCACTGTAGTCATCAGGCCTGCACGCGGGCAGACTTGACTCAAACCCAAATTCTTCTAAAAGAAAAGACTCAAGCCCAAGTCAAGCAACACACAGTTAGACATAGCGCCCGGCCTCTGCCCACGGCCGATTAGTAGATCACCAGGAGTAAAAGGACCTGTCTTCCACTAGCTATGCGGCCCATGTTCCTCCCCTCACTCCGTCGCTTGTGCCTCGCCGTGCAGCCGCCGCCTTGCACGGCGCAGACCAGACCAACAGAATCTCCACATCGCGGTGGCAAGCCTCCGTTTTGACACATCCGGCGGGCGCCGCCGCATGCCATGCACATGCGAGACCATGCACAGCTACGTGGCGCATGCAGCGGCACAACGCGTATCGGCGGCGCCATGTTTGCGCCGAGCACCAGCTCATGCCGATCAACCCCCTTCTCTCCTAGCTCCAAGCTCGCTTCTGTTCGTAGCGGTGTGGCGGTGCCGGTGGCTAGCCAAGAATCGATGGGAGAGGAGCGCAGATCTGGTGGGACGATGAGGGACTGGGGGAAGAGATCAGCGGCGGCGGGTGCATGCACGGTGGCCTCGTCGACCCGGCGGCGGCGGCGCCCGATGAGCTATACGAGGACATGTCGCCGGTGCCGCTGATGTCGCTCAACCACATCTCCCGCCTCTGCAAGTCCGTCGATGCCACCGTCCGCTTGTACGTCAAGGACCTCGGCTTCGCCCTCATCTGCCGCCCTCCCGCGCTCGACTTCACCGGCGCGTGGTGCGTACGTGCCTCCCTCCAATTACGTGCAGAGAGTGGATTCCCCCAGGGCCTGCGGTTTCAGGCACCTCCGCAACTATCGGATTCGTGTTGAGATCCGTGCTCAGGCCAACTCCTCCTTCACAAGGTAATTTTATAAGAAAACCCCTATAACTTCGCAAAAAAAGCAATCGGGTCCCTTCTTCTTCCTCCTCCTCCTTCCCTCCTCGTGCAGACGGGCAGGCGACCACGCCGCCGTGCCCAACCAAGACCACCGCCGCCCCCGCGACCGAGCCACCTCGCCGCGCCACCACCCGACCATGGCGGCTTGCACCGCCTAACCTGCGTCGCGCCATCCTCTGTGCCGAGCCGCTTCATACTGGCCATGGCTGTGCCAAGCAACCACAGCGGCTCAAGGCCTCGCGGCAATACCATCTCCGAGCCGCGAGCCAAGCCACGTCACGCCGCATTGTAAGGATCAAGGCCCCATGGGTTTTTATTGATTTTGATGATTGTTGATCGGTCATCTCAAGTGAAGCTACATCTGGACGCCATTTCTTACCAACTGAGGGTATTTTGGTTATCCTGGACCCCTCACTGTTTTAAATGAGCTTCGTCGATGCAATCAAGGCTAAGGATGATTTAGAGGATAGACCGGGAAGTGTGTGGGTCTATCTTTAGCCTAGGTTTTTCTTTTTCTGGCTTTCTCGACGCTGTTCTGAGGGGGACTCGATGGTGATGTTACCCGTGCATTTCCAATTTTCCATGAAGCACATCTTTTTTTTCTCTTGTTTCTGGCTTGGGAGTGTCTCTAGGTGTGGTCTAGAGCTTGGGTGTGTTGGCAGCAGGGGTCAGCCCCTAACCGGACAAGGGTTCGGACCGTCTGGTTGGGGGGTCCGGCCTCAGTGTAATTAAGATAGGATCAACAGAAATTTTCAGCCGTCAACCGGACAGCTGGGTCGGACTGTCCGGTCAGTGTGTCCGGTCCAAGGGTGGTTCCCTCCCCCAGTGTTTGGGGGCAGTGCTTTAGGGTAGACAGTGTTGCCCGGCCTTGGTCCGACAACCAGCCGACTGTCCGGCGCCAGGTGTCCGGCTAAGCGTGTAAGGTTGGGCACCAATGGCTTGTCTTGTGCGTGTTTGTCCAGAGAGCTCGGCCTTCGTCGGGGACACGATCGGGTACTTGCCCCGATGGTATCTCGTCGAGTGTGAATCCTCCACCTAGGCCGTGAGGAGCGAGTTAGGTTTAGGGGAGACTGTCTGTTCCTCGGGCGCATGATCCGGTTTGTGGGGATCCTCCCACCCGGGGAATTGAGGGAATATTCCTCCGAAACCTCGTCAAGATTAAGAGTGTGTCGAGAGAGAGGACGAGCTCGAGCATTTGGTGTTACTCTTGCTAGGTAAGTTCTTGAGCCTCCCAAGCCCGTGTGAGTGTGTTTTTGGTTCTTCCGGTGTTCTTCGATCTTCCGGTCGTGCTTCTTCGGGGATTCGGAGTTGCGGACTCGTCGTCATCGGGCTTGTTACCCTCGGGAGTGTGTCTCCCACCCGACGTGTGTCGTCGGGGGTGGTGTGAGGTCGAGTAGCTCACCAAGGCGTGTGGGAGCACTCGACACGGTGTGAAGGTTCGGAGTCGACCACGGAGCGCGAATCCACTACCACGAGTGGAGAAGAGGACTATGTTCGATTGAGAACCGGCCTTCGTTCGTCGAGGGTTTCCTCAACGAGGAGTAGGAGTTCGTCTCCGAACCTCGGGATAAAAGTATCCTTTGTCCCGTGTGCTCCTTTAATTTCTTGCACTCTATTAATGTTTATGCAATGGTTGTGATGCTATCGCCGATATAGTTCTCCTGTATCTATTGTATTCGTCTTGCTTAGAATAGGTCCCGCTTTAATATTAATTTGTCTTAATTTCTACTAAACCTAGAAAACTGAAAAAAAAAGTTGCAATTAGGCCTATTCAACCCCCCTTCTAGGCCTTCGATCCTTTTCACGCGTGCCGCCGCCGCGCTGAGGCTACACTGCGGTGGTCGCCGGCCGGCTGTGGCGGTGGTCGCCAGTGGCACACGCTGGGGTAGAGCGCAGATCCTTGGAGAGAGGAAGAGGATGGAGAGAGAAGGAGGGAGGGACTCGATCTTTTTTTGAAAAAATTGTAGGGTTTTTTTTTTTTGCAAAATTACCTTGTGAAGGGGAGTTGGTCTGAACGCGGATCTCAACACAAATCTGATGGTCACGGGGGTGCCTGGAACCACAGCTCCATGCGGGAATGAATTTCCATTACGCGCACAATAGAGGCTAGCTTGCAAAATGCCTCTTCCCACTGTGATCTTTGAAAACATGTTCAGGCTGTTCAACTACGGCGTTGGGATCCACCTGGTGTGGAGAGACGACGTGTGGCAAGCCCCTGACGTCAACCCCGGCGACCTCGACCCCATGGACAACCCCATGTTGTTTCAGGTACACTAAGGGGGCGTTTGGTTGCTCAGATCCGCCGAGCCAAAGCTCGTCTCGTCTGACACCGTGTGGTGTTTGGTTGGTGCGTGAAGACCGAGCCAGCCACCTCATGCAAAAACACTTGTCTGGCTGGCTCCTAAGAAACTACTGGCTCGGCCGTTTCTACCAACCGAAGCCAAAGATAGTAAGCGGTGCCAAAGAACTCTGTGCATTACTAGCTAGTTTTTCTCCTCCTTTAAATTTTTTTTAAAAATTCAAACGACATCCAAATTCAATGAAACAAAAAAAATGGAACCGTAGATTCAAGTACAAGGTATTAAAAAAATTTCAGAATTTTTTAAATTTTTATTTTTTGTTTTCAAATTTATTGATTTTCTAGTATTTGTTTTTGGAATTTTTATTTTGTGTTTTTGAATTTATTTTTGTTCCAGTATTTTTTAAATTTTTTATTTTCACTTTTGAATTTATTTTCTTTGTTTTTAATTTTCATCTTTTGAATTTGTACATCCCTCCCTTCCTAGTGCAGCTAACCAAACAACATCTCTACTCAGCCTGTCCAATCTCATATAACCAACCAAATAACATCTCAGATCACCTCACTTTTTGGCTCCCACCAAATGGCTCAAATTTCATACAATTTTGGTTGAGCTCATACGGCCACCAAACGCCCCTAATATACTAGCGTCTTTTACATCTGTGAAGAGTCGATATGCAAGTCAGTGCACGCAGTTCGCGTCATGACGTGGTATAAATTCAAATCTTGGTGAAGTGTGAGGACATGGGTGCGATGGATAAGGGGCTGAAGGAGATGAAGGTGAGGTACATGAAGCGGACAATCAATGAGGAGGAGGGGTCGCCCATGGACCAGCTCTTCTTCCAGGACCCCGACGGCTTCATGATAGAGATCTGCAACTGCGAGAACCTCGTGCTCGTCCCGGCCGGCGCACTCGGCCGTCTCAGGCTGCCCCGCGACCACCACAGCCCGCCGCTCCGGATGGCCGACGTAGCCGAGTAGCTAGGTGACAAGGCAAGCAAGCAAGCGCGCGGCGCGCGTACTACATGCCATGCCACTGGCATGTGCGAAGGTCACTAGGGTGAATTAGCTAGTGTTTGCGTTGTGATTTTGAGCTACGAATGTTTCTTTTGCCTGATGCATGTTAGTGTCGTGTGATTTTGGTGGTCGCAATTTGCTACGTGTACTAAAACAAATACAATGAGTAGTGGGTCCTGAGCTAAGCTTTGGTTAAACTTGAAAAGTTTTAGTTCTATAATGCCTTTCTGAAAGGACTGGGATGTCGTCTAGAGGGGGTAAATAGGCGATTACAAATTGTAAAACAATAAACAGAGTTAATTACGGAAGCTGTATTGGACAGTCCGATGGTACAGGGTCGGACAGTCCGATGGGTATCGGACTGTCTGAGGCAAGTATCGAACTGTCTGGTCTGTACAGAAAACAGAGGACTTCGAATACAATTCAAATCTCATAAATTTAAGGATACCACCTGCATCAAAGATAGTTCACAAACAAGTATAGGTGTTGTAGTATCACACAAGACAAGATAATCAATTTAATTTTAAAATAAGCAAGTAAATCAAACTTGAGAAAAGCAATGGAGAACCACGAGCGGAGAGGAGACGCGTCGATGTTTGTTCCCGAAGTTTGGATCCTTGAGGGGATCCTACGTCTCCGTTGAGACGGCTCGGTCACACTTGAGCATAATGCACTGGTGTTGCATAATGCACTTGCCGGCTTCACTCCTTGATTTCTTTCTTTGCGGAGGTGGAATTGGGCCTTCACAAACTTGACACGGTGCACCACACAAAACTCGGTAGCTCGTGACCAACTCCTAGCCGTCTAGGATTTCTCAACCTCCAAGAGTAACAAATGCCATGAAGAACGAACTTGGAGATCAAATGCTCCAAGGTCCAGTCTTGCTCAATATCTCTTTTTAAGTTGGGAGAAGGAGGGTTTAAATAACCGAGTCAACTTACACTCAACCCTCCTCCAACTCTTCTTAACCCTTCTCACTAAGAGGATCATTTAGATCAAAGAGTGGAGAGGTCGCTAGGGCTCAAGAACATACAAAATCCATAAGGAATCACCTCCCTACCCTTTTTCAATTTTCACTCAATCCTTTCTCCCAACTCTTTCCAACCCTTTTTCAAAAGGAGATCACTAAGATCTAGAGTAGGGGGTACTATGGGGGCTCAAGAACAAGGGGATGCACCTTCAGACAGCCTTAGCAACGGCTATTTGGAGAGGGGGTTTTAAATAGGAGCTTCCACGGATATGACCGTTACAGACAGTTCTATGTAATATCGGACAGTCCGAGGGTCAAAGGTCGGACAGTCCGATAGGAACACTCAGTGTGAGATAGAGAAGTTTAAATTCTTAAAAATCGGACAGTCTGAGGACTGAAAATAGCCATTGCACACCCCGACAAAAACGAGCATAACTTTTGACTCCGGACTCCGTTTTGGGTAATCTTAGACTCTACGAAAACCTAAGAATAAGAGCTACACAACCAGCAAGGTCTCACTTCTCAAATCCTAAAGGATAAATGCAGAATTCACAAGGAAGAAAGGGAGACCTACATGTGACAACCCGAAATTTTGCATAATTTTTTTTTTGAAAATATGATGAGCATGCCCTAGGTTAACACTTTCCCCTCAAGATTACCCAAAATACCCAAATTGCCCTTTTGGAATTTTTCGAAAAATAAGAAAGAGAAAGATTTCCAAGGAACCCTAACATTTTCATAGAATATAGGTGATTTTATACTCCTATAAAATTTTTGGTATTTTTCTAAACCAATAGAAATTTTTCTCACATTTTCCTGATTTTTCTACAATTTTCTAGAATTTTTAGAAGCTTCCTGGAATTTAAAATCCATTGAAAAGTATTTCTGAGAAACCCGCGGAGAAATTCCCCTCCAGAGCCACGTGTCGGCTTCCTATTCGCAGCGTTGCTCCTTGACCGTCTGGACCCACCTCGAAGCGCCAACACTCACAAGATCCGCTGCTCCACTTCGATGAAATCTAACTACTCGTGCTCCACGTCGCCTTATCCAATGGACACGACTTGTTCGCCGTATCCCCTTCGCCCCCGCCATGTTCTACTTCTCCGGCACCGCCATCTTCGCCGAGAACCTCACCGAAGCAGCGAATCTCGCTATTTTAATCCGATTTGCTTGCGCCGATTCGACCAAAATCTATCTTGGGACTTGCTCATTATGATTACTCCCCATGACACGGTCGGGAGCATCCTTGCTGGTCCAATTCGCCACCACCGCGATCCCTGTCCCAGATGCCACCGGCGTTCTCTGCACGACTCTGCTCAACCTTATCGATTGCTCGCCGAACGCCTAACTCCGCCAAGATTAGGCCGACCTTCTTCGTTGCTTATCACAAGCGCACTTGGCTTATAAGATAAGCTCGCATGTGAAAACCCACGGCGAGCTCATCCTCTAGGGGTGAATCACGACAAAATGGCCTTGCCTATAAATAGGCATTTACCCAGCTTCTTGAAGCACCACACAACTAAGCAGTGCGACCAGCAAGCAAGAAGGTAAGCCACGTTCCTTCTGTTTCGCTCCGCCACCGCCATTCTCACTGGAGCTCACCGCCAGAGCACTCCGATGATCTTTCACCTATACTTCCAAAAGCAAAAACCTTCCTAAAAACTCCCTAAAGCTCGAACAACTTTCAATCTCCACTCAAAACCACTACAACTCTGATCCCGTCCTCACCGGCGCCCAAGATTCACTGTCCACGCCGTCAAGTTATTGCAAAGCTTTTCATCACCCAATTTCTATTTAAGAATACTTAATATGGATCCCAACAGCTTGTGCACCCATAAAATCAACCGATTAAAAGCTCCACAGAGAAATCCCTAACTGCCCTGTTTTGCGCCGCCACGGTACCCCCCATCCGGCCATCCCAAGCCATCCCGAGCTTCAAATCATGGGGCAATAGACTCCTTATAGCCCACAGAGCATAAGCCCTAAGGTTAATCGGATCCAAACCCCACAGATCAGAAATCCCCAAATCGATTGCGCAAGAACCCTAATTTTTCTATGGTTCATCAGCCCAGATTTTGATTTTCTTCAAATTAAAGCCCTTAGAAGCCGAATTAAGTCCAAGTTCCTATACAAAAGTTGTTCCAAATGAGGTTTTACATCTAAAAATGATTTTTACAGATTTTTAAACATCCATCAAATGCAAATTTGAATTTAAGCCTCTCTCTCTTTGAAATTTTAGGAATTTTCAAAATTTCAAAAGTTTGCTGGAAAGTGAAACTATATTTTTTTCCTAGATAATAGGAATATAAAGAAAAATATTCATACCCCTAAATTTAAATTTTATTCAAAATAATATTTAACCTAGATTTATCTCTTCTTTCAAAGCTTTTAACCATTTTCCTTTAAGTAAAAGAAATTTACAATTATTTTCTGTCATAAAATAATATTATAAAATAAAATTTCTGATTCTTAGAATAATGATAAGAGATTTGCAAAATACCCAAAATCAATTTTGTTCCTTTTTAAGAAAAATTTCCTTTATCAAAAGATAATATATTTTAAATTTATAGCCAAAATTATTTTAAACTTAAACCACCTTAAAACCTCCCGCTAGACTCCAAAACCCACATAAGTTTATAAATACCAAAACCTAGATTTACTCTTAATTGATCTTTTCTGCATTATTTTCTTTTAACCTTTAAAATATTTTACTTACCTCGCTATTATCTCCTTTCCTTTTCAATTAAAAGATGAACAAAGACCTGTATAGTGGGTTGAAGCACCTGCTGAAGTAAATTTTGAAGAAGAAACAGTCTACAGTGATCAAGGCAGGTTTTCATTTCTTGATGCATATTGAATTCTCTAATTATTTACTATGCATTACTTTATAGTTATTATTTATTGCCAAGTTCTGTTATTTTAAATGCTTTTGTAGAATAGTTACACCCGGAAATGATAGCTTAAAAGCGCACCTGCTTTTGGTTAACCCCAACCTTTAATAACACTAGTGCAGGAAATCTACCTTATATAATATTTAAAATTGGCAGGATAGAAAATCATTTGTCATATGGATAAGTAGTATAGTATGAGATGCTTATCAGAATATAAGAATGAGATGTTAGATTACCATATGTGCGAAAGCTAGGGATCCGAGCCCGTCATATGGGAACATCCCTAGGTTCGACGTTGTGGTACTAAGGTATATGAGCAAATTCAGAAACAGAGTTCTGTCGATGTGTGTAAGACCTGACGGATCCGAGCCCGGTGGATGGGAATATCCCAGGTAAAAACACCATGGCACTAGCTTGCGGAGAAGAGCAGCTAGAATTATTTGCTTATATAAAAAAACTGGGTAAAGTGAAAAGGAATGACACAAATATCACCCATCCATATAAGAAGCTGTTATATGGGTAAAGCTGGGTAGGTCCTGTAGGGCTGATAACAAAATCATCGATAGACCCTACTTCGGGTATACGAAGTTGTGTCAACTGGGTGATGCCTCTTCGGTTCATATAACCCATGAATTATTTTAAGAAAAAGGATGACTGAGGCTGCTGAAAGGCAGGATAAGTGGTGGAGTTGTGATAGATTTATGGAAAGAATTTACTGTTTTAAAGTGAATATTTAAAAGAGTTGTTAAATTCTAGTTCTGTAATCTATTATATGTTACTGCATCCACTCATCGCCGAACTTTATACCTTTGTTTAATCTTTACATATACTAGAGTAGAATTTTTCCTCATGAAAGCCTGCAAGTACGATTGGTACTTACCCACATTATGTGGGCAATTGTTTATTTTTATGATTAGGATTCACTTTATAATTGGAAATGGACATTTATGAAGAAGATTGGAACTCGTACAGGATTGACTTCTAAGGTTCACCTTTTGCTCAGGCATCGCCTGTGGTATATGGGCATGTATTTTATTTTTTTTATCAGGCTATATTTCCACCTCTACTGTAAAATATTTTGTATCATGTAATAAATCAAGCAGGCTGTACTATTTCTGAATGCAACTGAAATCCTGGACAGTTGGCATTCCGGACATTTTCTCGTAAATTTTTACCGGAATTTGGTCCGCCACACTACAACTCTCACTTTTTAACACCACAAACACCACTCTCCAATTAAGTTTCACAAGGATGGATCACTTAAACACTTGACACATCTAGAGATCATTTTCCATCGCATCCCTCTTAATAGTATGGCAATCCTTAGACTAAAATTAAATCAAAGATAATACAAGTGTAGGATAGTCACTTGCCGTCTTTTTCTTCATTATGCATGATGGCCTTTACCAAAAGATTGATAACGCCTTCACCTTGTCCAACTTGACTCGATGCATCTCGTGAGAATTTCGTCCTATCAACTTTGACTTGATCATCCTTCCCGATGATCTCCACGCCAAATTGATCTTGACTTATTCTTCAACTTTTGGTGACACCGCCGTCTTGTTGACCTTGGCTTAACCGTTATCCTTTAACATACCTTGGTCATCACACATACTCATGGGACCTAATTCTTTCCAAACCACGCATGAAAGATATTAGTCCAAAAGCTCAATAGATATAAATAGATTGATGTTTGTGAGCAATTAAGTACAATAAGTGTTTCATATAAATAAGCACAATATTAAATAGAAATACTTGACATAGAAAAGATATCTACTAAGTGTATCATGATAAATATGTAATAGAGCTAGATGCACTAGGAAGATAATTGCCAATATGATAAATCAACTAAACCATGGCAAGTACCACAATCTTCACTAAAATGGAGCACATGATAGAATATACAAGAATTACACATGTGCAAATAATATTCAAGCTAGAGTGAAGTTGTGGAACAAGCTAGATTAAACTTCACTAAGTGATATGCATAAGAAGATATACAAACAAAGCATGCATGCACCAAGTCAAGTCATAGCAATGTGAAGTTTAACTCTAGTTAAGATATGTATACTAGAAGCAAGACACATATTGAACTCAAGTGGATATATATGCACAAATAGATATGACATCAACCAATGTGCATATATATAATCAATATGTTACTTAGAGCTCACTATGCACTTGCACAAGAGAAATGTAATTATATATATATATATATAGAAGGTTGCCGAGATTGCATACCTCATCTTTGCTTACCCATCCCATTTGTATATGTGAGACTTACCTTGCTAGGATGGATAGATTGTTCACTTGGCATATATGATGTTCTCTAAATAGATGAGACTAATATTCAACTTATAGGCACCTGAGCTTCACGTTCCGGATTGTGGGCGAGACCACAATCCGAAGGTGCCCCAGGCTGGCGGTGCTCGCTGGGTGGTCAGCCTGGCTGAAAGTGATCGGCTCCTCCGAACACTTCAGTCACCGACTCGCCCCGCGCTTGGGACCGCGGTGCACACCTCCCTCATCAGCAGCTTGTACCGAGTGTTGGAGGCATAGGTGCCTGAGCCGCCGTGTATGTACGCCACGGCGCGCTCCCCCTACTGGAAACCGAGTGGGGGCGGGGCCACCATTTTGTCGTCCGTGGGGGAGCGGTGCTCTTTTAGCCGCTGCTCCACCATCCTGCTCACTACCTGGCAGCCCGCCAGGTCATGTGCATTTGACCGGTGGATGGGGCAATAGGGCTTGCCCCCGTTGTATCCCTAGCGGTCGCAACGTCGGTCCCATCGATCACCTCGCCGGTCCCGTCGACCAGTCCATCCATCGCGGTGGCCGTCCCATCGTTCGCGGTGGTCGCCGCGTTCCTCGCGGCGGCCCTCTTGCCGTGGCCTGACCTCCTCCGGTTCCCGCTCAGCGGCCATCACCTCGGCCGCCTTGCGCTTCTTCTTATCCTTGGCCCTGGGGCCCTTGGAAATCCCGGCTTCGCCCCCATCATGGCCTGCGGCTCGGCCGGTCGATCGGTCCCGAGCTTCAGCCGCCAGGGTGCACTTGTGCGCCAGGGCAAACAGCTCGGTCATCAAAGTAATATTGCGGGTAGCCATTTTTTTCCGCATCTTCCGTTCGCATACGCCCCTCCGGAAGACGATCACGACCGACTGACTCGAGATCTTAGGGATGGTGTTGCGGCAGTTGCAAAATCGCCGGATGGAGGCCCGCAACGACTCCCCTTTCTCCTGCTCCAGCACGTGAAGGTCATCCTCCACTCCAAGTTGGGCATAGGAGCCCTGGAAGTTGGCGACGAACTTCTCGCACAACCCCTCCCACGAGTTGACGGACCCTCGCGGGAGGTTCAGCAGCCACGAGCGGGCGGAACCTGTCAGCACAGTGGGAAAAAAGTTCGCCATTACCTTCACCGCGCCGCCCGCAACATGCACCACTGTGGTGTAGATCTGCAAGAACTCCTCCATGTTGGTGGTGCCGTCGTACTTTACAATCGTCGCCGGACGGAACTGGTCCGGCCAAGCCACGCGACGCAGCCGCGCCGTAAATGCCTGGCACCCTACACCATACGGGGGCCAGCGTTGTCCGTCCAGGCCCCGTCCTGAAGAGCGGGTTCGGGACCGCGAGCCCCGACCCCCTGAGGACGCAGAGGATTAGGCATCCTCCCCTCCCCCTTCCGCGGGGTCGTGCCTACAGTCGCTGAGAGTCGACCGCTCCCCGCGGTCCCGTATGCGATGGCGCCGCAGCGTGTCCCGCAGGTCGCCGCCACGCTGTTGGTGCCGTTCCTCCAGATGGGGTCTCAGATCGTCCGAACGTTTGCCCCATAGGACAAGCACTCGAGATGGGCCCTGGCCCAATGCGCAGTCCCCCTGATACGGGGAGTCCACATCCTGGACACCCTTCCCCTTCTATGGTCCTCCTGGCCCGTGTGCTCCATGCTTGGATTGCTCGAAGCTTGCGTGCGGGCCGCGTGTGGCCTCAACCGCGGACCACCCGAGGTGTTCGGTCGATCTGACGCCTCTATGCGGTCTTGCACCGAGTCTACGAGGTGAAAAATATCTTGCAGCCAGGGAGTTCCTCGCCAGCTCCACCAGCGGATGCTCCAGCAGAAGCCGGGCCGCGTGCAGGTTCTGGGTCGACGACGCCTCACTCATGGCTAAGCGCCGCCGAGCTGACGGGGTTTCCTCCGTCACCGCCACGTTCTTGCCCCGTGGCGAGGGAGTATGGCGAAGCCCGCGCACGGTGCCGGATGACGCCGTATCCCTACCCCGCGAGCCACGGGGCTTGCTGGGGGGAACATCCACCGGTTCTTTCCTGATGCCCGACGCCTTCCCCGACGTCACCCCGCGCTCGGCGGCTGAGTCGGGCTTACGCGTTCGGGTCGTCATCAACAGCCACGCCACTGGAACCGAACTGCAAAGATCTACGAGCAGAGAAGGATGAACCAACCGCTACGCCCCTACCTGGCGCTCCTCTATCGGCATATTTCAGCCGGTAGATATTGTTCGGGGGGTGTCCAGGGTTCGGCAGGGGGTGTGCGCGATCGGCCCTCCTCTCGCACTCCGCAGTGGATGGAAAAAGACATAAGAACACCGGTGAACGCAGGATTTACCCAGGCTCGGGCCCCTGGTGTGGGTAACAGCCCTACGTCCTGCTCGAGCTCTTGTTGCTGGTTGTGTGTGTGAAAAAGGTGATCTCTCTCCTCCACTTTTTCTTCTTTTCTCTTCATGCACCTCAATTCCCCTTATATACTCCGGGGCTGGCCGAGGCAAGATGGAGAGAGAATGTTGCATTAATTGCACCGGTCACTACAACCATCACACCCTAGCCTCGTTCACAAGACCGCCACCGACATTGCTCCGCCATCTCAAGAGGGCAACTTGATGGGACAAGGCAGCGCTGTCGGGCTTGCCCCATCGCTTTGCCTCGTGCAAAGGGAATAAACCGAGTGGTTGTAGCTAGTGTCACAGGTGCATGGGTAATCATGCCACAGGCTGCCCACGCGCGATCATTCGAATTAAATGCCTTCGATACGGTCCGATACGGGAGACGTCTTCGAGGTGAGGCTCCCCCTGCCGTTCTGACACGCGCCGGGCTAGGTACCTGCCAATGGGGCCTGAGGCGCCCCTCCTGACTGGTCTGGTACCCGCACATCCTTCCAGCATGATACGTGCCTTGCTCGCCGGCCCGGGGGGGGGTTCGTTCGCCGCCGCCGCCGCCGGCCGGGTTCTGGTTCGCCCGCCGCCACCACCAGCGTGCCACGCGTCTCGCTTCCCCGTGGCGGGCTTGGTTCGCCCACCGCCGCTAGCGGCCACGTGCCTCGCCGCTCTTTGCGCCGGGGCCTAGTTCGCCGCCGCTTGCTTGGGAGGCCAATCGCCGGCCTTGCGGTGGGTCTCGTCCGTCCGTGGTGGAGAGTGGGTCCCGGTGTAATATACACCGACAAATCTAGATGGCCATTTCTAAGCATTTCGCCAAGGACTTACTAGTCAGGGAAGTCTTAGATTGTTACCTTAGGGTTTCAAAGGACAGTGTAAGTAATTCTGTCAAGGATAAGGTTTGTGTTTATTATCACTATTAACCAATCGGGTAATAACTAGACTAGCTCTATTAGCTACACATTTTAACAAATAGATAAGGTAATGTTTCACAAATATGCATGCAGATTTCATACAGTGAAACAATATAGCAATTTAATTAAAAACATAGGATTGAAATATGAACAAGTGATATTGGCTCGCTTGTACTATGTACAAGTCTATGCTCATAAAGATCCCTATACTTTTCATAGGCTAAAAATAAGGTTAAAATATCTACAAAAGCATTCCTAGGTTTTTTTTACAAGTCAGATAGCCTTTTTGGAAAAGCAAAATCCATTTCTGGAGTTTCTTTCTATAGGAAAAGCACTAAAATCTACCTCTCTAGATTTTCTAGGGGCAAAACAGTGATTAAAAATGCTCATATATATTTTTAGTAGATCCATTACTGAAAGTACTATTTTCCATAATTTTATCATAATTTTTCAAGAAAGGAAACTATTTAAATGAGGACATAGTTATTTATGGGATTTCTATATAGGAAAAGCTATTATATCCAATTTACAGAGGCACTTCACACTGAGAAAATGTGAAATAATATTTTTATTAAATCCAGTACATCATCTAGTATTTTACATAATTTTTATGCAATTATTGGGAGTCTAAAACTATACATAGAAAACCATATACCTTTACTAGATTTTTCGAAATAGATAAATATCAGATAAAAGCATTAAATAGAATCGGGCCGGTTTAGCTATTGTGCGGCCCATTTAGGGTTTGGCCCATGGCCGAATTCAGCTCGGGCACAGCTGCTATGCCGAAGGCGTATTTCAGAAATGCGCTATTACTTAAACTGACAAGTGGGGTCAGGGCCCACATGTCAGCGACACAATGCTACCCAGCGGGAGGATATATATTTAAAATCATTCGACAGGTGGGGCCCGATGTCAGTCGCACAGATGCCCAATATTCTGATTCATGACATCAGCGTGATGTCATGATGACGTCACCTCATCTTCAACCTTCGGCACACGCTTGGCCGAGGAGGAGAGGACGGGCTCGCCGGCGCTACAGGGCACGAGAGCCTGAGTTCTTGGGCTCTACGGGATCAGGGCATTGACGCGCACCTGATGGTGGTCGTGCCACTGCCGGGGATGGCCGGAGGCAGCTGCTCCATGGACGGCGACGGCGGAGAGCTGCGGCAAGCGATGGGGATGGCTAACCAAAGGCACTCGAGCATGAATCAAGTGTCGGGGAGCAAGAGGGGATGAAAGTGGTGCTCACCGAGGGGTTGCCGAGGCCGGAGAGATTCCGAGGCGGGCTGGCGACGTGGAGGGTGGCGGCTGTCGGAACAGAGGAGGAAGGGATTGTGGATAACATGGGCCCCGGGTATCCAGAGATATACTGTTGGACGTACCACCTCTTTGGGCCGAGTCGATTGGACCTTCCAGAAGACGGGCTTGGAGGCTAGCGTGGCCCGGCTTGTTCTACAAGGAAACGAACTCGTTTCCTACTTGAATACATAGATATAGGCGTAACCAACTCGGTTATATCTGTATCTTCTATATACGGATTAGGGAATCTATTTGTAACCCGGCCCCTTGCAATATATAAAGGGGTCAGGGGCCTCTAGTTCGAGATCAGATCATCCAACATCTCATCATCCTTGAGATCCATTATAATACAATCCACGAGCACAGGAGTAGGTATTACCTCGCCTCGAGGGCCCGAACCTGTATAAATTCGGCTCCCTGTGCTACCATCGTAGTTGTGATCTTTCGCGTAGCCCTATAAAATATATTGCCGACACAAACCGTCGACAGGGATCTCGGTCGTCGATGCTCCTTGCATCGATTGCTTCGGGGACGGGGTAGATGACGACGAGGGAGTGTCGTTGACAGAAGAAAGGGCCCGAGGAGGCTGCCAGCGATGAGAAGTCGAGGGAGAAGCAGGGGCGACCAACGATGGGAAGACAGTCCCCTGTGTAGTACACAACAAGACAGCTTGGTTGGGTTCTGTGGAAGCAACAAGGGAGGGAGAGGAAGAAGTTGGAGGGGGTTTGGGAGTCCAAGACTCACCCGATTGGCTTGCCCGCAGTGCAGGCTCACGGCAGAAGCAGAGCAAGGGAGAGGAAGGAAGAAAGGGAGCGACTTGGCCCTAAATAGGGGGAAGGGGAGGTCTAGGCAGGCTCGGCGTGAACCAAGCTCATGGTGAGGGAGATGTACTCGCTGGATTCACTTAGATGCGAGGAAGGACGTGGCGGATTTGCGGGGATTTGGGAAGGACAGGGGAGTGAGCTCGTAGGCGTGCAACCAATGGGAAGTAGCGGGCACAGCAAGGAGAGTCAACACGAGGACGGAGACGACGTGCTTCTTGGCATGGCGCTAGGAACCGGCGACGTGGGCGCGCCGTGGCCAAGCGGCGGCGGGTCACCATGGAAATGAGAGCAGAGGAGGAGCAGGGAAGAAGGAGCCAGGGAGGAAGAATGGGCGACGTGGCCAAAGAATGGCCACCGGATAAAGATCCAACGATGCTAGAGCGGCCACACGGGCTCAGATTCGAATAGAGCAAGGAGGGGATGGAAGGGGAGGAAATGATAGGGGGGTTTGGGCTAAAGGAAAAATAGGTATTACACCAAGGTGATTCAAAAATCAAGTTCAAGTTCAAAATTGAATTTGATTGCAAGGAGTTGGATCCAGAAATGAGTTTAGTGGATAGAATAGAGAGGTAGCAAAGAGAGGATAAAAACTAGTTGGATGGTCAAAATGGGCTAAATGGGTCATTTCCCTTTAGACTAACAAGATTTGAACTTATAATAGAAACTAACTTTAAATATACAAAATATATATATACATGTAAATATACGTAGGTATACATGTATAAGGGTATAATTCCAAGAAATTGCAATTAGATAGAGAGCACTATTCATGGTAAGATATTTCTATTTGAAAATCAAAAATTTGAAATATTCATGTATACATGTATGTATTGTTGGGATTTTTCCCTGACCAAATGGGCCGGCCCATTTGGCTACCGGAGAAAAGGGCAAGGGGCAGCGCTGCCGCTGCCCCTGGCATTTTGGTTCGGCTCGCCTGAACCCTAGGTTGCAGCTGAGCTTCTAGGCGGCGGCGGCGGCGCTATGAGCTCCGCCTTCTGCGGCTCGGGCGCGACGTGCAGGGCATCCGGGTCTTCCGGAGGCCGTTGCGCTACGCCGTCTATATGGGGAAGCTCCTCTCACTCCTCTCTCAGTCGGCTCTCTCACTCACTCTTGCTTCTCTCACTCACTCCCGAGACCCTGTGCTTGTTGGTTTTTCGCCTGAGCACCGGTCGGCTCACCGGCCGGTGGTGGTTTCGGTGGTGCGTTTGGCGGTGGTGCTGCCCTTCGCCCTCTTCGATTTGGCACCCGTATTACGGGCGCATAATCGTGGGTCTCGTGGTCGCTTCTCTCGCATCTCGGGCCTCCTCCTCGACTTCGTTCATGGTGGGGGTGATGGCATCGTATCTCCGGGTCGATTGCCGGCGGCTGCGTGTGTAGCCCGGCGATTTGATTTCTGGGACAGCGAGTTCCTCGGAACCGTATCGTCTGACGTTAAGGAGGCTAAGTCAGAGGGCCTGTAGGACGCATGGCGCTCGTCCATCGCGTGATGAACGGCGCAGCGTCAAAAAATGAACTGGTACGCGAGGCAAACACGCACGCGGATCGTCCATCGCGCGATGAAGGGCGCTCGTCCATCCGCGAGGCATTAGCGAGGCAAACTCTGTTATTTTGGCCGGCTTTTGGCGGGAAGGAGCGCAGGGCTGACAAATCGTCCATCGCACGCAGGGCTTTTGGCCGGCCGGTGACAGATCGAGGTCGAGGGAGGCCATCAGACCGCATAAGGGTCTCCCACGACGCGCTATGCAAGCTCGGCCAATTCGTCGTCCTTCCGGCCGCTTGAGTTCTTGTAAACTGAGGTTAGTTCTTGTAGAAAGTAGATGCACAAATCAATTTTACTCAAGGAGTTCTTGTTGGGGGTTAGTTTTTAACTTCGCCTAATATGGGAGACAAGGATAAAATAGTCACTTGGGTTTCTGTTTTTGATTGGATAGATCGAAGGAGAGGAGCTTGGAGTATTGATTGGAATGGATTCAGTTTGTTCTCTCTCAACCATTCGTCGTGTCGCGCTGCCGGAGTAAGGTCCCACGCGGTCTCCCTGGTGGCTGTTGCCTCGGCTTGATCAAGCATCTCCGATCGTTGCTACTACCTTGTCGCTGCTGCCTTTGGATGAATGCAGATGAATAGAGAGCAAGCGCCTCCTCCCGATCAAGCACCTCATCTCGATGGAAGGTACAATCTACAAGCACTAGCAAATTTTAGAATTTGATTGTATACTTTGAGCACATCACCTTGTATTACGATTTGTCAATTTGTTGTATTTTTTGTGCAGCGATAATACATTGGCTAGTTGGGTTCCTCGTCTTCATATGGAATTTAGAAATATAGATGATGCACAACTTTTCTGGAACTACTATGGTGGTCGAATGGGATTTAGTATTAGAAAGAGGTATGAGAATAAGTGCAAAAAAGATTCCAAGGTCACATCTTGTAGATTTGCATGTTCTAAGGAAGGTTTGAGAGGAAAGGACAAAAGGGATTATTTGACCAAGAACTCTCGAGCTGAGACAAGAACTGATTGCAAGGTGCGCATGGGAGTTTCGTTGAATCGAGCTACTGGAAAATATAAGGTAATTGATTTGGTTCTTGAACACAATCATGTGCTCCAGATTCCAGAGACCGCTCACTTGATGCCATCACATCGAAACATCTCGACGGTCCAAGCCTTTGAAATTGAAATGGCAGATGATGCAGGTCTTCGGCCTAAAAGTGCTTATGAATTGGCTAGTATGCATGTTGGAGGGGCGGCTAACCTTGGGTACACTTGTCAAGATCAGAAAAATTATTTGCGGACAAAACGCCAAAAGGAGATGAAATATGGGGAAGCCGGAAGCTTGTTGCAGTATTTTCAGAATAAGGTTGCAGAAAATCCTTCCTTTTATCATGCTTTTCAGCTTGATAGTGAAGAACAAATAACCAACATTTTTTGGGCTGATGCAAGGATGATAGTAGATTATACACACTTTGGTGATGTTGTTTCTTTCGACACTACCTTTGGAACCAATATGGAAAGCCGGCCATTTGGTGTATTTGTTGGCTTCAACCACTTTAGGAAAACTGTCATATTTGGAGCTGCTCTCATGTATGATGAATCATTCGAATCATTTAGATGGCTCTTTGAGACCTTCCTAATAGCTCATGGTAACAAACAACCTAGAATCATCTACACCGATCAAGACATTGCAATGGGAAAGGCAATAGCTCATGTTTTTTCTTACACATGGCATGGTTTGTGCACTTGGCATATACTCCAAAATGCAATCAAGCACTTGAATCGACATAGGACTGATGGCTCAAATATCCTAGCTGATTTCTGTGCATGCATGTATGAATATGAGGATGAAACTCAATTTGAGGAAGCTTTCTCTAATATGAGAAGCAAGGTAGACAAGCAATCTTGGCTAGACAGTATTTATAAAATAAAGGAGAAGTGGGCTCAATGCTATATGAAGAATGTTTTCACTCTAGGAATGAGAATCACACAATTGAGTGAAAAACTGAACAATCATTTGAAAGAGTATCTAACAACAGAGTTGAACATTCTTCGTTTTTTAAAGCATTTTGAGAGGGCCGTTGAAGCAAAGAGAGATGTAGAGATTAAATCAGAGTATGATGCAAGGAATAAGTTGCCACAAATTAAAATGAGAACCCCTATGTTGGTGCAAGCAAGTAGGGTTTACACTCCACAAATTTTCGAATCCTTCCAAATTATTTATGAAAGATCCATGTTAGCATATGCACGCTTGACGGATGATGGGGGTGCATACATTGTTTCCATAAAATCTATTGATGATCCCCTCAATGTTGAAGAGGAGGAAATGGTTGATGGTTCTTTCCAAGAGGGCAAAATATACTATAGTTGTCAACATTTTGAGCGGTGTGGTCTATTATGTTGCCATGCTATCAAAATTCTTGAGTTGATGGACATAAAGCTATTGCCGGATCATTATATTTTGAAGTGATGGACAAGGGAAGCACGACATAGAATTATTCATGACAATACCGGGAGAAATGTTCTGGAGGACCCCAAGTTGGATGCTACACGTCGCTATAAGTATCTTTCCCATAAGTTCATATCTGTGGCATCCCGGGCAGCTGAATGTGAGAGGGCATCTTTACTAGTTGATAATGTGCTTGATAGCCTTCAAAGGCAGGTGGAAGAACTTATCGCTCAGAACCACATGTGCTCGATCACATTCAAAGAAACAGATGTTCTTGATAGCATTGAACAATCGAAGGACATGCCAACAAATTGTTGATGAAGAAAAAGGAGACAAGAAATGAGGGATGGAAGAGGAAGAAGAATTGGGTTGAGAAATTTCAAAACAACAATGAAGCTGCACCAAAATAGCCTAGGAGCAAGACCTACATGGGGCTGAACCAAAACTAGACAAGATTTTGTATGAAATTTGGACAAAACAAGACCCATATTTTGTATATTAGACCAAAACAGCAGCCATATTTTGTATATGTTTAGACAGAAACAGTCATATTTTGTATATGTTTAGAGCTCGACAGTCATATTTAGTATATGTTTAGAGCTCGATAGTCATATTTTGTAGCCATATTTTGTATATGTTTAGGCTGAGAGAATTAACAGCATGTAGTATATCAGCTCTAAATGTGTGCTCCAAATGTGTACTTGTTCCAGTTGCAAGGGCTGCAAGCTTCATGTTTAGGCAGTTCAAGCTCATACATAGCAAAACCAGTGGCCTCCATTTATCTCATACAGGGACAACAGCTGCTGTTGGAAGACTGAAAATAGCTCCTGCAACTCTGAAAATTAGGCAGTGAAAATTTTTTCATGTATTGACCCATGGAAGTACTTTGTGAATCTAGTGGAACTAATGCCTGCCCATTAGGAGGTGTTGGTATCTATAATCCTGGTTACTGGGGCATGGTATGACCTTTACTTACACAAGTGAGAAGTTGGCTTCTCAATCTCATGTGATAATTTGAATTTTTCTCATTTATCATATGTCTATTGGATGTCTTGGATACGAAATAGATAGTTCTACATGTATCTGTTGTCAGATAACTTTAGATCCTCTGCAATCATCACTCTACTCTTAGCAAAGGTATATAAAGTGAGCATGCATATTAGGTCATCGACCTCTGTGGATCTGACAGTTTCATTGACAAGTTCAGATGCTCTTCAAAATCTAGCTTCTCATAATGTCTCAGAATCAAGATACAATACTCTAAATTCAGCGCCATAATCATGCCATTAGCTAATGCAATGTTTAGGGCCCTGAAGCAACCATGCCACAAGAAAAACAATACTCAATACCTGATTTACAATTCCAAATTTAATTCAAGAAGATTTCGCCAGCAATCATGCCACAAGCAAAATCAGTTGCTCCCCCACCAGCATATGAATCAATTTCACAATTGCAAATAGCTGCACATGGTAATCTCTCCTTTTCAGATTCATTTCTTAATTCTAGACATGGTTCAAACAATGCTTGACATGGTGTTCATTTCAGATACTTAACATTGATATTGTGGACATGGTAATCTCTCCTTTTCAGATTCATTTCTTAATGTTCAAATTCACAGAGTACAAGCAACTGCAGAGCACATTCATATAGATACAAGCATTTGGGAGCATTTCATACAATCATATGCACTGGCGTACTACACTACCACAATTTGAGCTCTGAATCAAAACATCTCATACAACCCAGGGAGCATTTCATACAAAAATTTGTTCTAGTACAAGCCGCCGCCGAGCCTTCTTTGGCGCCGCCATTGTGGGCCTTGGCCGCCACCGCCCCAGCCCCGTGGTCGCCGCCGAGCCCGAGCCCCTGGGGTTGCTGTTCGAGCCTCGAGCCCCGAGGTCGCTGCTAGCCCCTGGGCCGCCGCCAAAGCTTTTTGGGCCATTGGGTCGCCAGAGCCGCTGCTCTGCGCGCCGCCTGCCTGGGGTCGCCGCCGTGAGCCTGCCTGGGGTCGCCGCCACCGAGCCGAGCCTGGAGTCGCCATCGCCGAGCCCGAGCCCTGGTGGCGCGCCGCTGAGCCTCGGGGCCGTCGCGCCGAGCCTGGGGCCGCCATTGGCCGCCGTCCGAGCTCGGTGTGCCAGGTCTGCCGCCGCTGCCGCTGGGGTCGCCACGCCTTGGGGCCGCTTCGTGCTAGGGTGGAGGTTTCTTGGGCAGCTGGCGGAGGAAGTCTGGAGGAAGGAAGTTTGCCTCGCTAATGCCTCGCGGATGGACGAGCGCCCTTCATCGTGCGATGGACGATCCGCGTGCGTGTTTGCCTCGCGAACCGGTTCATTTTTTGACGCTACGCCGTTCATCGCGCGATGGACGAGCGCCATGCGTCCTACAGGCCCTCTGACTTAGCCTCCGTAACGTCAGACGATACGGTTCCGAGTTCCTCGCGCTTTGCCTCTGCTTTGTCGGCTCGGATCCGATGCTACGTAAGCATTTCCTAGTGCCCATCTGTTAGTTTTGGTACAGTGGACCAATCGAGAATTTCTGGGGGACTAGCCATCGAGCTAGAGGCCGTTTCTTGATCTGGAGGCACTGTACGTCCTAGATAATACTGCTCGATGATGATTTACCTATATGAGGATATTCTGATCTGGTGATTAGTGGTAATCTAGTTGTTTAAATCAGTACTGCCAGAGTAATTTGTGTTTGCAATTCATATAAGTTATCTGCTGCTGCTACTGTGATCTGGATCAGTTGTGTCTAATCTTAGCTTTAATTGATGCATTAAGCATATGCTATGATCTGTTCTGATTTTGTGCATTGCCTTGTGGAGTTTTACTCCTGCTGTTGTTGGAATTGCTGCTGGAACTGATCCTTGTGAGTTACTTCAGTTAACTGAGTTGAGCAGCAGCACTGCATAGCACTGTTTTATGTGATTTGCCTTATTATTCTAGAGCAGTACTGGTTTTATCTATTTTATCATGATCTCAGATCTGAGTCTTAGTTGATGTTGGAAGGCTCCTTTGGAGCAATCCATCAATTTATAAAATCTGAGAGCAAAGTTGCTAAATCAAACATGAGCTTTATGCTAGTTTGTTTATTGTCCATGGTAGATGCCTTGTTTATATGTTGTCAGATCATGAGTTTATATGCTTACAAGCTTATTCCTGCTGAATTCATGATTATTTCATATATACATGGCATTGTTGACAAATTCTTGTTAGTTATATTTGAATTATGCAATTGTTTCATTATGCTCAAACTGCAATACACTCAACATTCCAGAAATCAAATCTTTGTAATGGCCTCTGGTAGTAGTGATGTAGTCAAGCCTGAGATCTTTGACGGCTCCAGCTTTAAACGCTGGCAGGCACGTGCTAGGCTGTGGCTAATGGACCTTAAGGTCTTCTGGGTGATTTCCAATCCTCCCCTGTCTCCTATTCCCCTTACTGATGAGCAGAATAGGCGCTGGGAGGAAGCAAATCATGCTGCCCTAGCGCGATTGTTAGCCGTAGTCTCTAATAGGCTTTTCGACATCTACTCGAACTACAAGACAGCGAAGGAGGTGTGGGATGACCTAGAGCAGAAGTTCACCGAGGGGGGCAATGGGAATGAGAGCTTTATAGCTGAGAACTACCTGAATTACAAGATGGTAGAGAGTCGGTCGATTATGGAGTAGGTCCAGGAGCTTCAGCTCCACGTTAGGGACCTGCACCAGTACGACTGTCTCCTGTCAGAGAGCTTTCAGGTCAATGTGGTCTTGGCTAAGCTGCCGCCCTCATGGCGTGACTTTGTGACCGCTCGCCGACACATGAAGGAGCGCCTGACTGTTCTCAAACTTCAGGCAGCTATAAATGTCAAGGAGCGGGCTCGTGCTAGTGGACGCAAGCACTCCACGTCCAAGGTCCAGGCCCACTTGGTGGACGCTAAGACCTCCAATGCCGGTGGTGGAAAGAAGAAGAAGAAGCCCCAGAACCAGACTGGCGCCAAGGACAAAAATATGAAGGAGGAGGAGGATCTGGTTTGCTACGTTTGTGGCATCGTCGGGCATACTGCCCGGAGGTGCCGTGACCGTAAGGGAAAGGGACCGGCTTCAGGTCAGCAGGGCGGCCGCAAGGCCGTGCTGCACACTGCAGTGGTGCCCTCCGGCTCCACTGATGGGTATGTACCTAGAGCCTTTATGGCTGATTCATCAATGATTGGTGGATCGATATAGGTACAACGCGTCATATAACTGCTAACAGAACCTCTTTCACTTCATTTTAGGGTCAAGATTGTGGATCCGTCTTGATAGGCAACGGAGCAGCAGCACAGATACGAGGAGTTGGCCAGGTCTGCCTGAAGCTCACTTCAGGCAAGACGCTAGTTCTTCGCGACGTGCTGTACGTGCCCACGATGCGGTGGGACTTGATCAGTGGATCTGCCCTGTGTAGACAGGGCCTCAGATTAGCGTTCGAGTCTAATAAGGTCATCTTGACCAAATATGGTGCCTTTGTTGGCAAGGGGTATGAGAGAGACGGCATGTTTAGTCTCTCTGTCTTGTGTCAAAACAATATTTCCATTTATAATGTGGTTTGTAATAAAATTCATGATGTTTGGCATTTTCGTTTATGTCATTTGAATTTTGAGGCTATTGTGCAGTTGAGCAAAATAAACTTAATTCCAGAATATAACTATGAGAATGGTTCTAAGTGTGAAGTGTGTGTGCAAGCTAAGCAATCCAGAAAACCGTTTCACTCGATCGAAGGGCGGAGCACCTCTCCCTAGAGCTAGTCCATTCTGATCTTTGTGAAATGAATGGCATATACACTAAGGGTGGCAAGCGCTATTTCTTTACTCTCATAGATGATAGTACTAGATATTGTTATGTTTACTTGCTTGAAAGTAAAGATGAAGCACTAGATTACTTTCAAATCTATAAGGCTGAAGTGGAAAACCAATCAGAAAAGACAATAAAACGGCTAAGGTCTGATAGAGGAGGTGAATACATCTCTAAGGAGTTCGCCCATTACTGTGAAGAAAGTGGTATCATTCATGAAACCACACCTCCCTATTCTCCCCAATCTAATGGGCTAGCGGAACGAAAGAACCGAACATTATGCGACTTGGTTAACTCCTTGTTACAAAGTTCAGGTATGTCGGTCCAATGGTAGGGGGAGACAGTTCTCACAGTTAACTATGTCCTAAATAGGGTGGCGCCTCGCAACCACGAGGTAACACCCTACGAAGGATGGAAGGGGAGAAAGCCTAATTTGTCCCATCTTTGGACTTGGGGCTACCTTGCTGAGGTCAGCCTGCCTTTACCGAAGAAGAGGAAGCTAGAACCTAAGACTGTAGACTGTGTCTTTCTAGGATATGCTGTTAACAGCACAGCTTATAGGTTTCTAGTGGTCAAATCCGAGATGAGCGAAGTCGCTGTAAATGATCTTATGGAGTCTCATGATGCGACTTTCTTTGAGACTATCTTTCCTATGAGATCTAATGAGATAATCGCACCAGATGGCTCTAGTGAGCATTACTCTATTCCTCCTGAAGTGGCCGAGCCCACTCCTGATTTGGAGTTAAGGAGGAGTAAGAGGCAAAGGACTGAAAAGTCGTTTGGTGATGATTTTGCCATCTATCTTGTAGATGATGAGCCATGTACCCTCTCTGAGGCATTCGCATCTCCTGATGCAGAGTACTGGAGGGAAACAGTCCATAGTGAGATAGATTCTATCATTGCTAACGGAACGTGGGAAGTCACCTATCTACCTAGTGGATGCAAACCAGTGGGATGCAAATGGATATTCAAGAAGAAGAGGAGGCCTGATGGTACTATTAAAAAGTACAAGACCCGCTTAGTTGCTAAGGGTTTCACTCAGAAGGAGGGTGAAGATTACTTTGATACATATTCCCCTGTGGCGAGATTACCTACTATCCATGTGCTTATAGCAATAGCTGCGGCATGTAACCTCCTAGTCCATCAAATGGACGTTAAGACTGCTTTCCTTAATGGAGAGCTGGATGAGGAGATCTATATGCAGCAGCCAGACAGATTTGTGGTAAAGGGACAGGAGAATAAGGTTTGTCACTTGATTAAGGGTGGGTTCTTTTCAGCTTTTCTTATCTACTTATCTCATGTAACCTCGTCACTTCGAGAATTTTTCGAGATAGCCTCGAGAGCCAGTTGGCCTCCAATTTTGGGGTTTAGAGAGCTTATAGACACGCCTACGAGATAAAAAAAAACCGACTCAAAAAGTAATAAAAAAGTGAGATAAGTCAAATAAGACACGAGATAAGTAGGATAAGTCAGAACACTAGGTTGGAGCTGAGCTCCCAAGCAGCGGCGGCGGCGCTGTGAGCTCCGCCTTCTGCGGCTCGGGCGTGACGTGCAGGGCATCCGGGTCTTCCGGAGGCCGTTGCGGTGCGCCATCTATATGGGGAAGCTCCTCTCACTCCTCTCTCAGTCGGCTTTCTCACTCACTCTGCCTTCTCTCACTCACTCCCGAGACCCTGTGCTTGTTGGTTTTTCGCCTGAGCTCCGGTCGGCTTGCCGGCCGGTGGTGGTTTCGGTGGTGCGTTTGGTGGTGGTGCTACCCTTCGCCCTCTTCGATTTGGTACCCGTTGGCCACGGGGCGGACACCGTGGGTCTCGTGCTGCTTCCTTTCTGCATCTCGGGCCTCCTCCTCGACTTCGTTCGTGGTGGGGGTGACGGCATCGTATCTCTGGGTCGATTACCGGCGGCTGCGTGTGTAGCCCGGCGATTTGATTTCTGGGACAGCGAGTTCCTCGCACTTTGCCTCTGCTTCATCAGCTCGGATCCGACGCTACGTAAGCATTTCCTAGTGCCCATCTGTTAGTTTTGGTACAGTGGACCAATCGAGAATTTCTGGGGGACTAGCCATCGAGCTAGAGGCCGTTTTTTTGATCTGGAGGCGCTGTACGTCCTAGATAATACTGCTTGATGATGATTTACCTATATGAGGATATTCTGATCTGGTGATTAGTGGTAATCTAGTTGTTTAAATCAGTAATGCCAGAGTAATTTGTGTTTGCAATTCATATAAGTTATCTGCTGCTGCTACTGTGATCTGGTTCAGTTGTGTCTAATCTTAGCTTTAATTGATGCATTAAGCATATGCTATGATCTGTACTGATTTTGTGCATTGCCTTGTGGAGTTTTACTCCTGCTGTTGTTGGAATTGCTGCTGGAACTGATCCTTGTGAGTTAATTCAGTTAATTGAGTTGAGCAGCAGCACTGCATAGCACTGTTTTATGTGATTTGCCTTATTATTCTAGAGCAGTACTGGTTTTATCTATTTTATCATGATCTCAGATCTGAGTAAGCCTGTGATATTGTGTCTTAGTTGATGTTGGAAGGCTCCTTTGGAGCAATCCATCAATTTATAAAATCTGAGAGCAAAGTTGCTAAATCAAACATGAGCTTTATGCTAGTTTGTTTATTGTCCATGGTAGATGCCTTGTTTATATGTTGTCAGATCATGAGTTTATATGCCTACAAGCTTATTCCTGCTGAATTCATGATTATTTCATATATACATGGCATTGTTGACAAATTCTTGTTAGTTATATTTGAATTATGCAAGTGTTTCATTATTGCTCAAACTGCAATACACGACAGTGACTTAACATATTGCCAAAAATAACAATCATTCACTGTGTGGATATTGGCAATAGAATAAATAACATTTATTTGTATCATCCGGATATAAAATCTTCAATTATTTCCCAAAATTACCTAATGATGTAATATGCCCTTTTAATAGGAAATCTCCAAGATTCCAATCGTCACGAGCATTTTTCACTATGCCTTTAAATAGAAATTGTTCAAAATTTCTATTATTATTATAAGTCTTTTTCACAATCATATTATTATTATAAGTCTTTTTCACAAGCATAATTTTTTGAGTAATAGCATGTGCATCCGGCATATGCTTGCAATCAACTCGAAATTATAATCATACTCCTGTTTGAGTATGAATTTATGGTATCAAAACAATATATATATATGTTGGAGAATCATATAGACTTTATTCATATAATATATTATAGCCAATTGATCCAACATGATCAATATATGATTAGGCTATACTTGTGCCACCATGGAAATATATTTCCGCTTGTCTTCAAGACATTGGTGCACTTTAGGGTTTAAAAAGTGTCTTTGGCACTTAATCCTTCTTAAAGGCAATGTAAAGTCAGTAATCCAAATTTTAAAATACAACTTACTTTATTCCATACAGAATAAACCATCTTACTCACTAAAATATGCCATAAGCATAATGTTCTATTCATCTCCTCAAATAATGAACTCTTCTCCAAAAGGTTTTGAATAGAACAATCTAGACCATTTTATGGTCTTATGGGATCCAGGAAAATCCACATCAATGCATTAGATTCCATTTAAAATAAATTGATGCTATTTGTTCAACATATCACCAAACTCTTCATAAGTTATACTTATGCCAATAATGCAACTCAAGATTATCCAATGAGAATTATACCACAATGCTCCCTCCATATGTCATATGACAATAATCACATTTCAATGCACATTCTTGTTAATTAAGATAAGCACTAGTAACATCTAGTTACATAGTCTTTTAGTCAAAAGACTATTGTGCATAGTGAATATATTCACGTATGGACTTATTCATTCCAAATGTGCAATTTGAATATTGGTTTGTTGTGCATGACAACACAAGTGGCTTTTATTATCATTCAAGACAATTTGCATAGCCAAAGAATCTTTCTTTATCAAATATTTGTCATATATGACAAATTTTTTTTAAGGATTTGCCTCAAACCTGAACAATTGCCTTTAATGTCCACTATGGCAAGTAACCCTTTTTTACAATCATGATATCCACCAACAAATAGGCAAGTGACATCAATGTCACCATCATGATAAAAGAGGTGGGTCACAACGATGAGCGTAGACCTTTACATGTCATGGCTGCGGATGATATCTCATCACTGCCATGGCTAATAGACTCCGCACCATGAAAGTAGTCACCAATCGCAAACCAAATATTTGATAATTGTATGACAAAAAGATAAGACCAATAAAATATTGGTGCGATTATCCAAATATATCTTAAAGATATATGTCATAAATCTCACATTTATCATGTAACATACTACAGGTATACCACCCGTATGTATATTCTGGTTACATGAACTGAGTGCAAAATGGTGAAATTCAAAATTATCCACTACATGGATAATATTAATAATTTCCCAGAATTTTCCTAGCATTTTTCGGGGTTTCTTTATACCTTTTGGATTTTCGGAGCAAATTTCCTATTGCAAAAATCCACAAGATATTCCCGAATATATATAGCCAGAAAATAACCATAAAGATGGTTCCCATAATTTTCTAGCATATTCTCATAATTTTCTACATTTTCCATGATTTTCTACAATTTAAGTTAGGCCAAAATAACTTAAATAATTGTACAATACAGAAAACAGTAAATTGACGTAGACCTTGTAGCAATGGATAAGATACTCTCACTATGGATGTAGACTCCACACCCTAAGGTATAGACGACACTACAGTCGCAGCTTATGCTATAGGACCCATGCCTTGTGCTAAGTTAGCACTTAAGGTAATCGTCATCTACCACATACAAAGAAATGCTAGGAAATTAAAGACATAAAATTAACACCCCAATTTAGAACAAACATCATCTACAATTGCGATTGTAAATAATTACAGGGGTAAAATCGCAATTAAACAACACATACATAGTTATTATGTAGTGTCCATATGTTCTAAGTATTTAAAATAGTAAATAAAAACTACCTATACACAAATATTATATATGATTAGATAGTGAGGACCTAAGTAAAAGATTTTCTTTAAGAACAAGCCCATTTCATAATTCAATTGGACTTGGATGTAAATGTCTTGTTTATGAAGGGCCATTTCGCAAATTCTCCTTTTTATCCAACCGAATCGGGCTCAAGCCCATTTATGGGTCAGAACCACCGATGGGGCTAGGTTCCCACCCCAATTTCATGTCACGGCCGCTTTGAGTTGTCGCTCATGCCGCCGCCGCCCACCACCGGCCGCCGCCGCTCAATAGCCGCCGCCCTTCCTCATTGGCACCCATCGGCCGCATTTGGCGCAGCCCACAAGATGGTCAAGCCGTTGCCGCCGCCACGCTATTGATTAGACGCCGCCGCCGCCCCTACGGGGTTGCCGCCACGGCCGGAGGATCGCCGGGCAGAGTGCCGCCAGATAGGGCCGCCTCGACCAACGCCACCTCGGGCCACTCCACCCCTTGCTAGGACCTCTCCTCCCATCCATTGCCACCGTTCCCCGTCCCGATTGGGACGAAGACGGGTGTCGATGTGATGATGGCTCGGGCACCACCTCGCTCGTGGAGCATCGCGGTGCGGCACTGGAGACCCGACCCAGCGGATCGACGAGAACGGCGGTCGGGGACACTGCCCTGAGTCGTGGAACCCCGCCTGCCATAGCGGTTACCACTGCCGAGGTAGCAGTTATATCATCGGAGGCGGGAGATGTGGTGATTACCACTTTCATCGGGTACTCTCCTCACCTTATCATCTTCTCCAAGAACGATCAATCGAATTGAAACGAAATCGATCAAAACACTTACTTGGAGTCGTGCTTCGCGGCATACAACCTTATGACGGAATGATTGGTACATCCGATCTCCTCCATCCTCTTTTTCCCATCTTCTTCACAATAATCAATTTAATTGAAAAATGACGGGAATCAATACTTACTTGAAGCGTGATGATCAAGTTCTGTTTGTTTGAGACAAAGAAGTTCTCAACAAATTGAGTATTTCGATCAGGTCATGCATGTATGCGAAGGGTATCAATGCTCCTTTTTTTTATTGAGACAGTGCAGAGAATCCCTAGTGCTAATCTTGATTAGCACCAGTGATCAATCAACTTCCTGTCGGTGATGATGATTTCTTTACTAATCAAATCACGAAGAACATACCGGTGTGCCTTTTTTCTCTCCATTGGCTAATTTATCGATATGATTAAATATCACTTACCGATAGAGACAGTGCTGATAACGTGTTGAAGCCCATAAAACTCAGTAGAGAACACACGGAGAGGGACCGAGAGAGTGGTGTGTAATCTCTTTATTAATGATCTTGTCGATGTACATTAGTGAATTACAATGGGGTGGAACCCCTTTTATAGAGTACAATTAGGCAGTTGCTATTTATATATTTACTGTTTTGTCCATCCAAATGACTGCTGTGTTCAGTTACTTCTCAACAAATTCCACTCAAGTGTGGCAATTCACAGCAGAAGCGGTCAGGTCCTAGCACACAGGCCTCTATCTCGAGACGCTGGAGGGACAAGGGCATAGATTCTGCTCCACGTGCCTGCTCCAAAGAAGGGCAGCATGTAATATCCTTTTTGGGCCAGTGGAACCGGCCCAGCCCATCCGCCCCCCTACTTCAGCGTGAGGCGGCGGCAGCGGGAACGCCTCCCCCACCGACGCCCCTCTGCTCGCCTCTCTCTAGGCTCGCCGCCTCCCTCCTGTCTCCTAGCTCGCCGCCGCCGCCGTCCGCCGTCTCTCTCCATCGCTCTGCTTCCCCTCCTCCCTTGCGCAACCATCCCCTCCTCCAGCTCGCTACCAGTCGTGCCGGAGCTCCGCCCCTGCCGTGGTCTCCTGTAGGAGGTCGGCGGGGGGAAGGGGGGCGCTAGAGAAGAAGGAGAAGAAGGGGAAGAGAAGGGGAGGTCCAAGGCCATGGCTTGGGGTTTGGAGCTCAAACCCTAGGGTATGAAATCTCGCCCTTTCTTCTTCTATTTTTGGTTTCTACTCCTTTGTTAGGTGCTAATCTTGCTAGATCGGACTCTGGTTGGTAGTTTGCACCTAGTTGCTATTAGGTGTTTTCGGGGTGGCCGCTTGCAGGCTTGAATCGAGGTACTTAGATCAAGTTTTGGTTTGAGTCGGTATTGTGAAATTCGTAGCCAGTGCTCTAAGCTTTCCGTAGACTCAGAGATTGCGCGATTTGGATAAGTGGTTTAGGAGCTACGACCTTTTTAGTGCTGCTGTCCGGAATTGCAAATTACCGGTTTTTGATGTGTTTTTAGTGGTGGGAGTGGAGTGTTGGCCTAGATGGCGAAAGGGGTTGCGAGTAGGCTTGCACTAATTTACTTTGTTGTGTTGGCATCAGGAGTTTTGCATTGAGACCTCGTACCAGCTCCCATGGTTGAAAGGCAAGTATATATTAACCAAATAAGAGTAGCAGATGGAAATATGTATGTTATTGTGCGCGTTGCTGAGTATGGTTATGCTTGCAATTACTTTCCTGCGGCATTGCATTGTATTACATCTTCTGCATCCATGTGCATAGGAGCCAGGTTGGGGTTAGTCATATAACTAGTCCGGAGTGCTATGGGCCAGGTCGGTGAGAAAGTTATATGACTCCACCTGTGTGCTTCGAAAAGTCCTATAGAGGGAAGGACCACGGGAGTGGAGAACCCCGTAGGGACTCCACGGGAGTGGAGGATTGGACCCCGTTTGGAAACAACGGGGCAAGGTGTGGCATCGACGGGTGGGCACCTTAACTATACTGTATGAACTCACAATTGACAGACGCATGTTGCATTGCATCGAACTGCGTGGTGTTAAACAGACCGTGACTTGATAACCAGTGCTGGATGGTTGATGTGCAGATGAAATAACAATGGTGATATATGTGATATCTGGTTAAAGCACTTCCCTTTTTGTTTAATGTATGCTTGCTGAGTCCTAGATTCACTCTTGCTTATTTTGTTTTTTTAGGTGCTCGTTGATGGCGGCAGGCATGGGATGGATATAGCGCACTTTTGACACCTAGCACTAAGATGATCTAGGCTAATCTAATTCACTTTTGATAGTTGTTTGTGCATAGCTGTAACCGAGAACTAGCTAGTTGTAGTTTGACATAATTGCTGTAAGTTGGAATTTATGCCTGTGCTTGAACCATGTTTATTATGTTCGTTGCCACCTTGATCCCTGCCACTGTCAAAAAAGGGTAAGAAAGGTAAGCATGTTGAAAGTTGAACCCGTTCGGGGTGGACCCGTACGTGGTTATCTTGATGGTGGTTTGACTAAGGCTGATGCTTGGTGATGTTTATGCATGTGGTTAAAGGTGGCAGCTGTATATATGTGTACGTTATATGTATCTGTTCTCTTTGTCTGCTGAGTGAATGTCTGCACTGTGAGGGGAGATGCTGCCGAAATTTTATGCGTTTCAGAGAGTTGGCAGCATTCTTGGCTCTGAAGGAGCCAGAGTGTTACACAGCAAATAAACTTAATCTTGGAAAGAGAAGTAGCAGCTTGTAGGCCTCCTAATGATCTCAGACACCAGCAACCATCGATGTCCAAGAAGTCGAGTGACATAAGATGTCGCATGACCTCTTCTGACGGCAGTATGTTTATAGTCATGATATATAACAAGGACAATTCTTCTAATGAAGTGAGACATCCCAGGCAAACAGCTAAAGCTCCAAGGGTAAGCCGATGGAGAGTACATGGCAAAGCCAGTGGTTTCCCTACGCTCCTCCTTCCATAGAGGAGCTTGACCCTCTGTTCGTGGCAACATAGACACGACCTGATGATATTTTCTTTCACTAGTTCTTTCTGATCTCTTGCTAAAGCACTTTCAATGGTTAGAAGAGCCTGCGATATATCTGCATCCATCGATGGCATCAACTGCCTCAAGGATGAATGATCTTTTGATAGGCAATGCTTGATAAATGTATCAGCCTCCTGGAGTGAAGCAAGTCGCGACACCAAGTAGTCTTCCCCCATTATGTTTCCCCTTTGAATATCATACTACTGGAGCTCCTCGTTCAAAATAAACATGAGCATTGGGCATCTTTCAATTGATACTTGTCCGAGACTTGCTGGAATATTGGGTGGTAGGTCTTGTAGGAAGCGGCAATCTTGAAGGCCCAAATACTCCAAATTCTCAAAATGGGAGCCCCCGTGCAAGCTTGGATACGTGGTACTTCCTCCGGTTTCATAATACTTATCGTTTTGGATATTGACACGGTCTTTAAAATGCAACTTTGACCATCAATTACTAATGAAATTTATTTATAAAATCCACAAAAAAATATAATATTGTGAAAGTGTTTTTCGAGACAAATTTTTATATATGGTTTTCATATACTCAATCCATATAGTTTAAAAGATTTTTATAGATAAAGTTTCAAAATTTTAACTTAAGACAAGTCTTAACGAAGTATTATGGAACTGGAGGGAGATTGGTAGCCTTCAACAGTGAGGCACTTCAGTTGAGGCGGCGGCCTTAGACCATCTCCAACCATTTTCCTTCATTTCATTTCCTTCCCCATTCCCTTTCTAATCCACATTTCCTTTATTTCCCACCATCTCCAACAGTTTTCCTTCGAAGGGAATAGTATAGGGAAAGGAGAGAGAATCCCTTCCTGGAGGGATTAGAGAGAGAAATCCTTTCGCGAAGAGATTGCTGAAGGGAATCGTTTGGAGCGCTGAAGGGAACGGAAATCCTTTCGTGAAGGGAACGGGAGCCGCGACGGGAGATGGTTGGAGATGGTCTTAGGCCTTCTAGAATCTCTAGATGTGAACCATCCTCTGCTGGCAACTCATCCACATGATTCCAGGAAAGTGCCAGCTGCTCAAGATGGATGAGCAACTTCTCTTGGTTCCCATGCATGATGTTGGATGCTCGGTTGGGAGCTTGCGCAGATTGTCGAAAAGTACGTCTTAGGAGAAGATTCAACGAGGTCGTTGGCCGGCGAAGCAATACCGGAGCTGAGGAGGACGATGTGACCATCGGTTCTGGCAGGTTCCGAAGGCAACTTCTTGTTAAGTTCATATTGCAAAGCCGAATCATGCAGATAGCAACCAGCGACAATCTCCCCTAGGACTTTCTGGGCTTTTTAACCAGAGAGCAAAACGGGTTTTACAGAACAGAATCATAGTTCACAAACGTAGCTCCCAATCACACGCAGAAAAAACGAAAACATAACATGGCTAACATGACGTGCCAGCTGTTACGGTGAGAATTCGTAGGAAATCAGTGCTACAGCCACGCACGCATGAAAACAGTAGCAAGATCAAAAGAGTTGTACAGATGAACTGCTGCTGAAATCCCGCTCCCGTCGCCTGCATCTTCAAGCTTGAGATGTGAACACCAAGTGAAACCAGAACAACAGCATCATGTCTGACTGCCGCCGACTCCTCACATCTTCCCGCCTCTACGTACAGCAAAACTCAATGATGCGTCCAATGGCAAGCACATGGAAAAATTTGGCTGGTTCAGAAAATGGCTCAGCAACTCGACAACAAAGAATGAGATATTGGATGCCTTTACGTACCTTATTATTTTTCCCGAGAATCTGAAGCTATTCATCAATAGATGACCTTCCAAGGTATATGGGCAATCTTTGGCCAGCTTTCTCCGTTCGGTTCACGACAGCTCTCCTTCAAGAGTGGACAGTCCCATATTTCTATTTCCTCGATGGAAGCAGGAAGGTCAGGTAGAGCCGAGATGTTGGGGCACCACCAGAATTGGAGTCTCTCAAGGCAGGAGAAGCTCTTCAGACTTGGTGGCAGGAAGTGAATATCGGAGTTCGATAATCGCAGGCGCTTGAAACATGCAAATCCTTCGCCAGAGAGCATGTGGTTGAGCACAGCAGAGCTGCTAACTGTGAGCGATTCCTGGACGCGACAATGCGAGATGCACCCGGCGTCAAGCTTTGGAACACGTACCAGATTTACCTCGTCAAGAGGCCGGGAAGAAAATCCTTCGACCATGCATAAGTCTGGCATGTCCCTTAGTGAGATTGATTTGAGCGACATCAGATGGCCGATTGACAAGGATGACGACCTGCAACGCTCAATGGTAATTTCACTCAAGTGCGGCAAGTCACAGCAGAAGAAGTCAGGTCCTAGCACACAGGTCTGTATCCGTAGACTGTCGAGAGACAAGGGCATAGATTCTGCTCCACGTGCCAGCTCCAAAGAAGGGCAGCAACTTAAACAAATCCAGGAAATCAAGGTAGCAGCTCGTAAGCCTCCTAATGATCTCAGAAACCAGCAACAAGCGATGCCCAAGAATACAAGTGACGTCAGATGTCGCATGACCTCTTCTGACGGCAGTATGTCTATAGTCATGATATATGACAAGTTCAATCTTTCCAGTGAAGTGAGGCATCCAAGGCAAACAGCTAAAGCTCCATCTGTAATACTGCATGAAGAAAGAGCAAGCTCACGGAGTGCAGACGGCAGAACCAGTGGCATCCCTATCCTCTTCCTTCCATATAGGAGCTTGACCCTTTGCTCGTGGCAAAATAGCCACGACCTAATGGTATTTTCTTGCACTAGTTCTTGTTTTGCTGCTAGAGCATTCTCAAAGGCTAGAAGAGGCTGTGATATATCTGCATCCATCAATGGCTTCAACTGTGTCAAAGATGAATGCTCTTCCCATAGGCAACTCTCGATATATGTATATGATATATGGGACTCAGCCTCCCGGAGCAAAGGAAGTCTTGACACTAAGTAGTCTTCCCTTGTCATGTTTCTCCTTTGAATATCACACTGCTCGAGCTCCTCGTTCAAAATAAACATGAGCATTGGGCATTTTTCAATTGATACTTCTTGGAGACTTGCTGGAATATCGGGTGGTAGGCAATGTAGGAAGCGGCAATCCTTAAGCTTAAATTGCTCCAAATTCTCAAAATAGGAGCCCTCCAGCAACCAGTTCGGATACGTGGCAGATTGGTAGCCATTAACAGTGAGGCGCTTCAGTTGAGGCGGCGGCCTTAAGCCTTCTAGAATCTCTAGATGTGAACCATCCTCTGCTGGCAACTCATCCACATGACTCCAGGAAAGTGCCCGCTGTTCAAGATGGATTTTCTGATGCAGCGTCGACTCCATTGCTTCAACCTTCCCACCGACATTCTCGAGATCAAGGATAGATAAACTGCCACCAATCTCATTTAAGTCTCCCAGCTGTCGTAACACATATCCTTTTTCATTCTTCACTCTAAAATAGTCCAGTCGCTGGAGCGAAGTTAGTTGGCCTACGTTCGAAATTTTAGCTGGCCCATGATAGTATTGTAACTTGCTTAAGTTACAGATTGCGTCTGGCAAGCTGTCAACGAAGCCACTTAAAAAGAGTACCTGTAAGTGGTAGAGAGTACACAATGATCTAGGCAATTCGGAGATCCCCGTTCCACCAATGTCCAAATACCGAAGGTGCTTCAGCTCACCAAATGATTCAGGCAGCCTGGTAATGTCACGATTGCTCAAATGCAATACACGCAGTTTGTTTGAGTTCTGGAGTACTCGATGGAAAGTATCGCTTGCATCATCCTCGAGTCTGCCAATTGAGATAACCGTGCGCAAATGTTGTAACTTGCACACACTTTGCTCATGCTGTACCATACTCTTGACAAAAATAGATAGGTGTCGAATGGTGCATGGTATTTCTGACACGTTATCATCTTCTAATCTGAAGCAATCTTCTTTAGAGAGTGATTCTGCGAGGTCATGAAGGAGATCATGCATGATATAAAATCTATCCTTAGACACTCGCTGGAAGAACGAACAATAGACCATCGTATCGAGGTAACCCTTTGCAATATCTTCCATTCTCTTGTTCTGGTTGCGTGAATCAAAAAAACCCTCTGCTGTCCACAATCGAACCAAGACATCACCATTATATCTGTGGCCTTTTGGAAATAAGCTGCAGTACAAGAAGCACCTCTGCAAAGGTGGATCTAACTTCTCATAACTCCAAATTAGAGCACTCCGAGCATCAGCTAAGTTATCATTCTTTAGAGCATCTTTCCATGTAGCAATGTCTTTTTTCCTGCTCAGCTGAGATCCCACAGTTTTTGCCGCCAAAGGAGATTGTCCAAGCCTTTTTGCGATCTTGTTGGCAATATCTTCTAGGTTCTCACGCAACCGCGGATCTGGGATATCCTCTCCAGAGAAGGCATAATGATTGAAGAGTTTCGAGAACTCAGCATCATTCATGTCTTTTAGATCATCCGGCTTACAGTGAAGAGCAGCTGGAAGTGTGCTGGATCGAGAAGTGACCAAAACTTTGCTTCTTCTCTGCTTGGAAACGAAAGGAGCGAGTAATTGCTCCCATTCCATCATGTTCGCTTTCGCAAGACATCTTTTCTAAAAACAAGAATCCAGCGAATGATCCGTTTGATCGGCTTCAGCCGAACCGAACAGCACGTGGCTATTGGCAAGAACTCATTGAATCTATCGTTTGGGCTCATAACAAATTAAAAGTTGCTCCTGCTACTCAGCCTAGAGTCCACTTTGGCCAAGTATCCTACAAAGAGACTCCCGAGAGCCAAAAGTATTAAAGGAATGGCCATAGGAATGGGCGCATCATGACATCGTAATCTGTCTCGCCCGAATGAATTAGACCAAACATCATCGAGGACAAGGAGGACATTCTTTGGTTTTTGCAGGATGTCCCTTAACTTGCATTGCAGAACATCAACGCTCTCCATACGTGGGCATGTCTCCTTCGTTGCAGACTCAATAATCTCACGCGTGTGCTGTTGCCAATCGAGCTTCCGTGAGATGGAGACCCACATCCTGGCATCAAAATATTCAGCGACTCTGTCGTCGTTGTAGACATACTGCGCCAAGGTGGATTTCCCAGCACCTCCACGTCCGACAATGGCCACCCCCGAGATACCATTAGCTGCAGTTTCCTTGGTAAGAAGATCTATTATGCGATCACGATCGGCGTCACGGCCAAACACCTCCGAAGTAGGAAGCGATGTCGTCTTGGGCACAACCCTCGCCGCCTCGGTCGTGTCTACACCGGCCGGCAAGCCAGGCCATTCGCGGAAGGCCGTGGCTTCGGCCAGGATGCTTTTCAATTCTTTCATCTTGTCAAATAGCTTCTGGTTGCCGGAGCTCAAATTAGACAGCTTGCTCAAGGCATCACGGCCAGGCTGAAAAAATTTGCTGCTGAAGGAGGAAGAGGAGGCATTTGTTGTTGCCGGAGAGGTGTGCTTGTTCTTCTTCTTCGCCTTCTTCTCGAGGACGTTGTACTCGTGCTCGTCCAGCAGGTCCTCGGCATCGTAGTAAGCGGCCTTGAGCTTCCGGAGCCATTTCTCCAGCTTGCCCCTGTGGGGGTTCTTCTCGGCCGCTTCGATCACCAGCTCGAACTGCGGCAGCACAGTGGTCGCCAGATCCTCGAGCTCGCGCGCCATGTCCTTGCCCAGGTACTCCGAGGCGTCAGGGAGGAGCTTGTTGACGATGGGCGATGCCACCCAACGTAAGCCAGTGAGCGCCAAATCCGCCATGGACGTAACAGATCAGAGCTTCCTGCGTGTGAGAGAAGGATGTGTTGGAGTTAATCTAGTTTGGCGTGTGTCTGTGCGTTGAGTTCGTGTCCTGGCCGGTGTGGTCAGCATGTTGAGTTTGAGTCGGTTTAGAGTTGAGTAATTAAGGCATGGGTGATTAAGATTGACGGAGTCCGTTTCTGTCTTGGAGTCGGTTTTTTTTTTTGTTTTGGACACGGTGTGTGCATCATGTATAAAAAGGGCAGCGGGGTGCTGCACCTGATTATCGAATCAATGAAAAATATTTGCCTAAAGTCTCTTTCTTCTTCTTGCGTTTTTTTCCTTGCTGTTTACTCAATACCACCACGCCCCCACGGTAATTTTTCCGCCGGCGTTGATCACGTTCGGCTAATCATACGGCGACATTGATCACATATGGCTAATGATTCGAAACGGCGCGACGAAAGTTTGATTTGATTCTGGGATGCTCTATCAGGATGAACATAAAGGAAATTTGAGCTTCAGTTTGTGTAAAAAAAAAAAAAATCCTTTTTGGCGACTGCTGTAACTGGTAGAGCTTGCTAGATTGCAGGAGGCCACCATAAGTTTGAGCAGTGGGAGTAAAACTCGACATGGAGAACTAGCTAGTATTGCAGACAAGATTAAGAGGATGGAGAACTTACGCAAATGTGGCAGCCTGCAGAGAGAGGAGACGAACTGCGCTCACAGATCTGAGGTTTCCATCTTCTTAAGCATAGCGTGGGAAAAGCAGGCAGGTTGGTAAGCTGTCACCCTCTTAATTATTTAACAATGAGGCCCACACTATATGATTGCACGGATCCAGCGACCAGTAGCTCAAATAAATTAAAGAGGCTTTTTACTTGTTAACATCAACTTAATAATTTAATTTAATAGTTATCAACTTAATAATTTAATAGTTATCAACTTAATAATTTAACCAAGAGGATTTTTACCGACAATTCTCACAAAAAGCTGTTAATTGCATAAGATCTAGTAGCTACAATGAGATTGTGAGATGGTACCTCTCTGGTACATTCTATTTTTAAGAAAATTATATATTCACCTCTTAAAGTTGTAGTTAAATCTCACTTAGCTCCTGAAAGTTGAAAATTTCTTTTTCGCGCCCTTAATTTCTTAAAGTTGTCTCCATTTGCACAAAAATTCCCGTCTCCGCTAAAACAACCGTTAAATGCTGGCATGGTAGCTAATTCGACATTAAGTGATGACATGGCAGGTAACATAGCACTACTATATAGGTGTATGTGCTGTAGCAGTAGGGCAGGGATTAAAATATAAGAGATAGAAATATATGGAATGATAGAGTAATGATTGGAGAAATGATGAATAGTGCACGGTTTGGGTTGAAAAGGGTATAGCAATAAACATGGCCTTAGCACCGCAAAGTTGAAAATTAGTTTCTAATCCTATTAAAGGGTTTTGAATTTATATACAATTTATAAAAAATAATAGAGTGCTTAATGAATAAAGTATTGAAATCATGAGTTAATAAATAGGTTCACACTACTGTGGAAATAGCTATATTGACAACTCAATACTTTGCTATACTAATTTTAGAAGATCTTCTAGCACATTTAGTTTTTTATTAAAAAGGGACCCACCAGGGGTCGAACGTTTGATAGATGGCCTCTGCTCGGACGCCCGCCCACCACATCCCCGCTTCGTGCATGCATGCGGTAGTCACACGCCCACCTCTTCCCCCACACGTAGCCTTTCCTTGTTGCATGCATGCAGTGGTATCAGCGCCGATGTTAACATTAGCTTTTTTTTGTTTTCCTTTCGGTGGGCATAACTTTTGACTGAGTGTTCCAATCCACGAACGGTTTGCACTAGCGTTTTACTAGTATTTTTATGAACAAAACACGAACAATGTTGCTATATAAATTTAACATATTTTATGCTTAACGTATTGAAACATAGATTTTGGCTAACTGAAACATAGAATTTGACCAATTGAAACATTGCATTTTCAGGTACCGAGGGCACCGAAACATGGATTTTCCCCTAGTGGGACATAGATTTTGACTAACTAGAATATAAAATTTGACCTTTTGAATTTGAAACATTGGATTTTCGGGTGCTGAGAGTACTGAAACATGGATTTTGACCTACGGAAACATACATTTTAACTAACTAAAACATAACCATTGGCATATTGAAACATTAGATTTTCAAAATTGTGAATCCATGTGATGAGTGTATTGACAAGTTTGAGGGAATTGAGGTGCTATTTGGTCATATTGACAATTTTTCCATAATTAAACCCATCGATGGCTCGATTTCAAATTGAATGAGTTTTGAGGTGTTTTGGAAGTGTAGAAAGGTTGGAATAGGTCCCAAATACGTTGTGGAAGCATTTCTAATTTTCTGGGAATTTTTGGGATTTGTCTAGAATTTTTTGAGCCAAGTCTAGTTTCGGATTTACTATTCACAATCTGAAAATCTGTGCAGTTGTACAGCAGCGAGGTATTTCAATTTTTTGAGGTCTTTCCGGTGCTCGAAAAATTATAAGTTATATATAAAAGTTGTAGAGAATTTCGAGATGCATCTTTTTGATTTAGACAACTTTTTCATCGGAGCAACAGAAAAAATCATAAAAAATCGGAAAGATCTCAGCTGCATTGAAATCAATTAAATTTGAGCCCGTTTGAGTGAAATTTGTGCAAACTAACCCCGATTCGAAATCGGTTTGTTTTGTTGGGTTCATCGGGATGCCATGGACCGGTTTTTGTAGTTTGCTTTGTCTGTGTGGATGCAAGGTGCAGATGAGGTGAATGATCTTCGGCCAGGTGTCCTGCTGGTCCGAGGGGCTGCCCGGACGTGGAGTGTACGAGGTGGAGGAGATACCGCCTCAAGTACGAGTATCCACGAGATATCGTGGAGATGTCGCGGAGACGGATGTGCGAAGAGATCGCGGGGAAGGCGGTAGGATTCGCTCGGAGATTCGTGCGACGATGTGTTTCAACCCGTATTGTGGGCTTCGGATTGGCCCAGGGTTGAAGCCCATGTTTGGGCTGGCTGAGAAGGGGGCTATAAATACCCCCTCTCAGGTATGGCTTAGGTTTAAGCCATGTGTTAGTGTGTTTAGCCTCCACTTTGGGTGAAAGTGAGAGGGTTTATATTGGATTAACCCGGTTTGTGTTGAAACAGGTGTTTGGAAATGGAAAAATCGTTCATCTACCTGTGTTGATGTTTCCTTCTGTGTTTTGCCTTTGATTCCTCACCGTTTGCATCGGATTTGACCAAGTTTTGATCAAGCTCCTCACAGGTTCATGCCCGTACGTGCGTTTTGATTTCGATTTTGGGCATTTCCATTTCGCTACGTTTTGGGGTGATCTAAGGGGTAAAATAGGGTCACAAGAAGACCATGAATCATCCCCCAAAACAGCTCGAATCAATTTGCTTTGTGCGCGGAGAAATCACGATTTTAGGGTTCGTTCGTGTTCTTGCCCGTACAGCACGATTTCTTCGATTTCTCCCAAATTAGCCCGTTTCTTTGCACGATTCTTGGAGGGTTGCTAGAAGACTCCATCCTCTAGCTGCTCCCCAAATCCGATCTCGTTTCGTTGGACGGATTACAAGAAATCATCGATTTCGTCCAAGAACAGTGTGCAGTTTTGGGGATTTCTTCACAGGGTTATTTTCGTAATTTGTCAGATTCTCAATTTTTGTCCTTGAGGTGCGTTGGGTGAAAGAGCACACATCTCCGGAGGAGAAAATTCGAATTCGGCTCATATTCATCCCATCTAGTCACCGGCTCGGTTCTTCAAAAATTTTTAGTTGAAAAATAAAAAAAATCAAAATTTTTGCCAAAAAATCAAAACTTTTTGTGGATCCTTGCAGCGAAGCTACGGTTTCATTTTTCAAATTTCTCTGTGTTTTGATATTGTACAATTTTAAAAATTTTGCAAAGTTCGTAGAAATATAAAATGAAATGCATGGCATGTACACATAGTGGGCTTGTGTGCTACACGACAATGGTGGGCCCTGGCTGTGCAAGGACATGCACGCACAGGGATAATGCGGTCCAATTAATATTTTGAAAAACTGACTCCTACCTTTTGGATGCTAAGTGAGAAAATTTGACAGCTTTAACGGACTAAATCGTATTTTATCTCTGTCACTCGTACCACGTCAACCGACACCTATGCGATAGTAAACGTTGGCTAACATGTCTTCACTTAACACCGATTTAGCTACCATATCATTATTTAAGAGTGGTTTTAACAGAGCTTGGGCTAGAGTGCAAATGAAGACAATTTAAAAGGCGAGGAAATAATTTTTAACTTTCGGGATTTAAGTGAGATTTTACTATAACTTTAAGGGTGAAATCATAATTTTTCTCTTTTTAAATCTCATAGTGCCACGACTAGAAGAAGTAAACTTGATATTTCTCACTTCTTCCTCCTCTCTTCCATCTCACTGCTCGTCTCACTCACACCGTCGCCTGCCGCCACGTCGTCGTTGCTGACCCATCCAGTCCATTGGTGAAGTGGTTGCTGAGTCCATGGACGACGCCAACGAAGACGGCGACGAAGTGGATATCTGCGAAGTGGTTGAAGACTCCATAGACGACGACAACGAAGACGGCGACAAAATGGATATCTATGAAGTGGTTGAAGACTCCACGGACCATAGCAACGAAGACCTCCATTGATCATTGTCTTGGTGGTTTGTTGTACACTTGTACTCCTACTTGAGCACATGGAAAGCTGGCACGGTTGGTAAGTCGTCCCCCTGTTGATAATTTAACAAGGGAAACTCTTACCAACACATGTCCGATCGCGCAGGCGAAGGGCTTTTTTTGCGCGTGCCGCTAGAGCTACTTGCTGTTGCTGCTCCTCCTTTCATTTGCTTTGCTCGTGCCGTAGGAGCTGCCGTGTTGCTCGTTCTTTCTTCCCGCTCCACGTAGGTTGCTGGTCCTGCCCCTACTTGCCTGACCAGTACAGACTATCTGGGACTGATCTTAAGTATCAATCTGGGTTTTCTCAGCCATTAAGACAAATGGGTGGGAGCAACGGCTTTCGATCTGGGTTCTTGAGCAGTCTGAGATAAGCTGGTTGGGATCGAACAAGATCTTGGTTCTTGAACATGTACACAGTAACTTAGGTTGGGAAGCAAGCCAAGATCGATTCTTGAGCAGTCTGAGCCATCCGGGACTGATGCCCTTGAGGCCATCGGGGTTAGGAGCGGGTTTGATCTGGGTTCTTGAGCAGTCTGAGCCATCCGTACTAATGCCCTGCCCACTGGTAACCGGTTGGGAATGGGCTTGATCTTGGTTCTTGAACGATTCTGAGCCATCCATGGTTGGGAACGAGCTTTATCGGTTCTTGAGCGATTCTGAGCCATCTGGGACTGATGCCCTTGAGGCTATCCAGGGTTGGGAATGGGCTTCAATACCGGTTCTTGAACAGGTACAAGCCATCCGGTACTGATGCCCTTGCCCTTGAGGCCATCCAGGGTAGGGAACGGGCTTCAGTACCGGTTCTTCAATAGGTGCCAAGCCATCCGCATCGATGCCACGCCAGCTGGTAACCGGTTGGGAGCGGGCTCAAGATCTGGGTTCTTGAACAGTCTGAGCCATCCGGATTGATGCCCTTAAGGTCATCTAGGGTTGGGAACAGGCTTCACCCAGGACCTCATGACTCTCGTGACTCACACCTTACCCTTCTAACCAACTCACCCATCCACGTGCTCTGATATGAATAGGATATGCATACCTTTTAGCCTTTTCAAAAACGAGGCATCCGTACCAGTTCGAGGCTCCAACTGGTACTGATGCTCTAACATTAGTACCGGTTCGTGGTACTGATGAGCTCCCATGCCAACTGTTCTGTACCTGCTTTTCAAGGGGCTCTTCAGTACTGGTTCGTGTTATGAATCGGTACTGATTGGAGCCTCCAACCGGTACTGAAGCCTTGAAACCATGAACGGGTACTGATGCCACTATTAGTACCAGTTCTAATTCAACCGGTACTGATGGGCCGGTACTAAAGGCTAGTTTTCTAGTAGCGTCACCGGGCAACTCGCCGGTGCTCTTAAGCAGCCGACGTTGATGCCCTATCCCTCTCCTTTTCTATTTGCGTTCTATTTCCCCTCTTTTTCTCTCTTCATTTTCTCTCTCTTCTTGGGTAAGTTTTAGGCTTTGGCATGCTTTTGGAGGCCGGATTCGGCGAGCACGGGGTGGAGAATCGCCGGATCTTGAGAAGAAGAGAGCTAAGAGGAGGTGCTCACCATTTTTCACCATGAAACTTGAGCAACATACGTATGAAACTTGTATTTTGGCTACTGAAACTTCAGTTTGTTCTTCCGAAACTTTTGGAGTCCCCTAGTTTCACCGGGTTTTCATCAAGTTTCACCTGGATTTCGCCAAATTTTATCAGTGGTTCCCCAAGTTTCATCAATACATTTGTCAAGTTTCATCCGCTGTTCCCTAAGTTTCATCACCACATTTGTCAAGTTTCATCTGTTATTTTCCTAAGTTTCAGCAGTACATTTGTTAGGTTTTATCCACAAGTTTCATTGGGTTTTCACAAAGTTTCACCAGGGTTTTGTCAAGTTTTATCGGTGCTTTCCCAAGTTTCATCATCACATTTGTCAAGTTTCATATATTGTTTACTCAAGTTTCAGCAGTAATTATTCAAGTTTACTCGTTTCTGCCTATGTTTCCATCTATACATTTTCAAGTTTCATCATTATGTTTTCTAAGTTTCAGAAGTAAATTCTCAAGTTTTAGTACTGACGTCGTAATGACGTCATGCGTTCGATGGGGAGCATCCCCATCGGACATCCAATTTGTGGCACCCGCCATTTAACAAAGAGGCCCACACTATGATTGCACGGATCCCGTGACCAGTAGCTCAAATAAAGAGGGTTTTTATTTTTTTACCATCAACCAAATAATTTAATCGTTACCAACTTAATAATTTAACCAATAGCATTTTTACCGACTACTCTCACAAAAAACTGTTGATTGCATCAGATCTAGTAGCTAAAATAAGATTATGAGATGGTATCTCTTTGGAACCTTCTATTTTTTGAGAAAATTACATATTTACCCCTTAAAATTACAGTTAAATCTCACTTAGCTCTTGAAAGTTAAAAATTACTTTCTCACCTCCTTAAAGTTATCTCCGTTTGCACTCCATCCCCGTCTCCGCTAAAACAACTATTAAATGCTGACGTGGCAGCTAATTCGATATTAAGTGATGACGTGGCAGGTAACATGGCACTATTGCATAGATCTAGCGTTTGATAGCCCCAAAGTACACAACTACATACGCTGGGAATTAATAAGGATCTTAGGTCAAATGATCATATAGAAATATCACTTGAGAATTCAAACTGATGGCACAGTTAAGATAACAATCTAGCAGCGTCTCGGAGTAGGTCTATTCAACCTCATGTTCTCTAACATGTGTCAACATTATTGATTTGATATCTCCATATCTATGGTATGTGAGACTTTACCATCAATCAATACATGTGCTGGTCAAAACATTATTGTTTCATATAATGATACAAGGCCAGAGATCATTTAGAATAATATCAAAAGTACTTTGTATCTCACAATCAAGTCGTACTTGATAAACAAAGTAATAACATTTATTCATGGAACTTACAACAACATGAACATAGATTTGTGATACAATTATCTCATATGATCGTCTCTAGGGCATATAACTAACAATTTGGTGAATACATTTTATGATTGCCAGAGTGAAGAGGCGTTTCATGTTGATAGCCCAGATACCGATGGCAAAGATGCAGATATTGAAACCAATTGCCGTGATCTATCGGCACCTGCACAGGTTACCATCTGTACTTCACTTCATAAAGCCCATAGCACCGGGGAAAAAGAAAAATCGGCTAATACATCAATGTCAGGAAGCTCTGGAACAAAGCAATCGGCTTGTAAGCTGATTGATAAGGGAAAGTCATATGTCCGGCATGCTATAAGACATGAACAGTCACATGCGAGGAGGAGCCGACTGTGGATGAAGAAAGGGCTCACTAGGAGTGTCCTTTTTTCCAGTTCTGCTAGGAACGACATCTAAGGCTTCCAACAGCTTATGATTGCCCGATGTCTCATCTCCATCCTCGTCAAGGTGCTCGTCCAATATTTCAACAAAATAAATCGGCTAATAGCAACTTCAGTAAGCAGAGGTACATGTCAACAGATGGAATCACTGAAGGACGATGCACTCGTGATATGGAGAAAGTAAATAAGAAGCCAACACAAGCCAAACCGCGATGGTGTCCAGCTGGATTGAGCAAAACGCAAAAGCGTTGGCTACAACGTGCGAAGAATCTGGAGCAACACGCAGCAAGTCAACAAGCCGATGCGCCCGGTATGCAGGAGAGTTGCAAGCAATCATCAGAATCAAGCTCTGAAGATAAGCCGACTTCGACAACGGATTCTCATCATATCGATATAGTCGGCTCCTCGGGAGCAGCAATGAAAGCAAGTATCAAATTTACGCTCATACAGAGATTGAGGAAGGGCCATATTTCAAAGTATTAGTTGGCCGAAAGCAAATAAGGGCCAAGAATGAGCCAAGTGCAGCAACTGTAAATGCCGAAGGACATCCAAAAATCGGCAGGTGGTACAAAGTGAAGGTCTCATCGGCTAACGACAGATCATATAAATTAATGAGTAAAAGTAAGCCGATAGAGCCCAATCCTCGCTGGTGTCCGACTGGTCTAACAAAGTCTCGGAAAAGAAGGTTGCAAAGATTGAAGACCCGAAGGAAGCGCGAATCTGACAAGGAACGCCAAGGAGGAAAAGAAGCAAGTTAAGTTAGTCCACAACAGATGGACAAAAGCCGATATGATTTTTGGAACATGATCCTCATGTACCAAAAACCGGGGGCATATGTTGACACCCAAAAATGACCCAGATTAGCCGATTATTTTATAAATCGGATTGGTGATAAAATCGGCACCAACAGCTGGCCAACCAAGCCACACGGTGGCATGCGTGCTAATACACAGTCATTATATTAATGAACCCAGCTGGAGTGAGCTAACGAATAGCAACCCTAGTTAACGACTACCACCCAATCGCATGGGCAGTGGGGATCGCCCAAGTTTGGGGCGATGGACGCCTATTTTTTTTTTTAAAAAAAAGCCGAGCCAACCTACATTTTTAAATAAATAAATTTAAAATAAACTAAAAATAAAATAAATTCCTAGGGGTAGGGGGTGGAGTGGATGTTAGGGGAAGGAGTGAGAAGATAGAAAAGTTTTAAGTGGTCTTCTAGAGTGCCTTTTGTTTTAAGTGGTAGAGATGGCAACGAGGAAATTCCCTGCGGGGAGTACTTCCCCGTCCCCGTCCCCACGAGACAAAAAAAAAATCCCGTTCCCCGTCCCCGTCCCTAGTCGTGGGGACTGTTTTTCCCCTTCCTTGTCCCTGTCTGGGTATGTGGGGATCCTGTGGGGGAGGAAAACTCGTTTAGTAACGATTATACATTGCACTATTCCAAGTTGTTGTTAGCCAATTAAATTTTTTTAATCTTCTAAGTTCCAAGCTAAAAGCACATGAACACTCTTAGATACAACATAGAAAATAGCTCAACACAATAACAATGAATACATAAAAATAGTTCCAACACACTATCTTTAGCCCTTAAAAATATGGTTGGCAAATATACATTTTGGGTCCCCTACCGGTCCCTGTAGGGAAAAATCCACCCCGTCCCCGTCCCCGCCATCCCAGACGGGAAATAGATTTTCCCCATATCTATCTCCACGAGGAACAAAACCTCCTCATCCCTGTCCCCTAATAGGGGAATTCCTCACCGGGGAACGGGGAACGGAGCCCCATTGTCATCCCTAGCTATAGGAGTGATTTAGGGGGTCTTTTAGAGATGCTTTTAGGTTGTTGAACCCAACTCGATGGAAAATGTCCTTGTATAATGATGGGTTAACCGACACTGCCCAAAAAAAATACTACCTCTATTCTATTTTATATGGCATATTTTGACTTAGAAAAAGTCTTTGGAAACAAACTATGACTGTTAGTTTCTCTTATTATATATTGTCAATTGCTATAATATAACATTGTATTCAAAGCAATTTGAAATACAAACATGTTGAAATAACTTCCATCCACTAGAGATGGATACAATTTGACTAATTGATGGTCAAAATTGATAAAATTTGATTTTTTTTTTCAAGTCAAAATACACCTTATAAAATGCAATGGAGGGAGTTGTAAGGTTCATGGCATTGCAAGTTTATGGAGGTGCCAGTGCCACTCTGTAGTTTTAAAATTCAAAATATGCTATAGTCAGAGGAATGCCATCAAAAGCCAGAAACCGATGTAGCGCAACTGGAAGATTCTAAAATTCAAAACACACTATTCTCTTACATTATCACCCCTCTACCTCCATGAAATTTGCAGGGCATCTATCCTCCACCCCCATTTCCTCTCTACCGACCTCTAATCCAAGCTTCGACCATCCCTCCCTGCTGCAATCCTCAAAAAATGGGGTAGGTAAATTCACTGAGTTTTCTAGCTAGACTGTACCATGATCCAAGAGTAGAGGTGCAAACCAAGGACAAATGGCCCTATAATTCAATCATGGCGTCTCCCTCTCTCTCTCTCTCTCTCTCTCTCTCTCTCTCTCTTCATGGAAGCTTGTAGTGTGGAAGAGAAAGGACCGCCGCCCGGAAGGGATGTATGAAAAGGTAGAAAAGGAAGGAAGGAAGGAGGAGCAAAGCATCTTTGGGTTCTCTTGAACTCCGCCTAGTGGTGCACTAGTGTTGGCTCACTAGAGGAGGATGAGATCCTCACATCTCCTCGCTACCAGAGGAGGAGGAAGAATGCGGGGAGAGGCTGGAGGGGGGAGAGAGAGGTCCTCGCCATCGGCGATGCTGAGGGTGGAGTTGCCGGATTGTTAGCGGAAGGAGGGAGAGAAGGAATAAGAAAGAGTACGAGTATTTGGATATTTTTTCTTCAACGGTATATTTGTGAGAGTTTAAACTCTAGTGTGGCATAAGATTGTGTTCGGAAAAGTACGTGGCCCATGGAATACGACCCACTAACTTACCCTCGGCCCCGCGGGAAATACGCCCGAGCTTGGTAAGCTCGTGCCCGAGCTTGGCAAGCTCGGGCCCGAGCTTCTCTGCCTCGAAAGCTCGGGTCACTCACTCCGCCCGGGCTTCCAGAGCTCAAGACTCAGGACCCGAGGCAGATTGCGCCGTGCCGCGCACAGGATACACCTCGGTCCCAAAGGTCACCGAGAATTAAATACGCGCACAGTACCAAGGAGCGCCTGACGGAGGCTACTGGCAAGCCCGGTCTTCACCCCCTTGTACTTGTTTAAGCTTAGCATTAAACGAAGACTGAACGTAGGGTTGTTATCCGACAGTGGAGGCCTGAACCAGGATAAAAATCCCCGTGTCATCACTTCCAGGGCCCGGTGCGTCTAACCGCGTCGGACCTATCCACGTCCTTTCCCTCGGCGGCGCTCGGCCAGCGGCCGGGCCTCGGTCCAGGGGACAGGGCCACCTTCGGGCCTCGCACCCACCTTTCCTTACTCATCGGCCCGCGGAGGCTCGCCTCCCGGTCGCCGACAGCTGGCGCCCACCGTGGGGCCCGATTGCGGTCTTCTCCCCTCGATCGAGTCGAGGATGGCCTCGTTGTCATACGATGACATCGATAGCGTAGACCTCAACTACGACGATCGTGACGATCTCGATGATATCGACGAGTCGTACGAGGAATGGCAAGCTGGTTTCCTCGCCGAAGCTCAGGCTGACGAGATGGAGGTAGAGGCATTGCCCACCTCGGGAGCAGCTGTTCGCTCCCCAGCTTTGCCTGGCCAAGCTGGCACTTCGCTGACTCACGTCAGCGAAACCCTCATGGAGGGACTGGAGGCACCGCCACCGGTGCATATACGCGAACAGATGATGGCGCATCGTGGTCGCGTCGAGAGGAGGACCAATCTGCGTCGCGAATCGCACCCGACCCGTCAGGCGGTGTGCGGACAGCAGCGTACCCATGGTGGTTGAAGGTGCCGGCGGCACCGCCTCCGTGGGTGACACTGAGACATGTCCCTCGCAGAACGCCTCGCGCCACGTCTTTCTGGCGTCGGTGAACAACCCGCAAGACTGACCACTCGCTGACCTAAGCGGAGAGCACCAGCGGCGTGAGGCCGCTCGAAGCCTCTTTGCTGGGTCAGTCGGGCGAACTCTGGCGGATATCCGTCGTAGGCCTACCGGCCCGACGCCTGCCACTCGCGCCGCACGTGCGTACTCGCCTACCACTACTGTCACCAACCCAGTTCTGCGTAGCCAGCAACGGGTTAAGGCGATTGCCTAGGTCATGCGTGACCTGGAGAAGGATCCATGAGGATTCACCATGGCCAATCTAGGCGCTGCAGTCGCGGAAGGCCTAGAGGGCTTCATGGGGATCTCGGTGAGCACCTCTGAGCCCGATCGCGACCGTAGCACCTCGGAGGCGCGCGCGAGAGCGTTCGGTTACGTCGGCAGGCATCCACGTCCACAGCGGATGACGCTCCCCGGCGCACCTCGGGCAAAGTATTTTCCCGCGCGCCTCGGGCCGCTTCCGGGTGGAAGGCCCCCTGTTGGAAACAACGAGGCCGCCCCAGGATGTCCGGCCTTCTCTCGGGCTTTGCGCGAGGCTCCTTGGCCTCGCAAGTTCAAGCCCAGGAACATCGAGAAGTTCGACGGGAGCAAGAATCCCGACGAATATCTCGCTGTCTATACTACCGCTATCTTGGCCGCAGGCGGTAATGAGACCGTCATGGTCAACTACTTCCCTACCGTCTTGGCGGGAATGGCCCGAACCTGGCTCTTCAACCAGCGCCGAAGTTCGATACGCAGCTGGGAACAGCTGCTGGAAGCGCTCTGGACGAACTTCCAGGGGTGCTACGCGCACCTCGGAAAGCTCTAGGACCTCAAGTTCGTGGTCCAAAGGGCGGGAGAAGGCCTGCAGGACTACGTCCGCAGGTTCGTCCAGGTGCGCAACACCATTCCGTCGATCTCCGACGAGGACTTCATCGAGGCCTTCAAGGAGGGGGTGCGGAACACCCGTTTTACCGAGGATCTCGAGCTCCACCCGGTCCACACCGCGGCCGATTTATTTCGCGTCGCGGAAGGGTACATCAACGCCTCCGAGGCGGTGGAGCACAAGAGAGGTTGAACGGAGGAGAAGGCGGCGGCTCGGACTGGCGCAGACGCCAAGAAGAGCGACGGCGAGAAGAAGAAGAAGAAGAAGAAGAAGAAGAAGAAGAAGAAGGAGCCCGCCGTCCCGAACTACGTCGCGGCGGTGGAGCGAGAGGCCCGCTCCCGGAGCGGCCGCCTCGGCCACCCGCCCGGCAGTGGCGGAAGCGGCCGGCGCGCGAGCGAGGCGAGACGAGCTCCCGATCCGGCCTCGATCGGCCCAGGGGGTAACCCTTCAAACGACCGCTATTGTCTTCTCTATAGGCAGTACGGCCACGACCTTCATAACTACAGGACGTGGGCAGCACGGTTGGAGGACTTCTACGCCGGACGCGGGCCCATGCCCAAACTCCTCGACCACGGAGTGTCGAACGACTGGGCACCCCAAGGCGGCCTCGGCGATGCCTTCCAGGAGGCTCGCGCGCACGTCACCGTAATCTTCGGCTGCCCGTCCGCCTATAGCTCGCGACGCGAGCTTAAGGCCGCTGCCCGGGAGGTTTACCACCTCGAAAGGGGTAAGCCCGGAGGCGCACCCATGAGGTGGTCTCACCAATCGATCACTTTCTTCGGGGATAACTGTCCCCCCGGGATGACCAGGCCCCAACGCCTGCCGCTAATGCTCTGTCCGACCATCAGCAACACGCGAGTCGATCGCGTCTTTGGTGATCGTGGAAGCTCCTGGACATCATCACGCTCGGGTTCTTGGCGATCACAGTCCGCGGTCCAAAATCAAGGACATAGTCATTCCTTTTCATGGCATTGTCCCGGGGTCGTCCCTGCAACCGATCGGGCAGATCGTGCTGCCCGTAACGTTCGGGACCCCCCAGAACTTTCGGACAGAGTATGTCACCTTCGATGTGGTGGACTCCGAGCTTCCGTACAACGCTATCCTAGGACGACCCGCGTTGTCCAAGTTCATGGTGGCCACCCACCACGTGTACCACTGCCTGAAGATGCGGCCCCTCACGGGTCATCACGATCAAGGGCAGCCACAAGGCCGCTATGGCCTGTGATGAGAGCGCCCTGGCCATGGTCGAACAGCTCTCAGAGCGCGGCCCAGCCAACGCCGAAGCCGAAGCCGCTTTCAGCGAGCTAAAGTGCTACCTGTCCACGCCTCCCGTCCTAGCCACGCCAAAGCTCGGGGAAGCTCTACTCCTCTACTTGGCGGTCGCCCCGCATGCTATGAGTGCTGTACTAGCAGTCGAACGCGAGGGCAAACAACAACCCGTCTACTACGTAAGCGAGGTGTTGCATGGACCTAAGGAGCGATACCCCGAGGTTCTGAAACTCCTGTATACCTTACTTATGGCCTCATGAAAGTTGCGCGACTATTTCCAAGCCCATCCAGTCACGGTCCCAACAAGTTTCCCGCTAAGGGACAACATTAGAAATCCCGACGCAAACGGGCCGGTCGCAAAGTGGGCAGTCGATCTTGGTGAATTCGATATCAAGTTCGTACCACGAATAGCGATCAAGTCCCAAGTCGTGGCCGACTTCGTAGCTGAGTGGACCGGGCCGGCCGACCGCCGGGTGGCTCGCCGAGCTTCATAAGCCAAGCGCCTTTGGACCATGTTCTTTGATGGGTCACGCCAATTCGAGCGATCAGTTTGCGGGTTTGTTCTCATCTCCCCCACAAGTAGAACAAATTCAGCATATAGTACAGCTTGATTTTTCCACAACAAACAATCTTTGCGAGTCTGAAGGCCTCTAGCCGACCTCTGAGCATGCAATCGTGCTTTCGGCATAAACGGCTAACAGCGAAAGGGGATTCGCAGTTGGTCATCTGCCAGGTAAAGAAGGAGTTTCAATGTTTCAACAACTCAATGGCGCGATACTTGGCAGAAGTGAGAAAGCTGGAGAAATATTTCACAAACTTCGAAGTGTGTTACGTTCCCAGACTGGCTAATAGCCTGGCCGATAAGCTCGCAAAGCTCGGCTCCTCACGAGAAACCGCCGGCGGTGTGCTCGTCTGGCACCTACTAAAGCCCTCTATTAAACCGGAGAAGAGGCCCCGAGAAGACGGTTGCCTCGACCCAAACGGCCGTACCGTTCGTTCCAAGAAGCAAGGCGACACTGGATGACACCATTCGCCCGATTCTTAACGCATGGGACAACGCCACAGACACGGTGAGAAATCCGGCCCAAAGACAAGCCCGACTTACCGATTACTCGGGGGGCTTGTTGTACCGAAGGGTTCTAACGGCGTACTTTGCAAGTGCGTGACCCAGGAGGAAGGCAAATTTCTCCTCCAAGACATCCACGACGGGATCTGCGGGGCCCACGTCTCTTTTAGAACCTTAGTAGGAAAAGCCTTTCGCATGGGGTACTACTGGCCCACTGCGTTGACCGACGCAAGGGAGCTAGTAAAACATTGCCCAGCCTGCCAATACCATGCCCGAATGTCCCACCAGCCAGCATACGAGCTGCAGACTATCCCGCTGACCTGGCCATTCTCGACGTGGGGAATGGACATACTTGGTCCGTTCCCCAGAGGCTTAAAGGGATGCACGCACCTATTCGTCGCCATCGACACTTTTACTAAGTGGATCGAGGCCGAACCAGTCTCGAGCATATCATAAGCGCCAAAGCGGTTCCGAGAACAAAGATCGTGATCGGTTGGCGCCCCGAGCAAGTTAATCGCTGATAATGGGACACAATTCACAAGCGAGCTATTCCAGGACTACTGCGAAGAGCTCGCCATGAAGGTCGCCCTAGCCTCGGTGGCTCACCGACAGAGCAACGGCGCGGCCGAACGTGCAAATGGGCAAATCATGCAGGGCGTCAAGCGCTGAGTGTACGACGCTCTCGTCGAGCAGCGTCACAACTAGGTAGAAGAGCTACCCTCGGTGCTTTGGGTAGCCCGGACAACCTCCAATCGGGCTACTGGCGAAACCCCATTCAGGCTTGTATACGGCTCTGAAGCGGTCTTACCCGCAGAGCTAAGACTAGGTTCAGCTTGTGTTGATTTTGTAGGTCAAATCGACAACGATGAGGATCTCGACCTATCCGAATCCTGCCGCGAGCAAGCACTACTGTGAGTGGCAGCATACCAGCAATCCCTATGAAGGCATGCGGCAAAAAAGATACAGACCCAGACCTTGCAAGTGGGCGACCTGGTTCTAAGACGAGTTCAGAACCTAACCCACGCCAATAAGCTCACCCCGAGGTGGGAAGGTCCGTACACGGTCGTATCAGCCACATGCCCCAGGGTTGTAAGACTGGCTATGCCGGATGGTAGAGTCCTCAACAGCTCCTGGAATATCGCTCAACTCCGGAGGTTCTACGCCTGAAACAAGGTCGTAAGTCTCCTTTCCCACCCCTTTTCCTCTTTTGTCCATCTTTTCACTCTCCAGAAAGCCCCCAAACAAACTCCGGCGATCTAAACCTACGATCGGGCTTGGGAGAAGGCCTGGGCTGTCTCAGTACACATCGGCAGAGTAGTGGCTACGCAGAAGCTAATCCCCAGGATTCCCTTGCACACGGGTAAGCCGATATCCATCGCACCACGCAAGATTCCGCGCGGGCACACACTTTCTGGCCCTATATCATAAGCCCGCATAAAATTGTTACAGCCTAGGATAACTCTAGAGTCCAACACTTTGCCTCTCACAAAGAGACAGAGCAAGGGCCACGAGCTCCGTTCCAAGGATGCGGTCTCTCTAAGCCACGCCCGAGCTTCTCCGCAGAAGCTCGGCCGTGGCTCAGGAGTTAGGGTCGATTTTTCAAAATTGATCTCTCTAAACCACAACCGACCTTCTGTCAAACCAGAAGCTCGGCCGTGGCTCGGGGGCTAGGGTCGATTTTTCAAAAATTGATCTCTCTAAACCACAACCGACCTTCTGCCAAACTAGAAGCTCGGCCGTGGCTCGGGGGCTAGGGTCGATTTTTCAAAAATTGATCTCTCTAAACCACAACCGACCTTCTGTCAAACCAGAAGCTCGGCCGTGGCTCGGGGGCTAGGGTCGATTTTTCAAAAATTGATCTCTGTAAACCACAACCGACCTTTTGTCAAACCAGAAGCTCGGCCGTGGCTCGGGGGCTAGGGTCGATTTTTTAAAAATTGATCTCTCTAAATCACAACCGACCTTCTATCAAACTAGAAGCTCGGTCGTGGCTCGAGGGCTGGGGTCGATTTCTTAAGGGTCGATTTTTCAAGGGTCGATTTCTTTAAAAAAAAGTTGATTTTCCAAGGTCGATTATCCGAGTAAAGACTTACGATCTTCTCTAAGCCACGCCCGAGTTTCTCTTTAGAAACTCGACCATGGCTCGGGGCTAGGATCGATAGGACTATACTACGACCTTCAAATCCTTTTTACCTATACGACTACTTGTGTTCGTTTGCACGCAGAAAAAACGGCAAAAGAGGGAGGCAACAACAGAAATAACTTTATTAAAGACTTCGAAATGGCTTGCAAGCCAGTTACACAAAGCCTCGGCGGGCGCGGAGAAGGAGGTCGTACTCCGCCCAAAGGACCTCCAAGAACTCTTCATGATCCATGGAAGCAAGAGGAGAAGGAGGTACTGAAGGAAGCAAGAGGGGAAGGAGGTACGGAAGGAAGAAGTTTGGAATGGAAAGTAGTCGCCGCGTCGGCCTCTTTTTATAGCCAAAATCAGGAAGTCGAAACGATCCCAGGAGTAATAGCATCGGGAAGCAGCTCCGACGAGGAACTGTTTCCAAGATTTGACGCGGGTGTCTCTCGGGACATGGCGCGACAGTCAAATCGACGATCGGCATTCCAGGGAGAAGGTGGACCGAAGGGGCAACAGAGGAAAAAGATCATAACAAGTCAATAGCATTTTTAAGATATTTACAAAAAAAAAGAGGGGCAAGTCGGATCACCGCCCAAGAAAAAGAAAAAATATAAGGGCCTACGACTTAGGCTGGCACCTGAGTTTGGGAAGCTCGGCCAGTACTTCGTCATGTTGGCTCTGAAGCTTGAGGAAGGCTTTTTCCCTATCCCTGGCAGTTCGCATACTAGTCCGCAAGAATTCATTGGCTGCCTCCAAGTCCCGCACGTTGTCCCGGTGGGTCTTCAGCAGATGCTCTGTCGCGGCTGCAGCCAACTTCGCCTGGGAGAGCTCCGCAGCGAGGAGGTCACGCTCCTCCGCTGCACGGGCAACCTTGGCGGCGTGGCACGCCTCCACTGACCGAAGGCGCTCCTCGAGCTCGGTGAAACGGTCACGTTCAGCCTTAAGGGCCTCCTGCGACCGACGGGAAACCTCCCCGGCATTATCCCGCGCCGCGGCTAGGGCCGCCTCTGTCGCCGCAACTCGAGCTTCCAGAGTCACTGCCTGGACTGAGCTCGAGTGAGCTTCTTCTAGCTCGACGCGTGCGGTTTCGGCCTGCCGTCGCCAGCGTGCGCCATCTACCTGCGAGGCCTCTCGCTCGGCATCGTGCTCAGCCCCAAACGAGCAAGCGATGCCAATGACCTCGCTGTAGAACTGCACCAAGAGAATGGGCTAAGGGAAAAGAAAGAACCAAAGCAGGGTCGACACGGGACCTCAAAAGCCAAGCTCGAAGGCACTTACCCGCCTTAGGGCCGCCGCGATCCACGGACTCGTCTTGAGCGAGAAGCACCCACAGGAGCGGCGGCCTTCTAACCAGTCGCCCGAGCTGTCGCTCGAGCTGCTTGGTTCCTCGGACGCTCCCTCTATAGGCGCGGCCAAGCCTCCCGCAGGCTCAGCCGCTTCTCCTACAGCCTCATGCACCGCCTCCTCCACCGGCTCGGCCCGAGTCCCGTCGGCTGGTCCCGGCACCGCCTCCTCTGCCGGCTAGGCCGATTCCCTTGTAAGCCCGGCAGCATCAACAGCCTGAAGGCATGGCTCGGGGGCAAAGTCGGTTTGCACCTCGACGTCCGCCTTCGGCTTAACCACCTTCAGGCTCACCAGCCACTCCTCGAGCGACTGACCGGGAACCGGTCGAAGCCGGATAGACTCATCCCGGTGCCTCCTGGCAAGCTAGAGCCCGTGCTCAACCCACGCTGGCGTCGCCACGATCCACCCCGCGGCGACCAGCGGGGCCACGCTCCACAGCCACGTCGGGACAATGCTGGTGGCTGTAATAACCCGGACAGGCCAGTTCCAGCCGAGGAGGAGGGTGTCTCCCATGTCCAGCGGAGGGATGGGTATATTGCTCCTCGCAAAAAGCTCCGACAAACCGCCGAAGTCAATTGGACGCCACCCGGACGTGGTCCGCCCCTCGACGCGGAGCGGCGCCAGGAGCGATGTCCCGTCATCCGTCTCCACCTCCATGAGCACGGCCTGGCAGGGCACGTCATTGCATGCTATCAACGGAAGGAAATAGGGCCCCGAGCCTCGACTCCCAGGCTCATCCTTAACGGGGTCATTCTCCCGAGCCACTTCCTCCGACCACACCGGATGAGTTCCCCCGCCTGGGAAGACATGGTGACTGAAAACGAAAAAGAAGCAGTCAAAGCATGACCGATCAGCCCGGGAACCATGATAGGTGAAGAGAGGAAGAAAGAAACTAAAAGGCACAGCAACTCACGTGCGATCTCGAGGTCCGTCCCGGCTAGCCCGTCGTCTGAGTCATCATCCAGCACCAACCGGTGCCTTTTCAGCGCCGGCTGGGTATCCCGTGCACCGACCGAGTCCCGGCCCCGGGGACCTCTAGCCCGGGCCGGGTCAGGGACGGAAGCAGGAGCCCGAGGCGTCAGCCGCCCCGCGCTGACAACCTTGTCCCGGCAGGAAAGCCCGGACCGCTTCTTCAGAGGCGGGCGCGTGCTCGCGGCCAATTTTTGCCACGCAGGAACAGAGCCCGCACCACCGCCGATCGTCGAGTTGGCAGCCCCGGGGGCTGCCACCAACGCGAGTACGGCAGGCCCGGCCTCCTCACCCGCTTCCCCCTGCGAGACAAGTCAGCGAGCATCAGCCCGCGCCCGCGGCAGATCGCCCACAGGGGCGCCTAAGCCCACGGGAACACGTACCTCGTCCAGGACGTTGCGGATGCCCGAGCCTAATGGCTCGTTATGGTTCGCGGGCAGGAGAAGCCTCACAGTCCGGACCACGTCGTCCTGGGATAGGGCTACAAAGAAAAATGGGGGAACATCAGGAACATGCCTAAAGAAAGCTCGGACAAAGGACTATAAGGCCGAAGTAAGAAACTTAAGGGAAGTACCTTTGCGGGTGAGATCGTCCCACCCGTGGATCTTGAAGAAGGGGCGAACCCGTTTCCGCAGCGGGCTCACCCGGTGCCTGATGAAGTCGGCTACGATGTCGTAGCCGTTAAGCCCCCGGCCGACCAAATCCTAGATTTTGGCCGCCGAGGCTACCTCCGTCGGCTCCAGCGAAGGACGGGGCAGCGTCAGCTTCCCAGGGCTCGTGTTCGCAAACCACAGCCCGCAGTCGCTGAGCAACTTGGCGTAGTACCACCGCGACGCCCACCCCCGACGTTCTTCTTAGCCTTGAACACCGGGTACGCGGGCTTCATGTCGCGGCGGAGCTTGAAGTGGGCGCACCCCGCCGCATTGCTCCCACCGGTCGTGGTTAGCTTGTAGAAGTTGAGGAAGAGGCTGACCGACGGCTCCACCTCGACGAACGCTGTGCAAAGGTGCGCGAAGATCGTCAAGAATAGGATCGAGTTAGGATTGAGATTCGCCAACTCGATCCCACACTAGGCCAAGACGGCGGCAAAGAAATCGGACTCTGGAACCCAGAGCCCGTGAACGGCAAAAAGCTCGAAGCAAACAAACTCCTTGCTCTCGGGCATGGGAACCGTCTCCTCACCGGCCACCCTCCAACCGTCGACCTCGATGAAGCCGGCGGCGGCCAACCCTTCAGGTCGTCCTCAGAAAGGAGACTCCGCGTGAAGGGTGCCATCGGAAAGAAAAAGGTCGAAAGGCGAAAAAACGGCGGAAGAGCGAAAGAATGAGGAAGGCAAGAAGAGCAAATGGCACAAGAGAGCATAAAGGGAAACAGCGAAGGGAAAGCCGCCTGATATAAACTGCCGCGGGGAGACGAACTGTCACCTGTCCGCCCAAAGACGTGGAAACCGAGAGGAAAAACAGCGGTGCGCATGGCCCATGGAATACGGCCCACTAACTTACCCCGGTTCCGCGGGAAATACGCCCGAGCTTGGCAAGCTCGCGCCCGAGCTTCCCTGCCTCAAAAGCTTGGGTCGCTCACTCCGCCCGGGCTTCCAGAGCTCAAGACTCAGGACCTGAGGCAGATTGCACCGCGTGCGCAAGACAGATCGCCAAGTACTAAAGGTCACCGAGAATTAAATCGTGCCTGATCGAGGAGCGCGTCGGCGGAGGCTCTTGGCAAGTTGGCGGCAGGTCTCATCAGACCGTCCGCATAGGAAAAGACACGTGTTAACCGGTAGAGGTCCGGCACGGCAATCGGGAGATGCACTCGATTACCCGGTGGATTTTGTGCGCCCCGGCATGGCAAGGCAGAAAGGAATGACTATTCAACAGACCAATGGCAAGCTACAGTGGCCAGGCGCCGCTTATAAAAGGGGCGTACAGGCCACAACAAAGAGGGATCCATGGCCATCAGCCCCACGCAACACACACCCGGAAGACAGCCACTATAGAACAGGAGCACTTGCACTAGCGTAGGAGCTCTAGTTTCCGGCGGTAGTTCTCCGCATACAGGTAACTATAGGAACACACATGGTGTCTTGAGCACTTATTGTACTCAGGCCCGGGCTTCCTAAAGCCCGGTCTTCACCCCCTTGTCCTCGTTTAAACTTGGCATTAAACGAAGACTGGACGTAGGGCTGTTATCCGACAGTGGAGACCTGAACCAGGATAAAAATCCCCGTGTCATCACTTCCAGGGCCCGGCGCGTCTAACCGCGTCGGACCTATCCACGTCCTTTCCCTCGGTGGCGCCCGGCCAGTGGCCGTGCCTCGGTCCAGGGGACAGGGCCACCTTCGGGCCTCGCACCCACCTTTCCTTGCTCATCGGCCCGCGGAGGCTCGCCTCCCAATCGCCGACAGCTGGCGCCCACCGTGGGGCCCGATTGCGGTCTTCTCTCCTCGATCGAGTCGAGGATGGCCTCGTTGTCATACGATGACATCGATAGCGTAGACCTCAACTACGACGATCGTGACGATCTCGACGACGTCGACAAGTCGTACGAGGAATGGCAAGCTGGTTTCATCGCCGAAGCTCAGGCTGACGAGATGGAGGTAGAGGCATCGCCCACCTCGGGCAATTGTTCGCTCCTCGGCTTTGCCCGCCAAGCCGACGCCCGTGACTCACGTCGTGAAACCCTCATGGAGGGATCGGAGGCACCGCCACCGGTCAGAGCCGGACAAAGCTGCAAGATCCGTAGTCGCGTCCAAGAGGAGGACCAATCTGTCAGGCATGAATCTGGCGCTTGACCCGTCAGGGCAAGTAGCGGACCAGCGCGTACCCATGGTGGTTGAAGGTGCCCTGTTGGAAACAACGGGGCCGTCCCAGGATGTCCGGCCTTCTCTTGGGCTTTGTGCGAGGCTCCTTGGCCTTGCAAGTTTAAGCCCAGGAACATCGAGAAGTTCGACGGGAGCAAGAATCCCGATGAATATCTCGCTGTCTATACTACCGCCATCTTGGTCGCAGGCGGTAATGAGGCCGTCATGGTCAACAACTTCCCTACCGTCTTGGAGGAATGGCGAACAGCTCTTCAACCAAAGACCGAGGTTCGATCTGCTTGGTGGGAATAGCTGCAGGAAGCACTCCAGATGAACTTCCAGGGGTTCTACGTGCGCCCCGGAAAGCCCCAGGACCTCAAGTTCGTGGTCCAAAGGGCGGGAGAAGGCCTGCAGGACTACGTCCGCAGGTTCGTCCAGGTGCGCAACACCATTCCGTCGATCTCCGACGAGGCCATCATCGAGGCCTTCAAGGAGGGGGTGCGGAACACCCGTTTTACCGAGGATCTCGTGCTCCACCCGGTCCACACCGCGGCCGATTTATTTCACGCCGCGGAAGGGTACATCAACACCAAAACCTATTACTAATCTAGTTTTAGTAAAACCAAGTTTTATTACAGTGAATGAATGAATATAATAGAATAACCAGGGTTTAGTCAAAGGACGACTAGTCAACTCAACATCCTCATCATCAAGGAAGGTGCATCATCATACCAGGCCATTCCCAGCCTAACACTACTCAAGTTTTTTATTTAATAAAAACAGTGAATTCTACCATGTAAAACCTCTCGTCCCGTCCATGATCGTGGACACGGCTATCATGATAGTTTTAACTCTTCCGAGTGTATACACTTTCCCCACAAAGCCTCAACTCACCCTGAAGGAGATTCAATACAAGACCGTTCTACTCACTACACCTGCCACTTCACAAGCCCTTTACTTTAGGTTTCCCAGGCATCAATGTGGCAGCATTAGTCCACCAGCCCTGTAGTGCGCAACCTTGAATCCTACACCAACTGTGGTGCATACCGCATTGAGGTCAGACCCCATTGAAGCCATTCGGTCTCAAGAACGCCCCACGCCCCTCAGGTATAGGGAGCTACCCTTCCCCTAGAACGAAAGGACGAACCATAACCGGCCAGCCTACGAGCCAGTCGTTAGTAGGTTTCGCAAGTTACTAAGCCAGGGCCAGAAGGCACAAGTGGTTGTACTGTTTGGTTTGGTCTAGTAAATCACAAGTGTCAGGTCCTTAGTAGAGGAGACCTCCATACCACAGCCACATCCCAAGAACCACCTCTTCTTGGTCCCCCCCTAACCAACTACACTACAATGCTTTTAGTTGATTAGGGTTTTATCAAAAACATGGAATATTTAATAATTGTTTCACACATGCAATCCTACACTTCTAGTCAAAGGATATGCTATGGAATAATAACAGGGTTTTCAAGTGAGGTCCAAAGCATGTTAGCAGATGGCTAACATGAATAGGTTAAACACGCACACGCTATTCTAAACATGCATGCAATATTGATAATTATATAAACATTAGATGAGATTATAAAACTCGGAGAGGAGTATGTAGTCTATAGCTTGCCTTCGAAGAAGTCAGAGCTCTGCGGGTCTACTGGAACTCCCAGGCAGCAGCCGACATAGCAGACGCAGCACGGATCTATGTGCAACAGGAAAAAACAATAAATATAGAGGAATCACATACAGAAAACATATACATAAATATTTTATAAAAATTGTAGGAATTATTTTTGAATTATTGGTTCTGGAATCACCCCAATCGGAGATCGGATGCTCTCTGGAAAATTTGTGGAAGTTTCAGGGTAAAAGAAAAATTCTAGGAAATTGGAAGGGAATTAAAAAGGCTAACGGGCCGGCTCCGGGAATTTGGCCCACGCATGGCGCTCGTGCGGCCTTGAAGCGCAGCGCATGACGTGGTCGCAGCCTCAGGCGGTCAGCGGCAGCGATGCAAGGATCGAGGTGGGCCCGTCGGTCAATGGCGATAGGCTGCGTACGCGCAGCGAGGCGCGGCGATGATGACAAGGCGGGCCGGGCGGCAGAGGCATGGTGGTAGCGCGATGCGGTCATGGCGGCAAAGAATCGGCAAAGCGGGGGCTCGAGGGCGGCGATAAACACGTGGGAAGAAGCGGCGTGGCGGCATCTTGTGCGTGGGGTATTTGGAACGCGGCGGCCGATGGTTGGTAGGCGCGAAAAGAGATGCGGCAGCAGTAGCAGCGGCGTGGCAACGGTGGCGGCGCCGGCGGTGAGCTCAAAATCCGGTGATCCTCTGGCGACGTCTACAGGGCTCGAAACTCCACCAAAATAGGCGATCCATATATCCATCTAGACCGTCTCGACGAGATCTACAACGTCCTGGCTTCTAATATGAGATTAGGCATCTTGTAAAAGAGATATACCTCTATTTCGTTTCAGGATTGCACGAAAACCGAGGCAAAGGTAGGGTTTTGGGGTGGCTCGGCCAAGGGACGACAAGAGAGGGTCTTGGGGTGCTTATATAGAGGTTTGGGCGCAGGGGCATGGCTTGGAGCACAAGATATCCACATGGGATCAGGATTTGGCTGAAACAGTCTATGATTCCCACTCGGATTCGGATTCGACCCGAATTAGGTTTCTAGGAGTTCTAGAAGTTGTAGGACAGATCCTAATTGGGCTAGGTCATGCTAGACTAGGCTAGGGTTGGGTTAGGGCTTTCTAGGGTTAATTGGAGCTAAAACTTCCAACTGAGCCTTTATAAAACAAAATAATAGTTTTAATAAATATTTGTTTTATTTTCTATTTTTATAAAACAAGTGACAACTAATATTTATTGGGATGTCACACTAAATATTACTAGTTGAATACCCATGCATTTGGTATGGAGACATGAAAGTGAAAAACTAAGTTTGTTTTCAATTGTATGTGGGGCGAAAGCATAGGCATGGGAGCGTGGGAGAGTCTGGACGGAAAGAAAGTGCACGGGGGGTCGGATGGAGTCTGGAAGACATTTTTTAAATTTTTTTTATATTTATTTGGTTGGATAATTAACCATCAAGTCGTGGTTAATAGTAGTAGAGATAAATCTAGAGATAGAGGTATTTTTTTTAATGAAAAATCAAATAATATAAATAGAGGTAAGGGCAAACAACTAGGGGTGGGCATTCGGTTTCTTGGTTCGGTTTATTGGGTTTTTTTAAATTTCAGTTTTTGAAAAATAGAAACCGAATTTGTTTGAAGAATATAGAAAACGGAACCATTTTAACCGAAATATTTCGGTTTGTTTTTTTTTGGTTTTAAACCGAATTGTTTAGGATATGTGATTAGGGTGTTGCCTAGTAGCCTATGTTGATGAGGATTGGGAGCGTCTTGTGAGTTGTGAAGTTGTGTTAGTGAAGTGGACTGATACTTGTATCTAGTAAGGGTCTAGCTGCTAGTTGGGCTGGGCCATTAGCTTGGCATCGGGGAGATGTGGGAGCGAGCCTTAGTGGAAACTGGGAGGATAGCCAAGATTTTGGATTTTCGGTTAATTCGGTTTTTGGATTACAAAAACAGAAGCGAACCATATAAACCGAATAGCAAAAGAAAAAGCCAAACTATAACCGAAAAACTAAAATAGACACAATATCGGTTATTTTGGTTCAGTTTTAGGGTTTTTTTTCCCACCCCTACAAACAACTATGACATGCAACCGTTTAAGCTAACTCTGATACTCATAGGACCCAACAAATGCTTGTTTCGCCAGCCATCATAAAGCGTTCGAACCAACTGGGCATAGGGAAATCAAATCTTAAGCCCGAGTGCTACGATGGGCGAGCCGGCCTTGCTCATCGCCGCCTGCTCCACAGGTGCTTAGCCCTCCCATGAGCACGCCCACCGCCTCCTCCCCTAGCCCGTTGCTAGCTGGCTGATCTTGGCAGCCACGATCCACCAAGGCTCAGCCGCTCCGTGAGCCCAACCTCCCCGCCTCGTGGCGCTTCTTCCCCCTTGGCCTCCCGTCACCCCTCGCCCCACTTCAATACCGCCGCATCCTCCTTGCCTGGGCGCCGCTCCTACGCTGCCATAGCCCGCACCTCCATCTCCACCCTTTCCCCTCAAGTTCATCCCCAGCTACCCCTTCCAAGCGCATTCACTCCCCCTTGCCCATCCGGGACTGCCTTGATGGCACTCTTCCCCCGCCGGCCGCCTCCTCCGAGCCCATGCTTACCTCTGTCGCCGTCCTCCCCTCGAAGCTCGCGCCTTCCCCGCCTTGGCAACGCATGCGCCCACGACGCCGCCGTCGCAGGTCGCGCCTTCCACTTCGGGAGCCCGGAGTTAAGGCGACCGGACGTGCCGCCTGGCTAGCCAGCACAAGCGCGGCCCTTAAAGGCCGCTGCTTCCGCTGCTAGGCCTCCGAACACCGCGCCGCCTCCTGCCACGACCCCATCCGCTGCCTGTCGTGCGGTCGCTCGGGCCACACATCCAGGCTATGCCATCGCTGCCGCCTTGCAGCCCGGCGCCCAACACCTCCCCACCTCTCGCACCTCGCCATTCTCCCTGCTCTTCCACCCCCACCCGCAACCATGCCCCCTGCGCCCACCTTCCGCGATGTCTGCAAGGCTGGTCTCGTCAGAGATGCGCTTGACGCCTGAAGCTACTGCCTGCGGCGCGCCGTCACCATCTCCGTGACCCTCACTCGACCGGCCTTGCCGCCGCGCGATAAACCTACACACGGACATACCCATCTTCGACATCGAACTAACTCACCTCGGCCACCTTTCTTTCCTTGCTCGGTTCACCTTGCTGGAGCCAGCCCACCTAGCCGCGCGCAGCTCCATCAGCTTCTACGGCCGCCGCTTCACCATCTCGGCCATTCCCAGCGACCTCCACTCCAATGGAGACCCCGGCGCCGTGCGTTTTCGTGCCCGCGTCTTCATCGAGGGTCTCCCCCTCCACGCCTGGTCCGCCTCCGTCGTCGACTAGGTCTTATTTGGTCTGGCGACGACGCTGCCGAGCTCGAGAAGCGGCCGCGCTTGACACCTCCAAGATTCAGTGTGGGGTGCGGGACGCGACCTCGCCTCGATCCCACTCGAGGTCGAGGTCGAGCTCTCGGAGCCATCCCCCTACCTAGAAGCTCGTCGCCCCGGTGACCGCGGCCCCGCGAGGCTCACCGGTGCGTCGTGGCCTCGCCCCCCGCGCGCCTCCGTCCACTACCTCCTTCTCCACCTTGATTCGGTTTAGGACTTCTCCTCAGCCTCCGCGCGCGTCGGCGGTGGCCAACCCCGGCTGGAACCCCACCTCTGGCGGTGGGGTTCCCGACTCGTGCCCCGCCCCGCGCCTCCGACCCGCCACCCTCCTGCCCCCCCCATGAGCCCGAGAAGGACGACGACGAGTTCCACTCTACCGATTCCTCCGCGTCCGTAGCCGCCCACGACAAAGCACTGCCTTCTCAACCGCCTCACAAGACCGAGTCACACGCCCTACCGGTCCTCCCCCAGCGCCGCCAGCCGCTCCCGCCGGGCGTTGTCATGACTGGAGTCTCCGTCATGTGCCACCCTACCCGCCTGCGCCTCCGCCTCCCGCTCCCCGCCACCGCCTGTCCTGCTCGCCGGCAGCTCCGCCGCCCAGCCACCACTGTCGGCTTTAGCTGCCTCGGCTCGGCGCCTCGCCTCGGCCCGTGCACTGGGCAGCTCAGGCCTCCGCCCTCAGATCGAGATCGACCCCATGGCGGTGACCTTGTTGCTCACAAGATCAACACCTCGGGGGTTGGGAATTCAAAACTCCCTTCCCCCGCCCGCGGCTCCACCAAAACGGGCTCCGCCGTCATTGCTAGCCTAGCTAGCTGGGTCTCTCCACCTGGACCGGCTCCCCCGCTGGGCCTCCCAATAGCCGCCTCTGCAGGTCCAACTCGCCGAGGTGCTGAGGAGCAGCCCAGCCTAGCCTCTGCGAGCCCAGCTAGCTGCTCCTCTCCATCCGGGCCAACGTTGGACCTCCCTGTGGCTACTCTCGCTCGCTTGGGAAGCAAACGTGCATCCCTCATCCCCGCCCCCAGCTTGAGGCCTTCCTCCGTCGCCTCGGTGTCTCCTTCCCGCCCTTCCACCCTTCGATCCCATGACGCTGGAGGCTGAGCTTGCCCCTGCTTCCCTTCTCTGCTCCGCTACCCAGGCTTATCTTGTGAAGGCTTCCCTCCCACTGCCTGCTCCAATGATCCCCACACAGCCATCTAGACGGCCTCGCCCTTCGTGCTCCTCAGTGATCCGCCGTAGCCCCAGGCTTGCCTTCGCTCATGCGATCCGCGCCCCTATCGGCTCCTCGCCCATCCCGTCTATCCGCAGGGCCCAAGGGGTCCTAGCCCACAAGCTAGGCCTCCCTTCCCCACCCACGGTCGACGACCTGGCCACGCAGCTTTAGACTCTGTTTTCCTCCCCGCTCGACGGTGACACTCTCTCGGCCGTCGCCGACCTCTGTGGCCTCTCGCGGCCCTCCGTGGACCTGCTCGCTGTTGGCGCCGCCGGGGTTGAGGACTGTGCCTCCTAGCCTCGTCCCCCCTGCTTGGTGCCAGTTGCTCCTCTATCCCCCGCCCACCTGCGCGTGGGCTTGTATCATCCCCACCTGCCTGTAGGCTTGTTTCATCCCCACCTGCCTATGGGTTTGCTTAGTCGTCCCTACCTGCGTGTGGGCTTGTGTCCTTGTGTCTTTGTTTCTGGCCTCGCACCACCTGTGTGTGGTCCGGGCACTCTAGTTCTGGTTCTCCCACCTGCGCGTGGGCCTGCTTCCCCCTAGTCGTAGAACCGCCTGCGTGTGGTGTGTCATGGGCCCGCCTTCCCCTGCATGGGTCTTGGCTTGCCTCCTCCCGAACCGCCTGCTTTCGGTCTATCAAGGGCGCCCTTCTTAGCCTTCAGTGTCCTCCCTCACCCGCCCTATGAAGATCCTCTCTTGGAACACTCGTGGCCTCAACTCACGCTAAGCGATCGACATCAGAAAGCTTCGTCCGATCTCAGAACCCAACCATCCTCGCCATCCAGGAATCGAAACTCTCTACACCAGATAGGCTGACGCTCATGGAAGTTTGTGGGCATCGCCTTCAGGGCACGCTACAGCTCCCCGCCGTTGGCACTAGAGGTGGCATCCTGCTCTTTTGGGACGATTCCGTCGTCCAGGTCTCCGACCAACTTATCCTTCAATACTCCATCTCTGCTAAAATTTCGCCGTTAGACGGCCAACCCAGCTGGATCCTTACCAACGTCTACGGACCCTCCTCAAACCCCGATAAAGAAGCTTTCCTCCTCGAGCTTACTTCCTTGGCCAGACACTTCACCTCCCCTTGGATGGTCATTGGCGATTTCAACTTGATCTATAAAGCTTCCGACAAAAACAACCTCAACCTAAACCGCCGTCTCATGTCCCGTTTCTACGCAGCCCTGGACACCTGCCTCCTGAAGGAACTCCATCTCTTTGGTCGTCGCTTCACTTGGAGCAATGAGCAAGCAAACCCCACCTTGGTCAAGCTTGATAGAGCCTTCTATAACACTACATGGGAACTGCTCTTCCCTTCCTGTTCCCTCCTCCCACTGTCCTCTTCAGCCTCTGATCACTATCCCCTACTCCTCACGGTGAGAATCTCCCCCCCCGGCAGCCCGCCGAGAACTTCGATCCGCTGGGGGGTTTTCCGAGGTCGCCAAGCAGGCCTGGTGCGAGGCATCCCCCCATCTCCCCTCCCACCCGCTCCTACGCTTCCGTACCAAACTCCTCCACACCGCCAGGGCCCTTAAAGCCTGGAGTCACACCCACATTAGCAACACCTCCCTCCAACTCGCTATTACCTCTGAGATCCTGCGGCTCCTCGATCGGGCTATGGAAACCCGCCTGCTCTCCCCTGCGGAGGTGGAGCTAAGATGGCTCCTCAAACTTCGAAGCTTAGGCCTCAGCGTGATTGAGAAAATTTAGTGGAAACAGTGCTCCCACCTTTCCTGGCTTAAACTCGGCGACGCCAATACTAAATATTTTCACCTGAGGGCCAGCGGTCGGTGGAGAAAAAACTACATCCACACCCTCCAGACCTCAACCGGCACATACTCCGAATTCCACGAGAAGTCACTCATCCTCAAGGACCACTTCTCTTCTATCCTCGGGACCACCTCACCTTCGGGCCCTGGACCTGGACGTGGTTTGAACTGGGAATTCCTTGGACTTCCCTCTCTAGATCTCTCCGCCTTAGAAGAGCAGCTCAGCCTGGACGAGCTCAAAGAGGTGGTATTTAGTCTGCCGAGCGACAAGCCCTAGGCCCTGATGGCTTCACCTGGGATTTCTACAAGTCCTGCTGGGATTTCATCTCGGCAGACCTTCTGGCGGCCCTTCAGTGCCTCCTCAACCTCGATGGGCGAGGCTTTGGGTCCTTGAACGACGCTCTCATCGTCCTGCTACCCAAGAAGGACAAACCTACTTCCCCCTCCGACTACCGACCCATCAGCCTCATCCACAGCCTGGGCAAACTCTTCACCAAGATCCTATCCGCAAGGTTTGCCCCCTTCATGGATGACCTCGTGTCCCCCTGCCAGAGCGCTTTCATCAAAAAACGCCATATCCAGGACAACTTCCTCTTTGTCCAAGGCAAAGCCAAATCCCTCCACAGATCGGGCACGCCTGCCCTCCTCCTAAAACTTGACCTTGCCAAAGCCTTTGATTTAGTTTCCTGGACCTACCTCCTCGACAATCTCCGCGCCCGCGGCTTCGAGGAGCGGTGGCGCGACTGGATCTCTCTCTCTCTCTCTTGCATCCTCCTCTTCAAGGGTTCTCCTCAACGGCCACCCCACAGGCTCCATCCACCACCGCAGGGGCCTGCGCCAAGGCGACTCCCTATCTCCCTTCCTCTTAAACCTTGCCATTGGACCCCTCGTGACCCTCCTCGCTAAAGCTACAGAACATGGGATCCTGTCCCCCGTCAGAGGCTCCCAGCTTAGCCCTCCTATCTCCCTCTTTGCCGACGATACCGCCATCTTCATCTGCCCAACTAGGCAAGACGTGTCTGCCTTGGCCGAATTACTTAGTCTCTTTGGCGACATCACTGGCCTCCGCACCAACTTTGCCAAGAGCCAGGCCGCCTCCATCAGGTGCGACGGCCTTAACCTAGATGATGTCCTTCAGAATTTGCCAGCTGTTATAACTACTTTTCCCCTGAAATACCTGGGCCTCCCGCTTTCCATTAAGCGCCTTCAGCACGTCCACTTCCAACCGCTCATCGACAAAATCTCCAACAGGCTGGCTGGCTGGAGGGGCCCCCTCATGTCTAGGGACGGGCGCTTGACCCTCCTCAAGGTCGTCCTTTTGGCCCTGCCAACGTATGCTCTCTCCGTGGTCAAACCTCCCAGCTCCGTCCTTCAAAAGATTGACAAGATTAGACGCGGCTGGCTGTGGAAAGGTTCATCCTCCTCTTCACCGGGTCACTGTAAAGTCAATTGGACCACTATCTGCTCCCCAGCACGCCTCAGAGGCCTTGGAGTTCCCGACCTCGCCCGCTTCGCCCGAGCTCTCCGCCTCCACTGGCTATGGCTTAGGAAAACCTTCTCTTCGACCCCGTGGGTCAGCACCACCATCGCCCGGCCAACGACCGATGACGAACTACTTCAGGCAGGAACCACTGTGAACCTGCTGGATGGCTCCTCTTCCCTCTTCTGGGATGATTGCTGGCTCTCCGGCCTTGCTCCGAAGTGGCTAGCTCCGAAATTACACTCGACAACTTCCAGGCGATACCGCTCGGTCAGGGACGCGCTCTCAAACAACAACTAGATCTCTGACCTTAGGCGAGGCCTTACCCTCGAAATGATACCTGAACTCATATCGCTGCTCCAAAAGTTGGCCCAGGTCTCTCTAACCCCGGGCACACCTGACCAATGGCTCTGGCGCTTCACCAACGACGGCTCCTTCTCTGTGAAGTTGGCCTACAGATTACAATTCCTCGGCCGCCGCCCCACACCAGCCTTAGCCCACGTCTGGAAGCACTGGGCCCCCTCCAAGTGCAAATTCTTCCTTTGACTTCTAGTCCAACAGCGCGCTCTCACGGCGGATGCCCTGCAACGCAGACAACTTCCTAATGCCTACTTCTGCCCGCTTTGCTACCGCAAGATGGAAACGCTTGAACACTTATTCCTACTCCGCGACTATAGCACCTTCATTTGGACGCGCCTGGCGAATTTCATGGACAACCAGCTACTTCACCCTTCGTCGTGGAGACACTCCACCTCCATCCCAGCCTGGTGGGAAGCAGACATCCTCCAAGCCGGCCCCTCTCGCGGCACCATTTCCATTATTTCTAGGACCATCTGGCTCCTTTGGCTCAAGCGAAACAACAGGATTTTCCGCTTATCTGAACGGCCGTCACCCCTCTTCCTTCACCACCTCCTGGACGACTTGAGACTCTGAGCGGTCGCAGGAGCCGATTTTGTTATTTTGTAGCCTCCTTAAAGCGGTAAAGCCCCATGGGGGGAGGGGCCTTGTTTCCTCACCTTGTTTTTCCTCTCCTACTTTTGATCAATAGATGGCAGTTCTCCTGCCCTTTGCTCAAAAAAAAAAAACTAGGCATAGAAGATCTCGCGCCACCTTCTCCTTCCCGCCATATCTCTCTCACTTTCTGTGCCACTGCCACCCATCTCTCTCCACCGTCCAGACTCTTCCGAGAACCACCGCCCAATCTAACCCAACCAAGAACCACCGGCGCGGCGGAGGGCGGCGGCGGCGGCGGCGATGGGCAAGCAACACCACGACGTGGAGGTCGGCGGCTTCTCGCCGGCGGCCACCGGCGCGTGCCCTTACATGATCGAGAGCCCGCAGCTCCGTTGGGCGTTCATCCGCAAGGTGTACGTCATCGTCACGCTGCAGCTGCTGGCGACCATCGCCGTCGCCTCCACCGTCTTCTCCCGCACCCGCGCCGCCCTCGCCGCCTTCGTGATCATCGTCGTCGCCCCCATCATTGGTGACCAAGCCAAACACGTCCTTGATTAATTACATAATCAATAGCTAGCTTATCGATGTGCATTTGTTCATGGCACATTGGCATGCGTGGTTAATCGTCATTGATTTGGCTGGCATTGATGGAGCAGTGATGCTGTCGGTGGTGTTTCTCCGGAAGCGGCATCCGATCAACCTCATCCTTCCCGCCTTGTTCACCGTCTGCATGAGTTGCGCCCTCGGCTTAAGCTGCCTCTCCGTCAAAGGTGACAATAACCAACCAATGATCTATCAAGAGATGTTTGTTTGCATCGTAATTCACAAATTCTACGGCGGTATCGCCAATATTTGCTTGAAATATTGGTCCCCTCGTTGGATGTTATTGCAACCTAGAATAATTTCACCGAAATTTTAAGTGCAACCGATGATTTCAGTGTATTTAAATTTGCAGAAAAGATTCAGCCAAAACTCGCTGTTATTGAAAGTTTCAGAAATTTTGAACCATATAAACTTGCAAATTCAATTTTGAATATTCCTTTTGTTGAGATAGCCGCATATAATCGGTAATTAACTCTCGGGTATGATTTCTTGTTGAGCATTCTATCTCTGCACCTACCTACTTTGAATATTTTTTTTTGTTGAAATAGCCACGTATTATAGGTACTCGCTGGTATGATTTATTATAGAATATTTTGATTTATCATAGAACATGTTATCTCTGCATCAACCTATTTGGAAATTAATTTGTCCAAGCAGCAAAGTAATTATCCTCTGGTCGAAGGGCTTGTTTGGAACAAAGATTTTAAGGCTCTGATTCCTATGGGAATTGGAACGTTTCCTATGAAATTCCTACAAAATTTCATTGAAATCGCTGTGTTCCAATTGGGCCCTAAATCGCGTAATCACATTTCATTTTTGCAACGTCTGATAAATTTCAGGCTTCATAAATTTGTAAATTGTAATGCTAGGGTCAGGTAAATTTTTTTATGGCACCAACCAACCAAGAAATGAATTCATCCAGACAACTGAACATCCTCGATTCAAAGATTTCAGATGGCATCATAACATGAGATCATTTTGCAAAAACAGGCATCGTCGTCATCGAAGCGGCTTGCTTGACGTTTGCAGTGGTCTTGGGTCTGACAATCTACACGTTCTGGGCGGCCAAGAGAGGCCATGACTTCAGCTTCCTCAGTCCCTTCTTGGGCGCGGCTCTCCTCATCCTGATGCTATACGGCCTCATCCAGGTCAGGCAACCAAGACGACATCATCATCATCTTGCCGTCTTCATCTGATACCCTGAAGCTTGTTTGATGACAATTCCGTGCCGGCTTGCCTGCAGATGCTACTGCCAATGGGCGGCATCGCGACGACGGTGTACGGCTGCGTGGCAGCGCTGGTGTTCTCCGGGTTCATCATCTACGACACTGACAACCTGATCAAGAGACACACCTATGATGAATATGTCATGGCGGCCATCTCCCTGTACATGGACACCGTCAACATCTTCATGGGCATTGTCACTGCCCTCAGCGCTTCAGATTCCTAGAGATTCCTAGATTGTTCTATCCAAACTTGACTAGGAACGAAATGTGTACATGTGCAAAGTCGCATTTTGGGGAATGAGATGAAACGTGTAAACTTGGACCGAACAGTTTACAATGGGGAATAAGCAGTGGTTTTTCCTGGCTGATCAGCTTATGCGGTTGCATGATTTTGCAATTTGCAACTGACGAAGAAAAATGAAGAAAAATTTCAATATAGCTGGTGCATTTCAGACAAGAACGGCAGCCTTCATTACACGAAGACGTATTTGTGGGGGTACATATGTACATGCTGCATAGCTATCCCTGACATTGTGTTCTGTGACATAATTGACTTAATCTGCATCGTATTGGGGTACCCCTAGGCTCTCCCAAAACTCTGAATATGCAATGCGTCAGGGAGTTCCTCATGGTTTACATTCTCAAGTGATTACACATCTGGTTTTTGATCCTAGGAAAAATGAAGATCACGAAGAAGGAAAACAAAACTGAAGAGTGGGCGACCACAACCTACGTTGACCCCAAATGCACATACACAAGCCGATCCCATGGTTCCTGGCTCATCTGAAAACAATCTCACATCCAGAATTTGATAGCTGATCCAAAAGAACAGATTTCAATGGTGCAGTGAGCCACTCTCCTCTCTTTCCTTGAGCAGTGGCACAAGGTGCCTGTGTATGAGCATTGAGCTAACAGCGACCTAATCTGGAAATGTAAGGCTAGCTATCAAGTTGAACCACCACAACATGAAAGCAAAGGCATACCTGTCATGTACCTCGTAATCATACGATCCAACAGGATCGCATAGTAAGCATGCTGAAATATGAAACCATCATAAGAGAGACTCCCTTAAGCAAATGATTGCCTGCAGGAAAATGGGAGGAAACAACTCATAAGGCCCAGACACTTTTGGGATGCTTCTAATAACCAATGAAAAGGTTGTTGGCCCCAAATAGTATTTAGTTCCATACCATGTTTGTCGACATCGAACAGCCTCTTGACGAACAGCCCTTTTCTTATCATCAAGTGCCTTGATTGCTGCTTGTAGGACCTGCAAGAATGTATCATCCCGGTATGAGTTTTTGCTTTTTGGACAAGTTTTTCATGCAGCAGTTACTACTCCCTCCGGTTCTATAATACTTGTCGTTTTATACTTGTCCTAAGTCAAAGTTTTAAAACTTATCTATAAAAATCTTTTAAACTATCTGGTTGGGTATATGAAAACCATACATATAAATTTGTCTCGAAAAACACTTTCGCAATATCATAATTTTTGCAGATTTTATAAATAAATTCTATTAGTAATTGATGGTCAACGTTGCATTTCGAAGACCGTGTTAATGTCTAAAACGACAAGTATGTCGTTTTATAGAACCGGAGGAAGTATTAAGACATGCTCCATTCTCAATAACTGCCCTCTGAACTCCGTCTAAAACTGAATGACAATTATTTAAGTCATGAAGGTAGCGGGAGATTGTAAATGGTGCCGCTCGCCGCCCCGCTCTCCACGCCTGCAGCCCCCCAGCTTGCATGCTGCGCCGCCGCATTGCCACCGCTGCGGCCCTCGTGCCCACGGGCCTCGCCTCCCACCCCCACCGCCTGGCTGCTGCCGCTTGTCAGGCCCTCGCTCCGACAGGCAAGACTCTTCGGACCGCTGGTCACCGGCCCCTCCATCTCCTTTGCTCCCTCCATTTACTTCCTCCTCCGCATTCAATCCCCCACGTTCCTTCGCCGATGTCGTCGGCTCACCAAAGAGACATCTTCGCCCCGCCTTCAAGTCTCCTTTCCGAACGACGCAACGGTCAGACCCCCCGGCCGTCTCCGCTCGGTGGTCGTCGCCCCGGACGACGCGGATGACTCCTCCCGGCCTTGGCAAGAGGCTCGCCGAGGCACCGTGGCGAGGCCGAGGCTTCTCTCCCGGCGGCCCTCGCGCTCGCGCGTCCCAGACGCGCCGAGTTAATCGCCCCCATGACAGAGCGCCTCTGCTACCGTTGCCTCGCGCGACCACCTCGTGGGCACTTGCCGCGACCCAATCCGATGCCTCTCCTGCCTCGGCCCGCACACGGCGAAGCGTGCACGCCGATCGCGCGACCAGACCATAACTTCCATGGCTCGCGCCCTAATCCCCTCCTGCGCCTCCATTGCCGACTTCTGCGAACAAATGTCTTACCGCCGTTCGCCTCGCCGACCAGCGCCCCCCTCTGCGGCGTGCTTGCGTCGAGGTCTCGCCTCCATCACGCTCTGCCGCCTCGAAGCTCAACCTCCGTATTTGTGATCGCCGAGGTCGCCGGCCCTCGCCCCGACGCCGACTCTGCCGCCAGAGCGTCGATCATGTCACGGACATCCCATTCAAGACATCCGTGATCTCCCACTTGGCTCCGCGCGCTTCCTTGCCTTCTTCTCCTACCCACGCAAAGCACGCCTCATTGCCGATCCTTTCGCCACAACGGCCGCTCCTTCACCCTCGCCGCGTTGTCCGACGACCCCCACTCTGCCAGAAGCCATGTTGCCGTTCGCTACCGAGTGCGTGTGCTCCTGGAAGGCTTGCCACTCCACGCTTGGTCCTCCGAGGTGGTGGAGCGCCTCCTCGCCGGCTGCGGACGGCTCGACATCGTCGAGGCCGAGACTCGCCTTCGACAAGACACCTCCTTCTATCGGCTGTGGATTTGGACGGCTGACCCTGCTTCCATTCCCCTGGAAGCGAGCCTCACCATCATGGACCCCTCCCCCTACATGGAGCCTCGCCGCCCCGAGGACAGCGGCCCTGCTCGCCTCGTCGGTGCCCCCAGGCCGAGGCCGCCCCGGGCAACTGAGCATCACGTTCTCATCCACATCGACATGGTTGAAGATTTCTCTGCGCTCCCCTCCCAGGTCGGCGACGGTGCCTCGCGAGTCGAGCCCCATGCTTGGAGGATTGGGGCTCCGGACTCACTCCCGCCGCTTTCGCGCGTCGACCCACCTTCGGCCTGTCGCGCTTTCTTCGCCCGGTCGTCGGCGGAGACTCAGCGACGACGACGACAATGCGACCCTCGAGCTGCCGTCGCCGCTGAGGAGGAAGCGATCCGCTGCTTTGGAGCACGACGGTCCGGCCGGGACCGCCTCCGAAGACAGTCGCCGCGAATTGCCGCGGAGCCGAGCCGCCCATGTTGGTCGCCGCCACGCTTCGGAGTCCTCGGCCATGACGCCCGCGCCCCCCACGCCCGGGTCGCGCTAAGACTCATTCGCCCAGGCTCTCGCGTGCTTGAGCCGCCACCGCGAACCTTGGGATTTCTCCTCACGACGGCTCAGCGCCTCGCCACCGCCTTTGCCGCCCGGCCTCGTGGAGTGGCGGGGCGGCCGAGCCCTGCCCGGCTCCCGAGGTCACGCCCTTTGTCACCACGGTGCTGCCACCTGTTGCCCAAAGCTGCAGCAGTCGCTGCGAGGCGGGCGTTTAAACTCTGCTGACTCGCTGGCCTTGCCCCCAGCCGCCCTCTCTCCGGCGGGACTCCTTTCGATCCTTCACTGGTGTTGACTCTCTTGGGCCTTGCCTCCAGCCGTCCACTTTCGCCGGGCCTCCTTCTGAACCTTCCTTTGGGCTCCGCCACTGGGCTTCTCGATCCAACACCCCAAACAGTTCTCCCCCCAAGCCCAGTCCCAAAAGCAACAGTACCAACTCGTCCTACTCACCTAGCTCGCTCTTGATCGCACCACTTCATCCCGATTTCAAGATAGTATTCCTCCTCCCCCTTTCGATCCGATGACCCTCGAGGCCGGGTCTTCCTCCTTTGACCGCAGCCTCCCCAGCTCAGTCCTTGCTCGCTAGCGCCACCATCCCTGCAGCCGCTCCTATCATCCCCGTCCCTCCGCTTAGGCGCCCCCGCCCTAAGCTTACCACGACGTCGTCAGAACACCAGACTTGCTCGCTCCAGCCTCGGGAGCCTGCGGCTCCTCGTCTATCCCTGCCATCCGTAGGGCGCAGGGCGTCCTAGCTCACAAGCTAGGCATCGCTTCCTCCCCAGCTGTGGATGACCTGGCAGAGCGTCTTCAGGCTCTGTTCTCTTCTCCTCTTAGCGACAGTGCGCTCTCCGTCGTGGCGGACCTTTGCGGCCTTGAGAGGCCTTCGATGGACCTCACCACAGTTGGATCAGCGGTGCTGGAGGGGGGTTCGGCCTGTGCCTAACCCCTTCCCGCCTGCACCTGGTCGCTCCTCCCTTGTTGATGCATCGTGTCGCTACGGTTGTCGTGTCCGGCCTGCGCGTGGGTAGGCGTGCCTCCCCCACGCGGGTAGACTCTTTCAGTTGGTACCATCTGTGTGTGGTTGTGTCGTCTGTATCGTTCATCCTTGTTTGGAACCACCTGCGCGTGGTCGTTTGTATCCACCTGCGCGTGGTCGTTTGTATCCACCTGCGCGTGGTCGTGTCGTATATGTCGTTTCTCCTTGTTTTGTACCACCTGCGCGTGGTCGGTCGCAACCACCTGTGTGTAGTCTGTAGGTCGCCGCCCCCGTGTGGGCTTAGGGCTTTTCTTTTCCCTTTCTGGATCTTCGCCCTGAGTAGTTGTCATTCTCGTGTGCTATGAGAATCATCAGTTGGAATGTCCGTGGTCTTAATTCCGCTGCCCGGCGCGACGTGGTGGCCACCCTGGTTCGCTCCCACGACCCTACCATCCTTGCGCTCCAAGAATCGAAGCTCTCATCCCCATCCATTCAACAACTATCCGAGATCTGCGGCCATCGGCTCCGGGGATCCCTACAGCTCCACGCCAACGGAATCAGGGGTGGCCTCCTCCTCTTTTGGGATGAGTCAAAAGTGAACCTCTCCGACCCCCTCATCCTGCGGCACTCCATCTCTGCCAAGGTCACTCAATCGGGAACAAACGGGAACATCTGGGCGATCACCTATGTCTATGGCCCAACAATAGAGTCTGAGAAGCAGAACTTCCTTTCGGAACTCGAGCTCATAAGCAACCATTTCGTCTCTCCCTGGATGGTTATCGGAGATTTTAACCTAATCTACAAAGCCTCCGACAAGAACAATCTCAACCTCAACCGTCGTCTCATGTCCCGCTTCCGCTCCACCCTGGATAACTGTTGCCTCAGAGAAATCCACCTCTCGGGTCGCCGATTCACGTGGAGTAATGAACAAGCCAGCCCAACCCTTGTCAAGCTAGATCGGGCTTTCTCCAACGCCGCGTGGGAACTGCTCTTCACTTCATGCTCACTCTTGCCACTCTCCTCCGCTACATCCGACCACTATCCTCTACTCTCTCACAACGAGAACCCGCCGCTTCAGCGCTTCCGCCGAGAATTTCGCTTAAAGCGCTGGTTTCTTACAGACGCCAAACAAGCTGGTGTGACCTCCGCCAGAGACTACCTCGCACCTCTCGACCGCTTCAATGCCAAGCCGAGACGATCGCCTTAGCTCTATGTGTCCGAGTCAGAACTTTGTTGGCAATACCAAACTCGGCTTGAAGTCGCCTCGGTTATTCGCCTCGATGTCGCCATGGAATCGCGGACCCTCACCCCGGCTGAGCAAGAATTTCGTAGCCGCATCAAACTCAAGATCCTCGGCCTTAGTGCCATCGAGAAGATTAAGTGGAAACAACGCTCTCGCCTCAACTGGCTCAAATTGGGGGATGCCAACACCAAATACTTCCACCTCAGGGCCAATGGGAGACGACGGAAAAACTTCATTCACTCCCTGCAGAGTGCTACAGGCACTCACACTGAGCTCCAGGATAAAGCTGAAGTTTTGTACCACCATTTCAACTCTATCTTGGCGACGCCGCCTCAGCAACCTCAATCCGAAGCGGCGCTCTTTTTAGCTGGATTTCATTGGCCTTAGGCCATTGATCTTTCCACTCTGGAGGAGCCGCTTACCCTGGATGAGTTGAAGGAGGTCATCCTTAGTCTTCCCCACGACAAGGCACCAGGCCCTGACGGCTTCTCCTGGGATTTTTACAAGGCATCTTTGGGATTTCATTTCTCACGACCTCCTCCTAGCCCTCGCAACGCGTCTCTTCGACTTGGATGGTCCAGGACTGGAGGCCTTAAACTGTGCCCACATCGTCCTTCTACCCAAGAAAGAAGACCCTTCCTCCGCTTCCGACTACCGTCCGATCAGCTTGATCCACAGTATAGGAAAGTTCTTCATCAATATCCTTGCGTCTCGCCTAGCCCCATTCATGGACGAGCTCATCTCCCCTTGCCAGAGTGCCTTCATCAAGAAACGTCACATTCAAGACAACTTCCTCTTTGTCCAAGGCAAGGCCAAAGCCTTGCACCGATCCCGCACACCAGCCCTCTTCCTCAAGCTAGATCTGGAAAAAGCTTTCGACTCGGTCTCCTGGCCATACCTGCTGGACAACCTCCGAGCTAGAGGCTTCGGGGCCGATGGCGGGCTGGATTTCCTCTTCGTGCATCATCCTCCTCGAAAGTGCTCTCAACGGCCACCTGGGGAACCCCATCTTCCACCATAAAGGGCTTCGCCAAGGGGATTCACTATCCCCTTTCCTCTTCGACTTAGCCATCGAACCTCTCATCGCTCTGCTTGATAAGGCCACGGCAGCAGGGGCCCTATCTCCTGTTCGAGGCATGCAAGCCGGTCAGCGGCTCTCTCTCTTCGCGGATGACGCGGCCATTTTCTGCAACCCCATCAAAGAGGACATCTCCGCCCTCTCCCTTATCCTCAAGGAATTTGGGGATCTTCGCTCACAAGACAAATCTTCAAGAGCCAGTTGTCCCCATCAAGCGCAACAACCTTGACCTCGATGAGATCCTTCAAGACTTACCCACCAGAGAGCCCACTTCCGCTCAAATACGGAATTTCCGCTCTCCACAAACGCCTCCGTCATGTTCACTTCCAACCCCTTATCGACAAGGTCTCCAATCGTCTAGCTGGCTGGAGAGGCCCACTCCTATCTAAGGGGGGTAGGCTAACCCTGCTCAAATCCGTGCTCTCGGCCATGCCTACCCACATCCTCTCGGTCATCAGGCCTCCCATATCTGTTCTGCATAAGATCGACAAGATTAGAAGGGCCTGGCTCTGGAAGGGAGTCAGCGCAATCTCAGGAGGCCACTGCCGGGTACAATGGAACACATCTGTAGCGCTACCCTCGCTTGGCGGTCTAGGTGTCCTGGACCTTTCGCGCTTTGCAAGGGCCCTTCGACTACGCTGGCAGTGGCTCGGCAGATCCTCCCCTTACAAGCCCTGGGTTGGTTTCCTGGAAGGCCAGCCCAGCTTGGACTTGGACCTCTTCAAAGTTGGATCTAGACTCTTCGAAACGGGGCCAGTTTCTCCTTTTGGGAGGATCACTGGCTAGACGGTATAGCGCCTAAGGACATCGCCCCCCTGATCTTCGCAGCCTCCGCCAAGAAGAAAAGATCTGTTCAAGACGCCCTCAACAATGGTACCTGGTTGGCCGATCTCAGAGTAATCTCACCCGCAAATTATTCCCGGCTCGTTAATTCACGACCCACGTTCTCGATACACGCCGATCGAGGAAAGCAAGACCAAATTGTTTGGCGTTTTTAAGCTAGACGGATCCTTCTCTGTCAGTCGCCAGACGAGCTTCGGCTTTGCGAGGAGGATCCTCTCCCTTTTTTCAGAGCATCTGGAAACAAATGGGCCCTCGAAGTGCAAGTTCTTTTATGGGTGCTTCTTCACAAAGGTCTTGGCCGATCACGACGCTCGCTAAGACGGCACCTGCCTAACGACTATACGCCTCTTGCCGCCAGTAACCTAGAAACTCCGAACATTTATTCTTAGGTCATGCCCGGCTCCTTCGTTTGGACCCGTCTAGCGCCTCTGGCAGATGCCAAACCACGATCCGACTAATTGGAACCACTCCTCAACCTCCGCACTGGTGGCAAGAGGACATCCTCGCGCCCAACCCAACAAAGGTGCGCTCCATCATCACAGCCTACCATCCGCACATCCGCTAGAGAGAAACGGAAGGATTTTTCGCCACGAAGAGCGTCCGCGTAGCATTTTTGTCAACTCGCTTTTAGATGAACTGCGGCTCTGGGCGGCCGCAGGCGCCAGTTTTGTAATCAACTAATTTAACCTTGCCCTTCGGAGAGGTGGGCCAAACCCCTCCATTTTGTACTCAGACTATCCTAGTAATGCATGGCAGTTCTCCTGCCTTTCACTCAAAAAAAAATTATTTAAGTCATCTAGGGCCTCATTAAGTCATTATCTCCACCAATAAGGAGACTATTAGTCATTAGCCCATAACATAGTATAATTCAAATAACAGGGCACTGCCATGGTTACTCCAGAACTATATTCATGCATATATTTCCCTCGAAAAGATTACATAAATAGAAAACTAACCTATGGTCGCATGCGATAAATTTTTGAGTGAGGAAAACTAGACATTGCTATTAGACATTGTAAAGCTGTCTCCCGAACAACCTAAAGAAAAAAGGAAAAGGTTGCCAAAACTTGTTAGTTTCACAAATAGAATTAAGTGAACAATGAGTAATGAATGATGACTATTAATAACAGTAAGTCACCATCATGTGAGGATAGGAAACAAGTTGTGTAAGAACACTGATAATGATGTGGATATTCTCCAGAATGCACTCTTTGCCTGCAAAGAAAAAAAAATGAAGTTGCAATTGGATCAAATTCAAATAATGTCAGGAGCTCAGTATCAGAATGCACATAGACCTTGTCAAAGTTGCAGCATGTATTCTATGGGCCCAAAATGGGCTAGTTATACACATGTACAAGGAAAGAGAAAAGAAGCAAATAAGCCCCTATACATTTCTACTTTAACACCTCCTCTCAAACTCATGCTGGATCTACAACACTGAGTTTGCAGAGATGACAATCATGCTGTACTCTAGTCTGTGCCTTGGTGAAGAAGTCGGCAACCTGACGATCAGAAGGCACATGACTAATAGTAACTACCTGATCTTGCACCTGAGACCGAACATAAAAAGCATCAACACCGATATGTTTGGTGAGCTCATGCTTCACCAGATCCCGAGCAATGCTGATGGCGCCAGTGCTGTCGGAGTAGACGGTCGTCGGAGCAGTCAGGGCAACACCAAATCCGCTAAGAACCACCGAAGCCAAGTCACCTCTGCTGTCACCTAGGCAAGCGCACGAAGCTCAGCCTCAGTGCTAGAACGAGAGACAGCCGTCTGTCACTTGGTCTTCCACGAAATCAAGGAAGAGCCAAGAAAGACACAGTAAGAAGAGAGGGACTTGCGATCAGAGGGATCGCTAGCCTAAGTAGCATCAAAGTAGGCCTGGAGCTGTAGAAAGCTAGAGCTCGAGAAGATCAGACGGCGGTCAATAGTGCCCCGAAGGTATCGAAGGACACGAAGGAGGTGACTGTAGTGGAGCTGAGTGGGAGAAGACACGAACTGACTAAGAATGTGAACAGCGTGAGAGATGTCAGGACGTGTGATCCCAAGGTAAACAAGGCTCCCAACGAGGTGACGGTAGCGAGTGGGATCAGCAAGAGGAGCACCATCAGTGGGACGAAGCTGAAGGTGAAGCTCCATCGGAGTGGCTGCAGTGCGCTAATCAGTGAGACAAGCACGGTCAAGAAGATCCTGGATATACTTTTGCTGGGAGAGGTAGAAGCCCTCAGGAGTAGAAGTGACCTCAATCCCAAGGAAGTAGTGAAGAGAACCAAGATCGGACATCTGAAACTGCTCACTAAGGCGGGCCTTCACAAAGGTAACAAACTGAGGATCATCTCTAGTGATGAGCATGTCATCCACGTAGAGAAGAAGTGTGTGCTCGTGCGCGGAGGTGTGAACAAAAAGCGCGGGGTCATGCTGACTAGGAACAAAGCCAGCAGCAGTGACCACAGAGATAAAGCGCTCAAACCAAGCACGAGGGGCCTGCTTGAGCCCGTAGAGAGAGCGACGAAGGCGACACATGTGGCCATCTGGCACAGCGTAGCTAGGAGGTGGGTGCATGTAGACTTCCTCGCGCAGCTCTACATGAAGAAAGGCGTTCTTCACATCAAGCTGGGAGATGGTCCACCGACGAGCGATGTATAAATGACCATAGAGAGAGAACAGTGGTACAGTGTGCAACAGGAGCAAAGGTCTCCTCAAAGTCACGACCATACTCCTGCTGAAAGCCACGCGCCACAAGACGAGCCTTATGACGCTCAAGAGAACCGTCAGAGCGAGTCTTGATCTTATAGACCCACTTGCAGGTGATCGGAGTAACAGCAGGAGGGCACGGGACAAGATCCCAAGTGCCAGTGCGCTCAAGAGCAGCAATCTCCTCGGCCATCGCGTACTGCCATTCAGGATGAGCAACAGCTTCACGATAAGAAGCGGGCTCAGAAGGAGTGGAGACAGAAGCTGCAAACCCGTGCGAGCAGGGCGGGAGAGAGTACTCCGATCACGAAGAGCATACCGGGGTGGAGGGGTGGAGGGAGGTGTCACCTGAGCAGGAGTAGGCCCAAGTAAGGAGGAAGGCTCAGAACTGGAGGAAGAGGACTCAGGAGCAGGACCCAACACAGAGGAGGAGGGAGGAACGCGACGTGTGTAGTGAAAGCGAAAGAGGGGACGGGACAAAGGAGGCAACAAAGAAGAAGAGGAAGGCTAGGAAACAGGAAGAAGGCATGGAGAAGGTGAAACTGGTAAAGGCGTGGGTGTAGTAGAGGAAGATGGGACTGGCGAAGGAGTGGGTGTAGTAGTGGGCGGAGAAGAAGGCAAAAAGGAAACCGGAGGAATAGAGAAGGACTCTGGAAGAGTGAGAAAAGAGAGATCCCCCAAAGACAAGGGAGAACTGGAAGGAGAGGCCGGGGACCGGGACTCATCAAAGAAAAAGTGAGACTCGTCAAAGGTGACATCACGAGAGACCCGAATCCTGCGGCCAACAGGATCCCAACAACGGAAACCCTTGTGCTCAGAGTCAATAGCCAAGGAAGGCACATGGAACAGACTGAGAGGTTAGCTTCGTACGCTCACGAGGCTGAAGAAGTACGTAGACAACGCACCCAAAGGCACGAAGGTGGATCAGACGAGCAAGCGACCAAAGAGACGCCAACGGTATGGCATCTCAAGCGCTTGATAGAAGGCCGGAGGTTAATAAGGTAGGCGGCGGAGACACCTCGGCCCGAAGCGTGGTGGAACAGAGGCAGTGAGCATCATAGCTCTGGCAGTCTCAAGGAGGTGGCGATGCTTGCGCTCAGCAACCCCATTCTGAACATGGGCACCAGTACAAGAGTACTGAGGAAGAGTGCCCTGCTCTAGGAGGATCTGGCGAAGAGCAACTGACAGATATTCGCCAGCAGAGTTAGCTCGAAACACACGGATGGACGAGTTGAACTGAGTGCGAACCATCGCAGCAAAGGCCTGATAGGCAGCCAACACTTGATCACGAGACTTGAGAAAATAGATCCAAGTGAAGCGAGAGAAATTATCAATAAAAATCACATACCACCGGTGACTCCCTTTCGAAATAAAGGGGGCAAGACCCCATACATCAGAGTGGACCAAATCAAAAGGACGAGTCGAAACTGAAGTACTGGTGGGATACGGCAGCTGTAGCTGTTTCCCAAGCTTACAGCCTTGACAAGAGAGGGAGGTATCACCAGAAACCTTCCCAAGAACACCACGACTCATCAAAGAAGAAAGACGGGCCCCTGACATATGACCCAGATGATGATGCCACTGAGCAAAACTGACGGTGGTGGTAGCGAAGGCAGTGACATCAGAAGAGGTGGACAACTGGCTCCTAGAGGTAGTGGTGGAAGCGGAAGCGGAAGGAAGGCAAAGCTAGTCAAGCTCCCACAAGCGCGGAGAGTCACGGGATCTCCGGCCAGTGCCAACTAGGGTCCTGGTGCTGCGATCCTGGATAGAACAAGAGTCAGACTCTAGAGTAACACAAAAACCAAGATCAGTAAGTTGGCCAGCAGAAATCAGCTGTAGGTGAAGATAAGGAACATAGGAAACTGATGGAACGTGGAAAGACGAGGTGTGAAGAGTGCCTCGTCCTGCAACTGAGAGCTGTGTACCATCAGCTGTCTTGATGTACACAGGAGTAACCGAGGTGCAGCGAGACACAAGATGAGTGGGATCAGGTGTCATGTGAAAGGAAGCACCTAAATCAAGGTACCATGGAGACTGGATACCTGAGGGACTTGGAGGGGCGGTAGCAGAGGACGCCAGAGGAGCCCGAGTGTCAAGGCGTGACTCCATGCACTCAAGGCGTCGGGTGAGCTCCTGAGCCCAGTCAGGTGGTCGAGAGGTGGTGGTACCACTAGCACCAGAAGCTCTAGGGGTGCCAGAGGTGCCACCACTAGCCTTCTGGAGACGACGCCTGCACTGCTGGATGGTGTGACCCGTCTTCTTGCAGTAGTTGCAGCGAACCACTGCTGCAGCAGCAACACCCCCCTGCAGCCAAGCCACCTGCTAGTGCAGAGAGAGGAGTAGTGACGCCAGGCAGCAACGCAGTCGGAGCCCCGGAAGAGACCGTAGTAGCGCTCAGGACCGTAGAGGGAGACGAGAGAACGCTCCCCAGGCGTGTCTCCTCGGCACGGACTTGAGTGAGGGCCTCAACCAGAGTAGGCAGCGGAGAGCGAGCTAACAGCTGAGCACGAGGAGGCTCGAACTTCGGACGAAGCTCGTAAGGAACTTCAAGACCTGTTGTCGACGAGGAGCTCCAGTGTCTGAACACAAGTCGCGAGAAGTGTCCGGTCGGTTTGGAAGGAGTCGAGTGACGGCAGCATCATGGCCCGAAGATAGAAGGCATCGACGGAGGAGTTGCCTTGCTGAAGCGAGCCGAACAAGCGAAGGACAGAGGTCTAGAGGCGTGGTGCGCGGTTGTCTCGAGCTGCACCCGCTCCCACATCGCCTTTGTTGGAGGGCAAGGAGCCTGAGTCAAGAACAAGGTCAATCCTCATGCTACCGGTGAGGGCAACAAGACCGGGCCTCGTTGGCACACCAGTCTCGAGGAGTCAAGAGCATGTGCTTCTCGGCCGCCAGAAGCCGCCTGAGTGGCAGAACAACAGAGCGCCATCAAGCACGAGGCACGGGGCCACAGGAGCAGGAGGCACGACAGGTGGCTGAGTCGCTCCAGTGAGGTGACCCTACAGACGCTGACTGTTGAGGGAGACTTGAAGCATGGTCGACCACTCCCAAAAGTTGGTGCCATCGAACACCAACAGCGGCAACGGCATCGGGTTCGCCATACTAGCCGCATGATGAGAGGTCGCCATGGTGAGCCGTCCCCAAACTCACACAACGAGCTTGGGACGAGGCACTAGGACAGTGACGACCAGCAGAAGAGTGGCAGCGACAGGGAGATGGTGTCGACGAAGCTGCTGTTGTGTGCTTGGACCCGAGACTCATGAAGAAAGGACAAAGAAGAAGGCAGAGTGGCGGCGACGCGAGCGAAGAGAGACCAGCAGAAGAATCGCGACAGCAGGCAAGGGGGCCGCTTAGGACGGCCGGGGCCATGAGAGTCCGGCGGCGGCGGCGGCGCGAGCCACTCGGAGTGTTTAAGCGGCGGCGGCGGCGGAAATCCGGCCGAATCGGAGCACGAGACGGCCGAGGAGGCTCGAATCCGGCGGCCAGCGACACGAGGGCGGCGTGGATATTGACGAAGACGACCGGCGCGGCGTGGATCGTGACGAAGACGACCGGGGCGACAGGAATCGGCAGCGCGGATCGAGTTCACGGCGACGCTCCGGCTCGGTAGCGCGGATCGAGCTCGCGGCGGCGCGTAACGAGTGGACGGCACCGGGTGGGAGGAAAATAGGAGGAGGAGGCGCGGCCAGGGGCAGGGGCCCTAGCAGCGGCAGCGCAGCTCGCCGGCGGCGGCGGCGGCTGCAAGAGGTAAACCCTAACCTAGGGCTCTGATACCATGTCAAAATTGCAGCATGTATTCTATGGGCCCAAAATGGGCTAGTTATACACATGTATAAGGAAAGAGAAAAGAAGCAAATAAGCCCCTATACATTTCTACTTTAACAGACCTGAGCGAAATATGCAGAAGCAAACAAAAATGAACAGAACTTCTTGTGTTAATAGCTATTAACTAGGAAATTAGAAAAGTATGTATATAAATTAAAGTGACATAAATCATCACCACCTTTTTCATCCATCAACATTCCAGATAAGACAAGCAATAAATTATATGTTAGATCTCTATCATGAAAACCCAGACTTAATTTAGCTAAGCTATCAACCATCACGAGTAAAATCTGAAAAAATTGGGGAGAAAACAATGGGTCAATTAGTATGCTATGATCAAACAAATGCTGTGCATGTTAATAGTACATGAGTAGATGTATGTATCATAGTCAAGAGTTGTGACCTGCTGGGCTTCTGTTATAACTGCTGGTACTGGAGCATTGGAAATGATATGCCCAAAAGCTCGATACAACACCAATCTGCAGTCAATTAAATTATTGTTTCAGTAACATCAAGAGATTAAAGGCACATAAGGTTCTCGTAAAAAATCGAGGTACAAAAAAGGTTTCAACCTCTCCAATTGAAATGACAGAACAGAGACCCGAGTATGACCTAAGACTTACATATGAAAATAGGAAGAAGAAAAGATATGATACAAAGGGAGATAGTAGTGAAGTAATGATGCATTGGAGAGGGACAAAGTTGTCCTGAAGCATGTGACTACAACAACATATAATTGAAATCAATACATGATAAAGAAGAATGTGATAGGAATGTTGATACTTACTTTGTTGTCATCACAGAGGATTCCTTAATTTTAGAGAGGATAATAGGCATCAGTATTGAGAAGAAACGCTGCTTATATAATGGCTTTATTCTGGCATGAAACTTTTTATTTAGGCATACTTCTGAGTCACTCATCATTACATGGAATGCATCAGCTGCAGAGGTTGCAAGAGAAGTATCTGATGAATCATAGCCATTATGTTCTTCCTGATGTGTTGGAATGATAGCCACATTCTGACCTGGGAATAGACATTTAAGAAGAAACATTGAAATGTCCTTCACCTTTTCATCTCCACTCATAAGCAATCCTTTGCCAAGCCAAGCCAAGCAAGACAAGATATCAACCTTTGAAACTATGTTTCCACTTCCAGACAAGTGGTCAGAGCAATTAGCATCATCTGAAATGGCAGCAGAAGAGTGAGACATCTTTGAATTGTTGCTGGCTAACACAATTAAGAAACACCTCTCAAGAACAACACTAAGTATTTTATCCAGCTGATTCTCATGTGCAGACTCTGAATTCTGTAGATATTTATTGAAGATAGAAGCTAATGCATGAGCAGCCGGAATATGTCCTTTCAGTACAAAGACTGTAAAGAGGTTAATCATCATTATCATATCTGGTACAGTTGTTTGAGGCCGAAGACTAACTACAACTGATGAAAGCATACACACAAGAGCTGTATCTTGAACAGTATGCGAAGGAATGATCTCATCCACAGCCAAAATATGATGTGTCGTTGATTTCACTGGAAGCGAGAACATTGATGTACTATGCCATAAGCTTTCTGAACAATTAATGACTGTTGTTCTTCTGTGCAGACTCTGACTAAAAGCTTCATTCCCATCATTAATGAGTCAAGAAGACCCTGAGAGAGATTGATTAGACATTAAATACTCTACTTGTGCATCATATAACATGGGACACCTAAATACTAGTAAATCAACTTAATTAGCAGAAGTTTTAAGTTTGATAAAGCTTCACCTGTTTTCTGATTCTATCCAAATTAGCTAGATCCTTAATCTTATCCCAGAGACGCATAGCAAAGCTCAAAGCGAATTCATTGACACCACCAGAAGTAAACAACCTGTCATTAAGGAAATCAGTACTTTGTGAAAAGAAAACAATGATCAACATACATCCTGTCAAAAAGCTTGGAACTAGAATAGATGCAAATCATTTCAGTTTCATACGGTTCAGTCGAACTAGTCCATGATTAAAAAGCTATCACAGAATATGGCAACCTGATTATTTACAGTTGAGTTTCCACGGAGGTTTGTCCAGTGCTAAACCCTTTTCTTGCCCATTTGTTGCCTAATTGTACTATATGTTAAACCGTTTTCTTGCCCAAATAACGCTGAGCCTATTTTTCCAATCCCTACAGATCTCTCTTATATTTTACTCCCAACCTTTTTTCATTATTCACAACCCCATTTCCTACAGTAATGGGCAAGATATGGGTTTAGCATTAAACCTGCTGATCCTAGACTTCTCTCAACCCATGTTTCAGAATTACAGAATACAAAACAAGGTTGGCATACCAAGGAAGGACCCGACTAGAGTAGCACTCGAGCAAATGGACCACATATTCGTCACATTCTATTCTTCCATTGACCTGCATGATTAAGAAAATCTAGTTGCTTATAAAAAAGAGAGTTGCTAGGCATAAGAAGACAATATGGGGATCTGGTACAGGCCTCAGAAATATTGGTGACAACAGCTTTTTCAAGTGTTCTAGCAACCCTCAACATATAGTTCGGCCCAGCAGTACCAACTTCAAAACATGCTTCAATACTTAGGTCCAGAGACATTGAAGTATCATAAGATTCAACCAAAGTAATAATCTTGTCAACAACAATTCTGTTGTAAATCATTTCATATTGAGAAGCATGAAATTCCATAATAGACGAGCCAATGCTGCTCAATGTTTTCAAGGACAATCTCCACAGTTGTATACTTTCGTACTTGCTTGTAATTACCGAGGTAAGTATCAGCAGAATATCCTCATAAGCATTGGTTGGCAGAGGTGAACATTGTTCCGGGAATGTTGCAAGTATTAGCAAACCCTTCACTACAAACGATTGCAAGAAATAACCATATTAGTAGAAAGTTTAGTTACCATTGGTTCTGAAGAACTTAAATACACCAAGAGAAAAATGAAAACGATGATCTCCACTAATTTAATATTCAGATCTAAAATGTCCCTGAGGTGCAAGATATACACTAGGCTGTACAGAAATGCCAAAGATGCCATCAGACACAACATATAGAATGGGCAGGCACATATATGGATTATGGACACCACGAGTATATATATAAACTTGATGGACAACATATGCAATAAGAAGCTATCTGAAGTCTGAATCAAGTTTAAACGAATGGATCAACAGAGTTTGGGTTACATGGCAACACCTAACTGGTAGTCTTACAAAATGTGTTGTGTGGTAAATCATATTTGACTTTACATACCAGCACATGAAACATGTTCTTGTGTGACTGCTGACTGACTAGATTGAGAACCCATAGACAATAATAATCCAAAAAAATGGATTAATGGGTCCAATTTTTTCTCTAAGATAAGCCACCAAGACTCCTCTGCTAATTTAACTGGAGCATAGTCTTCTTGATAGGCCAAAGCCACTTCTCGGCACGATGAAAGCATTTGAACAGACAAATAGAGTGCTCCATAGTTAATAGGAGCAGAAGATGATCCATTGCAGGTATTCAAGAGTTGAGATTCATAACCAGTTGAGGTTCCCAAAATGTCCACCAAGTGTGTAAAATGCACTTGAAGAACTCTAGTGCAGAAATACGTAGATGATTCAGCAAGAATAGAAATGACACTTCCAAGGGCATGCAGTTGAATGACGTTTTGCAATGAATTCAAAATGGACTTTTCTTCATTTGCTATAGAATGGATGTTATTCACAATATCCTCATCAAACAAGATCAAATTGATGAAAAGATCTTTCTCTGAAGAAAAAATATATGTAATAGAAGCCTTCAAACAATTTAGAGCTTCTGACACTATTTGATTTTTATTCTTCTCTGCTTCTTTAGGTGCCCCTGATTTTGACATAAGTTGGTCTGGAGAAAGGTAAAAAATCACTTCTTTCAACTTAAACCAAACAGCTGTTGCATGTTTAACCACTCTATCAGCTCCATAGCAGCGGATGCAATTATCCAGATATTTTAAAGAATCAAGCTGTAAATAAAATCAAAGTGAATTTGTTAGCAGAAAATTAAAAGGGTGTTCACTTTGTAAAATTCGTGAAGCAGAAGCAATACAGTAAGTTAGACTGCTTACCTTTGCTAATGGAAGCGAGGAAGAAAGTTTGTCAAGAAGCAAAGGAATGGCAAAGGGCTCGAAATATGGGGTTGAACAAAAGGCATGCTGTTAAGATTTAAACGGATTGTTAGACAAGAAAACACATTAATAGGAAAGCTTCCTTCATTTACAAGCATGATAAGCAGATTTAAGCTATGTTTGGCTTGGCTTCGCGGCACGTTATGTAACGGCACACTGGCAGCCCACGCATGCGTTCAACCACGATGTGCCGCAACGCATTGCCCACTCGAGCACAGCCTTAGTAACAGAAAACTTAAATTACACCATTTAGAGTCAACTAGTAATACTAAGAATATCTCTAGTCAAGAAACACGAAATCATATATCAGGTGGAATACTATATTCATACCATCAGTGCCCTAGAAAGGTCATCCCTTGTAGTATCTAAATCATCACCAGCTCCCTAAATATATACACAATGCAAATAGTCATAATACAACTGTCGAGAAAGGAAGGTCAACAACTACTAAGTAACAGAAGAATAACAGGCATGAACATGCCTTCAAAGTCAAAATGGTCTGTTAACATATATGTGTGAAGTAGACAGGAAAATAATTGCTCAAATCTCAAAAACATCACTTGCAAAATTGTGCTTCTAAATCAGATGAATCTAGAAATAACTTCATGAAAACTTCCACTAAATGAAATGAAAGCTTCAGGCATTCAGGGTCCTTTTCTCCATCAATTGCTTGACAGATCCCATACAGCAGTTGCAATTCATCATCCTACAAATACCAATTCAACTTGCATTGGTATGAAGTCATCTTTATATAAATATATGAAAGAAAAAACTACAAACAGATTAACAGTGGAATAAAAATTGAGCATCCATGCCTGAGGCTCAGAAATGAATATACACTCTTCTGTTGAATGCTTGGCGCCTTTGGCCAAATATTTTATTCACAATATAGGCACTTCCCCATTCCGAAAGTTTACTTCCAAACTAGAAACTACCCCTGTTAAGTGTTAACTCTTATCTCACCCCTCCCTTTACTACCTTGTTTATGCTTGTGATATTAGTAGTGGCTGTCACAATTTATATCCAAAGAACGATCACATTGACACAAGTGATTTTGTCAAAAGTCCCATGAATCTGGTAGACTGGTACCATATGCTTGCTAGAACATAAAGAACAATGCTTCTATAACATTTAGATAGCTTATGAATAGATAGCATTGATAATGCTGTTCCCGCATGATAGTGACTAGGATGGATAGCAGTGATTCAGCATTGTTCAAATATTGAGTAGGCACATAACATAGTTTTGGCAGCTTCTGGGTAGTTATCCAGGATGCAGCTCAGAATTTGAAAGCACAGCTGGGAAGAAAATAGAAATAAGAAAATGTATCAATAGATTGGATTATTAAGATCTAACTTTATTTAAACACACCGAAGATTCAAACCAACCTTGCGGTCAGAAGCTTCAAGTGACTGTACTTGAATATTTTGTAAGAAAGATTCAATAAGTCTTTTAACATCACCAATTATGATGCTACCAACAGTTCCTTTTCTGTGCAATAGAGCCAAGCATCCAACAAGTGCTCCCCGTAGTGCTTGCCAATCTGACTGATATGCAAAAAGAGCACACATAAACATTGTCATCATAGGTAAAGATAGCTACTACCTAGCAGCCATAACATAGCATAAACAAATAATACAGTTTAACAGGAGTTATGGATCTTCTGCGTATCAACTTGCTTCACTAACTTCTTCAGACAAAAAATAGGATGTGAAACTAAGAATACTATAATGTAATTCTCTGCAAAAAAAAAAAGGAGCATTCTTTACAAACAAGTACTTGGGACCAGTCAAAATAAATTATTAAATACTGCATCTAATCTAGGCCCATGCTCAGACATTGATTTTTTTTGTTTGAACAAATCAAAAGGCTGGATAAACTGCTTGTTCACTATATAAATTATAAAGTCAGTAGTAGTTTGATATTTGAATGAAATAAGTTACAGAAAAATCGGCGATTAATCCCTAGTCGGTGGCAGCCCGATTCGATTTCACCCCTAGTCGGCCATTAGTCGGTCAACCCGATTAATCGGTCAAACGACCGATTAATCGCGCATAAACCCGATTAGCCTCATGTAACCCTAGGCTGTGTAAAATCTGCCCAGACTGAAATTTTTGCCCCACACGTGAAGGGGCCAGAAGTGTATTTGGGCTAGGGTTTTGTAGATTGGGTCAGCGAGAGCATCCATAGCATAGCAGGTACTCTACAGCAATGTAGCTTTGGATAGAATAGGTGACGTGGGAAGAAATCTTTTAGAGTGTAGTGTAAAATGTGAATAAAAATTTAGAGTGAAGGATAGTGAGGTGGGAATAGTGAAATGGAGTGAGGGATAGAGTATGAGATGTGGATGCTCTGAGGAGGAGACGTTGCTACCGTCCATTGTGCTGCAGCCGTTGTCGATTGGGTGTTACAGAGGACAACTCTGGCTTGCTCTCTGCCTCCATCTCCTCCTCACTCAACTGAAGGTAACCACCACCCTCCTCTCCTTGCCTTCCCCTGCACTCAGCCACCCTCTGCTATCCGCCGCCCTCTACTGCATCTGTCTGCTCCTCAGCCCTCGCTACACCAATGTATAAAATCAGCTGATTAATTTCCACCGATTAATCCCAAGTGATCCGATTAATCTCGAATTCTTAGCTCACCGATCGATTAGCGATTTCTTGAACCGTGTTCACAAGCTGATAGGTAAAACAACAGTAAACTTGAGCTTATTGCATCTGATTTAGAGGTGTTTTATTGGACTCATAAGATGTGCCTTATCTATCTTATCTCTAGCTTGAGAATTTACCGGTGGCGCCGAAGTCGGTTGGCGACTGACTAATATTGACTTATCCGACTTTTTTATTACCTTGAAAGCTTTTATTTTTATCTCAGAGGCGTAGTCTAAAAGCTCCCTAAATCCTAAATTTCACGCCAACCGACTCGAGGCCAATTCGAAATTCTCAAGCTAGAGATAAGATAGATAAATCACGATTATGGAAATTTCAATAAATAAATTTTCACTCATGTCAAAACCAGCTCGTTGACGATATCTTCAATGCGTACGAGATGGTTTCACTCTGACATGCGCAATCGAAACAAAGAATAAAATTTTGTTATATGTAACTTACACAAGATAATCATAGATAAATCAGAAACTAATGGTTTCATGAATTCAGTCATAACATTTTCTAAAAAAAAAAAGACATAGCATGGACCCTATGGTTGAGCAAGTCATATTCCAGAGCAGTTCATTTAGAATTTGCTAGAGACCCCCAAAATGACAGTGATGACTTTGGCCAAGGCTCATGGGCTAACAACTTGAAATCAAAGATCAAATGACGAATTCTGATCGAAACCTTATGGTACTCTCAATAGAAGACATCGCACGGTAGTGTCTATTCATCCAAGTCTAGTTACTGTAAATACTTATTTCTTTTTTTCCTGAATGTGAAGGCAAAGCAAATGTCGCCAAATAAAAAGTATAATGCCTAATTAATTTGCCCAAAGAAGGCTTCAGTTTAAGAAGTTAAGTCTAGAAGAGTTCTACAGCCATTAGTTCCCCTAGTTTGATGTTCTCATACCCCCAGGTCTCTGATCTGGTTCCACACTACATAAAGAAAGCCCAAGGTCTAGAGGTAATATTTGCTAATTTAGGGGCTGTTTGGAACTGCTCCACTCCACAAATTTCAACTCCACTCCCAAAAGTCCAAGCCAAACACCTTAGCTCCACCAACTCCAGATTCAGCGAATTCACGAATTTGGGGATGAGATTCACAAATTTGGTGGAGCTCCTCAAGAGGTACTCCAGAAATCATCGTTTCAAACCTTCTCGTGGAGTTGTCCCTGCATTACCACTGTGCCTTGGTTACACCCCCCTGCACCTTTTCGCTAAAAAGAAAAAGGGCTATCGCCTCCTTCCCCGACTCTCGAGCTCAAGACGTCGCGCCGCCCGCGCAGCGCCCGCAGCCGCAACGCGTCACCCGGAAGCGCCGCCTCTCTCCGTCCAAGGTCGCCGCCACTGTCCATCCATGGTCGCCGCCTCTCCATCCAAGGTCGCCGCCTCCGTCAAGGAAGCGCCACCCTCCGCCTTAAGCGCCGCCGATCGATTTCGGTCTTGGCTGCCTCCAAATGGCGGGAATGGAATCCCACAGGCACGTCGGCGCCCAGGGTGACGTCGCCGCCCAGGCGCACGCCGCCCAACGCGTCTTCGCTGCCCAGCACACGGCCGCCCATGGTCCAGCCGGCCAGCACACCATCGCTACCCCGCAAGCCAGCGTCCAAGGTGCACCTGACCAGCACGCCGGCGTCCAGTGCCCAGCCACTGGAATCGGTCCCCCGGTGGCGTCGAAGGGCCGGGGAACTCGTGCTCCTTCCCGTCCTACCGCCGGTGCCACTACGTCTCAACGACCGGCCAAGAAGAATGAAGCTTAGGTATGAATTGTGGCGCTGCTTCTAATGTTACCTATGAATTGTTGTGCAACTCATGGATGAAAGGAATTGTTGTGCAACTTGTGGATGAAAGGAATTGCGCATGTATGAATTGTGGCGCTGCTTCTAATGTTACCTATGAATTGTTGTGCAACTCATGGATGAAAGGAATTGTTGTGCAACTTGTGGATGAAAGGAATTGCGCATGCACTTATTACTGTTTTTTGTTAATCCAAATTGTGCATTTGCGACTGTTTGGCTAAAGGCATTGGATGCACACATATCACTTATTACTGATCTTTCATTGTTTTGGCTATGCAAACAAGCTAAGCTCGGCTAGTTTTTCAGTTCAGCCAAACAGTCGCAAATGTGTCTTTGAATATTTTTTGGTCGTGTCTCATATTGCCCTTGTGTGTTGATGTTTAAATAAGAGGTAGTAGAGGGTTGTGATGCTGTTTTGATGAATGATTAGTAAATAGCTTTTGGTGCTTTTTGACTATGTCTATAATGAGATGTTTATGTATGTGTCATGGTCAGGGTGATTCAATGGGTTGGAATGATGAGCACACTTCGCTCATTTGTAAGTTGTTTGCCGAACAAGTTAGGAAAGGGAATCGGCCAAACACCCATTTGAACTTTGTAGGCTATGCTAAGGTGTCAGATAGGTTTTTCCAGATGACAGGAATAGAGTTATGCAAGCTTCAACTTAAGAACAAGTGGGACAAGTTGAAATATGATTTAACTGCATGGCAAAAATTAATGAAGAGGCAAACAGGAACAGGTTGGGACATTACGAAGGGGGTGATTGTCATGGACAACGAGTGGTGGAAGAAGGCAAGGGCGGTGAGTGTTGGCAAATTTTCAATTATTCAATTTTTGTCAAGTGTACTTCATATATTGATGCATCAAGTTTTATTTGTCATTTTTTTAGGACATTCCTGGATGCGGCAAGTTTAGGAAAAAAGCTCTCCAAAATGAGGATGACCCTGTTGACATGTTTGGTGATATCACTAATGATGAAGCAGATCATTGGAATCCTATGAGTGCCAATCCCATTGTACCACCTAGTCAGGAGGCCCCCATTGATGTTGGAGGTGAGGATGAGAAAGTTCACTACATACAATATCCATCTTTATTGTGAGGATGAACTTGTGTTGTCAAGTTACTTCAGAAAGAAATAGCATGCTCTTCTGTAACATGTTAGGCTGAAAGTTCAGGGAAATCCCAAATGGCCATGGAAAAAAATGCTGCAAGGCCAATTGAGGAAATACTTTGAGGAAGTAGTGCTTTTTGAGCGAAAATATTTCGTCAATGACAGCACAAACATTAAGGTATCTTGGTTAATTTTTCCTTTTTTTATGATGTGGTGCTGTGAATTGTGATCGCTGATAGCTTTTTTCTTGATGTCGCTCTTTCCAGACTGTTCTTAATGATTTATCAAAGGAAGTTGGTTCTAAAGTAACGATTGGCAATTTTGTCAGAATGGAAAAAGCTAGCATCATCAGGCACTTCTTCTCCTGTTTTGAGACAAAACAACCAGAAACAGAATTCGCTGGTTGGCAGAGGCAAATCAGCACCAAACAAATCGGTCTCGACCCAACAAGGTAGAAAGGCAATGGCTGGAGATTCCTCTTCTGGGAAGATGAAGAATGGAAACAAAGTAAGCAATGGCAGCAGAAAAGACATCGTGGAAAGCATTAGTGGCGACAGAGAAGGATCATCATCCAACAAGAAGGATTTCCCACAAAAGAAACGTTTGATAGAGAGAAACTCCACCAATGAGAAGGATACATTCGTTCCTGAAAAACCAGCAGGTAGACTTCAGAAGCAGGTTCAACCTATTGTTGTTATGGATGAGCACATAAAGTGGAACAAGGAAAGTAAAGATACTACAGATGTTGTGTCATTTACCTTCACCTCACCCTTGGTTAAACCATTAGCAGGACCCTCCTCCAGATTGTCAGGGAAGTGGGATGCAAGAAGCAATTTTAGTTTGAACGCTGGAAGCAAGAAGGATGTTTCAGATAAAAAAGTTGAAGAGCTATCATCGGTGGGGTTGAACTTTGTAAATGGTGATGCATTAAGCCTTCTATTAGAGAAGAAGCTGAAGGAGCTAACATCAAAGATTGATTCACCCATCAATTTCACAGGCGGTGACTCTTTTGTGCCTGCTACTTTTACCTTGGATGAACCACCAACCTCCTCTTGCAGCAATTGGGGCACGGAAAGTGGAGTATTTGACTGTAGCCCTTCTGAAGTAAAACCTTCTCAGTGTGCTGATTATTGCCAATCAGCCCAGTCATCAACCAAAGGCCAATTTTTTCGAGGCACTAAATTACAGGTAAACTATGGTTTGCTCTACATTATATTTTGTGTCCATGTTGCTATATCTCAACGGTACAGGATTTTACTAGTAACCATCATTGTAATTTTACATCCATCGTCTGCTTTGATGGTATTAACATTGCAGTTTTGCTTCACATCACTACGATAGTCCATTTCCTTTCTGTGATGGAGCTGGCCTTTCCTGTTATCTTAAATAGAATACCAGATATTTTTTGTTCATTACACAACATGCCGAATACTATTTACTAAGTCTTTTTATCCAATGAGTGAGGACTCATCTATCACTGTTTTTTGGGACACTTTGAGGTCTGGAACTTTGTTTCATCACAATGTTGTGTTTGACAAAATCATGGCATGTCAACAACCATCTGCAAACATTATGTGCCTATTGAATTTTCTGGTTTGTTGATTTCTCTGATAGTATGGCAAATTTGAGTGTTCTGAGGAAGTCAGATTGTATAGTTAATTTGTAGCTCTTGCTTCTTGGGTTCAGTTAATGGTACATGTTGCCTTTTTTCAATCTGAAAAATGGAGATGAATTTGAAAAAATGAAATAACAGTGAGATATCCTTGTGTTCTGGTTGGCTGTGCTAAAATTCCTCGCTGGCGTAGATGCTTATATTGTCATGAATGCTCTTATGTCAGATTTGTTAATTTTAATTAGTTCTATTTGCCATCACCTTCTCATGCACCATCTAGAAATCAAGAAGCACAGAGCTGGAGTACATTGGAGATGTTCTAAGCAGACACCTGACAACAGATGAATTTTGTCAGAATACGGGCATAATGTTAGCACTAGAATTTACTAATCACATGCAGTAACAGATATTGGATACTTTTGATTCATTTATACTCAATTGCAAACTGTCAATTGCAAACTATGAGTCGTTTATCTGCTACTGAACATTGACTTTAATTAGTTGTGCAGTGCAGCGAATTCGTTGGTCGCAGGTGCAGCCTGATTTTTCCCATAGTGGATATTATGGGTGAACCATTGGTTAGCTTACCATGGAGTTGGCGAGCGAGCGAGCTTCTCAAATGTTGGGAAGTTGTTCTGCATATTTATGTTTGGAATTGTTTGTTTCGTGTGTTAATTATGTATTATTTTGTTTCTTTGTGCAGGGATATTGTTTCAGGATATCACGACGTTGTTTCTCAATCCAGAGGCATTCCGTGACACAATCGACCTCTTTGTCGAGCGGTACAAGGATGAAGGGATCACTGTAGTTGCTGGTAAGTCAAAAGAAGTATTTCTTTGGCATTAGCCGCTCTCAGGATAATTTGTAATGACATGTATCTATATTTTTCAAAAATGAATATGTTTGCTGTTAGATATATGTATATATGGGCTTTAGGCCCTTACCTGTTATATTTGGGATTTCCTCTTTTGCCCTCTGTACTGTGTATATATACTGGCCTTTGGCCCCCAGATGAATACAAGTGCTATTCATAACATGGTATCAAAGCGCCATACCTAGGGTTAGGGTTTCGTACGGCGTTGCACTTGCGCCGCCTTGCCCTAGGGTTAGGATTTCCTCTCTCACCACATTGTGGTCTGCGTCGTCTTTCTTGGGCGACGTCGTCCTTCTCCGTTGTTGGTCTTCTTGCTGGGTCGTCGTCCACTTGGTCACCGGTCCAGTCGGCGCGTCTTCGGTCGGTCGGTGTCGCTGCGCTGGTTGCCTTGTTTTCGCTCGCCGCCGGCGTCGCGCGCCGCGAAGGCCAGCCGCCGCCGCGCGTCTCTCCGCGGATCGCCGCTGCCGTCGTCGTCGTCCGCCGCACCACGCCACCACCATCGTCTGCCGCCGCCCATCTTCTCGAGAACGTCACCGCGGCCTCGTTAGGTCATCATGCGCCGCCATTGTCGCCTTCGCTCGAGATCTTCGCCGCCGCCTCGTCCAGTCGCCGCCGCCAAGCTCGCGTCATTGCCGTCTCGCTGCCGCCGGCCACGCCACCGCCGCCCGCAAGGCTGCCGCATCGCCGCCACGGCCAGCTCGTGCCGCATTGCGACCCAAACCCTAGCCGAGGGGGCTGCGGGTCTTGGTTGTTTTCTGACCGAGACGGTCACTCGGTCGGTTTTGTAAAATGACCGGGGTTTAGTCTTCGCCAAAAAAAAAAATTGTCGTCGGGCACTGTTTCTGTTCCTCGTTGCCCGGTGATTTTTGATGGTCTCAATTATCAGGATTGGTCTCTTCATATGCGTCTGCACATGCGTGGTCAGTGTCTGTGGAATTTTCTTACTGGCGAGCTTCCCTGCCCGCCTTGTCCCGATCCCTGCTCGCCCACTTCGTCGAAGTCTTCGATTACGCTCGAAGGCTCACGATCTTGATGCTGCTACTCAGAAAGCCTCTGATGATCATAAGGAGGCTATGGAGTCATACAAGTCTCAGTATACTGCCTACAAGTTCTGGTGTGACGAGGATGCTCGTGCCTCTGCTATTTTGGTTGCTAGCATGGAGGTGCATCTTACCGGAGAGGTGGTTTCTTTGGCTTTTGCACAGCTGATGTGGTCACATCTTCGTGATCGTTATGAGCCTACTGGTGACTCACATAGATGCATTGCATGCGACACGAGCGATCCTTTGCAGGTGACTCTACGGTGGATGAGCTGTATGCTCAGTTTTCTGCCGTGTGGCGTCAACTTGACTCTCTTGATGCTGCGGATGCTGATCATGACCACCGGACTTGTGCTTGCTGCCAGCGCCAGCAGTCTCGTTTGGAGCTTCGTCGTATCTACGACTTTGTCACGCATCTTCGACCAGAGTTTGAGCAGATTCGTGCTCAGCTTCTTGCTCATCATCCTCGTGTCTCTTTGTTGGAGGCTCTGGCTGCTCTTCGTACCGAGGAGACTTGACTTCGTCGTGCGGGTTCTGGCTTCTCCGTCCGTGTTTGCTTCGGACGCCTACTTCGACACCTACAGCTTCTCATCCTTCGACTTCACCAGCCCCGCCGTCTTCTGGAGTGACGACGAAGGCTGGCCTTCACTGCGCCTATTGTGACAAGGATGGTTACGTGGAGCAGTTTTGTTACCGGAAGAAGAAGGATATTGCTCGTCGTCGGCCCACCAAG